>CANTUQ010000181.1:0-1200715 GCA_947683425.1 Excoecaria cochinchinensis
ATATGCTGATTCCGAGCTGTTTTGGTAGCCGAACTATTGACATGATGGATGTCCGGAGGAGCCTGATTTACCGAACTCTTGGATACAAACCGAACCCTTGGATATCATAAGTCACCCCCCCCCCCCAGGAGCCTGATTTACCGAACTCTTGGATACAAACCGAACCCTTGGATATCATAAGTCACCCCCCCCACCCAGGAGCCTGATTTACCGAACTCTTGGATACAAACCGAACCCTTGGATATCATAAGTCACCCCCCCCAGCTGATGGCATTTATGCCATTAAGGCGGTGAATTAACACTTAAAGAGGACACCTGTTAGGCGCGTGAGTATCAGCCTACGGCGCATTGAAAGTAGATGGGCGTGTGGTGCCTTAAAAGGTGTGTACTGGCGCTTCGTTCAGCGTGATCCGACGGTTGTGCTAGTTATTGACATGATGGCGTCTCTTCGGTAGTTGAGTGGGGGACAATTATTGCAAGGTTCCCTAATCAATGCTTGCCACCTGTCCGAATCTCAGTGGCTCAGTCTGCCTATATATATCGATCCTTTCTCTCTTCCCCCATTTTTGGTTTTGCTTAGAGATTTGTTTTTCGCTGCTTTGCTCTTCTGCCTTCTGCTCTTTGCGATTTTGGCTTCATCTAACCTCTATTCTTATCCCTGATCTTGTGCCTTCTGAAGCTTCCGATATCCCCTTCCAATTCCAGGTTAGTGTCTTGCCTCTCTTCTCTTTCTTGCAATGAGTGCTTCTAAGAGTTCATCTGAGAAGGTGAGAGTGAAGGAGGGCCTTTTGAATGACGATATCCCAGAGTCTCCTAGTACCAATCAGCCAGATCCACTGAAGAAGAAGGAGCCCAGGAGACTTCCCCGAATAGGAAGCATCAGCTTGGTCGTAAAGAGTAGTGAAATGTTAGAGCTGCACGAGAGCTTAGGTATTCCCGAAAGTTATAGGATCCGAGCTCCTGGGTCTAGTGTTCGAGCTAATACCAAGTTTTCAGGCAGGAAGACCATAGCTGTCTATGAGGCTAATTTTCAGGCTGGAATGAGTCTTCTTCCAATGCCTTTTGAGGTCGAGCTGATGAATTACTATGGTTTAACCATAGGCCAAATTCATCCAAATGCTTGGCGGACTATCTCGGCCTTACAGATGTGGGCGGCCGACAATGATATCGACCTGACCCTTCGGCTCTTCCAAGCTACCCACATGATTGGGCTCCGAGTAAATACCAAGGATCACAACTACGTCCAGGCCCGAGCGGATACGGGATCTTTACCGGGAACCCAGAGTCCTTGAAAAATTAGAAGAACCGATTCTTCACTGTGGATAGCGATAATGAGTTCGGTTTCCGAACAACCTGGGGTCGGTATGTCAATAAAAATGATAATCCCCTGTACCTCACTAATGAGGAGGAACAAACTCTAGCCCGGTAGAGGGCTCTAGCTAGGAACAAAATAAATATCAGGGAGCAGCTCATGTTCTACTTAACCCTAACAGAATCATCCCAGCGTCCTAGAAAAGGTATACTCTTTTAGCAATTCTTCTGTTCTAATACTCTCTCATTGCTTGGTTTTTTGCAGCGATGAAGAGGACTAATACACCGAGCATGACTAAGATGATGAGGGCCAAGAGGCAAAAAATACATGCCCGCCTAGCGCCTACCGAGACTTCACAGGAGACCACCACTGCGGCCTCCTCCCGTAGTCTAATCACATCGGCTCCGACCACTAGCTCGGCACCTATTGAGGTGTCGGGTGATACTCTGCCCCCGAACCAAGCGACTGATGCTCTCTCAGTTGAACATCAGACCAGGTCCGGGCCTATATCTCCCACGTACCATGCTAGAGCAGGGACCTTAAATCCCAAGTTTGGAAAAAGAGATATGAGAGCCCTCGCTGACAAGGTATGTGACATCTGGATGGAGGAAGGGGATGATTACTCCCAAGACAACCGTCTTCTACGATTTTGTGCATCAGCTGGCCTGTGTTCCGAAGGGGATTGCCCCTTTGATGAGCAGTAGTGCTGAGGAGTTAAGCACTGCCATCAAGAGGCATCAAATAGAGGTGAGCTCCCTTGCTCTATTTTTACTTTACCTTGTTCTGATTATTATACTTTATATTTTGAATCCTCGTCTGTTCCTTTACAGGGATCTATACTGGGCAGAGCTATCATTGCAAAAATGAATAGGCTGATTATGGCCTAGAAGAAGGAGATGCAATCAATAATGATGCAAAGGGCAGGCTGAAGGATAGTGAGAAGAGGGCTCTGGAGGCCAAGGTCAAAGAAACCAATGCGCTGAATAAGGTTGCCGAGGCTGAGGAAAAAGCGACTGTTAATGAGAGAGAAAAAGCTAAGGCAGAGGCCGATCTGAATAAGGTCCAAACCGAGCTTAAGGAGGCTAAAAAGGCAAAAGCCAAACTGGAGGAGAAATATTCCGAGCTGAAGTATAAGTCCCTGGAGTTAGCCATTGACAAGTGTCTTGCTTACAGTCAGAAACTTTCTGACGCAGTCAAAGGGTGATACCCCGATATGGACTGGTCTTGGTTGGATGAAGTGCACCCAGATGAATAGGCCTCTTTGTATTGTTTTTGACTTAATGAAATCAAGAATTATTTGATTACCGAGCACTTTGAATTGTTATCATAAATAACCGCACTGTCCAATCATTTTAATACCCATGCGCGAATGAGATAATAATTTGAATGTTTATCCAAACGATAACAAAGAGTGAATGGCAATCAAGCCGAGCAGTATAACATACTTAGTTTTGATAGTCTTTTCACTTGATAATGTAATTGATAAAACTGCGACTTAAGTGGCGATATAGCCGAACTGATTGGAGAGCTATAGGATAATGCTCGAATGGCTGTGTAGCCTAAATGAGTAATAATCAATAGAATAAATGCTCTGGGGGTGATATTGCTGAGCGAGCTTTACGATAAATAATAGAATAAATACTCTAACGGCGATATAGCCGAGCTGAGCGATAAGTAATAGAAAACAAGTGCTTTGATGGTGATATAGCTGAGCTGAACGTTAAATATAAGAATACACGCCCTGATGGCGATATAGCCGAACTCTATTGTTGTCATAGTGCTTGGTTGCTTAATGGCCAAACTGCCAAGTTAGAGCAACTTTTGCTGATAACATAATAGAAAACATTGCTTTTCCATGAATATACTTATTTATTGATAATTGAGCTAGTACAATTGCTTTTATGGTGATATAGCAGAGCTAAGTGAAATAAAATACTAGCTAAAAATGGTCGAATGGCGATATAGCCGAGTGAGCAGTAAGGCTGAAAAATCGAACTATAAACGAAAGTAGAGCTTATGCGAAACTGCCGAACTGTAAATGTGAGACTACTGATAATAGATCTTCAAGTTGGAGATGTTCCATGAATGAGGAAGTATCTTTCTAGAGAAATCTTTTAACCTGTAAGCTCTACCCCTGACTTCATATATTATGTAAGGTCCTTCCCAGTTAGGATTTAGCTTTCCAACTCCTGCAACTGACCGAGATGCAACTACCTTCTTGAGAACAAGCTGTCCGATTCTGAATGACCTCGGTTTTATATTCCAATCATGGTAGGATGACATTCTTTGCTTGTAGGTGGCAGATTATGTTTGAACAGACTCTCTCTATTCCTCCAGTCTGTCTAGTTGACATAGTAGGCTTGCATCATTTTTCTAAGCATCAAAATTCGAAGTCCGGATATTTGGCATACCGATCTCATAAGGAATAACCGCTTCTATCCCATATGTGAGGGAGAAAGGTGTGACCCCAATTGCCGATCTTGGTGGGGTTCGGTAGGCCCATAGAACGTTGTTTAGTTCGTCTACCCAGAGGCCTTTTGATGAATCAAGTCTTTTCTTCAATCCTGTAAGTATGGTTCGGTTAGTTACCTTGGTCATGCCATTTGACTGCGGGTGGTACACAGAAGTAAAGCAAAGCTGGATTTTTAACTCCGAGCAGTAGTCTCTAAATGCCACACAATCAAACTGCTTGCCATTGTCAGTGATGATGGCATGTGGGATCCCGAACCTTGTGATGATGGACTTTTGAACAAACTTGATAATTTTTGCCAGTGTGATTATAGGTAGGGGTTCTGCTTCTACCCACTTGGTGAAATGGTTAACTGCCACAACCAAGAATGTTGATACCCCACTGAGCGAATGGCAAAGGACTGTGGATTGGAACTTGAGAGATGGACTTCTGATGTTTTAAATTACCGAACCTTTGCATTTATCACATTTCTGGATAAGCTTTTTAGCATCTTTCTCCATGCTTGGCCAATAATACCCCTGTAGCAAGGCTTTTCGAGCTATAGCTTATGCCCCCTCATGTGCCCCACAGATGCCTTCATGGATCTCTCTCAGTACATATTCACCCTCTTCCATGCTCAAGCATCTTGCCCAAGGAGCTAAAAAAGATCGCCTGTACAATTGATCATCTAGAATGGCGTAGTGACATGATCGCCAAACTATTTTTTGAGCTTGAACCCGATCCTCAGAAAGAGCTCCGATGCTCAAATAATTATAAATCGGAAGCTGCCATCCATCCATCGGTTCCTGCAGGTGAACCTTATAGGTTTCATGGGTTGGGACTGATAGAATTGACCAGATGATCTTTGAAGTAAATGTCTGGCTCTAGAGGCAAGCCTGTTTGGCCAAACCGTCTGCCCTCTCATTCTATGCCAGGGTACTTGCTCAATGGACCACGCACATCCCAGTTTCTCCAGTTGGGAGAGGAGTGCAGCTGTCAATTCTTTATATCTGATCATCGTCTGGTCTTTTGCTTCAAATTTTCCAAGCATTTGGTTAACAACTAGCTGTGAGTCAGAGAAAATAGTCAGTGAGTCCGATTTTACCTCGATGGCGAGCTGTAGGCCAAAGCTGAGAGCTTCATACTCCGCAACATTGTTGGATGCCTGAAATGCTATGTGAGCCATTCCTCGGATTATTATCTTTCCAAGTCCGATTAGGATCACCCCGGCTCCGGCACCCGTGGATGAAGATGCACCATCTACATACAACTTCCAAGAACATGGGCTCGGCTCTGGTGGAGGGGCATGTAACTCTGCTACAAAATCAGCTAGGACCTGACCCTTCATTGATGGGCGTGCCTCATACCGGACATCAAATTCTCCCAACCGAGCTTCCCATTCTGTAATTTTCCCAGATGCTTCCGGCTTTTGTAGCACCTTTCTGAGATTTGAATTTGTTCGAACCGCCACGGTGTGCGCCTGGAAATAAGGCTGCAATTTGATGGCTGATGTAACTAATGCGAAGGTGAGCTGTTCCAGTATGGGGTACCTCAGTTCGATGCCTCTCAAAACCTTACTGGTGTAATAGATGGGGAGCTGTTAGCTACCCTCTTCTCTGATCAAAACTGAACCCACGGCTCTGGATGAAACTGCTAGATACATGTACAGGATTTCTCCCGATTGAGGCCGACTTAAGAAAGGTTGAGTGCTAAGAAAAAGTTTTAACTCTTCAAATGCTTTCTAGCAGTCCGGAGTCCATTCAAAATTCTTTATCCTTTTGAGAGCACTGTAAAAGGGAAGACATCATTTAGCTGAATAAGAAATGAATCTGCCTAGGGCTGTTACCTTTCCATTAAGTTTATGTACCTCCCTTACTGACTTTGGGGGCCATCTCCAGAATAGCTTTGATTTTCACCGGGTTGGCCTCTATTCCCCTTTTTGAGATCATAAAACCTAAGAATTTACGGGACTGCACCTGAAAGCACACTTTTCTGGGTTGAGCTTCAGACCGGGCTTCCTCAAGATTGTGAAAGTCTCAGCCAGCTCAGTTGGTAAGCTCTTTGCCATCTTGCACTTGACAATTATGTCATCTACGTAGACTTCCACATTTCTTTCGTGCTGATCTGCGAACATCCTATTCATCAGTCTCTGATAAGTGGCACCGGCATTTTTAAGTCCAAATGGCATGACTCGGTAACAATAAGTAGCCCGGTGTGTGACAAAGGCAGTTTTTTCCTCATTAGCTTTGTTCATGGGGATCTGGTGATATCCCCCAGAGGCATATAAAAATGCGTATTCTTCGAATCCCGAAGTGAACCAAAAGATCTATATTGGGCAGCGGGTAGCTATCCTTAGGGCAAGCCTTGTTAAGATCCGTGAAGTCGACACACATCCTCCATTTTTTATTGGATTTCCTAACCAGTACTACATTTGATAGCCAGTCCGGATATAGCACTTCCTTTATAAACCCATTCTTTAACAGCTTGTCGATCTCTTTCGATGTTGCTAACCACCACTCGGGAGCATGGTTCCTCTTCTTTTATTTGACAGGCTTGCAGTTAGGTTGTACATTAAGTGAGTGACTCATTACCTCGAAAGATATACCATTGATATCCGAAGGTTTTCAAGCGAACACATCTGTGAACTCTGAAAGTACCACTACCAATGCCTCTTTTTCCTTTCCCATCTTACTGGCAGTGATTTTGACCACTTTTCTCGGTGAGAGCTCTATATCCTAAAGTGAGTATATGGGCTCGGCATTCCAAACTGTTGGGACATCTGGTACATCCAATGGCAAAGCCTGATCAGCCTCTTTCAGCATTGTGACATACGTTTCCCGTGCTATCTTCTGGTTTCCCTAGAGTACCGCTTCACCTCATAAAATTAGGTTCTTCATCAACAGCTTGCGCTTGGAAATGTATGCATCCACACCTACCAAAAGAGGTCGCCCAAAAATCACATTGTATGTAAGTGGTATGTCTACAATCATAAAACAACTCTTGCAATGGCAAACAGTCTCATCATCCCCGAGCTATAGTGCTAAAGTGACTGATCCCTCTACCTTGACCGGTTGTCCAGATATACCGATGAGTGGGACTGACACGGCTTTCGGCATATTGGTAGACATTCCCAGTGCCCTATATGCTTGGAGGGTGATGAGATTGACCGCGCTCCCAATATCTACTAGAATTCTCTGAATTAAGTAGTCCTGTATCAGAGCTTCTACTACCAGAGAATCTGTATGAGGTATTCGGATATGTGCTCTATCTGCCTCAGAGAACTTTACTTCATAGCCTCCTTCTTTCGGACCAGCCCCCATCTAAAATACTTCCTTTGCCTTTCGCTTTCTGGAGTCCTCGAAGACGTCGTAGTGCTTACCCCTTGCGATGACATGGATAACCCCGCTGGAGCTTTTTTACTTGTGCTAGCTCTTTTGTCTTGTCTCCGTAGTGATGGGGACCGATCTCGCCCACTCCTATCCTTGCCCTTCACAAACTGACCGAGCTTACCCTTCCGAACTAAAGACTCAATCTCCCACTTCAGCTGCCTACAATCGTTTGTTTGATGGCCTTTGTCCTTGTGAAAAGAGCAGTAAAGTCTTTGGTCCGTGTTAGGATCCTCCCTCATGGGGCGCGACTAGTTAACCCTCTCATTTTCCTTCATCCATGCTAAGATTTGGGAGCTCGAGGCCATCAAGGGCATCAATCTCTCATCCGTTTTGTCACTAGAGCTCGCCTTTATGACTACATAAGCTCGGTTAGAGTTGCCTGACCCTCTATTTTTAGAATTATCTCGCCACCGTTATTCCTATTCCGGCCTGTTCGGAAGCCTCTATCTGATTTTCTGATCTAAGAGTTGTATCTGAGTCGGTGAGCTTCATCCATTCAGATATATTTATGAGCCCGGGACATGAGTTCGGTGAATTCGCTCAGTGGCTTTTTTCTAAGGGAGTCACTGAAGTCTTGACACCTGGTGTTACGAATGAAAGCATTGATAGCCACCTCCAGATTCAAATTCTGAATGTCCATAGCCACAACATTAAACCGCTCTACATAGGTTCACAGTGATTCGCCCTTCTCCTGATGAACCAAAGTGAGATTGGTTGAAACTTTTGCTGGTCGTATAGCTGCAACAAACTTAACAATGAACATGTTGCTGAACTGCTCGAAGCTATAGACAGAGTGCTCGGGTAGATTGTGGAACTAAATCTGCGCGGACTCTATGAGGGTTTGGGGGAAGGTTTTGCACAAGGCAGCATCTTCCGTAGTATACACCAGCATGGTATGATGGAATTCGTCCAAATGAGCTCGGGGGTCGGTACTGCCGTTGTACTTTGGTAGGTTTGGTAATCTTATCTGGGGGAAGGGGGCAGTCAAGTTTTCCTTAGATAGGGGGGATCAGAAACTTCCCTGATACTGCAAAGTGCTGCGATTTCGATATTTCTATATTTTTTCTTCAAACATCCTTTCAAACTGCTCGGTTGTCATGGTTATTGTTGCGCTAGGGGCCAATGTGCTTGGTAAGGTGGTGGTGTTTATGCGGGGATTTGAGTAGTTATGAGTGTCTGAGCTACGGGTGGTGCCAGAGGGATGGGTGTAGGTGTTGTAGGTGGTGCCTGAGCTGCCATAGCTGACAGGGTGGTCAGGAGCATTTGGGCTATTTGAGGAGTTAGGCCTGGGAATGCTAGGATAGTGATGGATTGCGGTGTTACGGGTGTATGGATTTGTGTTTGGGGGAATAGCTGTAGTGCTGGTAGTGGGAAAATTTGCTCTGATTGAGCTAGCTGCAAGTGATAGAGGGTCTGGCCAAGAAGATTAACCGAATGTTGGGCAGCAGTATTGGGCTGGTTTGCTGATGGGGCAGCGGAGATAGGCAAGTCGAGAAAAAGATCCATTGTTGACTGAAAATCTTTTAAGTGTTCCACGCTCACCGCACCAAATGATGACAATGGGATTTCTCGTAGCGTCCTCTTGAATAAATCACCTGAAAAAACTCAAGAAAAACTGACGGGATTCGGACGATGGAAGCTCCGACGATCAAGTCAGTAAATTAACTAAAGTGTATTTGTTGTGTAATATTCTAGAGAGAGAGGAAAACATACATGTTCCTCTCTTTTATATAGAGCTCTTTTCATAGATAGAATAGGAAAAAGGATCCTAAATAGGAGGAAATTACTTTGACTCCTTGATTGTTGCTTGATTCCATATTTGCAAGGATTTATTGAGTGATTTCAGATAACTTCCGTTATTGTGAGATTAGGATCTGGTGAATATCTGAAAGATTTTTGTGAATGATGACTTTTCATAGGCTGATTTCGAGCTATTTTGGTAGCCAAACTATTGACATGATGGATCCGTTATTGTGAGATTAGGATCTGCTGAATATCTGAAAGATTTTTGTGAATGATGACTTTTCATAGGCTGATTTCGAGCTATTTTGGTAGCCGAACTATTGATATGATGGATGTCCGGAGGAGCCCGATTTACCAAACTCTTGGATACAAAGTCCGGTTGGTTACCGAATCTTTGGATAAAGAGTCCGATTATCAATTATTATTGAGAAATATAGAAGAAAATATATATATATTTTTAAAAAGATAGGGTTAATAAAGAAAAAAAATTATAACAAAGTCTAAAAAAGGGAGAAAAATTTAAAAAGTAAATTTTGATGTTTTTTATTTATTTATTTTGGTTACATGCCTTATACAAAATGTTACTATGCAATTTGTCATTTTATTGGGTAATGAAAGCATTTCTATCAAATTTAAATGTTTAATAGGAACTTATAAAATTTAGATGTTAGAATATTTTTTTATGTCAATTTTAAATAAGAAAATATGGATTAAGAGAACAAAACCTATTTCTCCATTCAAGAGGGAAAGACAGCATCGCACTTCTAATTTTACGCCTATATAGCCGAATTCATGATTTAATATTAACAGACAAATTTAGGGAGCGTTTATTTACAGAAAACAGTTTTCTGTTTTTTGTGTTATATTTTTTTTAAAAAAATTAGAGTATTTATTTTTCGTAAAAAATTTAGAAAACGCGTTTATTTATAAAAAAAATGAAAAATTAGAGCATATATATATATTTATATGTGTGTGTATGTATGTACATATACATATGCATATGTATATCAATAAATGAAAAATTAGAGTAATTATTTTCTATATATATGTGTATGTATGTACATACATATACATAGATGCATATGCATATGCACATACATACACATAGATGAATATGCATATGCACATACATATTAATAAATGGTAAATTAGAGTATTTATATTCTATATATATGTGTATCTATGTACACACACACACACACACACACATACATACATGCATACATATGTATATATACACACATATATATGTACGAGTATGTGTATGTGCATGTATATGTATGTGCATGTATATGTATGTATATGTATGTATAAGTCTACATACATACATATATATGTATATGCATGTATGTATATACATATGTATATAAGTACATACATATATATATGTATATGTATTTATGTCTGTATGTGTATAAGTACATACATACATACATACATATTTATGCATACATATACATATACATATGTATGTATGCACATATATGTATATGTATGTGTGTGTAAATATATACACACACATGTATATATGTATTAAAATAATTTATAAAATTTAGAAAATATATTTTATTAGTTTTTCAATATATTCTTTATTTTAAAAAACTGAAAAATCTATTTTTTATTTTCTATCTTAAAAAATTGATTAAAATAAACATGATCTCTATTTTCTGTGATTTTTTTTAAAAAAATTGGAGCAGTTTTCTATAAGTGAACAGGGCCTTACATATTTTGTTTTAGTAAATATTAAATAAATATATCTATTTTATTAATATTCAAGTTTTTATTTTTATTTTTATTACCCATAATACAAAAAAAGGCCATTGAATTTGCATCATTTTGTCATCCCGCCAGTCAAACTTAATATTTTTTCAATTAAATACCTTTATTTGACAAAAATATATATTATGGGCATTAAATTGATGACATGGCTTAAAATTGTTGAGATGTCAATTGCGAGTATAATTCATGCACTAAAAGAGCGTGACAATTAGATGTGTGCATCGGATGAGTTCGGGTCAATTCAACCCCGAATAACCTAACACCCGAAATATTGCCTAAATCCCAACACAAACCGGCCCTAAGTATTAGTAGAGGCCCTACCCGTTGAACCCAAAATTTTTGGATCCTAATCTGATGAGCCCGAATAATCCAAATTTATTATTATTATTTTGAATATTTTTTTAATTAAAAATTAATTAATATATAATTATACCACAATTAAACAACAAGATAAAAACTAACATGTTCACCATCACAAAATATTTTAAAATTACAAAAAAGTAACAATTTAAAAATTCTTGAAACATATATTATATAATAAATAATAATAATATTAAAATTAATTATTCACAGAATGTCACCATCTCCGGTCTTTAATTACTTCATGAACCACCTATTTTATATAAATTATGAGAAACAATAAAATATGAAATTAACAACAAATAGAAAATTAAATAAAATTTAAATTGTACTTAATTAAATTTACAATTCTATTAAGTACTCAATCATCTACACTTATGCTCTCCAAATTTGATGGTATTCCTTGATTTGCACTTGACAATGTCTTTTAATTAGCTTGAACTGGTTAAATTTTTCCAACTCTATAAGTTGGATAAACAGTTTTAAAATGAATAAAAAATTACAATAATATAAGATATTACACAAGCAAAAAAAAAATACATACCATCCTCAAGCTTTTCAATGACATCCAAATCTTCCTCAATTTTTATGTGTTCATTAAATCATCAAAGCAAATCTTGAATGCATATCAAAGTTTTCACAATTTTAGGAGCCAATGAACTCCTTAATGGATCAAACACTCTCCCAGTAATGCTAAATGAAGACTCTAAGGTCACTGTAGAAATTGGGACTACTACGAGATAGTATATGAAATCACTCAGAATTCAACTTACACCATTTTTAACAAGTCAAAATTTCCCCTTTCATTTTCATACACAACTTCATTTAAATACAAGTCCAACTCACGTTTTCTATCTCATGCAATACCATGTTCTACTCTTGCATGCTTAATTCTTTGTTTCAAAATTCCTCTTTCCCCAACATCGGATCTAATTGAAAACAAGTTTGGTTCACTATCAACTCCATAACTACAATCAGGTTGCATTTTTATCTTATATTCATTACATAACTCATTCATGGCAATTTTCACACCTTCAAATAAATGCTTTTCCTTTTAATCACCATAAATTGTAATAAAAACGATTTCCATGTATTCAAAATTTTCTCTATGATCAAGGACAAAAGCCATGTAAATGAGTTTATTCATTTTATCATAATCTCCCAAATAATTGTCAAATTTATTTTGCCTTTTCAATCCCATTTCCATCAACTCAACATCATTGCTTGTTTTTCAATCACACAACTTAGTATACAAATCACTAATTTCAGTCCAATATGTATTATATTTGACATAAGTGGAACAAAAAATGTGCAAGGCAGCAACATAAAATTGTTTCAACATATTTTTAATTCTATCTACCACCCGTCAATCAATCCACGTAGGTGCACCACCCTACCAACAATCATGCATGAGTCCAATTTAATTGTAAAGTATGGATCCACAGTCTCATAAATATCAAAAATCTTTTCATATTTAAGTGTAGTGCTCAACATCAAATATGTGGAGTTCCATCTAGTTACCACATCTAAATACAATAATTTAGAAAACTCAACTCCCTTAGCCACACAATATTCCTTAAATCTCTTCAATCTACTAGGTGATGATTTAATAAATTTACATGCATTCCTAACTCTTTTAATAGTAATTTCAACATCTTTCAATCCATTTTGCATAACAATATTAAGTATGTGAGCAATGAATCTCACATGAATGTATTTCCCTTCTGAAATAGCAATCCCTTTTGCAATGAATTTATTTTTAAAGTTGCAATCATCTTGTCATTTGTTTTTGTATTATCAGCTGCAATGCAAAACACTTTGTCATAAATTCCCCACTCCTTGAAATATTTTTCCAGATCATGAGCAAGCATCTCACCCATATGACCACCCACTGGATAAAAATTCACAATTTTTTTTGTAACTTCCATTCATTGTCAATTAAATGAACAATCACACATATGTAATTAATATGTATTGAGGTTTATGTATCAATAGTTATACAAACAGATTGAGCATGCTCTTTAATAAATGTTTTTAAATTTTTTTCCCTTTAGTAAACAGTTGGCTAGCATCACGTGTCACAGTCCATCTAGATGGCATTATGAACCAAGGAATTAAACTAGCAACAAAATTCCTAAATCCTTCTCCCTCGACAAAACTAAATGGAAATTCATCAAGTCTAATCATTAAAGCAAGACACTTTTTGCTGTACTCTTGATCAAATTTCTAATTACTCAGTGTTCCATTGGAGCTACCATCAACAATAGAAGTTGGTTGTAAAGACAATTGTGATTGTCTACAAATTTAATTTCATTTGATTATGACATATACAAATTTAAGCAAATAAAAATTCACTATGTTGAAAATTAAAGCAATTAAAAATTAAAGCAATTAAAAATTAAAGCATTCCCCCCTGGCCTACCCACCCCACTGGCCCAGCCTAACCCATCCCTCTTCCCCAACACCAGACTAGGCACCCTAGCCCCAGCTTAACCTCTCCCCCCATTCCAACCCAGACTAGGCCCCCTGGCCTAACCTACCCCTCCCCAACCCTAGATTGGCCTGCCCAGCCTAGCCCAACCCCAAACTAGGACCCCTAGCCCAGCCTAACCCCGCTCCCCTCCAACCCAAGGCCCAACCTAACCCCTCCCCCCTTCAACCCCAAACTGGGCCTGCTGGGGCCCAACCTAACCCCTCCCCACCACAAACTAGGGCCCTACCCAATCCCCCTCCCCCCTTTCAATCCTAGACTAAGCCACCTGACCCAACCTCTGACCTCGAACTAGGCATGTCCAGGCCTAACCCTAGAATGGGCCCCTTGGCCCACCCCTCTCCCAAATCCACACCCAGGCTGAGGCCCAGCCTACCCCACCCCCCTTCCAAACCCACACCCAGGCTGGGGCCCAGCCTACCCCAACCCACACCTCAGGCTGAGCACCAGTGTACCCCTCCCCAACCCATACCCCAAATTGGGACCCAGCCAACACACACCCTAGGCCGGGTGGCCTAGCATACCACACCCTCCCCAAGCTATACCCTAGGCCCAGCCTACCCACACCCCAGACTAAGCCCCTTGGCCCAGCCTACCCCCCATGCTGGGCCCCACCCGCATCCTAGGCTGGGCCCCCTAGCCCAAGCTACCCAGCTCTCTCCCGAACCCACACCCCAGGCTGAGGACTAGTTTACCCCACCCTAGCCCACACCCAAGATTGGGCCTCAGCCTACCCACACCCCAGACCAGGCCTCTCGGCCTAGCCAACCCACACCCCACCTGGCCCAGCCCAGCCCAACCCAAAATAAGATTGGGCCCCCTGACCCAGCTTACCTCACATCCCAGATTGGGCCCAGTATAGGGCCTCCTGGCCCAGCCTAGCTCACACCCCAGACTGGGCCCTCTGACCCAGCCTACCCAACATCCTAGACTGGGCCCTAGCCCAGCTTACCCCATACCCCAACCAAGCCCCCTGGCCCAGCCTGCCCCACCCAACCCACACTGCAGACTGGGCCAAGCCTTGTTTGCCCCCCCTCAACCCACACTCCAGATTGGGCGTTAGACTGGGCCCTCTGGCCTAGCCTGCCCCACACCCCATACCAGGCCTCCTGGCCTAGCCTACCCACACACCCCAGACTGGGCCCAGCCAACCCACACCCCAGACTGGGTCCCCTGGCCCAGCCAGGCCCACCTCAACGTACGCCCCAAACTTGGCCAGTCTGAGCCCATCCAACCTCACCCCAACCCATACCCAAGACTGGGCCCACTCTAACCCACGCCCCAGGCTAGGCCAGTCTTAGCCCAGCCAACCCCACCCCAACACACACCTAAGACTGGGCGCCCTGGCCCAGCCTGCCCCACTCAAACCCATACCCCAAACTGGGCCAATCCTGGCCCGGCCAACCCCTACCCCAGTCTGTGCCCCCTGGCCCAGCCTGCCCCACACTGGGTCCCAGACTGGGCCCCCTAGCCCAGCCAACCCACAACTTAGCCCCCTGACCTAACCAACCCACACCTCGGATAGGGCCTCCTAGCCCAGCCTGCCTCACCCTAACCCACAACCCAAACTGGGCCCTCTATCTCAACCTGTCCCACCCTAAGCTGGGCCAGCCTCCTGGCGCTGGCCCAGCTTGCCCCACACCAACCCACACCCTAGACTAGCCCTCCTGGCCCAGCCAACCCATAGCCCAGACTGGGCCTCCTAGCCCTGCTTGAGGTGTAGGTTGGCTAGGCCCAGTTTTGGGGTGTAGGTTGGGGTGGGGCAGGTTGGAAAACACACCCCAGATTGAGGGCCTAGCCCACACCCGAAACTGGGCCTCCTAGCCCAGCCTGTCCCACCCAACCCACACCCTAGACAAGGCCCCCTAGCCCAGCCAACCCACACCCCAAACTAGGCCTCCTAGCCCAGCCTGCCCCACCGCAACCCACACACCAGACTGGGCCCCCTGGCCCAGTCCACACCCTAAATTGGGCCCCTTAGCCCAACCTGTGCCACCCCACACCCCAGACTGGGCCCCCTGACCCATCCAACCCACACCCCAGACGGGGCCTCCTAGCCCAGCCTAGCCCACCCCAGTCTGGGCCCGACCCCCCACAACTCAGACTTAGGTCTGGGCTTCCTGACGCAGCCTGGCCCACCCCAACCCACACCCTAAACTGGGCCCCCTGGCCTAGCTAACCCAAAGCCCGGATTGGGCCTCCTAGCCCAGCCTTGGGTGTGGGTTGGCTGGGCCCAGTCTGGGGTGTGGGTTGGGGTAGGGTAGGGTTCGGGGTAAGGTAGGCTGGAACCCACACCACAGATTGGGGGCCTAGCCCACACCACAAACTAGGCCTCCTAGCCCAGCTTGTCCCACCCCAACCCACACCCCAGACTGGGCCTCCTAGCTTAGCCTGCCCCACCCCCAGCCCAAACCCCAAACTGGGACTCCTGGCCCAGCCAACCCACACCGAAGACTGGGCCTCCTAGCCCAGCCTAGCCCCAACCAACCTACCACACCCTATACTGGGCCCCTTAGCCCACCTTACCCCACCCTAACTGGGCCCCCTAACCCAGCACAAACCCCCTCCCCCACAACCACACACACACACACCAAAGACTGGGGCCCCCTAGCCCAGCCTACCCACCCCCCCCCCCTCGCAGACTGGGCTAGCTAGGGACTGGGCACCCTGGCCCACCCCCTACACCGCAGACTGGGCCCCTTAGCCCAGCCTACCCCCCCTAAGGCTGGGCCCCCTACCCCGCAGACTGGGCCCCCTAGCCCATCCTACCCCCACCCCCCACCCCGCAGACTGCGCCCCCTAGCCCAGCCTACCCGCCCTACCCCGCAGACTGGGCCCCCTAGCCCCAGCCTCCCCCCCCCCCCCCCGCAGACTGGGCCCCGTAGCTCGGCCTACCTCCCCCCCCCCCCCCTCGCAGACTGGGCCCCCTAGCCCATCCTACCCCCACCCCCACCCCCACCCCGCAGACTGCGCCCCCTAGGCCAGCCTACCCGCCCTAACCCGCAGACTGGGCCCCCTAGCCCTAGCCTACCCCCCTAGTCCAGCCTACCCCCTACCCTGCAGACTGGGCCCCCTAGCCCAGCGTACCCCCCCCCTCGCAGACTGGGCCCCGTAGCCCGGCCTACCTCCCCCCCCCCCCCCCCCCGCAGACTGGGCCCCCTAGCCAGGCCTACCCCCCTACGCCGCAGACTAGACTGGGCCCCCTAGCCCAGCCTGCCCCCCTACCCCGCACCAGGCCCCCTAGCCCAGCCCAACCCCCACCCCGCAGACCGGGCCCCCTAGCCCAGGCCCCGCAGCCCAGCCTAACCCCCCACCCCGCAGCCCAGGCCCCCCTAGCCCAGCCTAACCCCCCACCCCGCAGACTAGGCCCCGTAGCCCGGCCTACCTCCCCCCCCCCCTCGCAGACTGGGCCCCCTAGCCCGGCCTACCTCCCCCCCCCCTCGAAGACTGGGCCCCCCTAGCCCGGCCTACCCCACAGACTGGGCCCCCTACCCCGCAGACTGGGCCCCCCTACCCTGCAGACTGGGCCCCCCTAGCCCAGCCTACGCCCCCTAGTCCCCCCTACCCCGCAGACCGGGCCCCCTAGCCCAGCCCAACCCCCCTTACCCCCCACCCCGCAGACTGGGCCCCCTAGCCCAGCCTTACCCCCCACCCCGCAGACTGGGCCCCCTAGCCCAGCCTTACCCCCCTACCCCGCAGACTGGGCCCCCTAGCCCAGCGTACCCCCCCCCCCCCCCCCCCCGCAAACTGGGCCCCGTAGCTCGGCCTACCTTGCCCCCCTAGCCCGGCCTGCCCCCCTACCACGCAGCCCAGGCCCCCTAGCCCAGCCTAACCCCCCACCCCGCAGCCCAGGCCCCCCTAGCCCAGCCTAACCCCCCACCCCGCAAACTGGGCCCCGTAGCCCGGCCTACCTCCCCCCCCTCGGAGACTGGGCCCCCTAGCCCGGCCTACCTCCCCCCCCTCGAAGACTGGGCCCCCTAGCCCGGCCTACCCCACAGACTGGGCCCCCCTACCCCGCAGACTGGGCCCCCCTAGCCCAGCCTACGCCCCCTAGTCCCCCCTACCCCGCAGACCGGGCCCCCTAGCCCAGCCCAACCCCCCTTACCCCCCACCCCGCAGACCGGGCCCCCTAGCCCAGCCTTACCCCCACCCCGCAGACCGGGCCCCCTAGTCCAGCCTTACCCCCCACCCCGCAGACTGGGCCCCCTAGCCCAGCCTAACCCCCTTACCCCCCTACCCCGCAGACTGGGCCCCCTAGCCCAGCGTACACCCCCCCAGCAGACTGGGCCCCCTAGCCCATCCTACCCCCACCCCCACCCCGCAGACTGCGCCCCCTAGCCCAGCCTACCCGCCCTAACCCGCAGACTGGGCCCCCTAGCCCCAGCCTACCCCCCTAGTCCAGCCTACCCCCCTACCCTGCAGACTGGGCCCCCTAGCCCAGCGTACCCCCCCCCCTCGCAGACTGGGCCCCGTAGCCCGGCCTACCTCCCCCCCCCCCTCGCAGACTGGGCCCCCTAGCCAGGCCTACCCCCCTACCCCGCAGACTGGGCCCCCTAGCCCTACGCCCCCTAGCCCAGCCTGCCCCCCTACCCCGCACCAGGCCCCCTAGCCCAGCCCAACCCCCACCCCGCACCGGGCCCCCTAGCCCCAGCCTACCCCCCTAGTCCAGCCTACCCCCCTACCCTGCAGACTGGGGCCCCTAGCCCAGCGTACCCCCCCCCCCCCCTCGCAGACTGGGCCCCGTAGCCCGGCCTACCTCCCCCCCCCCCCCTCGCAGACTGGGCCCCCTAGCCAGGCTTACCCCCCTACCCCGCAGACTGGGCCCCCTAGCCCTACGCCCCCTAGCCCAGCCTGCCCCCCACCCCGCACCAGGCCCCCTAGCCCAGCCCAACCCCCACCCCGCAGACCGGGCCCCCTAGCCCAGCCTGCCCCCCTACCACGCAGCCCAGGCCCCCTAGCCCAGCCTAACCCCCCACCCCGCAGCCCAGGCCCCCTAGCCCAGCCTAACCCCCCACCCCGCAAACTGGGCCCCCTAGCCCAGCGTAACCCCCCCCCCCTCGCAGACTTGGCCCCGTAGCCCGGCCTACCTCCCCCTCCCCCTCGCAGACTGGGCCCCGTAGCCCGGCCTACCTCCCCCCCCCCTCGAAGACTGGGCCCCCTAGCCCGGCCTACCCCACAGACTGGGCCCCCCTACCCCGCAGACTGGGCCCCCTAGCCCCAGCCTACGCCCCCTAGCCCAGCCTGCCCGCAGACCGGGCCCCCTAGCCCAGCCCAACCCCCCTAGCCCAGCCTAACCAGACCGGGCCCCCTAGCCCAGCCCAACCCCCCTAGCCCAGCCTAACCAGCCCGGGCCCCCTAGCCCAGCCTAACCCCCCACCCCGCAGACGGGGCCCCCTAGCCCAGCCTAACCCCCCACCCCGCAGACGGGGCCCCCTAGCCCAGCCTAACCCCCCACCCCGCAGACTGGGCCCCCTAGCCCAGCCTAACCAGACCGGGCCCCCTAGCCCAGCCCAACCCCCCTAGCCCAGCCTAACCAGCCCGGGCCCCCTAGCCCAGCCTAACCAGATCGGACCCCCTAGCCCAGCCCAACCCCCCTAGCCCCGCCTAACCAGCCCGGGCCCCCTAGCCCAGCCTAACCCCCCACCCCGCAGACGGGGCCCCCTAGCCCAACCTAACCCCCACCCCGCAGACGGGGCCCCCTAGCCCAGCCTAACCCCCCACCCCGCAGACTGGGCCCCCTAGCCCCCCCCCCCCCCCCCCCCCCCCCCCGCAGACTGGGCCCTCTTACCCCCCCGCAGACTGGGCCCCCTAGCCTAGCCTACCCCCTACCCCGCAGACTGGGCCCCGTAGCCCAACCTACCCGCCCCCCCCTCTACCCCGCAGACTGGGCCCCCTAGCCCAGCCTACCCCACTTACCCAGTCTGCTGGGCCCCTACCCCCTAGCCCAGCCTACCCCCCTACCCTCCGCAAACTGGGCCCCCTAGCCCAGCCTACCCCCCCTCCTACCCCCCCCCCCCAAAGACTGGGCCCTCTAGCCCAGCCTACCCAGCCTACCCCCCTACCCCGCAGACTGGGCACCCTATCCCAGCCTACCCCCTAGCCCAGCCTAACCTACCCCGCAGACTGGGCCCCCTCGCAGACTGGGCCCCCTAGCCCAGCCTACCTACCCCTCTACCCCCGCAGACTGGGCCCCCTAGCCCAGCCTACCCCTACCCTCCGCAAACTGGGCCCCCTACCCCACCCTACTGGGCCCCGTAGCCCGGCCTACCTCCCCCCCCCTCGCAGAATGGGCCCCCTAGCCCGGCCTACCTCCCCCCCCCCTCGAAGACTGGGCCCCCTAGCCCGGCCTACCCCACAGACTGGGCCCCCCTACCCCGCAGACTGGGCCCCCCTACCCCGCAGACTGGGCCCCCCTAGCCCAGCCTACGCCCCCTAGTCCCCCCTACCCTGCAGACCGGGCCCCCCTAGCCCAGCCCCAACCCCCCTAACCCCCCACCCCGCAGACCGGGCCCCCTAGCCCAACCTTACCCCCCACCCCGCAGACTGGGCCCCCTTGTAATACCCCAAATTGTACCCTAGTTGGATTATAGTGTCAATTGCATGTTAGGGTGTTAATGAGATTGGATTAAGTGAGTAATTAATAGGCCAAGGGTGTAATTGAAAAAGGAAAAGTTGCCATTAAAAGACAGAATATATAAGAGGGACTAAGATGGAAGTTGCCATGGATTGAAGTGTAGTTTTGGAGTGGTTAGAGAGTGGAATCCACGTGTGGATTTTCCCATGAGACAGCCAACTCCTTTTTGCATGCAAATTATGTTTAATGATGAGGCTGAATTGGTAGTGGAATTTGACAGCATTTCCCATTCTTTGCTTTCCTCAAAATTCTGTATTCCTTCATCTCTTGAGTTTGAGTTTCTTTTTCTTCTCAATTGAATCTGAAATTTGATTGCATGTGGATTGGTTTGAAGAGTTAAACCAAAAAGGTAAGTAAGCTGATGTTTATATGAGTATCCTTTCTTCTACTCCCTTCCTTTGACTTGGATTTGGATTGAATCTTGAGTATGGACTAAGAGAGAGATTATGTTTGTATTTTGTGTAAGATTTGGACAAGAGGAAAGCTAAGGGAAAGGAGAAGGTGTAGCTGGAGATTGAGAGTGTCCAGCAACCCATTTTGAGGTTTGGGATATATGTGTTCTTATGTGTTCTTATGTTAATTTTATTTGAGTATATGTGATGGATAGATGACTTTGATGTGTAATTGATGCATGATTATGTGTTAATTGATAGAGGTGTTCTTGAAGTGTACACATGATGTGTGATGAGTATTGAACAAAATCCATGAGCATACTAAGTGAATAAGCATGAAAAGTATGAACCCTAGTGTTAGGGAAAAATCTGCTTATAGCTTACTAGACCTCCGTATGGTATTTCGGGCATAACTGGAGTTTCAGAACCCCAAATTGAGTTTTTATTGCTTCATTTTAACCATGACTTCTGTACCTATAAAGTTGTCAGAAATGACTTTGAGCTAATTTTGGCTCTAAGACCCCTAAAAATAGCACAAACAGACGTGTCTCTACCTTGTAGGGTTCACTGGAACAGTCTATATTGTTTAATTCATATCTGATGTTTTACAAATCCAATTGACCTAAAAATTGTCTCATTTGAAAGATAAGACATAGAGGAAGAAATGTTATGAAGGAACCTTTGCCTAAAATTGGGTGTAAGATATCGTTTTGGGCTGTACAAAATTGTGGTGATTTTTGCCCAGTGTCACCACCTCAGGTGGTGAAATAATCTGTCACACCCTTAGATGGTGAAATAATCTGTCACACCCTTAGATGGTGAAATAATCTGTCACACCCTCACGTGGTGATTTCTGCCCAGTGTCACCACCTCAGGTGGTGAAATAGTCTGTCCCTCAAAATATCACAGCCCTAGGTGGTGAAACATTCTGGTTGCTTTCTTTCAGTATTTAACACTCTTTTTGGATCTCTAAAGCTTCCAATGGATATTTCTTTTAACTCCTAACTCATTAATCATTGAAGATTAATAAAAATAATCCATAAAACCTATTAGCAAAAGTAACAATATATATAATTATGTAAAGAATAGTAATGGAATGATAAATATATGTGTTTGAGCTCGATGTTAAACTCAAGTGATGTGTATATGCCTATGACATGGTGATTCTTGAACTTAACTAAGTATGTAATTAATGACCATGAACACGTAAATTTGATAAGTGTAAATGTGAATGCGTATATCCATGTGTAAATTAAGTATGATAAATCATGAATGATGATGCGTATTAACAAGCATATATTTAAAATATCTTGAGCATGGTGAACCATGTATGCAGTGATATGCATATAGAGTTACATGTGAATGAGTTTAGAATGACATGTATGTATGTATAGTAAGATATAAAGTAGATTACATAACTAGCAGGGGCTTAAGTAAATATATATGAATGACCATACATGTTTGCATATGGGATAATGGTTATAAGCCTTAGATGCTCATACAAGTGGATAGATAGGCATGCCTATAAAGGGTTAGATGATTTGCAGCTGCTAGATGTTTGACACTGACGGGTGTCTATATGTTTGGCATCGACGGATGTCTAGATGTTGATACTTAAAGTATCTAGATGTTTGGGACTACGGTCTCTAGATGGCTTGAGACTATGGTCTCTAGATGTTTTGGTACCATTACTTGGTATCTACATGTACCCGTATCCACTTACGTTATGACAATGGGCTAAATGTAAAATGTAAAAGTATATGAAGTGATGTTAAATGTACAAGAGATGATACTGTTATATGTATAAGAAATGATGTCTATATGTACAAGAGATGTATAATTGCTAAAGAGCTATAGTACATGGCTAGAGAAGTATATGGCTATCGTATATCTTAAACGTTTATATGAGCTTACATGTATAGGAGAAGTCACTATTTGTACAAGATATACTATAAGTATGCTTTTATGCTTATATGTAAATAAATGGACATGATATGCAATGACATGATATTATATGTTACATGAGCTGATAATTAGAGTTAGAAGAACATGAACATGATATAGGTTACATGAGATTAGTAGATATATTATATAGCAGAATGACTATATGTTTGGTATGTTACAAGTATGATAAATGCTTATATCCTTATATGCTTATAGATGATTAGCATATCGTCTAATGATATGCTTGATGATTATGCATGTGACTTCGTTAGAAGTCTTTTATATGTGATATCCCCACTAAGCGTTATCGCTTAGCACGGGTGTTTCCCGTGTAGGTTTACAGGTTTGGAGGGTTGCACATCTGCAAGGTCATGGCCACTAGGAGTATATATTGAAGTCTTTTTGTATACATGTTCTAGAGTTTTTGGAATAGCTTGGCATATGTAAAAGTAAAGCGACTTTTGTATAGGACATGTATATGGCAAAGTAGAGTGTATTTTGTATACAGTGTATAAATGTATCGTAAATGTTATAATGTAAAAGAACAGTTTCATTTTGAATATATACACGAATATATGAGTTTGTTTTTTTTTTTTTCATGTTTTTGTTATATTAAAGACCATTATTCCGCTGCATGTGATTGTATGATTTTATCTTCGCTTCCACATGAGTGTTCTGTATGTGTATGCGTTGTAGCGACTCCGATATCCTCCCAAGGGGTATTGGGGCGTCACAACCCCTAGCCCAGCCTAACCCCCTTACCCCCCTACCCCGCAGACTGGGCCCCCTAGCCAGGCCTACCCCCCTACCCCGCAGACTGGGCCCCCTAGCCCTACGCCCCCTAGCCCAGCCTGCCCCCCTACCCCCGCACCAGGCCCCCTAGCCCAGCCCAACCCCCACCCCGCACCGGGCCCCCTAGCCCCAGCCTACCCCCCTAGTCCAGCCTACCCCCCTACCCTGCAGACTGGGGCCCCTAGCCCAGCGTACCCCCCCCCTAGCCCAGCCTAACCCCCTTACCCCCTACCCCGCAGACTGGGTCCCCTAGCCAGGCCTACCCCCTACCCCGCAGACTGGGCCCCCTAGCCCTACGCCCCCTAGCCCAGCCTGCCCCCCTACCCCGCACCAGGCCCCCTAGCCCAGCCCAACCCCCACCCCGCACCGGGCCCCCTAGCCCCAGCCTACCCCCCTAGTCCAGCCTACCCCCCTACCCTGCAAACTGGGGCCCCTAGCCCAGCGTACCCCCCCCCCCCCCGCAGACTGGGCCCCGTAGCCCGGCCTACCTCCCCCCCCCCCCCCCCCCCCCCCCGCAGACTGGGCCCCCTAGCCAGGCTTACCCCCCTACCCCGCAGACTGGGCCCCCTAGCACAGCCTGCCCCCTACCCCGCACCAGGCCCCCTAGCCCAGCCCAACCCCCACCCCGCAGACCGGGCCCCCTAGCCCAGCCTGCCCCCCTACCACGCAGCCCAGGCCCCCTAGCCCAGCCTAACCCCCCACCCCGCAGCCCAGGCCCCCTAGCCCAGCCTAACCCCCCCCCCCCCTCGCCAGACTTGCCCCCCCCCCTCCAGACTTGGCCCCGTAGCCCGGCCTACCTCCCCCCCCCCCTCGCAGACTTGGCCCCGTAGCCCGGCCTACCTCCCCCCCCCCCCCCCTCGCAGACTGGGCCCCGTAGCCCGGCCTACCTCCCCCCCCTCGAAGACTGGGCCCCCTAGCCCGGCCTACCCCACAGACTGGGCCCCCCTACCCCGCAGACTGGGCCCCCTAGCCCAGCCTACGCCCCCTAGCCCAGCCTGCCCCCCCTAGCCCGCAGACCGGGCCCCCTAGCCCAGCCCAACCCCCCTAGCCCAGCCTAAGCCCAACCCCCCTAGCCCAGCCTAACCAGCCCGGGCCCCCTAGCCCAGCCTAACCCCCCACCCCGCAGACTGGGCCCCCTAGCCCAGCCTAACCCCCCACCCCCACCCCCGCAGACTGGGCCCTCTTACCCCCCCGCAGACTGGGCCCCCTTACCCCCCCGCAGACTGGGCCCCCTTACCCCCCCCGCAGATTGGGCCCCCCTACCCCCCCCGCAGACTGGGCCCCCCAGCCCAGCCTAACCCCCCCCCCCCCCCCCCCCCCGCAGACTGGGCCCCCCAGCCCAGCCTAACCCCCCCCCCCCCCCCGCAGGCTGGGCCCCCCAGCCCAGCCTACCCCCCCCCCCCCCCCCCGCAGGCTGGGCCCCCCCCCCCGCAGACTGGGCCCCCCAGCCCAGCCTAACCCCCCCCCCCCCCCCCCCCCCCGCAGACTGGGCCCCCCAGCCCAGCCTAACCCCCCCCCCCCCCCCCGCAGACTGGGCCCCCCAGCCCAGCCTAACCCCCCCCCCCCCCCCCCCCCCCCCGCAGACTGGGCCCCCTAGCCTACCCCCTACCCCCGCAGACTGGGCCCCGTAGCCCAACCTACCCGCCCCCCCCCCCCCCCTACCCCGCAGACTGGGCCCCCTAGCCCAGCCTACCAGCCTACCCCCCTACCCTCCGCAAACTGGGCCCCCTAGTCCAGCCTACCCCCCCCCTAAGACTGGGCCCTCTAGCCCAGCCTACCCAGCCTACCCCCCTACCCCGCAGACTGGGCCCCCTAGCCCAGCCTACCCCCTAGCCCAGCCTACCCAGCCTACCCCTACCCCGCAGACTGGGCCCCCTAGCCCAGCCTACCTACCCCTCTACCCCGCAGACTGGGCCCCCTAGCCCAGCCTACCCCTACCCTCCGCAAACTGGGCCCCCTAGCCCAGCTGCTGGGCCCCCTACCCCACCCTACTGGGCTAGGGCCAGTCTGCGAGAGGCCCCGGCCCAGCCTACCTACCTACCCCCCCAGTCTGCCCCCTAGGCTGGGCCCAACCTAGCTACCCCCCCTACATATTTACACTAAATAATACAAAGCATTCTTTGGATACTACCAAAACGTGTCCAATGTAGCCATGAATAGGATGAAAGAAAATCAATAGAATAAATTGCTAAAAAAACACTAATAAAAAAATTTATTTTAGAATAAAAAACTAATATTGTCCCTCCATAACAAAATTCTCGTGAAGGTGAAGAACTAATGATAATTGCCAAAATTAATCAAAACCTAAACGCTAAGCTAAATCCAAACTCCCTCTATAAATCATATGGTTTTCAATATTTTTAAAAACTGAAAGGGCATAATTCATATCCCCAAAGTCCATGTATCTTTAGCGGTAAGTAAGGTAGTAAAAAGACAAAGAATACATGGAAGAAAATCTCTATTAGTATTTGTGCGTCTTAAAAGAAAATAAAAGATTAAAAATCCTCGGAGAAGCCAAATATGTCCTAATGGCCAAGCATGATTATATGAAATGCTATGTTGGGGACACGTAACATGTGAAGAGGAATTTACTCCTAGCATCATGCTGTTCCTATTACCATACAGCATCAAAAGTGACTTCCAAATTGGAGAAAAGCTGTTCAATCTTAATAATTTGAAAATATTGTGATAAATCAAACAAGACTGATAAGTGCTTAATACATTGATCTATCATTCTATATATTGCTAAGGTAATATTTGTGACATACTGAATCAAGATCCTACAACACCGAGACATCATGCAAAGTATTTAACAAGCTACTGGTCCAAGAATGAAATGGTATCCTTTCTCAATAATTGCCAAAGTTCACCGAAAAAATCAAGATATATTTTTGATTACAGACAGAATTAAAAGCATATAGTTGTTGCAATTGGATCAAGAAGCAAATAACCATCAACTAAGCAGATTACATGTATCCTTGCCTATACAGAATCTAGACAACCACAAAAATTGAACAGGATCAATCCTTTTGTAACACTGATCAATAGCGTGAAAAAAATAATTAATTAACAATAAAATGAAAACAGGTTAATCAACATGAAAAAGGATCGAATTTTTTTAACCCAAATTCTAAAATCTGCTAACCTTAGAACAACCAAAGCAAATAAACTCTAGTCCAAGAATCTCCATGTTGCAATTTCCTTCTCCTGCGCAGGGGGCAATGGCCATGAGAGAGAAAAACAGGGAAAGAGGGTTTTAAAGATAGAAATATGTTATTGGAGAAAAAGAGAAGAGACAGAGAAGGAAAAAAATAAAACAAAAACGGAACGGATATTTCATAGATTAAAATCTGAAGCTGATGAAATCAGCAAGCAATGGCCATGAGAGAGAGATTTTGGCCGAGAAGAAGAGGAGAGACAGAGAAGCAGAGGGAGGGGGGAGATTCTTCAATTAATAAACGTACGGTCGATTTTCAACAGTCGAATTCTGCCACGTGTCGCAATATGTCCCTGAGAAACTGGTGTTCAACTTGTGGTTGCTGCAACTGGCTCTTAAAGATTTGGGCAAGCACAGGGGGTTCTCTGCAAAGCCATAAGAGAGAGTTTTAGAGAGATAAAGAAAGTAAATGGAAGAGAAAGAGATATTTGGTGGAGAAGAAGAGAAGAGAAGAGGAAAAGATAACAAAAAGACCAGTAGAAGAAAAGGAGAAAATTTAGAATGGTTGATAACTTAAAGCAGAATTTAAATTTTTGCAACGGTCGATTTGCAACGGTCGAATACGTAGGTTCTGCCACGTCGATAATCCTTTTCAAAAATATTTCTCTTTTGGAGTAATCCAAAACTGAAAAATATTTCTCTTTTGGAGTAATCCAAAACTGAATTCGTTGAATTGAGGGAGCAATTTCAGATGTAAGTTCATTCTAATAAAACTTCAATATTTTTGATTCTTCATTTTATCCATATCACTTCACTTCTCAATTACAATTTTTTAGGTAACTTTTCTCCTGTAATTGCTTCTATTAGTGAGCGCATTAGCTTTTTAATTCCAATGTATCGAGAATTTCCCTTCAATTTCTCTATAAATGGTTGAATTCAGATTTGTAATAGTTCATAAATTCATCTATTTCTTCTTTGATTTCACAGATCCGCGTTCAGCTATTCCGATTCTTTTCGCCCAATACCTCGCGCTTCCTTTTCTTTTTGTTTTTGATTGATTAATTTCGTTTGGACCTTTTGAATGAAATGGGTTTAAATTAGGTTATGAGCTGTTAGCTTGTGCCAAATGTGAGTTCCTGATTTGATGAATTTACTTTCTACCTTCTTGATATAATTGATGAATTTATTTATCTTTTTCTGGTTTTGATTGATTAATTTCGTTTTTCATGGTTCAGTCAAGTTACATGCGGAAATAGAGGGGAAGCAGAAAAAATGCAGTTACATGAGGAAACTGAAACAGAGAATAAATACCCTCCTTTAGACAAATAGTTATGTCACCATTTCTACTGTACTCGGCTAATCACCTCTTGCCCTTTCAATAATATAGTCCCAACAGCTGATGCCCACATGTAAATAGGGGTGATGTCATTTTGCATTCCAAAGTTGAAGCTTTCGAGTCCTCACCAAGTGCTCTACAAAAGCTAGAGGCCACTTGCTTAACTTATTCATATGTAATAGAGAATGAAAATGCCTGATTTAAAATTACAGCTCAGTTATCTTTTTCATAAGATGGAGATTACGCTTAGTTTATTTGTCTATGCAGTTGTTGTATGCTATGGGATTCTAGGGCTGTGTAGGCTTAATTAAGGAGGCTGTTTTCTCTGACCTTTACTAGGTAGTAACCATTGTACTTATCCTTTCATTGATCTGGATGCTGAGAACGTCCTTGAGTATAGTATTTTCAAATATGAAATAGCTGAATTGAAAGCCAAATGTTGTTTTCATCTTCACAGCTTATTTGCTTCAAAATATGTTTCAAGTAGTTCATCTGATCTTTAAGAATTGTCTTGCTCGATAGGTTATGAATTTTATTTCTATAATTAAAAAATAATTTTTAGATAATGGAACTCAGTTAATAGGGTGTGCCCTTACTTCTTGTGCCCTTAAAATTTATAGAAAACTATTTAGTTGGGAGTCATTACTCTTGTGTTGCCATGAAATATAGGTATTAACTTAGTTCATATTCTTATTTGGTTTAATTCTTGTATGTTCTCTCTCGCTCTCTCTCTTTTAATTGTGCGTATGTGTTGACATTAGAAGTTCTGCGGCATCATGCATAGTGCTTCCATTTGGTCACTGATAAAATTCTGCATTCCTGCACTATAATCTTTGCTAAAGTTCTTAGTGGCTTCATTTTGTATAGGGCCTTTCAAGTTACACAAGGACAATGATTCCTACACCAGTGAATTCAGATTTTAAGTTTCTATTTTCATCTTTTTTTTCCTTATATTTTTCTTTTGCTACATGTTAAGTTTACTGAGTTGCTGATTTTATTGTTTTCTTCTCCGGTTCATCTTGAATGTGTTACAGTGGTTTTCGAGGGATTTAACTGGAATGCATGGAGGCAAACTATTCAAAATTTACCAGGTATGATGTTTGTGTTAGGAGTAAATCCTAACTTAGATGATGGATGAAAAATTTCTGGATTTAATTTTAAGAAATTAAGGTTTTAAGGTTAGTACAGAATAGAAGAAGAAGAAGAAGAAGAAGAGAAGGGAAAATGAGAGGAGGATTCAATATTCTGGCAGTCCCCTCCAACAAGAGAATTCGTTACATAATAAAGAAATCAGCCAATGATTGGCTGCACTAGAGGACAAAAGAGCATGCACACTCTCTTTCCTCTAACAACCCTACTAACACAGCTGTGTAACAGCTTTTTTCTTCAACTAGTAAACAAAACAGAAAATTCGTAAAGAACAACTGAAAATCAACAGTTTGATGCTTTTAATGCGGTGCATTCTGTCTCTGTCTCATCCTGCTCTTTCTATATGGTTTCTTTAGGGGATTATCTTGGGCTCTAGTCTTTCAATTTTAGAACTTGGAACGAGCACACATTTAGTTTTCGTCTCAAAATAACTGCTAAAGACCTTGATGTCAATTTTCCCCGAACTTGAAGTAAATATGACAATTGATTTTCGAATGACTTTTTCTTTTAATTTTTTGATGAAAATTTCACTTGCATATATAATAAATATTGTATTGAATTGATCCAAACAACCTCTAAATTGCCATTCAATCTAGTAGGCCTATGTGCATATGCTCCCTTCTTCAAGTAGCTGGATGTTATAGAAACTGTTGTTACAATTACATACTGAGCTTAATTGGTTTTTTACTTGATGAAATGAGGCATGAATTAGATGTTGATGCTATAGTGCATTTTTTCAGTTTGCAAGAATTATGTTTGTTTATATATTGCATTAGTTACAACATAGAAGTACTCCACAGAATGAAATCTCACACAATAAGGTGTGCATTTCTGGAGGTTCTAATGGTAAACATGATTAAAATTATATGTGAGAGTCCTCTTGAGATGTTCACTCATCTTTACGTCAAGATCGAGTAATATCTATTGCATCAAATGAAAATTCTCACAACTAGAAATCGCAGAAAAGGTCTGGCTGTTGTGAACTTTTTCTGTTTCTACTAGTAGACTGTCAATTTTTTGTATTTTTATTTTTAGATCATTCCAAATTTATGAATCAATTGTTTTACAGATATTCCTTTTATTTTCTTTTTGACCTTTTAAACTAACCTTTTGCAGCTTCTTTTGGATTTCTTGAGCCTCTCTGTTGCTAGCATGATAACTTTGACAAGATACCCTATTTTGACTGATAATGATTCCACAATTATAGTTGAAAGATTAATTTTGGAGCAGTTAAATTTAACAAAGGATATGGTATCAGTGGTTAGGGTACATATGCTGTACTTATTTCAGCATTTTTTTTTACCTTGTTTAGTTGGCAAATAGGTGAAGACCAAGTTGTTTCAATAATTATTTTTTAATAAACTGTGTTGTTTTTTAAGTTAACTTCAAATATATCACTGGATTTGTCATTGGATTTGTCGTTCTATTAGATTAGCATCTCCCAATGTGCTTGCTTTCTTACTATTTATTTTCTAGTAGCCAAAATTGCTGCTAATGACTTCTGAATTTATTGTTTTGCAAATTCATTTGGATGCTGGGTCTACAAAATATTGTTTGTTACCTTTTTTATTTATAGGGTAGAAATTTATGTTATTTGTCATGATGTGAGATTGCTGAAAGAGATATTTGATGAGCAGGTTCCATTGAGCGAATCTATTTCATCAAGCCAAACTAGGTGCATTATAGGCTCTTCAGGCTCATCTCTTAAATCTGAGTTCTTGAGTCGAGGGATTACTATTTGGTTGACTCAGTTTCTACCACCTCGATAGGATTTGATATGTAAATGACTAATCAAACAAATATGTGAACCAATTCATACACTAAATTATGTTCTCCCGTTTAAGAAAATGGTTTATTTTCTAGTCTCGTATCAAATAGCATGGATTTTGCAACTCATGACAACACCAGGATATTAAGGACCAGTTATTGTTGCACCTTTTTGAATGATAATACTATGATAAATCAATATATAATTAATTGGGATAACAATTTTTTCTGGAGGAAGCAAGATTTCCTTAAATTTTATATGTCTTACGCTAGCATTCACAAATTTTCTGTTGATTTGTGCCTTCAAAAAGGTTCAATACTTTCTTAAAATTTAATGCTTTTCTTAAAGCATGTATTATCCAAACGTCAGCGTTCACTTTTTTAAAGTAAATTTGGAACAACTCTTGAATATGAGAGTACCGGCTTTCCTGTTCGTATATATAGGATTAGAATGGATTAATAGGATGGAAGCTTATTTAATGATTTTTTTATTATGTTATTGTCTTAAGTGTCTTCAGGACAAGTTTTTTATACTCTTCTGTGGATTGGCCTTCTTTAGGACATAAATGAAGTTTTGTTACGATGAGGCAGGTTTGTGGAGCTGATGGGCGCTTTAAGGCTGTGAGCTGGTGTGATACCTTGGCTATAGTTGCAGAAGTGATGCATCAGGTTAAACCAGAGGAAATTGTTGTTGTTGCTGGAAAGTTGTTTGATGCTGAATCCATGATGGCATTGAAAGATTTTTTGAATAAAATGGGGTCGAGTAATGTGCGTTGTGAAGGAAATGGCTGTAGCTTAAATGCTGCTATGTGATCTGGATATATGCATTAGTGGTCTTGAAAAGGCAGATGGATTCCTCTTGGTCGGTATCTAGGTAATATACTAACATGTTAAATTTTCCTTTATTACTTCTTTATCTAAAACACATGGACTGTATACACCTCATCTTTTCATGTTGGAAAAAGAGGAAGAAAAACCCAAAATGGGAAACAAATCATTAAAATTGAAATTACAAAGAAATTAAAAGTATAACAGTAAAGATCTGTTTCAAAAAAGAGATGAATTTTAAAAATGTGGAGAAGCTTTTAGACTGACAGAAAAGAGAATGAAAAATATCTGAAGCAAATGACCATTTTATGTTTATACAGAGTTTCAAAAAAAAAAGTCTCTTTTACTGTATAATTTCAAATAAAATGATCGTTTTATTATAGTGAGCTGGGTTGCTATTTATTTTTATTTTAAATTCCATTTTTCTCTCCTTTTTTAGAAATTTTAATTGTTGTCAGGTACTAGTCTTGGATATTTTCTACTTGATGCAATTTTGCAATGTTAATTTTGTAGGTCCCAAAAACACTCAAGAGGGGGGTGAATTGGGTGTCTCGAAATTTTCTGGCTATTTGTCTAATAAAACAGATTTTACAAATCAGAATATAAAAACAGAGTAGAAGAGATATCAGAATAGCTTGCACATAGAATTTATAGTGGTTCAGCCAACAAGCCTACATCCACTCCCCAAGATTCACTACTTGAGTCTTTCTTCAATCTTAACTCTTTTAAAAGCAAGAGTAAAAGCCAATATACAATCCTAAATTTGTATATCTACCCACAATCTTTTTCCCAAAGTAAAAGATTAAAAACACTTACTAGAAAATTCTTTCTTTAGGTTTCTAGCCAACCTAACTCACAATTTTTATCAAGATAATTTCCTCACACTGAAATTACAACAAAAGGTATAATCAAATTGAGGAGAATATATAAAAAGTGAAGTGCAAAAATATGTGGAAAGTGAAATAAAAGATTTAAGCTTTTCTCTTAAGAGGTAGAAATTCTTTCCAAGCTTTTTTCTGACCTTCTAATGAGTAAAATATCATGTATTTATACTCAAAAATTTGGTTTAAAAAGTTTAAATTATAAACTAGCCGTTTATGGCTGTTGGAGGGTAAAACAGACAAGTAAAAATCCAACTGGCCGTTTTCTAGCCGTTATTTTGTCTTTTTGTGCGATTCTGAGTTTTGCCCAGAATTTTGATACGAGCAGAAATTCAGTTAGAAATTTGGTAGATAGAAATTCATTTAGAAAACTGATACACAGAAATTCATTTTCTAAAGAATCATTTTCTGACGGAAAAACAGTTTTACTCACAAATTCATTTTTTAACTTAAAATCATTTTTGTGTGAATTTAAAACTGAAATATGCATGCATGAGTGAGAATATTTTTCCTCAATTTGATCTTTCATTTTAATACCCTAATTTCCTACTATTCTAACATAATAAATAAATATTACAACTTAGAATTCACTTAGAATTCATGCATTCTTCAGAAATGTGATCCTCAGATAAACTCATAGAAACTTTCCTGCAGAAATTTGATTAGAATAGAATTCTTAATAGAGTTTATTTAAGGTTTGATAATCATCAAAACAGAGTGTGACCTTGGGCCAACAATCTCCCCCTTTTTGATGATGACAAAACCTTAATAAACTCCAATTAGAAGTCTATCTAGGTTAGTAAAAAAAATACTCCCCCTGAATATGTGCATGGGGTAAATGTAAAACTTTTATGTTCCCTGTGCAAAAGTATAATCAACTTATCAGAATAACTATACCCTTTGATAACCAAAAAATTTCAAGCGCAACACTATATATAGCAACAATTCATCTCTATATAGATCAACAATTCAGCAAAACAATTTAGCAACTGTGGATAAACAGTAATTCATCACCAATGTTTATCATCAGCAAACCACAAAACAAACCAGCTGTTAATGTTTAAAGACAGCAGAATATAAGCACAATGTCCAAAATAACAAAATTAACCAACTCCACTCTAACCAACTCCATATCCACATATCATTTTTCTCCCCCTTTTTGTCAGCATCAAAAGGAGGAAACAGCAAAAACAAAAAAAATAAACAGGAGCAATCATCACCTCAAGTATCAACATCCATTGGATTGAGGCTGCTACCAGACTGCCCTAGTTTGGGTGGATTCTGAGTCCTCAGGAGAGTACGATTTGACTTGCGACGAGTGAACACAGGCTCATCAGGAAAAGAAACTGCATTTGCTGCTTCAGCGACAGGGGATTTTGGCATTTGTGATGGAGAGGGAGGAGAATTTTCAGGGTTTCTGGAAATGAGCAAAGGGATGGTGGTGGCTAACTGACTGAAAATATCTCCCAATTTATGAAAGGTGGCAGAGGCTGAAACAATTTGTTCTTCAAATTTTTTAAGCTGAGCTTCATCCAGATACTGAACTGAAGAGGTTTCTGTGGGATCTGTGGGAACTGGATGAGACTGGATGCTAGGGGATTTCTCAACTGCCACAGCAGGAGGTTTTGAGAGTGCATCTTTCGAAGAAGAGCTTCCAGACTCAGAGACAGTAGTCGCTTCCGCAGAAGAACCTTTGTTGCTTGATTTCTCTGTAGGCTCAGCAACATGTTCAGTATCAAATGATTTAGATGAATGAGGAGACTTACCTGATTGGGAAGAGGAGGCACTGGACACCGAAGGCTTTGAAGCAGGGGAGGGTTCTTTCATAACCACACCAGAAGAAGCTTTCATCCAAGATAGAAATTCCAGATACTTGGATTGCATAGCCTCATCAAGTTTTAAAAAATACAAAGTTAACTTTTTCAAGCTTAAAAGATTCTCCAATTGAGGTGTCAGATACCAACTTCCAGTGTTCAAACAGGCGAGTAAGAATCATGCCAAAGGGTTGCTTTTCATCAATAGATCGAGTGGCCATATAATTAAATATCAAACATGGCAAATTAAAGTCCTTGTTAGAGTGAAAATGCCATAGAAACACAATATCACAATCAGAGAGGTATGACATGCTTCCAACCCGTGGAGTTATGTATTGGCTCATACATTTATATAAGACTTTATAATGAGGCAAAAGATTTGAGGCTAAGGGATTTCATCATCGGGAGTTTGCTCTGATGGGATGGAGGCAGTATGTGTCGGAGATCGCCGGGGATGCCGTTTGGCTAAGGATTTCGATCTCCCCATTTGAGAAATAGGTAGGGTTTCGTCTTGATGAGAGAAATTTAGAAAAAAATAAACAGAAGAAGAGAGTTAGTAAGAAATAAATAGGAAATTTGAAAACTAATACTTACCGTGAATGGAAGGTGAAAGGACGTGATGGTCATCGTGCTCAGTCCAACCTCTTTTCATAGGGAAACTGCATTTGTGCAGTTATCGAGAGGCGGGAAGACAGGGATTTTGAGCGAAAATACCAAATTGACCTTAAAATTTTAAATGAGTATAATAAAAGATAGGATCAAAGGGACTTTGCACCCTTATCTTCTTCACTGTGATACACAATCTATCAAATCACGTTAATAACTGTCAGGATAAAAATCAAACCATATCTTTATGAAGAGAAATAGATCAATACGTATCTTTTTAATGATTAAAATAGTTTTGTTCAAGAATAAGTCTAGAATTTATACCATACCATAATTTTTTATGATTCTGACTTCCCCATTCCTAGCTTTTTTCTTAGTTGACAAAATCTATCTTCCTTGAGGGGCTTAGTGAAGATGTCAGCTATCTGATTTTCTGTAGAGACAAATTCTAACAAAATATCTCCTCTTTGCACATGATCACGTATAAAGTGATGTCTAATTTCAATATACTTTGTTCTTGAGTGCAAGATGGGATTTTTTGTCAGATTAATGGCACTTGTATTATCACATAATATTGGAATATTGTCAAATTCTATCCCATAATCTTTTAGTTGCTGTCTAATCCATAGAATTTGAGCTACACATCCACCAGCAGCTATGTACTCAGCTTCAGTAGTAGATAATGCTACAGAATTCTGCTTTCTGCTTGACCAAGTGATTAGCGAATTTCCCAGAAAATGGCAAGCACCAGAAGTACTTTTTCTATCAATTCGACATCCAGTGTAGTCAGCATCTGAGTACCCAATGAGATTAAAAGAAGTGTTCTTTGGATACCAAAGACCTAATTCCTGTGTTCCACAAAGATATCTCAAAATTCTTTTGACTGCTGATAAATGTGATTCCTTTGGAGCTGATTGAAAACGTGCACAGAGACAGACACTAAAGTGAATGTCTGGTCTACTTGCAGTTAAATATAACAGAGATCCAATCATACCCCGATACAATTTTTCTTCTACATTTTTCCCTTTCTCATCCTTGTCAATTTTTATTGTTGAGCTCATAGGAGTACTGGCAATCTTTGCATCAGACATCTTGAATTTTTTCAGCAATTCCTTAGTGTACTTTGATTGACTTATGAAAAAACCATCAGCACATTGCTTGATTTGGAGACCCAGGAAGAAGGTTAACTCACCCATCATGCTCATTTCGAATTCCTTTTTCATTAGAGCTTCAAATTCTTTGCACAAAGAAACGTTAGTAGAACCAAAAACTATATCATCAACATAAATTTGAACAATTAAAATATGAGATGATTTATGCTTTATAAAAAGAGTGGTGTCTACTTTACCTCTGTTAAAACCATGAACAAGTAAAAAACAACTTAACCTTTCATACTAAGCTCTAGGATCTTGCTTTAAACCATATAAAGCCTTTTTAAGTTTGTAAACAAAATTAGGATGATCAGTATTTTCAAAACCTGGAGGTTGTTCAACGTAGACTTCCTCATTTAATAAACCATTTAGAAAAGCACTTTTAACATCCATCTGATATAATCTGAAATTTTTAAAACATGCAAATGCACATAAAATTCTAATTGCTTCTAATTTAGCAACAGGTGCAAAAGTTTCATCAAAGTCTATACCTTCCTCTTGATTATAACCTTGGGCCACCAATCTGGCTTTGTTTCTAACCACATCACCTTGCTCATTCAACTTATTTCTAAAAACCCATTTTGTTCCAATAATAGAACAATTTGAGGGCCTTGGAACTAAATTTCAGACTTTGTTTCTTTCAAACTGACTTAGCTCTTCTTGCATAGCAATGATCCAGTTTTCATCATTTTGAGCATCAGTATAATTTTTTGGTTCAAGTTGAGAGACAAAGGCAACGTTCCCACAATACTCACGTAAGGCTCTTCTGGTCATCATTTTCTGAGATGGATCACTCAACAGGTTGTCTTTTGAATGATATTTGTGAAATCTCCAATCTTTAGGTAGTTCAGTTGATTGCTCAGACCGTTGTTCTATCTGGATTTCTTGATCACTTCCTGTATTCCAGAAATATCTTCAGTTTCATCACGTTGATCCATACTTCTATCATTTTGATCTTCTTGCTGATCTTGTGATTTCTCTGTTTCAGCACTTTGTCCTTCTTTATCTTTTTCTTTTTCAAAACCTGTTTCATCATCAGACAGACTACTTTCTCCAGAAATTTTGTTAGTAAAATCAAATTTAATATTTATTGATTCTTCTACTTTACGTGTTCTTTTATTGAACACTCTGTAAGCTTTTGAATTTAAAGAGTATCCTAAAAATATTCCTTCATCTGACTTTGCATCAAATTTAGCTAAATTACTTTTATCATTAAAAATGAAACACTTACAGCTAAATGGTTGAAAATAATTGATGTTGGGCTTTCTTCCTTTCCATAGTTCGTATGGAGTCTTTTCCAGCACGGACCTGATCAAAACTCTATTTAAAATATAACATGCTGTATTAATTGCTTCAGCCCAGAAATACTTTGGTAAGTTGTTCTCATTTAGCATAGTTCTGGCCATCTCCTGAAGAGTTCGATTCTTCCTTTCTACTACACCATTCTGCTGAGGTGTTCTTGGAGCTGAAAAGGTGTGATTAATACCTGAATTACTGCAAAATTCTTCAAACTTCTTGTTTTCAAATTCTCCACCATGATCACTTCTGATGTTGGTTATCTTATATCCTTTTTCATTCTGAATCTTCTTGCTTAGCTTCTTAAATGCTTCAAAAGCATCATCTTTATGAGCAAGAAATAGTACCCACGTGTATCTTGTGTAGTCATCCACCACATTTAAAACATATGATTTTCCACCGATACTAGAGGGATTGATTGGACCAAATAAATCCATGTGGAGCAGTTCTAGAGCCTTCTCAGTAGACACACCAGACTTGGATTTATGAGAATTCCTAGTTTGCTTCCCAAGCTGACACGCATTGCACAGATAATCTTTATCAATTTTCATTTTCGGAATACCCTTCACCAGATCTTTTCTCATCAGCTTCTCAATTACGTGAAAGCTTACATGTCCCAATTTTCTATGCCACAAAATACTTAAGTCTTCTTTTGAGATTAAATATTTTGCTTCACTTTTCTTGATGTCTTCAAGACTGACTAAGTAGATATTTCCAGATCTTTGTCCCTTTAAAACAGTTTTTCCAGATTCAACATCTTCAACTCTACAATGATCAATTTCAAAGATTACTCTTCTCTTCTTATCACACAACTGACTGATACTTAATAAGTTATACTTCAGTCCTTCAACAAGAGAAACATCTTCAATAACTGGATTAGACCCAATTGATCCAGTTCCAATAATTTTTCCTTTCCGGTTGTCCCCGAAACTAACAGAACCACCAGTAGACTTTACCAATTTTGTGAACTTGGTTCTGTCCCACGTCATATGCCTGGAGCAGCCACTATCCATATACCATTTTTCAGTCTTGGTGCTCCTTAGGCAGACCTGCAACAATTTCAAACAGTTTTAGGTACCCAATTCTTCTTGGGTCCTACAGGGTTAGCAATAACTGTTCCAGAATTTTTAATCACCCATTTTTGTTCAATAAATTTAGCATTCTTCTTGTAAAAACAAAATTTTGAAATATGCCCCTTTTTGCAACAATAAAAGCATGTAGCAGAAGAATTAGTTGCTAATTTTTTATAAGATGCTGCCTTATCAGCCTTTTTCGTAAAATAATTTTTCTTATAAAAATTCTTTGATGAACTTGCAGGAAATAATTTCACATTTTCAACAGTGTTATTATTGCACACACAAACTTGTTTTCCTTTGCATTTTTCATGTAAAGATGCATATTTAGTTTCTAAATCAGAAAAATCATTTTTCCATTTTATTTCTGACTGCTTAGTGTTCTCATGTTCCAAACTCAATGCATCAAAATTCTTTTTTAATTCGGTATGCGTCTTTTTAAGCAGACAATATTTGTGATGCAATTCTTTAAAACAATCAAGCATTTTTTCATATTCATTTCCATCATAATCAGATTCTGAATCACTTACCTCTGATTTCTCAGAGTTACCAGCTGTCTCGTTTACTTCTTCATCTGAAGATAAATCTCGTTCTTCACAATCAGAGACTGCCATCAACCCGATATCATCAGAATTTCCAGATTCTCCTTCGCTTGAGCTTGATTCTTCACTGTCACTCCACGTGGCCTTCATAGCCTTCTTCTTGAATCTTTTCTCCTTTTTCTTTAAATTTGGGCATTTGGATTTTATGTGACCTGGTTTGTTGCATTCGTAACAGATAATATCTCCTGTGGGTTTTGAAGAATTCTCTGCCTTGTGATGAGAGAATTTTTGGTGCTGTCTTTTATAGGACTTCTTTCCTTTTCTATATAGCTTTTTGAATTTTTTGGTGATCAACACCATTTCATCATCTCCTGTTGAATAGTCACTTCCAAACTCTGCCTTGAGAGCAATAGTTTTTAGTTTCCTGTCTTTTTCTTTCTCTGCATCTTGAGACTTAATATACAACTCATGTGAAATAAGAGATCCACAAACATTATCAAAATTGAGAGTACTGAGATCCTTATCTAATAAAATTGAAGCTTTAGCTTCCCATCTAGGTGTAAGACCTCTTACCAGCTTTGCAATTTTATCATATTCATCAAGTTTTTTACCAAGAGCTTTTATATCATTAGTCAATTTTACGTACCTGTTTATTACCTCAGAGATTGATTCCTCAGGCTTCATCTTAAAGCTTTCATAATCGACCATCAGAACATGCAATCTTGTATCTTTAACTTGATTTGTACCTTCATACGTTGCTTCCAGCTTGTCCCATATCTCTTTGGCAGTATCGCATCCAGAGACTCTGTTAAACTCATTTGTTTGCAATGAGCAAAACAGAATACTCATAGCTTTGGAGTTCAGCTGCACAAGTTTCTTTTCTACTTCAGTAAATTCTTTTCTCGTTTTCAACACAGTAGTGGCACCAGAAGCTCCTGCTTCAGTTGCTGGTTTTCTTGGAGGTTCATATCCGTCTTCAATAATATCCCAGCAATCCATGTCTTGCGATTGGATGAAGTGCCTCATTACAACTTTCCAGAATGGATAATTTTCACCGCTGAACATAGGAGGACGATGAACAGAGTGCCCTTCTTTGAATGGAGTTGCAACTGGAATGTCAGCCATTTGTAGGATCACTCAAGGGTGTTAAACCTTAGGAGAATTGAGAACCGCTCTGATACCAAATGTAGGTCCCAAAGACACTCAAGAGGGGGGGTGAATTGGGTGTCTCGAAATTTTCTGGCTATTTATCTAATAAAATAGATTTTACAAATCAGAATATAAAAACAGAGTAGAAGATATATCAGAATAGCTTGCACATAGAATTTATAGTGGTTCAGCCAACAAGCCTACATCCACTCCCCAAGATTCACTACTTGAGCCTTTCTTCAATCTTAACTCTTTTAAAGGCAAGAGTAAAAGCCAATGTACAATCCTAAATTTGTATATCTACCCACAATCTTTTTCCCAAAGTAAAAGATTAAAAACACTTACTAGAAAATTCTTTCTTTAGGTTTCTAGCCAACCTAACTCACAATTTTTATCAAGATAATTTCCTCACACTGAAATTACAACAAAAGGTATAATCAAATTGAGGAGAATATATAAAAAGTGAAGTGCAAAAATATGTGGAAAGTGAAATAAAAGATTTAAGCTTTTCTCTTAAGAGGTAGAAATTCTTTCCAAGCTTTTTTCTGACCTTCTAATGAGTAAAACATCATGTATTTATACTCAAAAATTTGGTTTAAAAAGTTTAAATTATAAACTAGCCGTTTATGGCTGTTGGAGGGTAAAACATACAAGTAAAAATCCAACTGGCCGTTTTCTAGCCGTTATTTTGTCTTTTTGTGCGATTTTGAGTTTTGCCCAGAATTTTGATACGAGCAGAAATTCAGTTAGAAATTTGGTAGATAGAAATTCATTTAGAAAACTGATACACAGAAATTCATTTTCTAAAGAATCATTTTCTGACGGAAAAACAGTTTTACTCACAAATTCATTTTTTAACTTAAAATCATTTTTGTGTGAATTTAAAACTGAAATATGCATGCATGAGTGAGAATATTTTTCCTCAATTTGATCTTTCATTTTAATACCCTAATTTCCTACTATTCTAACATAATAAATAAATATTACAACTTAGAATTCACTTAGAATTCATGCATTCTTCAGAAATGTGATCCTCAGATAAACTCATATAAACTTTCCTGCAGAAATTTGATTAGAATAGAATTCTTAATAGAATTTATTTAAGGTTTGATAATCATCAAAACAGAGTGTGACCTTGGGCCAACAAATTTTTAATTACCCCTCGTCAACCACATTCTAATATAGAAACTTTTTAGCACATAAATGTGAAACACATAGTATTTTCTTTGCAAATTAATAAAAAAAATTGTTCTAAATGAGCCCGTTAGTATATTAATTTAACACTCTCACATGGACAAACATGCATTTATATCATTCAATATATTATGGACATTATTAATAAACGTGAAATTGATTCTATGAAAATTAATACAATTAAAAAAAATTCCCCTTATGTGACAAACTATCACACAACATATCCATAAAATCATAAAATAATTAGTTTTAAAGCCCCATGTAGTGCATCAAATCTATCCATATTATATACCAATCAAAAAATCATTGAAAAACCATAGTTGAAAATTCAAATGATGATAGAGAGAAAATTGAAGGAGATAAGAGCAAGGAATTACATTTATCTGATATTGATAATTGTTGCAATTGAAAGAATTGAATCACCATATATAACAGATGGAAGGCACTCAACTTCAATATCTTGTGTTTCTTGTTTTTTGTTCTCTATGCATTAGAAGCAATACAGCTGGAAACAACACAATTTCTAATGCCAGAGAGTTCAAAATGGGGTGCATAAAGAGGGAGAGGGAAGCTCTTCTGGAGCTCAAAAATCATATTTTGGATAGGAAAAATCAGCTTTCTTCGTGGGACACCAAAGAAAAGGATTGCTGTAAATGGCGAGGGATTTTCTGCAACCAAACATATGGTCATGTTTATGGACTCGACCTGCTCCCTACCATCCATTATAGAGCAGATGCGACTTGGACTTCTTATATGCCATTGGAAGGAGAGATAAGCTCATCATTGCTTCAGCTGCAACATTTGACATACTTGGACTTCAGTTTTTTTGACGGTAAAGGAGCTTCGATCCCCAAATTCATTGGTTCGTTGAAAAACTTGAAATACTAGAACCTTTCTAGATGCTGGTTTGGTGGAGAAACGCCAGATCATCTCGGAAACCTTACCAGGTTGGTCACTCTTGATCTTAGTGAGAATTGTATTCAAAATGTTTTGAGTGTTGAGTTCCTTTCTCATCTTTCTAAATTAAAATATTTTGATATGGGTGGCAATGATCTTAGTAAAGAAACAGACTTGTTTCAAATAATTAATATGATTCCTTCCCTCCTCAACTTGGATTTTAGTGGATGTAGACTTCCTCCTATGATTTCTCTTCCTCCATCTCTTGTCAATTCTTCCAATTTTGAAGTCATTAACTATGATTTCAACAATTTCACATCTTCAATCTTCCCTTGGTTGTTTAACTTCAACCACAGCCTCAAGTCTCTATCCCTCCAGAGAAACCAGTTACAAGGCCGGATTCCAGGTGCTTTAGGGGCAATGATCTCTCTTGAACATCTTGATCTCTCATATAACCACCTCGAATGTGATATTCCAAGTTCCTTGGGTAATCTTTCGATTCTGGAATTTCTGGATTTATCTCGGAATGATCTAACTGGAGAGGTGCCAGATCTTCATAAACTTATATTCATCAGAGAGCTATCTTCAAATGAATAAACTAAATGGGACTTCTTTAACTCCAAGTATAGGACTTCTTGCAAATCTTAAGGTTCTTGATCTCTCCTCAAATTCCATGGCTGCTGTTATTTCTGATATCCACTTTTTGAATCTCCCCAAATTGTGGCTTTTGGATCTTTCTAAAAATTCATTTTCTCTGAAAATGATCTCCAATTGGGTCCCTCCCTTTCAGCTTCAAATCTTGAATTTTAGATCCTGCAAATTGGGGCCTCACTTTCCTCAATGGATACAGACACAAAAGGGAATCATTTACCTTGATATTTCTGATGCTGGAATATCAGATGTTATCAGTGATTGGTTTTGGGAAGTTCCTCCTATACTCAGGTACTTGAATTTGTCTTCAAACTCAATCAGTGGTGAAGTGTGGAAATTACCACTGATACTCAATTTTCTGAAATTGACTTAAGTACGAACCGCTTTAATGGCGCAGTACCAAGGGTTCACCCAAATAACAACACTATTGAATCTCTCCAGAAATAATTTTTCTGGGACTATATCCAACTTGTGTTCATCATCAGGTGAAAGTGTAGGCTATCTAGACCTTTCTAATAATTTTCTCTGAGGAGAACTTCCTGATTGTTGGATACAGTGGAAGAGCTTGGAAATCATCAATTTAGGAAACAATAATTTTTCTGGAACTATCCCAGCTTCATTTGGAGATATATCAAACCTAACATCGTGGCAATATAAAAACAACAGATTTTCTGGAGAATTACCGCCATACTTAGGTAATTGCAGATATTTGCAACTTGTGGATGTGGGTGAAAACCAATTATCTGGTGAAATACCAGCATTTATAGGAAAAAAATCTTTCATATCTAATTGTTCTTCGACTGAGATCAAATAACTTTCATGGACCCAGTTGAGTGGAGTTATTTCAGAAAAAACCAACCGCATGGAATCATTGGAATCTCTTGATCTCTCTGCAAATCATCTATCTGGCAAGCTTCCTGAGGTCTCAGTAACTTACATTTTCTGAGTTACCTGAACTTGTCAGATAACAACTTGTTATGAAAAATTCCAACCGGCACTCAACTTCAGAGTTTCAATAGGTCTTCATTTGAAGGGAATCCATGACTTTGTGGCAAACCACTGCAGAACAGGTGCCCTGGTGAAGAAGATCCCTACATTAAAGGAGGAAGCAAAAATGTTGACAAGCAAGATGGGGGGGATTTGATTTTAATGTCAGGATTTTACCTGAGCATGGTAGCAGGTTTTGCTGCAGGATTTTGGGCAGTTTGTTGGTGCTTATTGCATTATAGGCCATGGAGACATGCCTACTTTGGGTTCTTGGACATGGTTGGAGACTGGTTCTATGCTTACTTGTACTCGCCATAGACAAACTCCGAAGGATTCTTTAAGGTTTCAAGGTATAACATTTATCTATTCGCTCCGATGATTATTGTTTTTGATCTGTATCTGCCCCAAAATCTAATAACAATATCGATATTGTCACTTTTCAGATCACTTGTGCACGATTGCTGAGAGTAGTTAGTGTGAAGTGTCATGAATTTCAAGGCAACGACATATTTGTAGCTGTTGGTTTACAAGTTTGTGCAATAAACCTGATAACTGCATAATGATGTAATTTACGAGTTTTTCAGAAACATTTAAAAAGAAGGAGGGTTGCCAAGTTTTTGTCTGTGTTTTCTAGAAACATTTACAAGGGCCCATGCAGGGTCTGCAAAGTTTAAAAAGCAGGTATATGATGAAATTGGAATTTTATTTCTTTTAGTTCATATGCATAGATAGCTTTTAAGTGGTAGAATTTTTGTTTAATCCAATCCATGTCATTTTGTTTTTTCATTATTAAATAACCAAACTATACAAAAATCATTAGAATGCCTGAATATATCAAGAATTAGAAGCTTCCAAAAAAAAAGAAAATCATAATTTGATAGAAAATTAAGTGTAAGAGTCACTATTACCATGCTCAATTTGAATAAAAAAATAAAATGAGAGAATAAATTATTTTTATTCGGGCTTAAAACTTTTGCAATTGGGCTTGAGCCTTTGTTTGGACGAGAATAACCGATAAAAGAAATAAGATTTACTTTAATTATGAAATTATATGAGATGAATAAAATTTACTTTCTTCTATTTTATATTGTTTGGTATTTTCATTACTTTTTTTTCTCCCCATTTTATAGAAAAATAAAACAAATTCTCATTCACTCTTTATTACTCTAATTTCTATCCTCCATTTTTGTCCAAATAAAATAAAGTAGATTATGTTTCACTTACTTTATTCTTAATTCTACCGATACAAATAAAGTTAAAATTTTTGTTATTTGCATTTTATAGATATTTTTCTTTTTTTTTTTTTTAAATTCATAGATATTTTTCTGATTATCCATATAAAATATTTTATTAACCAAACTTAAGCAAGGCAAATCTCCAGGAACAAGGATAGCCCATGCTTTGCTACCTACTACCAAATTAAGCTAAAGTAAACAATTAAAGTCAACAGAAAAGACAATTGGTTAAACATTAAACTCCATTTCATCCAACTGACTTATGCAATGCAATAGCGATAGCGTTTACTTTGAAGTCAAAGAAAGGCTTTGATGAACAACAATGATCGAAAATTCAAATGATGATAGAGAGAAAATTGAAGGAGATAAGAGCAAGTAATTGAAATTGAAAGCATTGAATCACCATATTTAACAGATGGAAGGCACTCATCTTCAATTTCTTGTGTTTCTTGTTTTTTGGTTTCTATGCATTAGAAGCACTACAGCTGGAAACAACACAATTTCTAATGCCAGAGGGTTCACAAAGGGGTGCATAAAGAGGGAGAGGGAAGCTCTTCTCAACTTCAAAGCTCACCTTGTGGATTGGGATAATCAGCTTTCTTCATGGGACACCAAAGAAAAGGATTGCTGTAAATGGCGAGGCATTTTCTGCAACCAAACATCTGGTCATGTTTATGGACTCGACCTACGCCCCACCATCCATTATGCTGAGATTTGGTTTTCTTATGTGCGATTGGAAGGAGAGATAAGCTCATCATTGCTTGAGCTGCAACATTTAACATACTTGGACTTCAGTCTTTTTGACTCTAAAGGAGCTTCCATCCCCAAATTCATTGGTTCGTTGAAAAACTTGAAATATTTGAACCTTTCTAGAGGTTTGTTTGGCGGAGAAACTCTAGATCATCTCGGAAACCTTACCAAGTTGGTCACTCTTGATCTCAGTGGCAATTCTATTCAAAATGTTTTGAGTGTTAAGTTCCTTTCTCATCTTTCTAAATTAAAATATATTGATATGGGTGGCAATGATCTTAGTAAAGCAACAGACTTGTTTGAAATAATTAATATGATTCCTTCTCTCCTCAACTTGGATTTTAGTGGATGTAGACTCCCTCCTATGATTTCTCTTCCTCCATCTCTTGTCAATTCTTCCAATTTTGAAGTCATTAACTTTGATTTCAACAATTTCACATCTTCAATCTTCCCTTGGTTGTTTAACTTCAACCACAGCCTCAAGTCTCTATCCCTCCAAACAAACCAGTTACAAGGCCGGATTCCAGATGCTTTAGGGGCAATGATCTCTCTTGAACATCTTGATCTCTCATATAACCACCTCGAGGGTGATATTCCAAGTTCCTTGGGTAATCTTTCTAGTCTGGGATTTCTGGATTTATCTTGGAATGATCTAACTGGAGAGGTGCCAGATCTTCATAAACTTCTAGTCATCAGAGAGCTGCATCTTCAAATGAATAAACTAAATGGGACTTCTTTAACTCCAAGTATAGGACTTCTTTCAAATCTTAAGGTTCTTGATCTCTCCTCAAATTCCATGACCGCTGTTATCTCTGATATCCACTTTTTGAATCTCCCCAAATTGTGGATTTTGGATCTTTCTAATAATTCATTTGCTCTGAAAATGACCTCCAATTGGGTCCCTCCCTTTCGGCTTCAAATCTTGAGTTTGAGATCCTGCAAAATGGGGCCTCACTTTCCTCAATGGATACAGACACAAAAGGGAATCGTTCACCTTGATATTTCTGATGCTGGAATATCAGATGTTATCAGTGATGGGTTTTGGGAACTTCCTCCTATACTCAGGTACTTGAATTTGTCTTCAAACTCAATCAGTGGTGAAATGCGGAAATTACCACTGATACTCGATAATTTGTATTCTGTAATTGACTTAAGTACGAACCGCTTTAATGGCGCAGTACCAAGGGTTCACCCAAATACAACAGTATTGAATCTCTCCGGAAATAATTTTTCTGGGACTATATGCCACTTGTGTTCATCATCAGGTGGAAGTGTTGGCTATCTAGACCTTTCTAATAATTTTCTATCAGGAGAACTTCCTGATTGTTGGATACAGTGGAAGAGCTTGACAATCATCAATTTAGGAAACAATAATTTTTCTGGAACTATCCCAGCTTCATTTGGAGATCTATCAAGCCTAACATCGTTGCAATTAAAAAACAACAGTTTTTCTGGAGAATTACCGCCATCCTTAGCTAATTGCACAGGACTTCAACTTGTGGGTGTGGGGGAAAACCAATTATCTGGTGAAATACCAGCATTTATAGGAAAAAATCTTTCAGATCTAATTGTTCTTCGACTGAGATCAAATAACTTTCATGGAGCTATACCAAAGCAATTGTGCTATCTAGCTTCTCTTCAAATATTTGACCTCTCCCATAACAACATATCAGGAAGCATACCATGGTGTCTAAGTAATTTTACTGCCATGTCAAAAAAGAATGCTTCCGTTGACATATTGTCAAGTTCTTTTTCCTATCTCGTAGATCCAACCAAGCCATCTGGATGGTTCAGAATTGTACCTTATGTGGAAACTGTGATGATTGCATGGAAAGGAATAGAGCGGGAGTATGGAAAAACCCTTGGCCTTGTTAAATGCATTGATCTCTCATGCAATAACATCAGTGGAAGATTTGCTGGTGATATGACAACTCTTGCAGGCTTGATTTCACTAAACTTGTCACACAACCAGTTGAGTGGAGTTATTCCACACAGAATCAACCGCATGGAGTCATTGGAATCTCTTGATCTCTCTGCAAATCATCTATCTGGCAGGCTTCCTGAGGGTCTCAGCAACTTACAATTTCTGAGTTACCTGAACTTGTCAGATAACAACTTGTTAGGAAAAATTCCAACCGGCACTCAACTTCAGAGTTTCAATAGGTCTTCATTTGAAGGGAACCAAGGACTTTGTGGCAAACCACTGCCAAACAGGTGCCCTGGTGAAGAAGATCCCTACATTAATGGAGGAAGCAAAAATGTTGATAAGCAAGATGGGGGGGATTTGATTTTAACGTCAGGATTTTACCTGAGCATGGGAGCAGGTTTTGCTGCAGGATTTTGGGCAGTTTGTTGGTGCTTGTTGCTTTATAGGCCATGGAGACATGCCTACTTTCGGTTCTTGGACATGGTTGGAGACTGGTTCTATGTAAGACTTGTACTCGCCATAGACAAACTCCGAAGGATTCTTTAAGGTTTCAATTATCTATCCGCTCCTATGATTGTTGTTCTTTATATGTATCTAGCTCCAAAATCTACTCCCTTCATTTCTTTATAAATTTCCATTTTAAATTTTATTTTTATTCCTAAATTAGTATCTATTTAGAAAAATAAGGGATAATTTGGTATAATTGCAAATTATCGTCCTATATTAACTTGCTTTAATAAATAATTACTGGTGCATTAAAGAGGCACAATATTTTATAGGATGCGAATTTAGTAAATCACTAAGTAAATTAATAATTTCTTAATTTGGTGAAAAGTTCAAAATGAACACTTAAAAGAGATGGGTGGGAGTAATAAAAATTAAGTTATTGTCACTTTTCAGATTTCCTACAAGAAATTGACTCTTGTTTTTGTTCAAACTAGTGTTTGCAGGTGTGATCACTTATGCACGATTGCTGAGAGTAGTTAGCACGAAGTGTCATGAATTTCAAAGCAACGATATATTATATGGTTTGTAAGTTTGTGTAATAAACCTGATAATTGCATAATGATGTTGTTACAGATTAGATTGAATACGTAATTGGAGGCTTGATTGGCTACTAATTTGTAGAATAGATTATTGACTTTTGTTTCCTTTTTTTATACTTTTTTACTTCTCTTCTTGTATATATAGGTTGTATAAACTTATCGATAATTAATTGAATACAAATAAATTCAATTCCCATTGTGTTTTCTCACATGCTATCAGAGCCTAGTCCAGTTTTTGGGTTTCTTGAGCAACGTGATTGAGATTGGGTCACTGTTTGTGGCTGTTCTTCTTCCTGGGTTTGGGTCAATAAAGTGATGAGTGGGTTTAGGTCACCCATTTGTGATTGTTCTTTTGTCTCACCGCCACCACAGGGAGGTGTGCCTCCATCAGTTCGGGCCGTTCCACCTTTTTTGGGCGACCATCGAAGCCACGAGTGGATCTCACGTGCCGATCGAAGATTTCGCCATTTCCTCAAGCACCAGCGAGTGGAGGTGCGTGTCTTATCCGCCGGTCCTCCGATCTTGTATCCACCGTCGCCTAGTCATTTCCGGTCAGATCCCGGTGTCTTCTCGAAGTGGTTAACTCTCTTGATGGTATTTGGTTCCTCGTGAGCTCTCTGTCGAACGTGGTTCTGCTTCTCTTTGTTTACTGTCTTTTTATTTTGTTTTGCTTTTGGGTGATTTATTGAGAGGTTTGGGCTTTGGGCATTTTTTTCGTGTCGGGTGTATTGTTGCACTTGTTATTTGTGGATATTATGGCCGAAAATAAAGAAATTATTAGGGAAACAGTTAGTGAGATTATTCTTTTGTCTAAAATTACAGAAGAAAAATTAGATGGATCTAATTATCTTGATTGGAGTAGAACTATTAGAATTTACCTTCGTAGTATAGATAAGGACGATTACTTAACTGACGACCCTCCGACTGATAAAACTAAAAAGCAAGTCTGGATGAGAAATGACTCATGATTACTTTTACAGATTATAAATTCAATTGAAAGGAATGTGCTTGGCTTAATTTCTCATTATGAACTTGTGAAAGAATTAATGGATTATTTGGCTTTTTTATACTCTGGGAAAAGGAATGAGTCTCGCATTTATAATGTCTATAAAGCCTTTTATCGTGCTAAAAAAGAGGCTAAACCCCTCACCACCTATTTCATGGAGTTTAAGAAAATTTATGAAGAATTTAACATGCTCCTACCTTTTAGTGCGAATATTAGGGAACAACAAGCTCAGAGAGAAAAAATGGCAGTTATGAGTTTTCTAGCTGGTTTGCCATCTGAATTTGAGACAGTCAAATCCCAAATTCTCTCTGGTTCTAAGATTCTACTCTGGAAGATGTGTTCAGTAGGCTATTACGTGCAGATAATGCTTTATCCAGTCAGTCAAATAGTATTCTTATTGTCAACGAAGGAGGAAGTGGCAATGGTAAGAGGAATGTGCAGAAAGGAGGAAGTAGATCCAGTGACAACCGAAATAATGATATTATCTGCTATTACTGCAAAGAGCAAGGTCATACAAAGCGCTACTGTAAGAAATTACAGAACCGTAACCAAAGGACACAAATTGCTAATGTTGTTACTTCTGATTCATCATCTGAGCAAAATATCACAATTTCAGCTGAAGATTATGCCAAGTACCAAGAAATGTTAAAATGATCCTCGACTTTGCTCACCGTTGAGACAGGTAACACATGTCTTATCTCTTCTACCAACAATTGGGTCATTGATTCTGGTGCCACAAACCACATGACAGGTAATCCTAATACCTTCTCTAATTTTCAATCTCATAAAGCCCTTTCACATGTTACTATAGCTGATGGGACATCATACAACATTGCGGGGTCTGGGACTATTAAACCAACTTTTTCTATTACTCTATCATTTGTTCTAAATTTGCCCAACCTAGCCTTTAATTTGATATCTATAAGTAAACTTACCAAAGACCTCAATTGTTGTGTCTTATTTTTTTCCTGATCATTGTGTTTTTCAGGATCTTATGATGTAGCAGATTTTTGGTAAAGGACATGTATCTAGTGGTCTCTACATCCTTGATTCTTGAATACCACGATCTATTACTTCTCTAGTGTAGCTTCTCCTTTTGATGCACATTGTCAGTTGGGGCATCCTTCTCTACCTGTTTTGAAAAAGTTATGTCCACAATTTCATGATGTATCTTCTTTGGATTGTGAGTCTTGTCATTTTGCAAAACATCATCGTAGTTCATTCGGTCCTAAAATTAATAAACAAGTTGAGTTTGCATTTCAACTTGCTCATTCAGATGTTTGGGGTCTTCGTCTAATTATGTCGAAAATTGGGCATAGATATTTTGTTACTTTTGTGGATAATTTTTCTCATATGACTTGGATTTATTTTATGAAGAATCATTCTGAAGTTTTTTCCAATTTTTCTGCTTTCTGTGCTGAAGTTAAAACTCAGTTTAATGTTTCTGTGAATATATTACGAAGTGATAATTCTAAGAAATACATGTCAGATTCATTTCAGAGGTACATATCTCAACATGGTATTATTCACCAGTCCTCCATGTGTTGATACCCCTTCTCAAAATGGAGTTGATAAGAGAAAAAACAGGCATTTACATGAGACTGCTAGAGCTTTATTATTTCAAATGAATGTTCCTAAGTATTTCTGGATTAATTCTATTTCTACAGCTTGCTTTCTGATTAATCGGATGCCCTCTACGGTGTTAAATGGTGATGTATCCTATAGTGTTTTATTTCCTAATAAACCACTATTTTCAGTGGAACCAAGAATATTTGGTAGTACTTGTTATGTTCACGATGTATGTTCTAATGTTGCTAAACTAGATCCTAAAGCATTGAGGTGTGTTTTCTTGGGATACTCGCGCCTTCAAAAAGGATATCGATGTTATTCTCCTGATCTGTAGCAACATTTGGTTTTAGCTGATGTGGTATTCTCCGAAGATAAATCATTCTTTTCATCCCAAACTACTCTTACAAGTCAGGAGGAGGAAGACAAATGGCTCATTTATACTGTGAGACCTTCTCAAAAATCTATTAATGTGTCTCCTTCTTCTATTGAGCCAACAACGACGGATGATCCTTCAACATTAGCCAAACCTCAAATTGTTCAGGTCTACTCTTGACCGGCGTTCAGTAAGTGTACTGAATCGGCAAGTAGTAAAGCGAGTAATATTATGACCCACTTGTATTGAACCCAAGAGAAAGAAAATTAAGAGTTAATTTGTTAAAATTATGCTAAAGAATATCCCAAGATTTTGTATGAGTTTTTGGTTTAAAGAAATTAAATTATGAAATTACTAAATCGAGCAACTACAAATAAAGCAAAACTAATAAAACAGTGATCAAATTAATTAAAAGCCTTGCCAAGGAATACCTATTCTCCCCAATAATACCATGCAAATACTCTAACTAAATAATCACATAAGCAAATTCAGTGAACAACCTAGCCTACCTTCCGGATTCAGCTTCTCTAAAATATGCACCTACCATTCCGGATTCAGCACATAAATTAGGTTCACACGGTCTTAAGTCCTAAGCTTAGATAATCCTACCATTCCGAATTCAGACATCTAAACCCATTTATCCCCTTCCATTTCGAACCTATTAAAATAGATAGCCACAGGTTTAACTGCCATTCCGGATTCATTAAACCAGCAAAAAGCTAACAAAAATAGAATAGAGCATATATAAGTTGAATGAATCAAATACAATCAAAAGATCGTCATACTGAATCAATCCTCGAACTTGCATTAGAATCAATCACATACAGATACACTTAGAGAAGATAAAACTGAAGCATATGCAGAAATTAATCCAAATAGAGCATTTACATGGTTATTGGAGATTCAAGGCATTCCTTGACAAGAAAAAGAACTACTCACTCATTACTGAAATAAAAACTGAAATAGATAAAGAGAAGTTGATATTAGCCATCTTAAATCTGAAAACGAAGTTCTTACAAGAGTATATGGATGTTCTTCAATCTAACTCAGCTATTACAACTTTAAATGTAAAGATAGCTATCAAATCTAAAGCTGCAAGTGTATTGAAATTAATAAAAACTAAGTGTTTTTTTTTGCTAACCCTAGATCCAAATTACAGAGAAAACTAAATACAAACAAAAGTTGTTAGAAAGAAAAATCCAGATCTCCAATTTTTGCAATTCCCCCTATATATAACAGTCAAGGTTACACGGCGGTATGGCAATTTTTTACCACCGTGTAAAGTGCGTTTGAATCTGAGATAGGAAAATTACACGGCGATATAAAAATCCTTACCGTCGTGTAATTAGCTATTGGACTAAAACCTTAAAAGACATTCTCAGTTTACACGGCGGTATGACAATTCCTTACCGCCATGTAAATAGCTACTAGACAGCTACTTGATTTCCTCTAGATTTACACGGTGGTAAGGTGATTTATGCCCATCATGTAAAACTCCTTTAATTTTCTGAAAATCCCAATTACACGGCGGTATAACATTCCTTACCGCCTTGTGACATTCCGTACAAGGTCTTTCTAACTTTTTATGGCTACATGGCGGTATGAAATTATTTACCGCCGTGTAAAGTACCTGAAAACTAATAAAAACACAATAAAATCTCAATTCAGTCCCTTTTAAAGATCTAAGATTATTTCAAGCAGAAACAATCCTAAATTAATAACTACAAAGCTCAAAAGTAACATAAAAATTGACATAAACATAGCATAGTTTGAACTTATCAACTCTTGAAGAAAATACACCAATAATACATGTCCTGCACCAGCACCTTTGTCATCTGATCCTATTTTAGCTGACCCCGATCTTCCCATTACTCTTTGTGAAGGTAAACACAATTGTAAATCCACTTATTCAATTGCTAATTTTGTTTCCTATGATCTCGACCTGCTCTTTAATTGCATCTTTAGATTCTATATCTATTTTTAAGACAGTTAAGGAAGCCTTGAGTCACCCTGGGTGGTATGCTGCTATGCTTGAGGAGCTAAATGCTTTGGATACAAATCACACTTGGGATTTGGTAACTTTACCAGAAGGGAAAAAGGTTGTGGGTTGCAAATGAGTTTTTACAGTCAAAGTTAATCCCGATGGTTCTATGGCTTGGCTTAAAGCTCGACTTGTTGCTAAAAGATATGCTCAGACTTATGGGGTAGATTATTCTGATACTTTCTCCCCAGTCGCCAATTGAGTTCTGTTCGTTTATTCATATCTTTAGCAGCTTTCCACCATTGGTCCTTACATCAGTTAGACATCAAGAATGCTTTCCTTCATGGCGATCTTCAGGAAGATGTCTATGTGGAGCAACCACCCGATTTTATTTCTCACGGGGAGTATAAAAAATCTCTGTATGGTTTGAAGCAGAGTCCTCGTGCTTGGTTTGAAAAATTCAGTGAAATTGTCCAAGAGTTTGGGCTAAATAAGAGTCAGTGTGACCACTCAGTTTTCTACAAGCAATCAAAAGCTGGAGTTATTCTTCTAGTTGTTTATGTTGACAATATTGTAATTACAGGAAGTAATTTTGCAGGTATTTCTTCACTCAAGTCTTTCATGCATGGTAAATTTCACACTAAAGACTTGGGCGAGCTGAGATATTTCTTGGGAGTGGAAGTTTTGAGAAGTAAAAAGGGAATTCTTCTATCCCAAAGAAAATATGTTTTTAATTTACTTGCAGAAACTAAAAAATTAAGAGTTAAGCCATGCAGTACTCCTATGGTCCTCAATGTGCAACTAACAAAGGATGATGACGACTCTTCTGATGATCCAGAAAGATACAGGAGGTTAGTTGAAAAACTGAATTACCTCACAGTAACTTATCCAGATATTGCATTTGAAGTGAGTGTTATTAGTCAATTTATGACTACTCTAACAGTTAGGCATTGGGAAGCTCTACAACAGATCTTGTGTTATTTGAAAGAGCCCATGTAGGGTCTGCAAAGTTTAAAAAGCAGGTATACGATGAAATTGGAGAATTAGTTTCTCACCAAGTTGGCTCAATGATCACAATCATGTTATAATGATAATTGATTTTAATCCCCAAGGAATTAAATCCCATAATAACATAAACACTTTTATTTTCACAATATTATTTAAAAAAAATTAATTTTTATAATTATAAGACATAATTTTGCATATAATTTATTAACTATAACATTCATTTATATTATGCACAATTATTATTATAATAATAAAAACAATGACTACTATTGGTGCATTAGAGTTAAAAATATAAATTGTCATAAATGAATTGACAAGTGGAATAAAAAATTAAATTTAGATAGAGCATATAATGGAGAGATAGAGTTAAATGTATTAAATATCATATTATTTTAAATTTTAATTGAAATGATATAAGGGATTGAATGTAAATTTATTGATTATTGAAAAATTAAATGAGAGTATTATAGGTAATTTATACATTAATAATAAATTAAAAATAGCAAGTGTCATATTTTGTAATGGATTAAAAATAAAAATGTTCATATTATCACTGGTCGCAGATAACATTAAATTTAAACAACTAAGTTTTCCAATTGTACGGAAAATAAAAAAATAAATGCAATGAGACTTCAAAGTGAGGAAGTAAATGCATGGGGGTAGGTATTGAGGAAATTAGTAGGTGTTTGTTGCTTTTCAGTAGGGGTGAGAAAAAAACCGTTGGACTTGGTTAACCGAAAAATCGAACCGAAACTGATCCGAAAAATAGGTTAACCGAATCGATATTTATGGTTAACAGTTAGTATTTTACAAAAACCGATATTAATGAACTGATTTTTATTTTTTAGCTTATAAATTGGTTAACCGAACCGAAACCGATAAATGAATACCCTTATATTTTATTAATTTTATTTCACTCTTTTTTTATTTTTATTATAATTTTTTATTTCATTATTTTCATATTTAATTATTTATATCCTTTTAATTTTCATTTACTTTAAAATATTTCAATTTCATTTTAGTTTTTTTAAAATTATTTTAGTTAATTTATTAATTGTTCAATATGTACATATTTAGTATTTCTTATTATTTCCTGATATATCAATTTTTCATTAATTAAAATTAAAATATATTTGAAAAGTTATATAAAATTAATATATTAACTAAAAATTTCAAATAAAATAAAATTTTTAATATATGGAAAATAATATTTTTGAATATTTTTAGTTTATATTTGTTATTTGAACATCATATTTAATTATTATGTTGGATTATGTTTGTTTTTTAATTTTTAATTTTAAGTATTTTCGACAATATAATTTTTTTATAAATGTATTTTATAATTATAGTGGTTAACCGAAAAATATTGGTTAACCGATCCGAAAATTCGAAACCGATGGACTGGTTAACCGATACTAATGGACTGGTTAATGGACTGAAATTTCAAAAAACCGATATTAATGGACTGATTTTTTTTGGGGACTCATGAACCGGTTAACCGGTCCATGCTCACCCCTACTTTTCAGGCCATGGGTTAGTATTAGAATTTTAAATACGAAAACAGAAAATTTCTGTGTATACCATCTCTTCATTATATTTTATGTGTTATATTTGAATAAAATTTAAATTTTATTTATACGATACTTTTATATTTTCAATAAAATTTAATTTTTTTTAATTTAATTTTCTTTTTCAATATAAGTTGACTAATTAGATTAAAATTATACATTAAATTACTTAATTTTATTCTAAATTTAAATCTAATTAATATTTCTTTTTTTGAAATTCTAATTAATATTTCTTAATTCTAGTAAAAATAACAAAAATAACACATAAAATGTAATGAAGGTAGTATCACTTAGGGGTGATCATGGTCGGTTAACCGGTCCATAAGACTCAGTCCATTAACCTGTAATGTCCCAAAAAAAAAAAAAATTTCATTGTTTTTATTTAATAACTTGACAGGCTAAAAATTCGTTAAATGTTAATTTTAACGCATAAGAGTAGAATTTTCCTTAAAGTTGTTTAATTTAATTATTTAAATAATTTTAAGTCTACATATATATATATATATATGAGTGTGTGTTTACATACAAATAATTAAGAAAATATTAAATAAAGAAATAATCCGTAAATGGACAATTAAATAAATTATAGCATATAATTTTAGTTATGGGTCTAGAATTATCTAGACAAGTGGGACTAGTGCAAGCTAGAATTATTGGGAATGAAAAGAAAGGGAAAACACGGTGAAGGGAAGGGAAGAAACCGAAGGAAGAAAGAGAGAGGAAGAGAGGGAGAGGGGGCGGCGGAAGGCAGCGCCGGCGACCACTGAAGGCGATCGGAGGTGGCGATCGGACCGTCGCAACCCGCAGCGCCGTTCCCGTGGCGTTTTCCTCCGACCCGAGGCGTCGCCGATCAAGGAGAGCGGGAGGAACCCGCAAGCTTCCTCAGCGTTTTCCGGCCAACTCCGGCGACGAACGGCGACACGAGTGGCACCGGAGGACTCCTGGTGAGCAGACGAATCTTCCGGTGGCCATGGATCCTCCTCAATCGCCGGTGACGAGCAGATCGGAGAGAGAGGAACCGAAGCTTCTCTTGCGTTTTCCGGCGAGCTCCGACGGCGAGAGGCGACACGAATGGCCCAACGGGACTCCTGGTGGGCAGGCGAACATCCCGGTGGCTGCGGATCATCCTCACTCGCCGGCGATGAGGAGATCGGTGTTGGGAAGAACCGAAGCTGCCGACGTCGATTCCGGCGAAACGGAGAGCAGTCACGGCGCGTGATCACCGGAAATGGAAACCCGAGGCTTCGAGCTCTCTCCCGGTGGTTTCGGTGTCTCTGGTGGAGCTACGGCGAGACTCCGGTGAGGCTCCGGCGACGGTGAAGGGACCAAAAATAGCAGAAAATCCGGTATGTGGCCACCAAAATTACTTTCTTAAGTGATTTTGCACAAGTTAAAATTTATTAAGAGTGATTTTGCTAAATACAGTATGTGAATAATATGTTTGTTGGCTCATTTATTCGTTGGCAGTGTTAAGTATTGGCTCAGTTGAATAGAACCTAAATTAAAATTGTCGATTTTTAATTGTATGAAAAGAATTAGAAACTGTTAGTAATTGGGAAGTAGATCAGTAATTGTAATTGAAGAATTATAGGTTAAATTGTAAGATAGGACTTAAATTATATATAATGCTAGTAATGGATAAATTATGACACGTAAATCATATTAGTAATTAAATATTGATATATATAAATGGGTATTATAATGTGCATGACTAGGTGATGGTAGTGTAATAGGTAATGCCCGAAGAATTGATGGAAATTTGAAATGTTAAATGGGAAATCCGAATATACTCATTGGAAGCTTGAATTAAAGATAACTCAATGAACTGGATTGAAGGTGTGTGAGGTGACTATATTAAAATCTGGTTGTGTATGATTTTCATTATTCATGATATTAAATTACTCTTAGGATTAAATTAGAAGCACATGTGTTCTTACACATATATAAGTGTGAAATAATATAAACACAATAGTAAGTGTTGTAATAATGCTTTAGACTGCTTAGTGAATTTGATTTAGTTTAGTTATTTATTTTGAGTGGTCAATTAAGGCTTTAATAAATTGAGTAAATTAAATTGAACTGGGGAATTGAGCTAAATTATAGCAATACAAGCAAGTAGAGAACGATAAATTGTGGAACTCTATTTTTGGGATACCATAGAATTTTTCTTGAGTTGTGCTTTCGAATTTATAAACTAAGAATGGATAATACACCTATTGTAATGAATTGTGACTGTAACTAATTTTAATCCCTATGTGTGTGTTGACTTGCACAAATTTGTTAAGTAGAAATTTTGTTAAATGTTATGAATGATCTAGTAGAGATAACGGTTTATAATACGTGTCATTTAAAGTAAATGAAATTTAGTGTAAATCTATAAAGATAGGATGGAATTTAACATGAAAGAAAATCAATATATATATATAAGTAAAGACTAATAGAAGGCAGCATCGTACTTTACTTAAATTTTAAAGAAGAAAATATAAATTTACTATATTACTGATAAATAAAGGACTAAAATTATTTTAAGCAGACTCATGACAAGTGAATGAATTAGAGAAAGTGAGTGTACTTAACAAATTAAGAGTATAGTTAAGTATGCCTAAAGACAATTATAACAATAAAGTAAATTAGTCTGTTAAGGAAGTCAGAATGTCAGGCTATAAATAAATGTAAAAATGGGTTATACGTGTTTAAATGGGGTAATTTGTAAGAAGAATTGGATAAATGAAAAATAGTGAATCCCTATTTAAACAATAATGTATTAATGGCTTCCTGAGAAGCAAAATCAGTGGAATGTGATAAGTAATGAAATTGATAAGTAATGAAATTGTATGAGAAAATGATGATGGATGATACCGGGATTATTTCTGAAAAACTGAATTGAAATGTATATTGATCTTATTTTATGTAAAGATCAAAGTTTTGATTTATTTAAATAATATTCAATAATGTGGCCCTATTTGATGAGCTGGTAGTCAAGTCTAGTTCAGGATATAGTGGCTAGCCATAGGGACATAAGACCGCGGGTGTGAGTAATGGCTGGGACCCGGTTCTGTCCTCCTCCCGACGGGATGTGTTCCGGGGAGTTGAGTTAACATGTTCTGTATGGGCCCAGTCGTTACAATAAAAGGCGCCAATGATGGTCCTACTTCTGTATCCGAATATCTGTATCTGAATATCCGAAGTGTACTGTTCTGTATTGTAAGACAGTGGTGGTCACACAGGACTCCACTGGTATCTGAAAGACTGGGGGTAATCCTTCGGGGTTCCTTCAGGTTTGTAAGACTGGAGTGATCTCTCAGAGGTCTCTCCAGGTTATGGTGAACTCTTATGGGTTCACATCCCGTTTATCCTGTGCTTAGAGTCTGCCAGCATTGTACTGTGGGCAAAACAATAAATTGCAAAGTGAATTTATGAATGTGAAATAATTGTGTGAATCAAGAAATTTAATGATGAATAAATGATGAATAAATGAAGTGAGATAAACTGGTGGGTTTATATAAATAATTTATAATCCATATTAAATGTATAACTTAAGAAGTTAGATGGCAAGTGTGAAAGTAAATGTGGATTAAAAGCCATAAAATAACTTAATGACAGAAATACAGTTGAAGGATACTAATAGATAATAGTGAAATTTAAAGTTTGATACATATGTATATATGTGTATATATATATTTGGCTGAAAGTTAACTAATGTATCTTATGACTTCGAAGTATGATAAAGCTGATGGTCCTGTGATAAAAACTTTAATTGAGTAAATGATATCAGTTAATGATTCCATGAAATTAGTAATATAATGAAATAGCTTTATGTACATATATGTATATAAACTTCATAATCGCGATTGAGTGTTACATACATACATATATTAGTGGGTATTAGTGACTAGAGGGAAGCCATAATAATTGTTATGTAAAAATGAAATATTAACTGTTATGTCAGAAGCATATTGACTGGTTAATAATTCATGGAATTTGATTAGCGATGCATGATAAGCATGATTTGTACATTGTCAAAATGTTAGGAAATTTCAGTTATGGATTTGAAAACTTGAATATGCAAGTTTAAGAAATTTCAGCATTTTTAAAAGAATATTGAATACTTTGCATAAATATGGTTTTATCTTGCAAATCATTCATACTTAATTTGGAGTTAAATAGCTATTGGTATATTATTTATAAAGTATTATATTGATTATAAAAAGAAAAAGTAATTTGCGATATTAACGTATGAATGATCAATTATATGTGTATATATTATATTTATGCTTTGGATAAGTAAATTTGGTAGTCACCACTAAGCGTAAAGCTTAGCGCGTGGTTTATCCTCGCGCAGGTATAAGACAGAAATCAAGTGAATATCAGCACCGCTTCATAGAAGAAATATGAAATGGTAAGTCTGGAAAGGAAGCGAAAGAAATGGAATTTTTGTATTTGATAATTCCAATATTGGTTCTTGTGGCATGTACACTCCCTAGATAATTAGGATACTATTGTATCAAAGAAATTGTATTAGATAATTATTCATAGTAAATAGTTGATGTATTGATATTATGTTCTTGTATTTTGTATAATTGATGTAATAGTGAGCTGATGACATTGTGAGCTATTATATAAGTATGTAATTGGAATTAAATTGGAGGATGGGCAAAATTGTGTTGGAGTTTGAAATGGAGTAGGACGGATGAATATGTATGTGATTATAGAAGTGTAAAGACTTTCTGTTTACAGGGGGATAGGCAATATTATAGAGGAGACTCTGCCGAAATTTCGGTAGAATTTAAGTAGCCTATTTGAGAATGATTGTGTGAATAGTAAAGTTTATTAGTGATAAAAAAAAAAAAAAAGTTTCCGGATTTTCGTAATGATTTTAAGAATAGTTTAAGACAATTAAGTTATTATGTACAGTAATAAGGGTGTTACAATTAGTGGTATCAGAGCAAAGGTTTAGGCGGTTCTGGCCAATAAGATATTTGGAGAATATGTGATATTGTTTATGAGAAATGAATGTGTTGTTTATTATGGACATTTCTATTTAGTTCTAAGTAGAGATAATTCGGAAAGAGTTGAATAGAAGATTAGAGGTAAGAAATTGAGATGTTCAAAAATTATGAGGTTTAAAGTATATGAAAGTGGTACGAAGGTTGTGATACTTGAGGTACCTGTCAGTTATCCTTGATAGAGGGGCAATCATTGAATATTTTATGCATGGGCTGGGTCACTATGCACTGTTCTTATATGATACGCACATTTGCATCATACTGCATACATGAAACATCATACATTCATTGTATCGGCATCACATGACTATTCATGAAAAACATCAAGTTTTATGCATATGCCCTAATTGAAAGGAAACTGGCGTGGAATATAGTAAGTGTATGAAAGTGAGGTAGATGTACCTTCATTGGAAGTAATAAGGAGTGTAACAAAGTTGAGTAAGTAAAATAAGAAATTTGAAATTCAATCTTGGAATTGAAAAAAGAAAGGGGTGAAGGATCACTAAATGTGTATAAGTATGAGTAAGAGATTTGTATCTGTGTAATTTGTGGGTTTGATCCTTCTTGTTAGTGAATTAAGGTATAGAATGTGATAAGATTTCAACCTACTATGGAATGGAATTGTATCTGATTAGATTGACTAATTGATTATAGCTTGAATTGGCTTATAAGAGTGAATGGAATTTGTGAACTTTTGTATAAGATTGTTAAGTAATAAGTACTGCAAGATATATATGTGATGTTTCAGAAATGGACAAATTGTGACTAGTGATACTGGTAAACTAAGAAGGAAATGTTATAGTTATTTTGATTAAAGAAAGAGTTTATTGAATGTGTAAGCGATTCTGTATTGAGAAAATAATGTATCTTAGGAGAAGGGAATTAAGTAAGGATTAAGGTAAGTAAGTAATAAGATGTGTGTACAATTGGTTTTCGAATAGAGTGTACATGCCAAAGATGGAAAATAAAGAAATGATATGATCTCTAGAATGGATATGTTATTGGCTCAAGTATGATATAACTTGGGCCTGATTAACACGTAAGTTAAGGAGAGAGTGTACTTTTGGACACATAAAACACTTCTTAAATGTTCGGCTAGATCATTTACTAGCTTCTCTGGCTCCAAGTTAGTTGATCATTTTGTTGGAACGGAGTTGAATGTGGAAACGGTGTTTAAAGTAATTCAGGAAAACGGGAAAAGAAATACAGATTCAATTTTAGACTTTTCTCGCATACTCCGTGATTTAAAAATCACGTAAGAGCTGCATGTTGATTCTGATTATCGGTCTTTAGATATGATGGGTACTTTCTTAATGATTTTTCTGGTAATGAGAGTTCTGGAAATGAGGTAAATTGTTAAATTTGAGTCTGATAATGAGGGAAACGTTTTATTGTTTCTGATGAGGATGGGGTACTCTAAGGACAAGGCATTGATAGCTCTAAAGAGATGTGGACCACATGTAACAATGGTAGAGCTTATAGATTTCACATGTGCTGCACAAATGGAGAAGTCAAAGATCAAGCAGTCTGATGTCGATTACCCTAAACACAAAAAGAGGAGCTTTTATGAATATAATAGGTGTGAAGGAAAAAGTAATTGAAATTGGAAAATAATCTGCCGTCTAGAGATGATGATAGGCTATGCCTCTCAAATACAATGATTCGACTTGGAGTCCCCATTGTTTCAGAGTTTGTAACTAAAAGAACAATATTAGAAACTGTTATTGGGCCACCTTATCTCTATTATGAAAATGTAGTACCTGCTCCTAATGGAGTTTGGAACACTATATCTTGATTTTTATTGAAGTGGAGTTGGAAGTTATTGATTTTAAAATGTGTTCTGTGCTGCAAAGAAAAATGGTGAATTATGCATTTGGTCACTTTGTTTAACGGATTTTTCCTCTACTGTCTCCACAAATGGCACACAAAGTATTATTAATTATAATGAGATAATAACTTCCGTGAGATGGACGAATACAATTGAATTGTTTGCAAATTTGCATTGGGAATGCAAACTGATTGAAAGGATGAATCGTGATTATTGTGCAAGTCCAGAAAAATTTCGAGGACGAAATTTCTTTTAAGGAGGGGAGAATTGTAATGTCCCAAAAAAAAAAAAATTTCATTGTTTTTATTTAATAACTTGACAGGCTAAAAATTCGTTAAATGTTAATTTTAACGCATAAGAGTAGAATTTTCCTTAAAGTTGTTTAATTTAATTATTTAAATAATTTTAAGTCTACATATATATATATATATATGAGTGTGTGTTTACATACAAATAATTAAGAAAATATTAAACAAAGAAATAATCCGTAAATGGACAATTAAATAAATTATAGCATATAATTTTAGTTATGGGTCTAGAATTATCTAGACAAGTGGGACTAGTGCAAGCTAGAATTATTGGGAATGAAAAGAAAGGGAAAACACGGTGAAGGGAAGGGAAGAAACCGAAGGAAGAAAGAGAGAGGAAGAGAGGGAGAGGGGGCGGCGGAAGGCAGCGCCGGCGACCACTGAAGGCGATCGGAGGTGGCGATCGGACCGTCGCAACCCGCAGCGCCGTTCCCGTGGCGTTTTCCTCCGACCCGAGGCGTCGCCGATCAAGGAGAGCGGGAGGAACCCGCAAGCTTCCTCAGCGTTTTCCGGCCAACTCCGGCGACGAACGGCGACACGAGTGGCACCGGAGGACTCCTGGTGAGCAGACGAATCTTCCGGTGGCCATGGATCCTCCTCAATCGCCGGTGACGAGCAGATCGGAGAGAGAGGAACCGAAGCTTCTCTTGCGTTTTCCGGCGAGCTCCGACGGCGAGAGGCGACACGAATGGCCCAACGGGACTCCTGGTGGGCAGGCGAACATCCCGGTGGCTGCGGATCATCCTCACTCGCCGGCGATGAGGAGATCGGTGTTGGGAAGAACCGAAGCTGCCGACGTCGATTCCGGCGAAACGGAGAGCAGTCACGGCGCGTGATCACCGGAAATGGAAACCCGAGGCTTCGAGCTCTCTCCCGGTGGTTTCGGTGTCTCTGGTGGAGCTCCGGCGAGACTCCGGTGAGGCTCCGGCGACGGTGAAGGGACCAAAAATAGCAGAAAATCCGGTATGTGGCCACCAAAATTACTTTCTTAAGTGATTTTGCACAAGTTAAAATTTATTAAGAGTGATTTTGCTAAATACAGTATGTGAATAATATGTTTGTTGGCTCATTTATTCGTTGGCAGTGTTAAGTATTGGCTCAGTTGAATAGAACCTAAATTAAAATTGTCGATTTTTAATTGTATGAAAAGAATTAGAAACTGTTAGTAATTGGGAAGTAGATCAGTAATTGTAATTGAAGAATTATAGGTTAAATTGTAAGATAGGACTTAAATTATATATAATGCTAGTAATGGATAAATTATGACACGTAAATCATATTAGTAATTAAATATTGATATATATAAATGGGTATTATAATGTGCATGACTAGGTGATGGTAGTGTAATAGGTAATGCCCGAAGAATTGATGGAAATTTGAAATGTTAAATGGGAAATCCGAATATACTCATTGGAAGCTTGAATTAAAGATAACTCAATGAACTGGATTGAAGGTGTGTGAGGTGACTATATTAAAATCTGGTTGTGTATGATTTTCATTATTCATGATATTAAATTACTCTTAGGATTAAATTAGAAGCACATGTGTTCTTACACATATATAAGTGTGAAATAATATAAACACAATAGTAAGTGTTGTAATAATGCTTTAGACTGCTTAGTGAATTTGATTTAGTTTAGTTATTTATTTTGAGTGGTCAATTAAGGCTTTAATAAATTGAGTAAATTAAATTGAACTGGGGAATTGAGCTAAATTATAGCAATACAAGCAAGTAGAGAACGATAAATTGTGGAACTCTATTTTTGGGATACCATAGAATTTTTCTTGAGTTGTGCTTTCGAATTTATAAACTAAGAATGGATAATACACCTATTGTAATGAATTGTGACTGTAACTAATTTTAATCCCTATGTGTGTGTTGACTTGCACAAATTTGTTAAGTAGAAATTTTGTTAAATGTTATGAATGATCTAGTAGAGATAACGGTTTATAATACGTGTCATTTAAAGTAAATGAAATTTAGTGTAAATCTATAAAGATAGGATGGAATTTAACATGAAAGAAAATCAATATATATATATAAGTAAAGACTAATAGAAGGCAGCATCGTACTTTACTTAAATTTTAAAGAAGAAAATATAAATTTACTATATTACTGATAAATAAAGGACTAAAATTATTTTAAGCAGACTCATGACAAGTGAATGAATTAGAGAAAGTGAGTGTACTTAACAAATTAAGAGTATAGTTAAGTATGCCTAAAGACAATTATAACAATAAAGTAAATTAGTCTGTTAAGGAAGTCAGAATGTCAGGCTATAAATAAATGTAAAAATGGGTTATACGTGTTTAAATGGGGTAATTTGTAAGAAGAATTGGATAAATGAAAAATAGTGAATCCCTATTTAAACAATAATGTATTAATGGCTTCCTGAGAAGCAAAATCAGTGGAATGTGATAAGTAATGAAATTGATAAGTAATGAAATTGTATGAGAAAATGATGATGGATGATACCGGGATTATTTCTGAAAAACTGAATTGAAATGTATATTGATCTTATTTTATGTAAAGATCAAAGTTTTGATTTATTTAAATAATATTCAATAATGTGGCCCTATTTGATGAGCTGGTAGTCAAGTCTAGTTCAGGATATAGTGGCTAGCCATAGGGACATAAGACCGCGGGTGTGAGTAATGGCTGGGACCCGGTTCTGTCCTCCTCCCGACGGGATGTGTTCCGGGGAGTTGAGTTAACATGTTCTGTATGGGCCCAGTCGTTACAATAAAAGGCGCCAATGATGGTCCTACTTCTGTATCCGAATATCTGTATCTGAATATCCGAAGTGTACTGTTCTGTATTGTAAGACAGTGGTGGTCACACAGGACTCCACTGGTATCTGAAAGACTGGGGGTAATCCTTCGGGGTTCCTTCAGGTTTGTAAGACTGGAGTGATCTCTCAGAGGTCTCTCCAGGTTATGGTGAACTCTTATGGGTTCACATCCCGTTTATCCTGTGCTTAGAGTCTGCCAGCATTGTACTGTGGGCAAAACAATAAATTGCAAAGTGAATTTATGAATGTGAAATAATTGTGTGAATCAAGAAATTTAATGATGAATAAATGATGAATAAATGAAGTGAGATAAACTGGTGGGTTTATATAAATAATTTATAATCCATATTAAATGTATAACTTAAGAAGTTAGATGGCAAGTGTGAAAGTAAATGTGGATTAAAAGCCATAAAATAACTTAATGACAGAAATACAGTTGAAGGATACTAATAGATAATAGTGAAATTTAAAGTTTGATACATATGTATATATGTGTATATATATATTTGGCTGAAAGTTAACTAATGTATCTTATGACTTCGAAGTATGATAAAGCTGATGGTCCTGTGATAAAAACTTTAATTGAGTAAATGATATCAGTTAATGATTCCATGAAATTAGTAATATAATGAAATAGCTTTATGTACATATATGTATATAAACTTCATAATCGCGATTGAGTGTTACATACATACATATATTAGTGGGTATTAGTGACTAGAGGGAAGCCATAATAATTGTTATGTAAAAATGAAATATTAACTGTTATGTCAGAAGCATATTGACTGGTTAATAATTCATGGAATTTGATTAGCGATGCATGATAAGCATGATTTGTACATTGTCAAAATGTTAGGAAATTTCAGTTATGGATTTGAAAACTTGAATATGCAAGTTTAAGAAATTTCAGCATTTTTAAAAGAATATTGAATACTTTGCATAAATATGGTTTTATCTTGCAAATCATTCATACTTAATTTGGAGTTAAATAGCTATTGGTATATTATTTATAAAGTATTATATTGATTATAAAAAGAAAAAGTAATTTGCGATATTAACGTATGAATGATCAATTATATGTGTATATATTATATTTATGCTTTGGATAAGTAAATTTGGTAGTCACCACTAAGCGTAAAGCTTAGCGCGTGGTTTATCCTCGCGCAGGTATAAGACAGAAATCAAGTGAATATCAGCACCGCTTCATAGAAGAAATATGAAATGGTAAGTCTGGAAAGGAAGCGAAAGAAATGGAATTTTTGTATTTGATAATTCCAATATTGGTTCTTGTGGCATGTACACTCCCTAGATAATTAGGATACTATTGTATCAAAGAAATTGTATTAGATAATTATTCATAGTAAATAGTTGATGTATTGATATTATGTTCTTGTATTTTGTATAATTGATGTAATAGTGAGCTGATGACATTGTGAGCTATTATATAAGTATGTAATTGGAATTAAATTGGAGGATGGGCAAAATTGTGTTGGAGTTTGAAATGGAGTAGGACGGATGAATATGTATGTGATTATAGAAGTGTAAAGACTTTCTGTTTACAGGGGGATAGGCAATATTATAGAGGAGACTCTGCCGAAATTTCGGTAGAATTTAAGTAGCCTATTTGAGAATGATTGTGTGAATAGTAAAGTTTATTAGTGATAAAAAAAAAAAAAAAAGTTTCCGGATTTTCGTAATGATTTTAAGAATAGTTTAAGACAATTAAGTTATTATGTACAGTAATAAGGGTGTTACATAACCAGTCCATTAATATCGGTTTTTTGAAATTTCAGTCCATTAACCAGTCCATTATCATCGGTTAACCAATCAATCGGTTTCGGATTTTCGGATCGGTTACCCAATATTTTTCGGTTAACCACTATAATTATAAATATATTCATAAATAAAATTAAAATGTTCAAAATACTTAAAAATTAAAATTTTTTCACTATAATATAACATTATTGTTGTTAAAATAAAAATATTTGGTGAATAAAAGCAAATTTGTTTTTAAAAATTAATATTTAATAAGTAAATATATTAACCGGTCTATAATAACTTTTAATTAGATAAATTGTTATACTTACTAATAGCCAATTAAAAAAAACTTAAAAATTTTAAAATAATTAGTATAACGAAAAAAAATACATGATCACCTTTAATTAGGATAAATTGTTATAAAATATTAATAAATTAATAAATTAATTAAAAATTCGGTTTCGGTTCGGTTAACCAGTCACATGAGTCAAAAACCATTAACCAGTCTATTAATATCAGTTTTTTCAAAATACTAACCATTAAACGGTCCATTACAATCGGTTAACCAGTCAATCGGTTTGGTTTTGAATTTTTTTTTCGGTTAACCAAGTCCATCGATTTTTTTGCTCACCCCTAGTATCACTTCATACGTATTAGTATACTTCTAAACTCTGATTATATTTTTGAGGCCCATCAAGTTTATAATGTTTACCCTCATGATTATTTATTTCTTTTTTGGAACGGTTTTTTTTTTCATCTCATTTTTTGTATATAAGAGGTTTTTAAATTTAAATTTGGGAACTCCAAAGAAAAATCAAAATTTTCCGGTTGACAATAATTGTCCATTAAGAAAGTTCTCCACATTCTCTGTTTATATATATTTTCTTTTTCCATGTATTCTCGAAGATGCAAAAAAATCTTATCATAATTATATTTTTATGTATTTGAAATTTGAAAGTAACGTTTACTTCTATTATTTGCAGGTATAATTTTGGGAAATTATTAGAGAGATAATTATATACAGATTTAAAATGAAGAAGAGCATAGATATTCTCGAAAGCAAAATTTCATTTTTAAATTTAAATCAGCATACTGGTAATACATCTACTTAAAAATAAAACAAATGACTTTTTAAAATATATTAATGTGGTATTTTATTTGTCCCCATCTTAATTGACAGTCATTTTAATAAAAATAATACTCCATTACCTATCCTATAAATTCCATGCTAAAAAAAAAAGATAAAATTTCCCTTTATGGATGATTTTATATTGTCTAAGTACGTAGCTGCTTACCTTAATTACTTTATATTAACCTTTATTATATGTTATTTTAATAGAATTTGTATTATAAAATAGACCAAATAATGACCAATAGATTGAATCCTTCTGTCCAGTTTATTGAAAAGACAGTGTATTTTTTTGTCATGTAGTTATAAGTCCACTAGTGATCATAGATGTAATAGCTTTTTGTATTTAGATCGATATAAATTAAACCATGCATTAATTAGTGGTGTCAATTTTAATTAATACATAAATGTTTTTAATATTTGGATTTGGACTAATACTATTTTACTTCTTATTGGACAATTAAATAAAATTCAAAAGGCCGCATTGTCTTTCCATATCATATAATAAAATAATATAATAAAATAATAAAAAGTGGCATGTCATTTAGTCTTCATTTAATTATTAAAGTGCAAATCTGAAAACGAAAAGCTGTAATTCTTGGACCATGAAATAAATAATGCAGAACCTTTTATGAAAACACACAAAGAGCAAAAATAATAACCGGAGAATGAACTAATTTTGATTTTGCTTAATACTAAAGCATTAAAAAAGGTGCTGAATTTAAAGATTCAAATATAAGAAATTCTCTTGAAACTAACTTACGAAATATCCTACCAAAACAGAGTAAAGTTCTCTATTATTGACACATAAATATTGACCAAGTCTACTGCAGAAAATTAGGAACAAAAAATCTAACTTAGTTAACGGTAATTTGACTTAGTAAGATGCACTATTTTCAAGACTCCCCCTTAGTGCATACTTACTATCGACGACTCCAAGTGCAACTCTGAAACTTTCAAACTTAGGCTTAGTTAAAGCCTTTGTAAATATATCAGCAACTTGGTTGCTAGTATGAACTCCCTTCAACTCAACTTCTTGATTCAACACTTTTTCTCGAATAAAGTGATGATGAACTTCAACATGTTTCGTTCTCCCATGAAATATTGGATTTGAAGCGAGTTTGATTGCACTCTCATTGTCGCACTCAATTGGCACTGCATAGTTGACCTCACAAAGGATATCTCCTAACAAACACTTTAACCAAATGCATTCCTGTGCAACTATTGTTGCTGCCATGTACTCAGCTTCAGTACTTGATAATGCAACAGTTGATTGCTTCTTGCTGCACCATGAAATTACAGCTGAACGTGTACTAAAACAATAGCCTGAAGTTGAATGATGGTCATTTGCATCACCTGCCCAATCTGCATCAGTAAATCCTCTCAGCATTAAAACATTACTTTTCTTGTACATAAGACCGTAATCAAGAGAACCTTTTACATAACGCAAGATTCTCTTAGCAGCATCTAGATGAGGGGTTCGTGGACTCTGCATAAACTGAGATATGATACTAATTGAATATGTAATTTCTGGTCTTGTAGTTGTTAAATAAATTAAGCTGTCAACAAGTTGTCGAAATCGTGTTGCATCCTTCAGTAACTTCCCTTCTTCTTTATTCAGCTTTAGATATGGCTCCATAGAAGTAGCAATTTCTTTCGACTCCCCCATGCCAACATGCTCCAAGAGTTTCTTTGCATAACTTCTCTGAGATATAAAAAATCCCTGACCTATTTTCTCCACTTCAAGACCAAGAAAGCATCCAATTTCTCCTAAATTTTTCATTTCAAAACGAATTGACAGATCATTTCTCAAACTAGAAATTTCAGCTTCATTTTCTCCTGTGATTAGCATGTCTTCCACATATAATAAAACCAACAAATGCCCATTTGATTCTATTTTCACAAATAAACTAGAATCTGAATCAACAACAGTAAATCCACAGAAAATGAAATATTGAGCCACTTTACCGTACCAAGCACGTGGTGCCTGTTTGAGGCCATACAATGCCTTTTTCAACAGACAAACATGATGAGGAAATTCCTTAGAAACAAATCCTGGAGGTTGTTCCATTAGAACCTCGCTATCCAACTCACCATAAAGAAATGTGTTCTTTACGTCAAGTTGCCATATCTTCCAACTCTTGAAAGCAGTAAGTGAAAATATTGTCCTTACTGTCTCCATCTTTGCTACCGAACTAAAAGTCTCTTCATAGTCTAATCCGTAGCTTTGAGAAAAATCACGAGCAACGAGATGAGCTTTGTACTAATCAATTGTACCATCTGATTTCTTTTTCAAACGATAGACCCATTTGCAAGTGGCTGGTTTGCAATTTTCTGGTTTTGGCATAAGCTCCCATGTATCATTCCTCCTTAATGCTTTAATCTCATCTCGCATTGCTGCTTCCCATTCTAAGCAGCCTTTTACTTCCTCATAACACCTTGGTTCTTCATTTGATGCTCCAACAAAGAAACATGAAGTGATGCTATAGTGGTTCAGCTGCACTTCATAATCGTTAAGATGAACCGATTATCTTTTCTCCCTTAAAGATCTTCTAGCAACAACGTCACCACCTTCTCTTCTTGAGTCATTCCTTCTTAGGGTTGAAGATTAATCATTTCCTTGATATTCAGACTCGTCATTGTGAGAAACTTGTTCATTTGTTTCAGAAAACAACTTCAAATTATCTGAACTATCAGGAAGAGCAACAATTTTTGAAGTTTCTTCACCAAAATGCCATGATGATATTTCATCGAATACAACATCTCTGGATGTAATGGATTTCTTTGTTATTAGATCTATACACCTCTACCCTTTCATGCATGTGTCATAGCCAACAAAAACACATTTCTTCGCCTTCGCGTCAAGTTTGGTTCGATTATTTTTAGGAACATGAACACAACATATTGAACCAAATACTCAAAAATAATTTACATTTGGCTTGACACCATATAATATCTCAAAGGGGGCTTTTTCTTTACTTGGCCATGGAGGTAAACGATTGATTGTGTAGTACACACATTGAACTGCTTCTGCCCAAAGTTCTCGAGAGAGATTCTTATCATGAAGCCATGAAAGACTCGTGGAAATGACATGGGCCAGCTTTCTTTCTGCTACTCCATTTTGTTGAGGGGTGTTAAAACACGTCATTTTCCTTTGGATGCCATTGTTATCACAATATTGAAAGAAATCAGTTGACGTAAATTCACCACCATTGTCACTTCTTAAACACTTTACTTTATGCCCTAACTCTTTCTCTACCATATTTCTAAATTCAATAAACTTAGACAGTGCTTCGTTCTTTTCTTTGAAAAAATAAGCCCAAGTGTACCTTGAATAATCATCCACCATTACCATGACATAATGGCAATTACTACAGCTCGGTGTTCTTGTTGATCCCATCAAATTTGTATGAATCAACTCAAAAGGAATGGTTCTACGATTAGATGAGCTTTTAAAAAGAAGATGATGTGACTTCCCGTACTGGCAACCTTGACAAACCACATCTTCATGCACATTCTTTAGAGTTGGTAGACCATCCAATAACTTCTTTGAAAAAATTTGTTGCAACATTTGGTAACCCACATGGCCTAATCGAGTATGCCATGTTGCTGCATTATCTATTTGGCTTGTTTTTTTCATATACGCCTCCCCTACTGACATTACAAATAAAGATCCTTTCTTTTCACCAGAAAGAACAACATCAAGCTACAACATTTTTAACATTATCAAGCACTTTTACATCATTTGGACCAAACAAGACATATTTTTCAGAATTTGTAATATGAGAAACTGAAATTAAGTTTTTCTTCAAACCTGGTACATGATAAACATCATTCAACTTGACACTTGCTTCATCAACATCAATCTTCACTGCACCTTCTTTAGCTACTGGATATGTTGAGTTATTAGCTGTGACGATAACTCATTTGCCATCATGTTGTCGCAGTTTTGAGAATAAAGAATCATCACCTGTCACATGATGTGAGCAGGCAGAGTCTATGATCCATTCATCTTTGTAGTTGGCATAGTTGATTTGGGTTTGATTTAATGCAGATTCAAGAGTAACATTGTCACTTTCTTCAACTATTTCAGTTATAAAACACTGCTTCCAATTGAGTTGATCACTCCCATCATCTTCACAAGCAGCATTTGCTCTCAAGAGCTTTGTTCGACAATTTCTCTTTATATGCCCAGGCTTTTCACATCTGTAACATCTGATAAACCTGCTACCTTGAGGACTATTATTGAGAGCTTTCTTTTCGTTTGCATCTTCTTCTGAATTATCCCTATTCGACTTTCCTCTTGAGAAAGTAACTGCATCTTGTTCAGAACTAAAGCTTTTGTTCATTTGTTTAACCAAAGCTTCTTGATTGGAAAGTAAGATTTCTAACTCTTCAACTGATGGTTGTTTCTACCATCCTTGTACAGAAGTGACATAAGGATTATATTCCTTTTGCAAACCACGAATGAGAAATCTCCTCAAGCGAGCTTCACTTATTTTCTCATTTGGATCTAGTTCAGAAATTTCAGCACAAATATTTTTTACCTTCAAGAAATATTCTGAAATTGATATACCTTCCTGTTTCATCATTGCCAATTCATTTTCCAAGAACTGTAACCTTGCTGTATTTTTCTTAGAAAATAGTCTTTCTAGAGTATCCCAAACTTCCTTTGGAGAGTTTACATCACGAACATGATCAATAAATTCTTTACTGATCGAAGTCCTTAAAGCAAATAAAGCTTTTCCACATTTAATCTTCCATCCCCTTCGTGATTCAGCATTATCGGGCGTGTCAGCGAGAATCTCTGTATCAGCACCAGCAATTAGTTCCCACAGGTCTTGACGTTGAAGAAAAGCTTCCATACACATTCTCCAATACTTATAGTTTGTGCCTATAAGTTTCTCTACACCATATTGTGTGTTAGCACTATTTCCTCCATTTACCACCTCCATATGTAGAAATACAATTTTCTTAAGAATCAAAGAGATAAGAACCTTGAACCAGGCTCTAATACCATGAAATAAATAGTGGAGAACCTTTTATGAAGACACACAAGCATAAATAATAACTGGAGAATGAACTGATTCTTATTTTGCTTAATACTAGAGTATTACAAAATGTGCTAAATTTAAAGACTCGAATATAATAAATTCTCTTAAAACTAACTTACAACATATCCTACCAAACCAGAGCAAAGTGCTTTATTATTGACACATAAATATTGACCAAGTCTACTGCAGAAAATTAGGAACAGAAAATCTAACTTAGTTATCAGTAATATGACTTAGTAAGATGCACTAATTTTCAAGAGACCAAAGTTCTCATGTTGTTGGATTTACAGATTAAATTAATTATATTGTAGAGTATTTATTATTTAATAATAGAACAATCCAAGTGATTTAATTTTAATCTAACAATCTAAATACATATGCACTTAGTAAAAGAGAATTGAATAAAATTAAATTATATTTCAAAGAGGTAAGTCCCCTCCTCACGGAAGAAAAAGCATCATTTTGTAATTTCACATGTATATGTTAAAAAATTTGATGTTTATAATTAAATCAGTGCATTTTTCTAATATATTTCCATATTATTTAAAGACATATTAATAATTTATATTTTTATTACAAGATACATTAAATAAGGATATATTAAATATTTACAAATTAACTATAATATCCAAAAAAAAAATAATAGAATTATATATTTTGATATACACGGAATGAAAGTATTTTTTTTTAAAACTGATGCAATATAAAAAAGAATGTTGCTTTGAGTTGCCATAACCTCTCTCTTTACAACAACAACAACAACAACAACAACAACAATAATAATAATAATAATAATAATAATAATAATATTTCATTCACAAACACAAAAGAAAAGTTACTGATCATATAGTAAATTATATATTATTTTTGAGTTATTAATCATCATAATGTGGTTCATATAAATATCTTAATTCATTTGTGACAGGATCTTGAAGATTAGGCAAAACATGAGAGTTGGGATCTTGGAATAAAATAATATTAATAAAACCTATAAATGGATTTGAATCTTAATAATAATAATTGTAAGAACAAACTATTTGATGTGAATAATGCAGTAAGGCCATGTTTGTTTTCCTGTATAGTATACAGGATAGCATAAAATAATACAGGCTAATACATTAGAGGGTGTTTGGCTAATTTTTCTAAAAAATAATACATGTATTATATAATACAACATTTAGTTTTTATCCTATATACACAGTATAAAATAGTGCACCCCTCCCCCCTGGGTTTATTTAATACGGTGTTTATCCTTATTTTTACTTTTTTCTCATTTTATATAAATTCTATTTTATTATTTTATTATCATTTTTATTTTGTGAATATATATTTTGTGTGTCATAATAGTTTATTAAATTTATTTAGTTTGAATATTATTATTATTATTATTAAATTTTTTTTGCATGATTTTCTACTTATGAGCCTGTTACATATTGGATTATGTCTAAAATAATAAAATAATAATAATTAAGTTTATTTATTTTGATTTGTTATGGGACTATGTATAAAATTATTAATTTTAACATATTTATTAATATATTTCAATTATATAATTGAATGTTATTAATTAAATTGCTTGTTTGATTGTTAATTTATCTACTATTATATATTTATATTTCAAGAAATTTTTGCACATTTTTAAAAAATTGTATTTTACAATTAATTTTTTTGTCTAAATTGATAATATTAAAAATAATTTAATTTTTCATATTTTTTAATTTTATTTAAAAACAATACAATATACTATTATATATCAAATACAATATAAAATAATACAAACTAATATAATATTATACCAAACACTGTATAATATAATACAAATTAATATTATACAGACTAATACTATACAGGCTAATACTATACAGACTAATACTATACAGACTAATACAATACAGCGAACCAAACGTGCCCTAAAAGTATTAATTAAAATGTTGTCCACACATTTTTGTCACTTTGTATAATGACTCAAGGGTCCTATAAATTATTAAACCACATGCTTAACAATACATATGCGTAATAATGCCACAATTTCTAACTTACACACACATGAATGGATTTAAGGATAAAATAAATAAATAAATAAATAAATAAATAAAGGGATATTAATTTCTTTTTCTCCTTATTTTTTTTTAAAAAATAGATAATGTCATTTTGTACCCTTTTTAGGATAACTAATTAAAGAATGCTACGTGATCATCAATATTTCGATAAATTTAGAAATAAAATTTTGAGAAAATTTAATAAAAAAAATATAAAAGTAATCTTGAAATGAAATAGAAATTAATATATATTTTTTGAAATGAAGGTATCATAAGGACTTAAATTTGAAATCTCAACTCCTTGTTGGTGGATAGGCCCCACTGCCCACTACTTTCCATTACTTTTGCTGTTGCTGACCATTACTCATAGACACCATTATCCCAACGGCAACGTTGTACCCATAACCTTAATTCTATCCTTTTTAGACAAATATTATAGGAAAAAATAAAATTGACAAACAAACAATTAGAACAGCGTTAACCAAATTCCTATTATATTTCTAACTAAAAGTTAACTCGGAAGAGATGAGAAAATTTAATTATAAGAGAAATAGGTAGAACATGCATGGTGTTTGTGTACTGTGTAACACGAATCTAAAATTCCGTTTCTAATCATACTAAAAAAACTCTCTTTCTCTTTATCTTTCGCTCTCTGGGTTTCATAGTCGCCAAATTGTTAACCTAATTTTGGGGCTGCCGTCACTTCATTTTCTGGCGGCAGCCCCTCATCTTTTTTCTTCTATTTCTATAATAATTTTCAGATCAGTACAGATCTGAATTTTTAATTTTATTCGTTATTTTTTTGTGTTTTTGAGTGTGTTATTTGTTTTAATAAATTCAGATTTGGGTTTTTTTTGTGTTTTTCTTTTGTTTTTGGATTATTGTGTTAGATCTGAAACCCTTTGTTTTTTGTTTCTGTATTTTTTGTTTCAATAAATATAGATCTGTATAGATCTGATTTAGTTTTTATTTGTTTTTTATTTTTTTGTATTTTTTTTTTATAACCTTAGATATAAATTTTCTGTGTTTTTATTTCGAGTTTGTTTTTTATCAAATCTGAAATTTTTATTTAGATCTAGTTTTTTAATTAAAATTGAGTGCAATTTAAATTTTTATTATGAAAGTTTGTTCTCCAAATTTGGAGGTTGTGGTCTTCCTTCATGGAAGTTGGATTCACTACAAGAAAAATAGCATTTCCCGACGGAAATTCCCGACGGAAAATAAGGAATTTCCGTCGGGAAACTAAATTGCCGACGGAAATGCATTCCGTCGGCAATATAGTCGTAGGCAAATTTCCCGACGGAAAAAATTCCGTCGGGAAATTTACCGACGGAAAATCATTTTCCGTCGGTAATTTTACCGACGGAAAACAAATTTCCGTCGGTAAAATTACCGACGGAAAATTTTTTCCGTCGGGAATTACCGACGGAAAATGATTTTCCGTTGGTAAATTTCCCGACGGAAATTTAATTTCCGTCGGGAAATTTTAAAAATTAAAAAAAAAAATTAATAATAACAATACAATTAACATAAATAAATAATAATAATAACAATACAATTTATAAATAAATAATAATAATAACAATACAATTAACATAAATAAATAATAATAATAACAATACAAATTATAAATAAATAATAATAATAACAATACAAATTAACATAATAATAATAATTTAATAATAATAATATGTTGAATAATAATAATAACTAAAATTAACACTAATTAACAATAATAATCATAATATGAAAAATTCTATTAATAAATTTAATAACAATAAAGTTTTAAGAAATATAAATTTAAACAATAATTAAAATTTACCAATATTCATATAACATAAATAAAATAATAATAATATTAATAATAATAATAATTCTTATTATACCCAACAATAATAATAATAATAATAATAATAATAATAATAATAATAATAATAATAAATAAAAGAGAGAGGCAGATCCGTACCTGGCGCCGGAGGAGGAGGAGAGGTGGTCGGCGGTGGTCGGCGGCGACTGGGCAGAGGGCAGAAACGGGGAGAGGAGAGGGAGGAAAGAGAGAGAGAGAGAGAGAGAGAAGGGAAGGGAAGGAGGAGCGGGAAAAGAGGGAGGGAGGGGAGGCCGATCGGCGCCGGAGGGAGGGGGAGGGGCGGTGGTCGGCGGCGACTGGGCAGAGGGCAGAAACGGGGAGAGGAGAGGGAGGAGAGGGAGGAGAGAGAAAGAGAGAGAGAGAGAGAGAGAGAGAGAGAGAAAGAGAGAAGGGAAGGAGGAGCGGGAAAAGAGGGAGGGAGGGGAGGGACGGTGTGCCGATCGGCGCCGGAGGGAGGGGGAGGGGCGGTGGTCGGTGGCGGCTGGGCAGAGGGAGGAGAGACGGCGCGAGGAGAGGGAGAAGAGAGAAAGAGAGAGAAAAGAGAGAGAGAGAGAAAAAAAAAGAGGGAAATTTAATTTAATTTAATTTTAGCGACGGAAAGCATCTTCCGTCGCTAAAAAAAGAGAGGGAAATGAAAATTTTGTATTTTTAGCGACGGAAAGCATATTCCGTCGCTAAAAAGAGAGGGAAATTAATTTTTTTTATTTTTAACGACGGAAAGCATCTTCCGTCGCTAAAAAAAAGAGGGAAATGGAAATTTTGTATTTTTAGCGACGGAAAGCATATTCCGTCGCTAAAAATAGCGACGGAATATTCAAACCGTCGCTAAATTTAGCGACGGTTTTTTTAATCCGTCGCTATTTTAGCGACGGATTTTTATTCCGTCGCTAAAAATACAATTAAGTTTTTTTTTTTTTCAGCGACGGAAAAGAATTTCCGTCGCTATTTTTAGCGACGGTTTATAAAAACCGTCGCAAATATCGGTCGGCAATTTTGGTGGGAAATGTTGGCGCCATTTTTAGCGACGGATTTTATTTTCCGTCGCTATTTACCGACGAAATTTAAATTCCGTCGGTAAATAGCGACGAAAATTAAATTCCGTCGCTAATTAGCGACGGAGGTTAATCTCCGTCGCTATTTAGGGACGGAAATGCCTCCGTCGCTAAATTTTCGTCGCTAATTAGCTATTTTCTTGTAGTGATTGTCTTCCGTTATGGAAGTTTGATAGTCTTGTTTTATGGAAGTTTTCCTTTGAACAACAAATGGACGGAGTTTCCCGCTGATAGCCAGATTGCGCACCGCATGTTACCATTATCCACTGTTCTTGTCGAAAAAGTTCAGAGATATAATCCAGTAACTTCATTTATTTCATACATCTTATGTACTTTTAACTTTTATAAGTTTATCTGTATTTTACAGATGTATTTTTTATTATATTAATGAAAGTTTAATTTGCATTAAAAAAAAAGGTAGAACATGCATGGTGATATAGGTAGAATTAACATGCATGGTGATGATATGAAAATGGAAATGGTCCAAAGGCTAAAGACAGAGAATATTGTTAACATGTGTATGGCCTAACTTAAACTTTGTGTCTAATTATATTCATTAAATTTGAAAGTGATTTGTGATGCTTTTGCACCGAACATTGTGTGGATTTAATTTCTTATATTTTTATAATAATTTCTTTTTTCTAATTCAAGATTTTCCAATTCAAGTCATAGTTTCAACTTGAAGGAAACCAGAAAGAAAAAAAAAAAGACGTTTCATTATTGAAGTTACAGTGAATTATTTACGACATTTGATGTGGACCAGGGTGAAATTGAACAGTTTAAAAAATTAAGGGGTAAATAAAGTGAGCAGAGAATAATCGATTGGCTATTATGTAATTAAATATTAAGTTAGATAATAAGATTTGCATGTGATTTCATGAAATATTTAATCAATAAAGCACTTAGAAAAAGTGGCTTTTACAAGGCATTTTTGGCTTTGAAGATGTCATGTCAAATATTTAACAAGATAATTACATCTTTTATTATTCTTTAAAAAAGAGATAATTGAGGAGGGAAACACTAAATTTTCCATATTAATCCTCCAAATATATATATATATATAATACACAATGCCATGAATAATGAGAGGGCCACCCCACAATTCTAAAGAAGACAACACAAGTATAAAACAAAGAAGATAATATTTGATGAGAATAATATATCCTCTGCATGATTGTGAATAAACCACATGTGCTACTTATGTGTCAGAAAGCTTAAGAAGAATTCCAAATTTTAAATGGATAATATGAAATTTATGATTACAAAGGATATAATTTGAAGTCGTATTAAAAAATAGATTTAATTTCAAAATTTAGATATTAAAAAAAATATACGTTTATAAAAAAAATAAAATAATAAAACAGATTTATAAGATTTATAACTATAAAAATAAAAATCATTACTGTTACCATTGTTATATCTGCTTAGGATGTTTATCAGTGACATATTCATGAACTCAATCTCATTTGCTTGTAAAAATGTAATTTATAAAATAATCTATTTAAATTTATAAAATAATCATATTCAACTTTGTCCTTTATATGACCTACATGATTCTATATGTTAATGACCCAGTTTGAAACATGTTTATATTATTTGTAATTTTATAAATATTTTTATATAATGTAAAAAATTATTTTTATAGGTTATATATGCATAATTTTTTATTTTTATGAAAAATATATTTAATTTTTTTTTAAAAAAAAAATATTATACAGTTTGACCCTTTAAGATCTCACAATTTACAACCCAATAGTTTATGTTCCATTTAATAATAATTCATTTAAATTATAATCCGCAAAATTTTGATTAATTAATAACCCATCCATTTATAACTCATACTATATATATCCGGTTACACCCAGTTGCCACATGGGTTCCTTTCTTATGTATTTCAATAAAACCCTGGTGGACAATCTCATCTTTACGATAACTAGAGAATATTAAGTAGCAATATAATATAATAAGAGATGATGTTTTAATTGTTATACTTAATTAATTAAGATTGATATGATATTCTATATTTATAGAGTATGTGATGCTAGTTTGATATAATAATTATAGCTATTACTTATGGAAAAAAAATTATCAAAATATAGCTAGACATTTTATATTCAAAGTAATTTCTTGTTCTTTTTCCTTTACATATCGATACCAATATATAATCATGAGAAATATATCATTTAAAATACGTAAATGTTAATCTTGATAGTTGTTTAAATTAAAATTATTTTTTAATCATTAAATTATCAAACATTGATAATTAATTATGAACTACTTACGTAATACGTACTATTAATATTGATAATCAGACACCTTGCTATAAGTTCGGTTAGTTGAACTCATCTAAATAAGCTCTTTAAATAATAACTTGGAATCAGTATGTTTTTTTTATAGATACAGGAATTGTTAGAATCTTTTGAAGGTTCAAATTCCATTATAACGTGAATTTTTTGAGATTTACTTTATTTAATAAGAAATTAACCCCATTTAATCAGAAATCTTTGAGTTATATTCCACTTAGGACTTGAAGTTCTATTCTATTCAGGATACTAGTCCTATTTAGAGTTTAGTTTTTATTTCAACGCTGATTTCTAGCTGTATAAAATGAAAAATCCATGCATATTTTTTAGGCTCTCTTAATTTTTTCCCAATTATTAGACACTTTTTTTTTTTTTTATCTTCGTCAATTTGCTAACTTGACTGTCAGAATCTCCTTTATTGAAAACCTATCGGCATTTTGTATTTTCAGATGATTTCCTACAGCTGTTAGCCTGAAAATTTTGGACCGTAATCAAATATACTCGGCTATTATATATGGGTCATGAGGATTGATGGCTAATTGCTATCATTGTCATTGCAGAACAAAAAAAAGGCTTGATTTTTATAAATGTGTTTCAATAATCTTTGGTATATAGTTGATCCACCATTTGAAATTGAGAAGATGATAGTAATTGTGAAGTGCTAAACCAACTAATTAAGACTCATGAGTTGGAAACTAATGATTCGGAGTGAATAGAAAAGAATATTCAGGATTTGGTAGTTGCTATTTTTTTGCATTTCCCCCCAACTCTAAGTTAATTGTTGCGCCACATATCACTCTCTCCAAATTAAATTTTACAATTCCAATATAATGGGATTGTGGTCCTTCCATTTCTACCTCTTTTTCCTTGTCATATTCATATATACACACTTTTATCTCCTCTTCTACTTACTACTACATTTCTTCTCCTAAGTTCTTCAAATATCCTTTCTTTTAATTTGTAAAAATTCATTCTTTGTGTCTCTATAAAGACATTTCTGAGGTAAAATTAATTTTAATATAGACATTTCAATATTATAGTAAAAGATCTTAAATTCAAATTTTCACCCCTCCAATTTTTCTATATATTTATATAGAAAAAAAATCTTCATTCACTCTAAACATATTTCTCTTAACATGGAATTTTTTTAAAAAAAAAAAACCGTTCTTGAGATTCATTATTAATTCTCTTGTTTAATGCAGTCTCTTATTTTTATAATCATGTCAATATGTAATATTTAATACACATCTCTTACACTCAAAGCCAACACATGTAAAAAAATTTGAAATGTGAAGTTTGTAAAATTAGATATATATATATATATATATGATAACCAATATCAAGGATTGATTGCTCTAATACCATGCGAAAAAGAAAAGGTTTGAATTTAATTAAATTCTAAAAAATAGAGTGTGAGATGAAAATTATCTAAATTATTATAAAAAATACTGTATTTTTAAATCAATTGAAGTGTATTTTTTTAGAGGAAAAATAACCTCATTAATAAGCTGAAATTGGATATTTAACACTTTTTTTTTTTTTTTGAAAGGACAAAAAAATAATTAGTACTTGCATACTTTAATTACACATTGAAGATCAATCATAAACACAAAATCAAATTGTGCATTTAGTTGCCTTTAGCAGTGTAGTTAATTCAAGCTCAATTTATGATTGTAAACACTTTAGCAGAGTATTTAATTTCAGATTTTGTTTATATGAAGGAGAGAGTAATAATCACATTTAAATAGTCCGAAAATTATAAAATAAGTTCAACCGTTTAGCCATAAAATGATTCTTTAAACTCCCTAGATTTGGTCGGAGAATGATCCATTTATCTGCTGGCCATTGAGGTTGAAGGAAGTGTCAGAGTTGATGAAAATGTTGAATGGCAATTGGTCGGACCCGTTCGTATAAATTCCTAAGTGTTGGTGGTTATTTTGACATTTCAACCACCCAACTTAGCTCCACAAATGTCCAAACAACATCACGTCTCCCAACGCACTTCACATGGCGCGTGTAAATAATGTCCTGTTCAAAAAGAATTACCTCCGCAGTAGTCCACCTCCACCCACTATCACAGCAATCTATGTTCCCTCCCTCCATTTTCTTCACTTTTTCTTCAGTTTACAACTTTGTCTTTAAAAATTAGAAAATAAATAAAAAAATAAAGCCTTTTAGTCAAAAGCACCTTCGGGCCCTCCACCATTACTATCTTCAACCTCTCTTTTTCTCATCTTCATTTCCTAATCACAGGACTCACCCAAATATCCATCACTATTATTTTACTAATTAATCTCAATTCCATAAAAAAAATATATATATATTATTTATCAATCTCAATGATAACTAATTAAGTGTCATAAACAACATTATCAATTATCCAACTGTAAAGCAATCAACACTACAACATTGGATTCAGATTGCAGTCATGAAATACCCCTTCAAATCAGCAGCTTCCCCACCTAATTCTATGTCCAAACCAGAAAAGCCCTTGAACTTCTCCCCAGAAACATAAACACCCACACCATGCCTGCAAGACCCTTATCTCCAACATTTGACCACCATCCTAGACCTACCTTCATCACTAAAACTAGAATCTTGTTCTTGACTCTCACAATCTCTGCCTCTGTTGTCATTCTCTTTGCAGTTCTTTACTTTCTTTACCATTTATGGTACTCTCTTGTGAATCGCTCAAGAACTATCCCCTTTGATTCCAATACTCCTCTTAAGCTTCAAAGATTTTCATACAAAGAGCTAAAGCTTGCTACTAATGATTTTGATGATGGAAATATTATAGGCAAAGGTGGGTCTGGTACTGTATTTAGAGGCATTGCTAGGGATGGCAAGTTGTACGCTATCAAGAGGCTTGATACTCCTTCTTTACAATCAGAAAGAGAATTCCAAAATGAGTTGCAGATTCTTGGTGGGTTAAGATCACCTTTCTTGGTTACTTTATTGGGATACTGTGTTGAAAAGAACAAGCGTTTGCTTATCTATGAGTATATGCCTAATAAAAGTTTGCAAGAATTGCTTTTTGGTGATGGGCATTTGGGTTTGAGTTGGGAGAGAAGGTTCAGTATCATTCTTGATGTTTCTAAAGCTCTTGAATTTTTGCACTTTGGGTGTGACCCACCTGTGATTCATGGAGATATCAAGCCTAGTAATGTTCTTCTTGATTTTGATCTTAGAGCCAAGATTTCAGATTTTGGGCTATCAAGGATTAAGTTGGAGGGTGAGTTTGGGATTGATTTGTTTAGCCAAGATTTGGGGAGGAGTCAAGATTTATGGAAAAGTCAAGAACTTTCAGGGAATTTGGCATCAGACACACCAGCAATTGGTACTCCTGTGGAAAGCTGCCATGAGGTAGATTTTGCTCTTGCTTTACAGGCTTCTTCTTCTTCCAAAAACAGTAGAACGTGTTACAATGTTAGGGCTTTGAACTTGAATTCTTTGAATTATAATGCTAACATTGTGAGTGAAACTGATGTTAAGTTAGTGGGGAAGAATGGGAAAGGGAAGGAGGTTTCTGATGTTAATGGGGATGATTGGAATTGTAAATTTGTGCCTTATGATGATGAGCCTTGTAGTATAGATCATAGTAAAGAGTTGAATTTTACTAGCTCTTCTGTTGTTGATGATTCTACTGGTACTAAACAATGGGGAAAAGATTGGTGGTGGAGACAGGATGGGAGTGGTGAATTATGTAGTAAAGATTATGTTATGGAATGGATAGGAAGCCAGATTTGCCCGTCCACAAATCCTGATTGGGATGAAGAAAAGAAAAGTACTCCTGAGAGAAACGAATTTCATAATTCAGCCCCATTAGATAAAGTAGAAGATGCTAATGAATTTGGGCTTGAGAAGAAGGAACCAAGAGGCAGGAAGAACCGTAGGAGAAAGAACAGGAAGATGCAGGAATGGTGGAAGGAAGAACATTTAGATGAGATTAGCAAGAAAAATAGTAAGCTGAGGAATCTTGAAACTAAGTGGAAGAAAAAGTTTAAGGCTCCACATTTTCACCTGAGTCGCCGGTTCCATTTCCACAGGCGAAAGAAGGCTAGTGAGGAGAACCAAAAGGACCCTGATCAGAATGGGGAATTTAGTTTCAGAAGAGGATGGAAGAAAAATAATTTGCGTTCTTCAGGAAGTGATATGTGGAGCGGCGATCTTTTTAGTCGCGAATTAAGCAGCACGACGAGCATGAGAGGCACTCTGTGTTATGTTGCACCTGAATATGGTGGCTGTGGGTACTTGATGGAGAAGGCTGATATATACAGTTTAGGAGTTCTGATGCTTGTGATTGTGTCCGGTCGAAGGCCATTGCATGTTCTTGCTTCACCAATGAAGCTCGAGAAGGCGAATTTGATAAGCTGGTGTAGGCACCTAGCTCAAACTGGAAACATATTAGAACTTGTAGATGAGAGATTGAAGGATGAGTACAATAAAGAAGAAGCAAGCTTGTGTATCAACTTGGCATTAAATTGCTTGCAGAAGATGCCCGAATTGAGACCAGATATAGGAGAGATTGTAAAGATTTTGAAAGGGGATATTGATCTTCCATCTCTGCCAATTGAGTTTTCTCCATCTCCAGCCTCTAAATTGTTTAGCAGGTCGCGAAGAAGACAGATGTCGAATGCAGAGTAGCTAAGTTTGGTAAATATTCTTTCATTTTTGTTCTTCATAAATCATGTATTTGAGGTTTCCAGTGGGAGATTTAAGGGAGGGGTGTAATCTGATAAACTCATGTGTGTACTATATATGAGATTTTAGTGTTGTTGTATGTAAATTGAACTAATGTTTCTTTCTTTCTCTGTCTCTAATTAGATGCAAAGTGTATATGTTTTAAATATCAAGTTTTCATGTGAAATCTTGTATTGACATTAACATAGGCTGTTTAAGTTGGCTTTGTTTAGTAGTTGAGGTTTCCAAAAGAATTGAGTTTGATTTTGGTTTCTTAACGCTGAAAGAACAATTCTTCACATGTGACTGTCTTGGATAGGGTCCATCAGTATTCTCAGGCAGCAAACTGTCTTAGATAGGGTCCATGCCTGAGAAGCCAATATTGTCATTTATGTAGAATAATTAAGATCCTTTTGAAATTCCCAATTTTAAAGGCATTGGTCCACTTTCAAAACCCAGCAAAATTTTCCCTAAATCTGCTGCATACTAATAATAATAATAATAATGATTCGGTCAATCAAAGTATTATAGAGTTAATTTCATCTAAAATCAATGAATTTAAATTCAAGCTACCATAATGTCACAAAAAATATATAAAAAAAAAAACGTACATGAACTAAGAAAATATTGTAAGAAATGTCATTTTTTTTCCTTATTTAGAATAAAGTCAATAAGTGAAGGTTAAGGAAAATACTACTTTTGCTCCATGCTTTATTTTTGCCTTCTTTATTTAATAGATATGTAAATAAAATTCACTCCAAATTATAAAATAGTGAATCAGTATAATTAAAAATTCTCTTCTTTAATTCAAGACTTGAGAATTACTGGCCAACAGAATAAAATCTATATTATATTACAAGATTGTCTTTACTAATTTTGGGCCTAAATAATTATTTTAATGGCCCAGTCAATTATGCACAGATATTTCAATATTGTCAAATCTAATTAATAATTTATTTTTTTTTTCAACAGAAAAATGTCCACAGATAATAGAGCAAGTATATTTTCCAATAATGCTAGTTGTTGGGCAAATAGTAGTATTAAATTGGAGCAATAAAGTTTTGCCATTGAATATGGCAGTGGCCCAAAAACAATATCACCTCTTGAATTTATTTGATTTCCCCATAAAAAAGGAAACTATATTTAAATTGTACAATTTTAGCTAACCTATACATTTGCCATTTCATTTTTAATGACTGTGGTCCATCCCAACACAAGTTAGATATTTATCATAAACTTCAAATCATGATTTCTATTGTTCTTTTTTCTGAAAAAAAAAAGCAATAATAAGCAAAAAAACAAAAAAATATTGTTGTTAGTGAGCCCAGGAAAATTATATGTGGGCCGGGTGGACTAAATTGCACAATTAAATAATTATAATGGTAAATCTATGAAATTTTAATCTCATAACATAAATGATGGGTGGGCATTAATTGGGCTTGGACAACATTTTGAAGATCTTATTACCAATCAGACCAAAATCAATTGAGAATAATTAATTTAATATGTAAGTTGTTGAAGAATGTTTTGCTAAATTTTATTCTAATTCTTTTCTTGAACAAGATGGAAGCATCTTAAATTCCTTTAGCTTTTCTTTATTTATTTATTTTATTTATTTACATATTTATTTTTCATTTAAACAATTACCAGTTGGATTAATATAATATGTTATATATAAAAAGAAAAATTAATAAAATGCAAAAGAATCTATTATTTTCTTAAATTAGGATGATAAACACCTTATATATTACAATCGCTGTCACTTTTTCTTTCACTTTACGATTATCTTCTTCATTTTCTTATGCTTTGCTCACTTGTGAAGTTAGGACTCAATAAAGGCTATAAAAATCACTCTCATGAATGAGAAATGGCAATATTTCAAGTGGGTCATTGCTAGTATCCATTGGAAGAGAAAACACCGAGGAGATTAAATGGAATCATATAGTGTGGAAAGTCCAATTATCATAGCAATGAAAGGTCCATCAACAAATAGAAAGAGTGAAATAGCTCGTCAACTAGCTGTTTACTTGCAATATACTCTCCTTGAAGAAACAGATATAATTCCAACCCTTGAAAACTTCATTCCAAACCCTTCTATTGACACCAATTATAATGATTTAGCGTTCAAGATTATCACTCAAATCACTTCCACCCAACTTGATTCGAAACTCAAAATCATCATTAGCACTCCACTCTCTAAACTTCACGACTTCACTCAACTATATCAACTAGCAACAACTAAAAATTCATCTCTCCTTCTTATTGCATGCTTAGAGGAAGATGATGCTCAAGATCTCAATGCGTACGATGTCAACAAGGTCCCGAATCTTAGTATTGACATGAAGGAGACATTCAAAGTGGAAGATTTTGTTGCAAAAATGCTACAAACTGCAAAATCGCATAAGAAAATGGTTGAAGATTCAAAAGGTTTGTCATCAACTACTAAACTTTTATTAGATGAGAAAATTCTTAGACAAGCTCATGCACATGAACTTTCTATCATCTCAGACACAAAGGTTGCAAATATGGTTGATAAGCTCTCTTGCAGTTATTGCAAGAAATCCATATCTATACCCAATAATACCTATAAATGCTTACAGTGCAACGAATTTATACTTCACAAAAAGTGTGCAGAATTTTCAGAAAAGCTAAAAGATTTTAAAGACAACTGTCCTTCATTTTTGAGAAAAAATCCTCCTGAATATAACTATCCAAAAAAATACAAGTGTAACGTTTGTGAAGATTTTTCTGAATCTTGTCCTAATTGCCTTTTTCAAACCCACATTGAATCTGGATTCTTGCCAACCATTGTTACACATGAAGAACACCAACACCCACTCAATTTTGTGATAATGCCATCTTGGGTCAACTTTCAATATAAATGCTCAAAATGTGATCAAATTGGGAATTCAATTTCTTACAAATGTTATCAATGCTATTTTGATCTTCATCTCAATTGTGCTTTTCCTCCGCCTCCGCCTCCGCCTCGGTCGCCTTCGCCTCCACCTCCGCCTTCGCCTCCACCTCCAACTTCCACAACACCTCAACCAAATGTTGCACTACCTTGGTTTCGATTAAGATCGATTGCAGCTCCATCAAGACCTTCGGTTGGGTTGGGATCGACTACAGATCCACCTTCACCTCTACCACAACTAAGAATTATACCTTCAACTGCATATCGACCTAAACCAATACCTCCATCTTCAGGCACGATGGCCAAAGCACCTTCACCTACAACCGGACCGCCTTCGCCTCCGCTTTGTCTTTCACCTCCGCCTCCGCCTTCGCCTCCGCCTTCGCCTCTGTATCTGCTTTCGCCTTCGCCTCCAACTGCACTAAGACATCAACCAAATTTTGCACCTCCAACAAGACCTTGGTTTCGGTTGCGATCATTTGTAGCTCCGACAAGACCTTCGATTGGGCCGGGATCGACTGCAGATCCACCTTCAACTCTACCACAACGAAGAATTACACCTTCAGCTGCACCTCAACCTAAACCAAAAAATATTGTACCTCCACCTCCAGGCTGGTAGCCAAACCACCTCCACCGAAAATCGGACCACCTTCACCCGCCATTGCAAGCCATCCAACTACAGAGTAGTGGATGTAATAATTTAAATTTCTGTCACTATTATGTTTATAATACTATAAATTATTGTCATCTTTCGGTAATGAAACATTATTAATATTGTATATATACGTAATCTTATGGCAATAATATTATAAACTTATGGTTATAATGTTATGGTATATGGCTGATATGCAATCTAATATTATATGGTGTAACGATATAAACTTTTGAGAATCATTTACAGTTTAAATGGATGGAAGTTTGACAATTTTTTCAATTGATCAAAATTCAATTCCCAAAACTGTTGTAGTTAATTAATGTATAAGCTGTTGTAGAATGTTTTGCTAAATTAAAGTATATTCTTATTATTTCCTTCACCGAGATGAAAGCATCTTAAATTCCTTTGTTTATTCTTTTTTCTTTTAAACAATTAGCAAATGAGGCCACGGCATCAACTCTTGCAAATAATTATACTAGTTCGAAAACTTTAACTGGGGTCCGTAATTATAATATTAGATGGTCCTTTAGCAAAAATATTATTGAGCAAATGTTTATCAACCGATGTTCAGCTCCTATAATCTTAACCATACAATCTTTTATATATAATAAGATGAATGAAATGCAAAGATATGATTGGCAACTGTAATCAACTATATTCTTATATATAATGTATAGCTGGGTACTTTCTATCACTATTATGATAATACTCTTATTTTCATCTTTTGATCAAATGTAACGCTGTGTATGTATATATCCAATCTTATGCTAATAATACTAATATAAACTTAGGGTTATAATAAATGTAATTGGCAACTGTAATATTGGAACATTATATTGTTATATTGTAGTTTGTGGCCTTTCCAATACTATTATATACTATATATATCAAGCATTTGTAAGATGTTCGTTTGTATGAATCATCAAAGTTAAGCACGTGTGGTGGCAAATTTCTTTATCCCAAATAGAAATTTTATTAAATTAGGCCTGATACAGATAATATACATTAACCAAATCAATGATATATTGACACATATACATGTTAAACACATTCTCACTTTTTTTTCAATTAACTTTACGTATGTATTACTTTATTATTAGATTGGTTTAGGTATTGTGTCACTTTATTATTAGATTGGTTTAGACATTTTACCTAAATGAGATCTAGATAAGACTTTTCGAAAATCCTTAATGCACAAGGATTCGGTAATAAAAAAATAACTTATCCTAATCTCAAAAGAATACATAATTCTCCTATAAATACTTACACTATCACATTTTTACAAATGCTTAATAATTAAAAAAGAAAAAAAAAAAGAATGTCAAATTCAATTTCAGAGCAAAACTGGAAAAACTATCTGCAAAACAATTATGGTGGGAAATAAATAAGACCAAAAAAAATGACACTATAATTGTATTTTTTTTTATATAATTACATATTTGAGACGAGTGTAAAAATTCAATTCTATTAATTCATTTAAAGGTATCTAAATCCTAAATCCATTTCATTAGTTTTATTAGTTTATTCTTCTAAAAAATTTAATTTATTATATTAAAGCATTAAAGAGAAGAAAAAAAAGTTACAATCGGTGAGGATAACAATGGAGGCAAAGATATACCATTTGTAGACCCCAACATCTATTTTTAAGATGCAATATGTGATGTCCCCTTAGCTTTTGCTTTTTTGCTTTCCAGAAGCCACAAGTTGCGAAATATCGAATTTAATTATTCTTTTTCCTCAAAGATCGGATTGAATTATTTGATTTCATGAATATTTACTTTATTTAGAAAATGCTCTTTTATGTTTTTTACTTTTTTTTTTTTAATTACTTGAATCCCCGAAAAAAACTAAATTTATCCATAAAGTATTCAAAATGGCATATATTTTTTATTTTACTATATTTAGAGTCAAATTTGCTCCTTAAAATATTAAAAATTGTATATATTTATTTCTCAAGTATGTTTTTATGCAAAAATTGCCCCCGTTATTATATAATTGGCTCAAATTTGCCACTAAAACTAATGACGCTACAAGTAAGTAAATAGATTCGCACATAGTAGGCTGATCGAACTCACCTAAACTTGTCATATGTGCATTTTAGATTGATACCTCATTTTAACTCTCGAAAAAATGGTTAAAATTTTTAATGTTAAGTTTGTCAAAATAACCAAACTTCAAATAAGTAAACAAAAATTGTCTAATAGTAAAAAAATTTTAATATTTTTTTGAGCAAAGGATGAAAAGTTGTCACTTGCCGTTATGTCCCTTAAAGAGATTCAAGGCTTTAAATTTCCCCATTAATATATATGCACTGGTAGTACAAGGTTACATAACCAATTTTCTAGTAAAGCAGATGCTGGTGGACAACAGTAGCGCAATGGATATTCTAATAGTAAATGCATTCAAAATGATGAAGTTGCCAGTGGAGGATTTGGTACCGGTCAGTGTCCCTTGATCGGTAAATTCAAGGGCTCAATCTCGGTAATTGGTTCGATTGATTTGTACTTGGAATTAGGAGATGAAGGGATAACCTTGGTGACTAGATGCACATTTATAGTTGTTGACATGCCTTTTGTTGGAGATTTGATTCAAAATCTGTTACATGAAATGCTGATAATTAGTTATCTTATTAGCTATTATGTAGGATTAATCTATATCATTTACTTAGTCAAATTAAGTATCAGATAGCTGTTTCTGATTTCCTTCATTTTCTGTTATGAGTAAGTCTTCAAATAGGTTTTTTTGCTAATTGAATAAACATGAAGAAAACACTTCAGTAAATTACTTGTCTTGCTCTTTTGTTTCTTTGTCTCATCTATTAAAAATTTCAATATGGTATCAAAGCCCCTTATGATCTTTAGAGGCCGGTGAATATTTGAAAGAAAGCAGCGGCATGGCGTCCAACAATACATCAACTCTTTTACTCCTAGTTTTTAGTGGTGAAAATTATCAAGTTTGGGCGATCAAAATGAAAGTTTATTTGAGAGGTATTGGTTTGTGGCAGTGAATTGAAGATGAAAGAGAAATACCACCTCTAAGAAACAATCCAACACTCAATCAAATTAGAGCTCACGAAAATGAAGAAGCCAAAGCTCCAAAAGCCTTATCTCAAATTCATGCTGTTGTCTCTGACTCAATATTTTCAAGAATTATGGCTTGTGAAATAGTTAAGGAAGTGCGGGATACATTGAAAGAACTCTATCATGACAATGATAGAACAAGGCGGATGCAATTATTAAATCTCAAAAGGGATTTTGCAATTTTAAGGATGGAAGAAAAGGAGACTTTACAAGAATTTTCTGACAGGTTAATGGTGGTGGTAAATAAAATTAGATTGATGAGAGAAGAACTACCTGATAGTAAGATTGTAGAGAAAGTGCTTATAAGTTTGCTTGAAAGATTTGAGGCAAAAATTTTATCTATAGAAGATTCAAAAAATATAGATGAAATTACCTTGACTGAATTAATCAATGCTTTGCATGCGTAGGAGCAAAAAAGAATTTTGAGAAAAGAAAGAATTCAAGAGGTGGTTGAGGGGGCTCATCTAGCAAAGGCCTCATCTTCAAAAGGAAATCAATGTGGTATTTGCAAGAAGCCTGGACATAATGAAGAAAATTGTTGGGACAAGGGAAAGCCTCAGTATTTTAAGTGCAAGAAGTTTGGACACATACAAAAGAATTGCAGAACTAAAATTAAAGAAAATGTCAATTTGGCACAGGTTGTTGAAGAAGATGAAAAATTGTTTTAAATATTGATGAGAAGTGCACCAAGAAGCATTTTTTGGAGAGGGGTGCTCCAACCATTGGAGGATGATGGGAAGTACATCATCAAGTACAACAATTTTTGCAGATATCTTCACCAAAGGCTTGTCTAGTCAAAGACATATTTTTTCTTAAAAGTTTGCTTGGAGTATGTGATTTTGAATCAAGGGAAAGTGTTGGAAATTTGATTCAAAATCTGTTACATGAAATGCTGATAATTAGTTATCTTGTTAGCTATTATGTAGGATTAATCTATGTCATTTACTTAGTCAAATTAAGTATCAGATAGTTTCTGATTTGTTGCTGATTTCCTTCATTTTCTATTATGAGGTAAGTCTTTAAATAGGCCTTTTTTGCTAATTGAATAAACATGAAGAAAACACTTCGGTAAATTATTTGTCTTGCTCTTTTGTTTCTCTGTCTCATCTATTAAAAATTTCAACACCTTTCACATACAATGCCATATTGGGAAGGCCCGTGCTTTTTGAAACCAGAGCAGTAACAAGCATTCGTTACTTGTTAGTGAAATTCCAATAGAGAAAGCATTGCGATTGTTGGGAGATATTAAAGAACTGCTCGGGAGACATATTTCATGTCATTAAAGGAAGGAACCGAATCATTTATAGTGGAGCCAATAGGCAATCGGGAACAAAAAATTGACGGGCATACACTGAGCAACAAGCTAAAGAAAGAGCAAAGACGAAAATGAGATCTTTATAGGTTTGAAATTGGCAAAGCATTAGAGAAAAAAATCTTGAAAACATTGAAAAGAAATCCAAGCTCCTTCACGTGGCACCTCAAAGATATCCCTAGCATTAGCCTAGATGTAATATGCCACAAGTTAAAAGTAGACTTGCAGAATAAGCCTGTGAAATAGAAGCTCTTCAGACATGCTCCCGATCGTTTAAATGTCATTTTGGAAGAGGTAGATAAATTATTATCTATCGGTGCAATTTGTGTGTAGACTTCATAAACCTTAATAAGGCTTGCCTGAAAGACAGATATTCGCTGTCGAAGATTGATCACCTAGCCGATTTGACAGTAGAATATGAAATCTACTCCTTCCTCAATGCATACTCTTAGCATCACCAGATACTTATGTATTTACTAGACCAAGAAAAGGCGAGCTTCATCACACACAAAAGAATGTTTTATTACAATGTGATGCTGTTTGGGTTAAAAAATAATGGGGCAACCCATCAAAGGCTAGTCAACAAAATGTTCAAGGAAGAAATAGGCAAAATGTTAGAAGTTTATATTGATGATACGATTGTCAGAAGCAAGAATGCAGTTGAACATCCAAGAGTTTTGGCTCGAATTATAAATTCCTACAAGATGAAGCTGAACCGAAATATGCTTTCGAAGTAAAGTCGAAAAAATTCTTGGGATTCATGATATCCCAAAAATGAATTGAAGCAAATTAAGAAAAAATCTAATTAGTGATCCTCGACATGACACCTCCCTACACAATTAAGGAGGTTCAAAAGCTAAATGGTAGGGTTAGAAGTTTCATATCCTGCTAGGCCAAAAGATGTCTCATCTTCTACAGATTGTAAAGGAAAAACCAAGAGTTCAAGTGGGACGATAAATGTCAAAAGTCCTTCAAAAAGCTAAAAGACTGTTTTGTGAAACCATCACTGCTAAGCCAACCAATCAGCATGGAAGACCTGTATCTATACATGACCACATCACAAGAAACAATGGCGTCTGTACTGGTAAGGAAGGAAGAAAAACAATAAAAGCCGATATATGATGGGTGTCGAATCCAACAAAAATAAAATTCTACTCTATAAAATTTTTATAGCAAAGCATGAGTAGAGTTGTCTCCCAAGAGATTGGTCAAATTATTAGATCTGAATTTTGCTTGCAAGAGAAAGAAGAAGGGGGTTTTTTGTTTGTGAAAAATAAGATTAAAACAACTAAATCATAAAGCAGAAATTTAAAAAGATTAAATCAAATATTTGAAAACTTCTAGTCAAAGGAATATCTTGGTTATGATTCATTCAAATTGATCATTGAATACAATTGGATAAATTCCTACTTCTTCAAATAAATTGGTTATGAACACTAACAAGCTCTAGTATTCTGCTCTTCCTTAATATTAATTTAAAAGTGATAAGATCAGCTGATAAATCTTATTTCTCAACAACCACTAAACAAGCTCTTAGGATTTAATTGAGAAATAGCATTAAGAATTAGAAAAGCTACCAATTCCAATCAATAATACACAAGCTCGATTATTTAAATTGGACCAAATAAATTCACCCACACAAAACTCAAAGATTCAATTCAATGAGTGCACAGATTTGCCACTTTGCCAAATTAAATAAACAATTACGGATTTACCAATCTGACTAGCAGTATTTATTCCTTCAAAATCAGACGTCAATAATTTTAATGGAACAAATTATCATTAAGTATAGAAAATATTCAGATATTTGAGAAGAGAAAACAATAAAAACGAATTCTCACAATTTATTCATGAATCATACCTTAATATTCTTGACTAGAAAAGAAAATTCAGCCACTCATGGCTGTAAAACAATCAACTAAATAAAGAAAGCAGCAATTCAAAAGTTTATTTCTCAAGGTTCAAGATAATCTTCAAAGTTCATCACAAGATCTTATTTATAGAAAACTTAGACCAGAAAATTGATCATTTTTCTCAAGGACTTTTCAAAGGTCCAATTTTTGCTGCCAAAAGTCGGGTAAAAGATCTGGCTAAATTGATTTCCAATAGCAGCAATTCTTGAAAAATCTGCACTGCATAATTTATGCGCAAGCGACCGTGGGCACGCTTAAGTGTGATTTCATGTTGAAAACGTAGACCTGATTGTATTCTGCCTTTCAGCTTCAATTCTTGACTTTCAATTTGGATTTCTTTGATTCTCAGCTCCATTTCTTGACTTCCAATTAGCTCCAAATTTTATTTGACTTTAAATTCCTACTTTTTGATTTCTTTTTCCCATTGAGCATGAATTCCTACTAAAAGATTAAATAGAAATTAAATCAAATATTTATCTTATTAAATAAGCACAAAATAGGAGTTTTTCATGGAAAATAAATAGGAATATTTTGCTTCATCAAATTCCCCCACACCAAACTTTTGCTTGTCCTCAAGCAAATCAATTTCCATACCCCATAACCTTGCCATATTCTCCCTGTGACGCGCGCCGGATCCCGAGCGCCGCCCTTTCGACCGCCCGCACGTGGGCGATCGGGGCATTTGTGGGTCCGTTGACAGCTTGCGATAAATTGCAAGTGCGTCTATATTGGGCAACAAGGAGGTATCATGGAGTCGCCACCCAATAAAACATTGGGAAAGTTACTCTCGCATCGGAGAGACTAAGACTGCGCTTGGTATCCATTTTGGGCCAGCCAGAGGGGTCTTGGAAGGTAAACCTCTCACCCTAAGGAGCCTAGGATTAGCGCTAAAGTCTCGTGGCACAAAAAGGTGTCTTGGAGGGTAGACCTCTAGCCTCTTTGAGCCTAAAGACCGGAGCTGGGTCCGGGATTTCTCATCTATTTCTACCTCGATTGTTTTATGATCAAATTTTAAATATCATTGATTCACTCTCTCTCCACACGATGCAATTGATTAAAGGCGCAATCATTCATATCAAAAGCGGTAAATGTAAGCAAAATCCAAAATAAAACATTCAAAAACAAATTACAATAACACTAGGAGCGGAATACAACTCCCATTTATAAAAGTGAAATGCATGCATAAAACGGGTTATTCATTAATAGTGAGAACATTGGTCCTCGCATGCATATTTATTATGAAACAGTTTTAATGTGATGATTTATTTGGGTATGAAAAACTAGGACATTGGTCCCCCTTTATTTAGAAAAAATGTCAAGTTAATTAATAAAAATATTTTTGTGATTTTCTTTCTAGCGAGCCTAAATAAATAATTTTACAAGAAAATTATATGAAAAAATTAAATAAAATATTACAAATAAAGAAAATAAATATATGAACCAGATGAGCCTTTTTGGACCTCCCGATGTGCTCGCAAAAAATGCCCAAGCGAAAAATGAGTTTAGACATAAAAACAAAATACAAATAAAATAATGTTAGTAATTAAATCAATTAAACATACAAAATAATGAATAACAAATTAAAATAAAATAAGATGATATGAAAAGAATGATAATGGAATAAAAAATATTAACAAACCAAAATAAGATGAGAAACATGGATTATATGTGATAAATGATTAAATGATGTGATGAAAATAAAATAAAACATGTTAATTAATTAGTACATGAAAATATACACATGATGAAAATAATGATGATAAGTGAAAAATAATGAATGAATAAATAAACAAATGATAATAAAATCATGTAACAATGATAAAAATTAGTAAGCAAAGGAATGATGAAAATAATAATGATATATAACAAGGTTAATTGATGTGTTTATAATTAATACAAATTATTTACATGGCAAAAAGATTAATTTACATTAATTAATTATTTGCATGTTAAAAATAATGAGGAATCAAAATAAATTTTTTACATGTTAGGAATTAAAAAAAAAACAATATTCACATGAATAAAAATTAAATCATATATAAACAATTAAATGGAACAAATATAAGATCAATACAACAAATGAATAGATGAAAACAATAAATAAATCAATAAAAACAATAAAATATATATGAATAAATTAAATAAAAATAAAATAGAATAGAAATTGAGCCTAGAATATTTACCCTCAGAGTATTGGATTTGATGAAGGAAAAGCGATGATTTTCCGGAAAATTGCTTGAAAGAATAACTTAGCAATAAAATTAATTCTCTTTATTTATGGAGAAAAACAAATGAATTGATTTGTATGCTTAAAATTAAAAAGAAATTGATGTCAAAATGATGATTAATTTCTTGTGTTTATGGAGGAAAAACAAATAAATTAATTGGAATAATTAACAATTGAAAATTAATCTTTCAATTTCAATTAAACCTTTTTCATTCAAAAAGAAATCTCAAAATCTTTTGAAGAAAAATCAAAGAGGAAGAGAAATGCTGGAAATTCTGATGTAAAAAAAATAGTAGTGGAGGCCCCCTTTTTTGATTCATCATAAAGTATTTAAAAAATAGAAAATGTTGCCCTAATTTAATTAAGGAAAACAAACCTAATTTTATTCAAATTCCTTTATTTTTGGGGATAAAATCAAGTTTTATTAATTAATAATCTATAAAAAATATTTTGGAATTTTATTTGAAGTCAAAAACCCTTAATTTTGGGTGAAAAAATCGAAAAAAGGGCTGAAAAATGGGAAAATAGGGTATCAGACCCTGTACCGACGGCCAGGAAGCCGTCGCTATAGAACGGCGCCGCCCGTCGCTATAGAGCGACGAGGACTCACGCGGCGAGGCGCGCGAAATCCGCGCGCAGAGGCGCGGAAATCGCGCGCCTCAGCGCACGGTGCGGCGCGCAGCGCGCAACGCTACGCGTCGCTCTTTAGCGACGCGCGGCATTGGCGACGCTGCGCGTCGCCAAATCGCGCCCAGCGCGCTGGGCGCCTGGGCGTCTGCGTGCTGGGCGCCTGGCGCCTGCGAGCTGGGCGCCAGCGCGCTGCCGCACCCGACACTCGCGGTCCGAAAATTTATTTATTTATTTATTTATTTATTTTTTTCTATTTTTTTTTAAATTTTAAATTGACTAAAAACATCATAATTTTAAGCCCCATTTTTCAAAATTAATTTTTTAAATATTTTTTACTCTAAAATGCAAATTTGTCTAGAAAACCATCACTTTTAACCTTTTAAGCCTGTGAAGGCAATTATCATCATTGGGTAATCCTGATCAAGGCTACTCGGGACCCGGTGTCTACAGTTGCCCCCAATTTTGGAGAGGCTAGTGCATGGGTGCCTAGGTGATCCAAAATTCAGGAAAAGGAAAGAAACGCGTACCTGAGGCGTCGATCTTCCTGCTTGATGGAATTGTAATGATAGTTGTTGCTGTCTTTTGGTTGTAGCTGGTAATGCTGTGGTCGTGCTAACCTCTTGTGGGTAGTGCCGCCATCGTGCTAACCTATGTGAATTGGTAGTGCCGTGGTCGTGCTAACCTCTTGTGGGTTGTGCCGCCATCGTGCTAACCGCTGTGAATTGGTAGTGCCGTGGTCGTGCCAACCTCTTGTGGGTTGTGCCGCCATCGTGCTAACCGCTGTGAATTTTGGTAGTGCCGTGGTCGTGCCAACCTCTTGTGGGTTGTGCCGCCATCGTGCTAACCGCTGTGAATTTTGGAACTGTGCTCCTTTAGATGTTTGGACTGGTGTCGTCACTCGGCTTTTGTTGGTGTTCCCCGCCGATTTCTCCTGCAAGATTGTATGCATAGGAATATACAAGAAATCACGTGTGCATGATATGGAATGCAAATGCTTGCAACAATGTATAGACTGTGCCCTAGGTGGTCCATGGTTCGCTGAGGTTGTAGCCTTCCTGCTCTACAATGCCCCCTGAAACCTGAGGATCGTCGACAAGTTTTCTGAAAGAGACGTCCGGTATATATCCTTGCCCCCCCTGGTCAATGATCATTTACCCGGGATTCTGTTTCATGTTCTGTATTGTATGTTACCTGATTGAAGGAAGATCATCTGAAGTAACGCCGCCTTATCGCTCTAGGCATTGAACGTCATTGTTTTAAAGGTAGTGCATCCCTTGTGGATTTTCACACTAGCTTTTCTTTGCGAGAAATGCGTCCCTTATTTGATTTTCACACAACCCTTTGCCTAACTTTTGCCTGGAATGGACCCAACCCAATCCAGCGGCTTTTGTTTATTTTATATTTATATATATATATATATATATATATATATATATATATATATATATATATATATATATATATATATATATATATATATATATATATATATATATATATATATTTTTTTTTTGTAGGGCAGACTGCCTATTTCCAGGTTTTCACCCTACCCTTTGGCCTAACTTTTGCTTAGAGAGCCAGTTACGGTTTTCATCTCTAACGGCCTTCTTTGTTTTGTTTTGTTTTTTTTTTTTTATTTTATTTTATCACCGAAGCTTCTGTTAAGAGCAAATAGCTCATATCCAATGAAGGGACTGAGCAATAATCATTAGATGAACAATTGGTATATTTCTTTTTAAGACAGAACTGAAAGATCAATGAAAATGTATTCTTTTATTCATTGCAAAATTGTGTACATTTCTATATGATTTCATCATACATGATTTTCATTTGACAAGAATTCAAAAGCATATGACTACACCTAATCTCGGAGTGGGTTTTGTCAGCATCAAACTCCTGTTATTAATCGGCCCTCTCGGGTTTTCTCGATTAAATATTTTCTCTGATGCCTCTAATTTTTGCACATGATGCCTTTTTTCAGTTTTCACCCTGTCGAGGCGCCCAATTTTAGCACAGCCGCCTCTTTTCGGTTTTCGACTTGCAGGGCATTTTATTCTCTTTTTTTTATTTTGGTCTTTAGCTGTGGAACCTTTTGAGTCTGTCGACATTGATCGGTTCTTTGAATTCGTTCCCATCACTATCCGACAAGATTGCAGCTCCCTTGGACAGCAGCTTCTTAAGGATATACGGCCCTTCCCAGGTAGGTCTGAATTTCCCTCTAATATCTGGTATGCCTGGCCTCATCTGCTTGAACACCAAGTCCCCTTCTTTCAACGGATGCTTTCTCACCTTCTTTCCGAAAGTCCTTGCCAATCTCTTCTGGTAAATTTGATTATGATAATAAGCTTTCAGCCTACTCTCATCCAGTAAATTCAAGTGCTGTAGCCTCTGCTGCGCCCATTCGGCCTCCGGGATTTGGGCTTCCATGACCACCCTTAGCGATTTAAGCTCTATCTCTACCGGCAACACTGCTTCTGTTCCGTATACCAGGGAAAATGGTGTAGTGCCTGTAGACGTCCTCACCGTCGTTCTGTATCCCCACAGGGCAAAGGGTAACTTTTCAGCCCAGTCCTTGTAAGTTTGGACTATCTTGGACAGGATCTTCTTTATATTCTTATTCGCGGCCTCTACTGCCCCATTCGCTTGCGGTCGGTAGGGAGAGGATTTATGATGCTTGACACCATACTTCTCGAGAAGTTTTCTGGTTTCTCCCATGAACTGCACCCCATTGTCGGACACTATGTGATGAGGGAGGCCATACCTGCAGATCAAATTCCTCTCTATGAACTTGGCCATGTCCCTTGCGTCAATCTTCTTGAAGGATTCTGCCTCGACCCATTTGGTAAAATAGTCGATTGCGACTATGATGTATCTGTGCCCATTGGACGCCGTGGGATGGATTTCGCCTATGATGTCTATTCCCCATGCTGCAAATGGCCATGGAGATGTTAAGTTATGTAACTCTGAAATTGGCACATGCCTCAAATTCGCGTACTGTTGGCATAACTGGCATTGCTTCACAAATTTTGAACAATCTGTATCCATTGTGAGCCAATAAAACCCTTGGCGCATGATCTTCTTTGCTAAGGCTAAGCCATTCATGTGAGCTCCACAAACCCCGGCGTGAACCTCTTCCATAAGTCTTTTAGCTTCTTTCTCTGCCAGACATCTTAACTGGATACCATCAGCTTGCCTTTTATACAAAGTGCCATTAACACTGATGAATTGAGTGGATAACTTCCTGATCATTCTTTTGTCCTTCTCAGTGGCTTCCTCTGGAAAGACTGATCTCTCTAAATAATTCTGAATGTCATAATACCATGGATTTCCATCAATGGCCTCAATGTCCATCACCTGTTCAGCTTCAAAGCAAGGTTTTTCCGAACTATAAACCAGCACGGGTTTCATCGCAACACCTGTAGGGTTATCCCACATAGACACTAATGTTGCTAGAGCATCAGCTAACTGATTTTCGTCTCTGGGGATGAAGTGGAAAGTGCAAATCTCGAACTGGCTGCTCAACATTCTCAAGTGCTTTACATAAGGCAACAACCTTTCTTCCTTAACTGACCACTCCCTTCTGATCTGATGAATTACCAAAGAAGAATCTCCAAATACTTCTGCGGTCTCTGCCTCCAGAGCGAGTAATGCTTCCAATCTAAAGACGCAAGCTTCATATTCTGCTTCATTATTGGTAGCCTTATACCTCAGCTTCTTAGCCAATGGTAGTCTTTCACCATCTGGTGTCGTAAGAATAACTCCTACGCCTGCTCCCTTATTATTGACTGCTCCATCAAAGAATAATTGCCACCCTTGCACTGCTATGGCCGTAACATCTTCATCTGGGAAGTTGTATTCAAACTGATCTCCCTCAATAGGATGCTCGGCTAAGAATTCTGCTACCGCTCTTCCCTTTCTTGGTTATGTACTCAATATCAAATTCCTGCAACAGCAGTAACCATCTTCCCATCTTCCCTAGTAGAGAGGGTGCTTCTTGGAGGTATCTGAGCGGATTATGTTTGGCAACCGTTTGTACCTTGAAGGAATGAAAGTAGTGCCGCAACTTCTTAGAAGCCCAGATAACTGCTAAACAAATCTTTTCTACCTCTACATATTTGGCTTCGTACGGCAGGAATTTCTTGCTAAGATAATAAACTGCAAACTCCATACCAAAATCGTCCTCTTGAAACATCATAGCACCCACTGAGTTATCTTCCACAGCCAGGTACAGGATTAGTGGTTTGGCACGGCATGGTGGTCTTAGTATCGGAGGATTTAGCAGATAGTCCTTAATGGTGTCAAAGGCTAATTGACAGTCATCGTTCCATATCATCGGCTGATTCTTCCTAAGAAGCTTGAAAATAGGCTCACATACTGAAGTTAGCTTGGCAATAAATCGGCTGATGTACTGAAGCTTTCCTAAGAAACTTCTGACGTCCTTCTCCTTCTTGGGCACTGGCATCTCTCTTATGGCTTTGACTTTATCGGGATCTACCTCGATTCCCCTCTGGCTTACTACATGGCCTAACAACTTTCCTGATGTAACTCCAAAAAGGCACTTCTTGGGATTGAGGCGCAAATCGTACTTGCTAATTCTTTGAAAGAACTTTTCTAAAGCCTCAAAGTGACCTTCCCTGGTAGCCGACTTAATCATCATGTCATCAACGTACACCTCCACTTCTTTGTGGATTAAGTCATTGAGAACCTTGGTCGCCATCCTCTGATAAGTCGCTTCTGCATTTTTCAACCCAAAAGGCATAACTCGGTAGGCATATGTCCCCCACTCGGTGATAAAGGCTGTCTTGATCCGGTCCACTATCTTGTTAAGAATTTGATTGTACCCTGCGTATCCATCCACAAAGCTATACATCATGCAAGCAGCAGCACTATCTACTAGCACATCAATATGAGGAAGAGGGAAATCATCTTTCGGACAGGCCTTGTTCAGGTCTCGATAGTCAACGCATACTCGAACCTTACCGTCCTTCTTAGCTACAGGAACCACATTAGCTAACCATGTTGGGTATTGAACCTCTATCAGGAACTTAGCGTCAATCTGCTTATGGATCTCCTCTTTCACTTTCTGTGCCCACTCTGGCCTAAGCCTCCGAAGCTTTTGCTTGACTGGTTTAAACTCTGGGTAAGTTGGGATGGCATGTTCGGCAACATCTCGATCTATTCCCGGCATATCCTCATAGGTCCAGGCAAAGACTTTTTCATATTTTTTTAATATTCTCTCAAATTTTATTCTCTCTTCAGGAGTTATGTCTGATGCTAGCAAAATTTCCTTTGGATTTTCTAAAGTTCCGAGATTAAATGTGGTTGTACCAGTTGAATTGATATCAAAAATGAATGCATCATGCTTATGATCATGCGAAATGAAATCATCAGAAACATCACACAAGTAAGCAAAGTTATTCATCTCATCGGCTCTGGTTCCACTATCTTCTCCTTCCCCTTAAGTCTGGTGGCTAACAGCTTATCAGTTACAATCTCTTCGGATTCACCTCTATCCCAGATGCTGCATTGGGTCATAATCTCCTCATCCCAAAAGTTCTCTACAGCTTTAACAACTCCGATTTCCCAATCAAAGACATCATTGAAAATTTCAAAACCCGGGGTAATCTTCCCATCTACCCACTGCGGCTCTTCTTCTCCGGTGTAAGCACAAACCGATGATGATGGCACAAAGCTCTCCGAAATATGGGGAATCTTCCCTGACACTTTCTTCTTACCATACTTTCCTTTGTAGCCCAACCCCTTTCGATCTTTCTGACCACGTGTAGTGATAGCATCCTGCAGTCCTTGTGACTCTTTTCCCAAACCAGCCCCTGGGAGGAAGTGCATCTTTTTCAGTATATTCACCACTTGAGGGCTACCTTCTAAGCTTTGCTCTTCTCCGATCACTGATACATGAAAGCCACTGAATGGCTGATTAGAGATCTCCAAAGCAGACACTTGGTTCTCTCTTGCTGCTTTAATGGTTACTACCTCTCCTTCATGAGGTATCTTAATTATCTGGTGTAAGGTAGATGGCACTCCTCCTAACTTATGGAACCACGGTCTTCCAAGCAGAGCTGAGAAGTTTGCTGGGATCGGTAGAACCACAAAATCCGTTTCTGTCTCAATAGGCCCCGTCTTTACCAAAGCTTTGAAAGTTCCCAATGCTTGCCTCCTAGAATTATCGTAGGCAGTGATGGTCAGGTCAGATTTGCTTAACATACTCTCATCCATCCCGAAGGCCTGAAGCGCTACCAAAGGGCAAACATTTATTGACGACCCGTCATCAACCATGACACAAGCGGTGTGTTTACCATTGATTTGTGCCTTGATGTACAAAGGTCGGTTGTGGCTGCGACCCCCTGTTGGTAGGTCTGCATCAGAAAAAACCAACTTCTCCCCGGATCCCCCCTTTACAAGGTCTAAAAGCTCGGATGGAGAGATTGTAGTTGCTACGGTGGATACACTCAATGCTTCAACTAACTTCTGTCGGTGAGAGGGGGACTGTCTCAAGAGGTCCCAAATAGATATCTGAGCCGTGGTCTTTTTTAGTTGCTTCAATATTGAATTTTCTTCCGGCTCCTTCTCTGCGATTGCTTGTGCTGGGTCCTGCTGCTTCTCGGCTTCTGGAATGACCCTCCCACTTCTTGTTACTGCTTCTACTCTTTCTTCTTCCTCTGAATCCCACGGATCCGTAAACTCTCCATTTTTCTCATCTTCATCATCTCCACTCTCACTAGTGGACCAACAGTCTATTGCTGCCACGGAAACCCCTTCTCCATCCACTGCAGGGCGAGTAATAGCGACATACTCATTTCCATATAGGTCTTGCATCACATACCATTCTGATAGGCTCGATCCAATCATAAAGACTGGAGGTGGCACTGTATTATAACCGGACTTCTTCTTGCTTTCCCTCTGCTCAGGATCGATGATCTGCTTATTGTCAATTAGATCTTGGACCCGATGTCTTAGTGTTATACAATCATCCGTCAAATGCCCGGTATGTTGGTGGAATGCGCAGTATTCATTCTCTTTGTGCCCTGGCTGTCCTTGGGTCTTGGCCGGCCTAGGTGATAGGGGCCGCAGTTTTCCTTCTTTTATTAGCCTCTTCAGTACCCATGATAAAGGCCTACCCAAGTTGGAGAAATACCTCTGATTTACCCCGGTTGCAGACACCTCAGCAGTCTTCCCAACTCTGTTACCACTGCTAGAACTTGCTGGCTTGGCTGTCCCTTGATTGCTGTATCCCTTCCTGGCATAGGACTCGCTGTTTGCCCTCTTGGCTAAATATTCTCCCTCTGCTTCTATGGCGATATCCTTCAGGGATTTCCAGTCTTTCAGTCCCTTCATTTTCAATCCATCTCTCAAGTAGGGGCTGGCATTTCGAATGAACAGCCGGATCTGATCAGAAGTGTCCGGTTTGCGTTTCATCTCCATAACCCGGTTTTTCCAATGAGTAAGGTACTCGTGGAAGGACTCCCCAGCCTTCTGTTGTAGCAACTCGAGATCTTTCAAAGTGACCTCCATCCGGGTACTGCAATCGTACTGCTTAAGGAACTCTTCGGTTAGCAAGTCCCAATCCTCCTTGGACCTCCTCTCAAGCCCATGGTACCAATCAATAGCAGCTCCTGTGAGACTCAAGCAGAAATACTCTATCTTTTGCTTTCTTGTTAAGGACGTTCCCTTCATGACCAGCGAGTATTGCTTGATGTGTGCGGCAGGATCAGAGGTGCCATCAAATTTGGGAATATCCGGCATCTTAAAATTCTGGGAAATCAGGTCATCCCCATCTAGCTCTCGGTCTTCCGGGTTCATTCCTTTTCCCACGGTCATCATTCTTGCCATGGCCTCAAATCTCTCTTCCATTTTCCTCCACATTGCCTCATCCAGTTTCGGTGACTTATCTTTAGCTACTGTATGCTCCTCTAGCTCATCTCCCCCAAACTCAGCTTCAGACCTGGGGCCCTCTCTGCGCTCAATAGGTGCAGGCACTCTTTGCTCAACAACAGGTGGGTCAACCACTGGTTGGTTAACTGTAGAAGGACGCTCTTCTCTTACAACCTCTTGTTCAGCTGGTACTCGGATAGGGGCAGCAGCAGCTTGTTGCCCAGCTATTGTGGTGGCAAGATTGCCCATCATTGCAATCATGCGGGCTTCAAATTCATCCATTCTCTTTCCTACCTCCTCAGCAATTATTGCCCGGGTTGCATCAGACTCATTTGATGGATTAGCCATGCTTACTTCTGTTGATGATTCGAGAGAAAACCCCACACTATTTTCTGAGATTGAATCTGAACTCTGATCCAACACTAACTCTATTAACCCCAAAAGCAGCGTCCTTCTTAACCGTCCGTCGGGACCTCTAGACCACCCAGGAGAATCTATGATGGCTGAAATGCAAAAATTGTTAAGATGGTGCATGATTAAAATGCAATGCATGCTCGTGCTGATGCAACATAGATAAACACATGCAAGCAGATAGATCCTTCCAACCTTATATCTCCCACACACGTGGTAGTGCGGTCTCTTTCCTAGGTGGGCTTGATCCATGGATTAACGTGGAACCCAATGGACACGTATGGTGCGCGGTGAAAAACCGACAACATAACACTCTTATACTAATGTACAAGCGGATGGATAGTGATCGTCATGTATTTAGACGTTCCACAAATTTCGACATGGCCCTACCGGGGCATGGAAGCCTTTGGCTAAGTTACCAAGCGAGACATCTGGACTCACCCAATACATGAGGATCCATACAGCAAGCATGGGATTAGGGTTCATATCACCTGTGGAAAGTAGCTATGGCCATTATATGAGCTTTGGACAAGGGAGATGTTACTTTAAGGCTACCCAAGCATGATCCCTGCCGACAGGTCTATCTCATCACGAGCATAGCGACCGATCGGGTCATCATTTTGATATACCATTAAGGTACGTGGCTTGGGCTGGTGATTATCCTTAACACTTTCCCAAATTGAGTGAAAATGAGGAGGTGCTTCAGGAATGCACCGGGGCTAAAAGAGGGACCAAACTAGCGTATTCTAAGGCTCTAATGATATGCAAATGCAAATTTGAGAGAAGGTGAATTTATGAATTAAATTTTAATCATAAATGTTAAAAGAGGTATTTTCGAATCGAAATCTCGAACCATAAACGTTCCCCAGCGGAGTCGCCACTGTGACGCGCGCCGGATCCCGAGCGCCGCCCTTTCGACCGCCCGCACGTGGGCGATCGGGGCATTTGTGGGTCCGTTGACAGCTTGCGATAAATCGCAAGTGCGTCTATGTTGGGCAACAAGGAGGTATCATGGAGTCGCCACCCAATAAAACATTGGGAAAGTTACTCTCGCCTCGGAGAGCCTAAGACTGCTCTTGGTATCCATTTTGGGCCAGCCAGAGGGGTCTTGGAAGGTAAACCTCTCACCCTAAGGAGCCTAGGATTAGCGCTAAAGTCTCGTGGCACAAAAAGGTGTCTTGGAGGGTAGACCTCTAGCCTCTTTGAGCCCAAAGACCAGAGCTGGGTCCGGGATTTCTCATCTATTTCTACCTCGATTGTTTTATGATCAAATTTTAAATATCATTGATTCACTCTCTCTCCACACGATGCAATTGATTAAAGGCGCAATCATTCATATCAAAAGCGGTAAATGTAAGCAAAATCCAAAATAAAGCATTCAAAAACAAATTACAATAACACTAGGAGCGGAATACAACTCCCATTTATAAAAGTGAAATGCATGCATAAAACGGGTTATTCATTAATAGTGAGAACATTGGTCCTCGCATGCATATTTATTATGAAACAGTTTTAATGTGATGATTTATTTGGGTATGAAAAACTAGGACATTGGTCCCCCTTTATTTAGAAAAAATGTCAAGTTAATTAATAAAAATGTTTTTGTGATTTTCTTTCTAGCGAGCCTAAATAAATAATTTTACAAGAAAATTATATGGAAAAATTAAATAAAATATTACAAATAAAGAAAATAAATATATGAACCAAATGAGCCTTTTTGGACCTCCCGATGTGCTCGCAAAAAATGCCCAAGCAAAAAATGAGTTTAGACATAAAAACAAAATACAAATAAAATAATGTTAGTAATTAAATCAATTAAACATACAAAATAATGAATAACAAATTAAAATAAAATAAGATGATATGAAAAGAATGATAATGGAATCAAAAATATTAACAAACCAAAATAAGATGAGAAACATGGATTATATGTGATAAATGATTAAATGATGTGATGAAAATAAAATAAAACATGTTAATTAATTAGTACATGAAAATATACACATGATGAAAATAATGATGATAAGTGAAAAATAATGAATGAATAAATAAACAAATGATAATAAAATCATGTAACAATGATAAAAATTAGTAAGCAAAGGAATGATGAAAATAATAATGATATATAACAAGGTTAATTGATGTGTTTATAATTAATACAAATTATTTACATGGCAAAAAGATTAATTTACATTAATTAATTATTTGCATGTTAAAAATAATGAGGAATCAAAATAAATTTTTTACATGTTAGGAATTAAAAAAAAAACAATATTCACATGAATAAAAATCAAATCATATATAAACAATTAAATGGAACAAATATAAGATCAATACAACAAATGAATAGATGAAAACAATAAATAAATCAATAAAAATAATAAAATATATATGAATAAATTAAATAAAAATAAAATAGAATAGAAATTGAGCGTAGAATATTTACCCTCATAGTATTGGATTTGATGAAAGAAAAGCGATGATTTTCCGGAAAATTGCTTGAAAGAATAACTTAGCAATAAAATTAATTCTCTTTGTTTATGGAGAAAAACAAAGGAATTGATTTGTATGCTTAAAATTAAAAAGAAATTGATGTCAAAATGATGATTAATTTCTTGTGTTTATGGAGGAAAAACAAATAAATTAATTGGAATAATTAACAATTGAAAATTAATCTTTCAATTTCAATTAAACCTTTTTCATTCAAAAAGAAATCTCAAAATCTTTTGAAGAAAAATCAAAGAGGAAGAGAAATGCTGGAAATTCTGATGTAAAAAAAATAGTAGTGGAGGCCCTCTTTTTTGATTCATCATAAAGTATTTAAAGAATAGAAAATGTTGCCCTAATTTAATTAAGGAAAACAAACCTAATTTTATTCAAATTCCTTTATTTTTGGGGATAAAATCAAGTTTTATTAATTAATAATCTATAAAAAATATTTTGGAATTTTATTTGAAGTCAAAAACCCTTAATTTTGGGATAAAAACGGATTTTTGGGTGAAAAAATCAGAAAAATGGCTGAAAAATGGGAAAATAGGGTATCAGACCCTGTACCGACGGCCAGGAAGTCGTCGCTATAGAAGGGCGCCGCCCGTCGCTATAGAGCGACGGGGACTCACGCGGCGAGGCGCGCGAAATCCGCGCGCAGAGGCGCGGAAATCGCGCTCCTCAGCGCACGGTGCGGCGCGCAGCGCGCAACGCTACCCGTCGCTCTTTAGCGACGCGCGGCATTGGCGACGCTGCGCGTCGCCAAATCGCGCCCAGCGCGCTGGGCGCCTGGGCGTCTGCGTGCTGGGCGCCTGGCGCCTGCGAGCTGGGCGCTGCCGCACCCGACACTCGCGGTCCGAAAATTTTTTTATTTATTTTTTTTAAATTTTAAATTGACTAAAAACATCATAATTTTAAGCCCCCATTTTTCAAAATTAATTTTTTAAATATTTTTTACTCTAAAATGCAAATTTGACGAGAAAACCATCACTTTTAACCTTTTAAGCCTGTGAAGGCAATTATCATCATTGGATAATCCTGATCAAGGCTACTCGGGACCCGGTGTCTACACTCCCCTTCAAAATTTCTTTTCAAAATTCAACATGTCTCAAAGAAATAATTTCATAAAAATTTTCATCAGTTCAAATGATCTTTCAATGTTATCCAAAGATGCAAGACTTAACACCCTCACAAAAGATATCACTCAAATCATTCAAGTATTTAGGTTAAGTGTTTAACAATAGAGCACTTCAAGTCACAAATAAAAAGGAATTACCATAGGCTTGCCATTCAATCAAATCTCCACCACTAACCATTAATTTATCCAAAAATCAAAGGGTCTTCAATTGGATTGTAATGGGGCTAAGGTCAAAGGTATGGAAAAGGAGAAAATTTAGGCTTAAATAAGTTGAACATAATAAACAAATGCCTTTAAAAAATTTAGAAAGAATTTATGCAATGTAAGGAAGATAGAAACATAGATCCTTTTATTAAAGCGGCCCAAGCAAATTTTTTATTTTTTTATTTATATATATATATATATATATATATATATATTTTAGAGGAAATTAATTCCCCCAAGGCTTTTGACCTTTATTCATTTTCAAAATCGCCGGCCACAAATGCTTTTCTTTCTATTTTTCCTTTTTGTATCTTCCTTTTCAAAAATATAACTATGCAGATATTCTTAAAATCATTTATCTATTAGTTCAACAAATAAGGGCTCAAAATTATGGCTTCAATAAACTGGTTCAGGCTAACAATTTTAAGGGTTATTTCCAAAAATATGGTTATAGGCTCAAAATGGTTAACTATTGGATTAAAAGGTAGGTTATCAAGAAAAATGTTTAAAACAAATGGTTATCATCCTAAATGCCCTTATCACTTTAATGAAATAAATTAGGAATGTGATCTCAAAATGAATCTCATGGCAAGTTCTAGAATTCACAATTTATATTGGACACACTCGCAAGAAAAATAAGAACACATATAATGTATGTTCATTTAAGCTCAAAAACTCACAACAAATATTAAGGGTTAAAATTGGTGCTTAAATCTCGCAACTTTATCATACAAATCAGAACACTTAAATGATGTGTCAAAACAAAACTTTAAAAATCAAAATTGGAGACATGAGAACCTGTATTTCAATTTTTCCGAGGAGAATAGACTTAGCCAAAGGACATTTCCATTTTTCTGCTCAAAAACACTTTAAGGGGTGCAATTAAAAATATTAAAGCAAATAAAAATATCAAAATAAAGAGAAACTGGAAACAAATATCAAAATAAAAGTGCAGTAATGTGTAAATGTTGTAATGCTAGATTTAATACAAACATAATATCAAAAATTAGTATTCCCCTCCCCTACACCTAAACTTTACATTGTCCCCAATGTAAAGCTAGGATCAAAATACATCAAAAATAAAAATGAAACAAAATTGGGAGGTAAAAATACTGCCCTGAAAAGATCTAGAGAGGGGGTTTGGGTAACCCGAAATGATAAAAAAGTGTATCCATATATTGCTCCAATCTGCCCAATCGACCATCTAATCTGTCAAGTCTAGAGGTCAGCTCACGCCACGGTTGAGATGGGCCAGCGTCATCATCGGATTCAGATGGGCGAGCTCGCTTGTTGCGCACAATCCGAGTATAAAAACTAGGGCCAGAAGGGGCTGCCCTGTATTGGCCATTGGGCAACTTCTCTACCTCTCCCATCCTGTGCAAACAATCAATGTCCAATGGACCAACTTCACAAGCAATATGCATATCAGTATTGTCGAGATCTAAAACTTCCAAACGCATAGCAATAAAAGTGACCAAAGAACCCAAACAAAGATGCCCTCTCTTCTTTTTAGCCATTGCTAACAATTGTCTACCATAAAATGCTGCAAAATTAATTCTCATCTTTGACTCCAAATAAAATAAGAAAAATAATTCTGTCTTACTCAGTTTGCTGGAGTCTTCATTAGTTCCAGAGTAATTGTAGGCAATCAACTTATGAACATACCGAAGCTCCATTTTCCTCAGATAAGTGGCTCGTGATATGCTGGAATTGTAAGGTGCTGGGTCTGTCGAAACCTCATTCCAATAGGCAGCTGGGTCCCACTCAACTGGTACATCACAGGGGCAGTCTGCATATTGTGGGCTAGCAACAAAAGATTCATCCATAAAGCCACAACGAACATTAAACTCAGTCAAGGAAAAAGAGTAAGTGATACCCAATAACCGAAATTTAATAACCCCTGGAGTGTCTGTGGTCATAGTAGCATCATTATGAAACTCAAAGGTAGCTAAGAACTCTCGGGTCAGCTCATAAAAAATGGGGTAGTCATTAGAGAGAATAGGCTCCCAACCAGAATCCTCAACCAAAGTAGGATAAAAAAGCATGGGCAAGCCATCAATAACTTTATTATCCTGACATTTGCTAGGCACAATTTTTCTATTCATCAACACAGCATATCTATTCTTATGTGCCTTCCTAGTGAATTTGACATTCCCACCCATTTGTTGGTCAGATGGAGGAAGAAAAGATTTTCCTTTTCCAAGCCTAGTTCGAGGGATAGGTGGTTCTTCCCTCTTTTTCAGTTTCCTTTTTCTCCCAACAGATTTTATCACCATGTTTAAATCTACCCAACAAAAGATTTGTGTAAAAAAAATTATGTCCAGAGAATGTAGTGCAAAACAGGGTAATTGTGGGGTCTGGGTACCTCTCAATTCTCAGTATAAAAATTCCACCAACAAATTCAGCCCAGCAATTTTAATTTAATTTTTTCGAAATTCCTAAATTACCAAACAATCTCAACAGAATTCACATCAGCTCATAGTCATGAAATACCCAAAATACCCAACATTTCCAACAAATCCGAATCAATCCAGAATCAAAAGCCAAGAAAATAACTCAATTGAAGAGTTAATCCCAATTTCAAACCAAAATAAACCACAAATTAACTCAATTTCCGAAACCTATGCAACCATTGATTAATCACAAATGACCTCAAATCCACCAATTTAAAAAGGAAAACTAACCAAACCCATGTGCAAACTCCGGTGAAGATGGTGATCAGTGTATTGAACGGCGGAGAGGAGTGGGCTTTCCAATTTCTTGTGCGGCGGAGCAAAGTGGAGAGGAGATCGGCACCTGCTGTGATTTTCGTTGATGATCGGTGTCTAGCTTATGGAGGAGAGATGGCGAAGAGGCGGCTGCTGATCGGCGCTTGGTGGACAGCGGCTGTGCGACGGCGCTCGTTACTCCGGTGGGCAGCTGCTTGGTGTTTCGACGGCGGCAAGAAGAAAGAAAAAAAACATGGTGAGAACAGGGGAAGGTGTCGGCTGGGTGTGAAAAGAAGAAGAGAAGTAGCAAAAGTAAAGATTAAAATAAACAAGTAAAAGTGTAATTGTTAAAACAAACCAAAGAATAAAATAAAAAAAAATAAAAGTAAAAGTCAAGGAGAGAGAAAAGTATCAAAAATAAAAGAGAATAAAACAAAATAAAACTCAACTCAAAGACTTACCTTATCACATTAACCATTAAAACTCAACATGTTACCCAGAATTGAAGAAAACACACCAGCTTTTCTCTTTTTCTTTTTTTTTTTTCTTATTATTATTATTTTTTTTATTTTTCGGGAGGTGAAAATAAAATAAAATAAAATAGAAAAATTAAAAATAAAGATGTTTGAAAAGAAGGAATTGTGAGGAAAGAGAAATAATAAAAACAAAGAATAAAATAAACAAGTAAAAATAATCATTAAAAGAAACAGTAAGAACGAAAGATTAAGAGTGAAAGAAAGAACCAAAAATCGTGAACAAATAGAAGTAAGAACAAACAACAAAAAGGCAAAGTCGAAAAACAATTATGAAAAAGTAACAAAGAAAGGTGAAGAGAGGAGAATGAAAAATCGTGAACCAAAGGAACAAACAACAAAAAGACAAAGTACAATTGTTAAAAAAAAACAAGGAAAGAGAAATGAAAAAGCAAAAAAAATTTAACATAACAAAGAGAATAAAAGAAAACGTAAAGATTTAGCACATTAACCATTAAAACCAAGCTTCTACCCAGAATTGAAAAAAAAAAAAAACACACCAGCTTCTCTCTCTCTTTTTTTTTTTTTTTTTTAAAAAAAAAACGAAAATATAAATAAAAAAATTTAGAAATTAAAATTAAAGATAAAGATGTTGGGTTGCCTCCCAACCAGCGCCCTTATTTTCTGTCTGAAGGCCAGACATAATGCAGCATCACTTTTCATAATTTGGAACCTCCAATTGAATGGTTTCAATATTTGTCACTTGAAATCCCTCATAAAAAGTTTTTAAACGATGCCCATTAACCTTAAACGTTTTGGCAGTGCTGGGGCTTTGAATTTCTACTGCACCATGAGGAAATATATTAGTAACAATAAAAGGTCCAGTCCAACGTGACCTTAATTTTCCTGGAAAAAGCTTAAGTCTAGAATGAAACAAGAGAACTTTCTGACCAATTTGAAAATTTTTTCTAGAAATATTTTTATCATGAAAAAGTTTAATTTTCTCTTTGTAAATTCTAGAATTCTCATAAGCATCAAGTCTGAGTTCCTCAAGTTCTTGGAGTTGTAACTTTCTCTGTTCACCTGCTTCTTCCATGTTCATGTTACACTGTTTTATTGCCCAGTACGCTTTATGTTCTAGTTCAACAGGAAGGTGGCAAGACTTACCAAACAAGAAGCGATATGGAGACATACCAATTAGATTTTTATATGCAGTTCTGTATGCCCATAAAGCATCTTCTAGACGTATACTCCAATCTTTGCGAGTGGGATTGACAGTCTTTTCCAGAATAGATTTGATTTCTCTATTGGATACCTCTGCTTGACCACTAATCTGTGGGTGGTAGGCCGTCGAAATTCTGTGAGTCACACCATATTTTCTTAACAGACTTTCAAACGTACGATTGCAAAAATGAGTGCCTCTGTCACTGATGATTACCCTTGGTACTCCATATCTGCTGAAAATATGACTCTTGACAAAACCTACGACAATCTTAGAATCATTAGTCCTGGTGGCTTTTGCTTCCACCCACTTAGAAATGTAGTCCACAGCTAAAAGAATGTAACAATTACCAAAAGAAGATGGGAATGGACCCATGAAGTCAATTCCCCATATATCAAAAATTTCACAAGTTAAAATAGGAGTAAGAGGCATCTGATCTCTATGTCCTAAATTACCAGTCCGTTGGCAATTGCTACAGGATTTACAAAATAAATAGGCATCACGGAATAAAGTAGGCCAGAACAACCCACATTCCAGCACCTTACATGCTGTCCGTTTTGGACCAAAATGTCCACCACAGGCATAAGAATGGCAAAACGCTAGAATGGATGGAATTTCACACTCGGAAACACACCTGCGAATTAATTGATCAGAACATTGTTTCCACAAATAAGGATCATCCCAGATATAATATTTAGACTCACTCTTAATTTTATCTTTTTGTGCTCTAGTCAACTCACTGGGCAATGTCCTAGCTACCAAATAATTTACTATATCAGCATACCATGGTATTGAAGATTTAATCTCAAAGAGATGTTCATCCGGAAATGCATCTTGAAGTGGTTGAGGTTCCTCATTCATGATCAGTCTGCTCAAGTTATCTGCCACTGAATTTTCTGTTCCTTTCTTATCACGAATCTCCAAATCAAATTCTTGTAAGAGCAGTATCCATCTTATTAATCTTGGCTTGGACTCTTTTTTGGCAAGTAGGTATTTTAAAGCTGCATGATCAGAAAAAATTATGACTTTAGTACCCAATAAATATGATCTAAATTTTTCTAAAGCAAAAACTACTGCAAGTAACTCCTTTTCTGTAGTAGAGTAGTTTCTCTGAGCATTATCAAGAGTCCTTGAAGCATAGTAAATAGCATGTGCACTCCTATTAATTCGTTAACCAAGTACAGCTCCAACGGTATAGTTGCTGGCATCGCACATAATTTTGAAGGGTAGTGCCCAATATGGGGGCCGGATAATTGGTGCAGATGTCAGCTTGTCTTTTAACTGATGAAAGCTATCCTTGCATTCAGTGCTAAAGTCAAATGGAGTGTCTTTTTGTAACAGCTTGCAAAGAGGCTGGGTAATCTTTGAAAAATCTTTAATAAACTTTCGGTAAAATCCTGCATGACCAAGAAAAGAGCGTACTTCCCTCACCGAAGTGGGGTAAGGTAAGCATTTAATCAGGTCAACCTTAGATTTATCAACTTCTATTCTCGAGAAGATACTATATGTCCTAATATCAGACCTTGATCGACCATGAAATGACATTTTTCATAATTGAGCACAAGATTAGTTTCAATGCAACGGTTAAGCACTTTAGTCAAATTTTCCAAACAGCCATCAAATGAATCACCATGTACAGTAAAATCGTCCATGAACACTTCAATAATATTTTCCACATAATCTGAGAAAATACTGACCATACATCGTTGAAACGTTGCTGGGGCATTGCATAAACCAAATGGCATGCGTCGGTAAGCGAATGTTCCAAAGGGACAGGTGAAGGTAGTTTTTTTCCTGATCTTCAGGTGCCACAGGGATCTGATTAAAACCTGAAAATCCATCAAGACAACAATAGTGAGAATGCCCAGCCAGCCTTTCAAGCATTTGATCAATAAAAGGTAATGGAAAATGGTCTTTTCTGGTGGAGGCGTTTAATTTTCTATAATCTATGCAAACTCGCCAACCATTTTGCATTCGAACTGGAACTAACTCACCATTATCATTCTCTGTAACTGTAAAATCAGTCTTTTTAGGTACTACCTGAACTGGACTTACGCATTTGCTGTCAGAAATTGGAAAGATCATACCTGCATCAAGTAATTTAAGGATGTCCTTCTTGACTACTTCCATCATGGGGGGATTAAGTCTGCGTTGAGCCTCTCTAAATGGTTTATAGTCTTCTTCCAATAGTATGCGATGCATACAAGTGGAGGGGCTGATTCCTCTTATGTCTGCGATAGTCCATCCTATGGCCTCTTTGTAATCTTTGAGAATGCGAATTAACTTCTCTTCTTCAAGGGGAGTTAATTTGTTGGAAATTATTACTGGTAAAGTCTGATTTTCTCCTAGATAAATATACTTCAAATGACTTGGTAAAATCTTTAATTCCAACGTAGGGGCCTGCAAAATAGATGGAAGAAGTTTGTTGTGAGATACTGGTAAATCAATATAGGAAGAATTATACCTGATTGGTCGTAATGATTCCAGCTCAAAGATGGAGTCTTTCAACTCTTCTTGTATAACGAATTTTTCCTCCAAATTGTCTAATTCCTTAGGATCAAAACTCTTAGTTATTGCTAACTCCAACTCATCCTCTCCAGTTAAATCAAAAACCTGTTGTGTCAATGAATCAATTATATCAATTCCATAAACACAATCAACATCAGAAGGATACCTCATGGCAGCATAAATATCAAATTTTATTTTCTCTCCATCAAACTCCATGGATAACGTTCCTTCTGCAACATCTATCTTTGTTCTGGCTGTTTTCAAAAAAGGTCTTCCTAACAAAATAGGAACTGATTTTGAGGAACGTTCTTCCTCCATATCTACCACATAAAAATCAGCCGGAAATACTAGCTTATCAACCTGCACTAAAATATCTTCCAAAATTCCTTCCGGGTAAACAATGGACCTGTCTGCTAACTGAATAATAACATTAGTTCCTTTAAGTGGTCCCATATTTAAAGAATGATAAATAGAGCTAGGCATGACATTTATAGATGCTCCTAAGTCTATCAATGATTTTTCAAATTTTGAGTTACCTATTGTACAAGGAATGGTGAACATACCTGGGTCTTTTGCACTTGGGAGGTAGTTTCTTTTGAAAGACAGCAGACACATTTTCTCCCATATGAATTTTTTTCATCCCCTTTCAGCCTTCTTTTATTGGTGCATAATTCTTTAAGGAACTTTGCATACTTTGGTACTTGTTTAATGGCATCAAGAAGAGGAATGTTGATCTCTATTTTTCGAAACATATCAAAAATTTCTTTTTCTTGTTGTTCCTTCTTGGATTTGGCCAGTCTACTCGGGAAGGGAGGTGGTATGATCAAAGGTGATTTAATTTGAGATGTTTCTGAGGTATTTGGTGGAGGCAGCTCCATCTCTTTCTCCATGTCATCTTCACCTACGAATTTTGTGGCCCTTTTTGCTGGTTCTTTTAATTCTTTTCCACTCCTTAACGTCATGGCACTCACATTCTGTTTAGGATTGACTTCGGGTTGAGATGGCAAGCGACCAGAATTTTGGTTCTCTAATTTGCCCACTGTGGTAGCGAGTTGGCTCATTTGATTTTCCAAATTCAGCATGCTAGCCTTGGTCTCCTGTTGAAATTGTTGCATGTTAGTAGCTAAAGCAGCAACTATATTGTCTAAAGACATACCTGGTTTTGATGGTGGAGGGGCATCAGATTTAAATCCTTGGAATCCTTGTGGAGGTGGAGCAGGAGCTGGTTGTTTCGGTTGATATCCATACTGATGGTAGTTGTTGGGTCTCGATCCATAGCTCAGATTTGGGTGGTCTCTCCATCCGGGATTATAGGTAGCAGAAAAAGGATCGTATTTCCTTTGGTATTGCTGTCCTTGGTGTCCTTGTATAGCATTTAAATGTTCTTCATCTTGAAGAGTTGGACACATATCCGTAGGATGATCAGAATTTGAACAAATGCCACACGACTTCACTTGTTGCTGATTTCCCACCATAAATTTCTACATAAGAGAAGTTAAATTGTCAAGTCTTTGTTCAATGGAATTTATATTTACCTCATTAACCCTCTTAATTGGATGATCTTGTCTAGAGCCAAATTGCTGAGAATTGGCAGCTACTTTGGTAATTAATTCCTTAGCTTGATTGAGAGTTTTGTCTACCAAAGCTCCACCACTTGCAGCATCAATCATGTTGCGATCTGATAACAATAATCCTTCATAAAAATATTGTATTAGAAGCTGGTCTGAAATTTGGTGGTGAGGGCAGCTTGCACACAATTGATTGAACCTCTCCCAATATTCATAGAGAGTTTCTCCAGTTTGTTGACGAATCCCACAAATCTCTTTTCTAATGGATGTGGCTCGAGAGGCAGGAAAATTTTTTTCTAAGAATTGCCTTTTCAATTCATTCCATGTCGTTATTGATCCAGGTGAAGATAATACAACCAATCTTTAGCTTTTTCTGTCAAAGAAAAAGGAAATGCTCGCATTTTGATTTGATCAACTGTTACTCCTTGTGGTTTCATGCTGGAACATACCACATGGAATTCCTTGAGATGTTTATGAGGGTCTTCTCCTGCAAGGCCACGAAAAGTGGGTAATAAGTGAATCAAACCAGATTTTAATTCAAAATTTACTCTTACATTAGGGAGCTCAATGCACAAGGGGCTGTTGGTTGACATCTGAATTAGCCATTCTTCTCAAAGTTTATTCTGGTTCAGCCATGATTTCAGGTTCTTTGAAAAATTCTGACAAATCAACAATTGTCTACCGTTTGTGTTGAACAGGAAGAGGAAGCTTTTTGTTGTTTAGTTGTCTTTCTCAATTTTCGGGCTGTCTTCTCTATTTCTGAATCAAAATTTAATTCACTTCCACGAGAAGTACGAGTCATAAAGAAATTACAAAATAAAGTAAAATAAAATTCAGATCAATAATAACACCAATCCCCGGCAACGGCGCCAAAATTTGATGGGTGTCGAATCCAACAAAAATAAAATTCTACTCTATAAAATTTTTATAGCAAAGCATGAGTAGAGTTGTCTCCCAAGAGATTGGTCAAATTATTAGATCTGAATTTTGCTTGCAAGAGAAAGAAGAAGGGGGTTTTTTGTTTGTGAAAAATAAGATTAAAACAACTAAATCATAAAGCAGAAATTTAAAAAGATTAAATCAAATATTTGAAAACTTCTAGTCAAAGGAATATCTTGGTTATGATTCATTCAAATTGATCATTGAATACAATTGGATAAATTCCTACTTCTTCAAATAAATTGGTTATGAACACTAACAAGCTCTAGTATTCTGCTCTTCCTTAATATTAATTTAAAAGTGATAAGATCAGCTGATAAATCTTATTTCTCAACAACCACTAAACAAGCTCTTAGGATTTAATTGAGAAATAGCATTAACAATTAGAAAAGCTACCAATTCCAATCAATAATACACAAGCTCGATTATTTAAATTGGACCAAATAAATTCACCAACACAAAACTCAAAGATTCAATTCAATGAGTGCACAAATTTGCCACTTTGCCAAATTAAATAAACAATTACGGATTTACCAATCTGACTAGCAGTATTTATTCCTTCAAAATCAGACGTCAATAATTTTAATGGAACAAATTATCATTAAGTATAGAAAATATTCAGATATTTGAGAAGAGAAAACAATAAAAACGAATTCTCACAATTTATTCATGAATCATACCTTAATATCCTTGACTAGAAAAGAAAATTCAGCCACTCATGGCTGTAAAACAATCAACTAAATAAAGAAAGCAGCAATTCAAAAGTTTATTTCTCAAGGTTCAAGATGATCTTCAAAGTTCATCACAAGATCTTATTTATAGAAAACTTAGACTAGAAAATTGATCATTTTTCTCAAGGACTTTTCAAAGGTCCAATTTTTGCTGCCAAAAGTCGGGTAAAAGATCTGGGTAAATTGATTTCCAATAGCAGCAATTCTTGAAAAATCTGCACTGCATAATTTCTGCGCAAGCGACCGTGGGCACGCTTAAGTGTGATTTCATGTTGAAAACGTAGACCTGATTGTATTCTGCCTTTCAGCTTCAATTCTTGACTTTCAATTTAGATTTCTTTGATTCTCAGCTCCATTTCTTGACTTCCAATTAGCTCCAAATTTTATTTGACTTTAAATTCCTACTTTTTGATTTCTTTTTCCCATTGAGCATGAATTCCTACTAAAAGATTGAATAGAAATTAAATCAAATATTTATCTTATTAAATAAGCACAAAATAGGAGTTTTTCATGGAAAATAAATAGGAATATTTTGCTTCATCAATATATTATGCTAGCCAGGTATTGAGGGGTGCCAAGTTAAATTAAAAAAAAGAGGGGGTTGAACAGTTACTAATTGTACTAAGAAATTTCGACAATATTTCCGTGCACATAGAGTAATCATTTGGACATATCAACCTCTGAGGAAACTATTGCAGCGATCAGATGCAAAGGGGAAATAGGCCCAAAGGTCCATCAATTTATCAGAGTTTGACGTAATATATGAGCTAAGAATGGCCCTTAAAGTCCATTTTTTACCACATTTCATCGTAGAATTCATACAAGTGCCCGATCGGAAAAAGACACAGCCCAAAGAATCACCAGCTTGGAAGTTGCTTATTAATGTGGCATCCAGATATGAAAGCATAGGAGCAGAAGTAGTTACCAAAGGCCCAATTGGACTAATCTTCAAGTACACGGTAAAATTGAAGTTCAAATCTTCTAATAATATGGTAGAGTACAAAGCACTAATTGGAGGGTTAAAGATGGCCAAGGATCTAAGGCCTGATCAACTGGTAATTAAAAGCAATTCACAACTTGTGTCAAGCCAAATCAAGGATCTTTGAATCCAGAGAAACAAATATGATCTAGTGCTTGGAACTAGCCAAACAACTACTGACGGACCTCGAGAAAATTGGCACAAAATGGTCCCTAAGTAGATGAGCTAGCAAACATAGCAGCGTCAAAAGGAAAGATTTACCAATATTATGAAATGTTAATCATTTTAATTCCATTAATTCATTTATATAACTTAAAAGATTTTAAGAATCAATCTCCAAATCAAATTATTTCGCTGTGTAACTTTTTAATTGAAATTCAATTTAATTTTGGTGAATTTCAATTGAAATTGAATTTGATTTGGTAATTTTTATTTCAACAAATACAATTGAAATTAAAAAATTCAATTAAATTTCAATTGATTTGAAATTCAATCTAAATTTTTTTAATTGAAATCCAAATTAATTTGGCAATTCATTAAAATTTATTTTGATTTCAACAAATTCAATTTAATTGGACAAATTTTAAGCGAAATTCAATTTGATTTGGATTCAAATTTAGTTTGATTGAATCCTAGTCGAATTTAATTTGATTTAATTTAATCAGATTTACTTCAATCGAAATTTTATTTGATTTGGCCATATTCTTCTAAACAAACCCATATTGATTCTCCATCATTTTATATATACAAATTATATTAATATAGTTTTTTTTTTGTAACTCAAACTAATAAAATTATATTATATATTAATAACAATAGATATCAGAATAAAAATGTTGAAGGAAAAAAAATAAATCATCTTTTGCTCTGATCGAATTAATTGGCATATACAGTTAAACATTATTCTTTTTTGAGAATTAAGTGGGCAATGGTATAATAAGTGATGGTTAAAAGCAAATTAATATCATTAGCTACGGTTATATGACTGGAAAGATGAAGATAAAGAAGTAATGGTGTCTGCATTCGAACTAAAAAAGTAAAATCAATAAATTAATTATGTTTTCAATTTCCAGAGATGGACAAGATAGTCTCCAACAAAATTATCTTTGGTTGATGAACGAACTCTATTTTTTCTGCAGTGCTATCCATCTACCCATCAATCTTTTAGTGGACTCGCCTGCTCAATTTATATCATCCGTAATTTTTTTTATCCAGTTTCAATCTGATCTGTAATTAATTTGTATATAATCTATATGATTTGAAGAAATTTAAATCCAGCCAAAATCACTTTATAAATCAATCTAAATTAAATCGAATCATAGATTGACTCATCCGGCGGATTAAAAAGTTATCATTCATTTGATGAGTATGATGAGTTCTTAATTAAATTGCAATGCATATATGAATTATTACGGGGTAAATTGGTATATATACTTGCAAAATGGGATGTAAGTTTTTGTAATTATTCTTGGGTTTAAATGCAATTAATTAATACAATCACAGATAAATAGAAGAAAAAGAAAAAAACTCAATACAAGAATTTAACTTGTTTCGGCCAAATATGGCTAGATCTACCGACACCACAAAAAAAAAAAATATTAGTACTATTTTATGTTGGGATGTCAATCCAAATTCCACATCGGAAATATAAAGAGTTCATCTAACTCTATTAGTATAAGGCTTTTTAAGAGGAATCCAAAAATAAATCTGTGCGGCGTTAGTCCAAATCGGACAATATCATAATAATGCGGAGTTAAAGTGATGTTTGACAGTTCTAACAAGTGGTATCAGAGCCATAGTTTGGAGGCGATCCAGAATAGTAGACTGCGTTGTGTGGGAGGCCCCTGGTACGACCCCGAGATTGGAGATTCATGTTTGGTACCTTGTGTCGAAAATTTTCCTGATATCGTGGTGGTCAGGCGGCGTGTTTCGTTAGTTGATAACGGCGGTGTAAGATGATTTGACGAATCAAATGAATTATCGCTCGAGAGGAGAACATAAACTGTGTGGTACTTGGTTTGAGGGGAGGATTATTGGGATGTCAATTCAAATCCCACATCGAAAATATAAAGGGTTTAACTAACTCCATTAGTATAAGGCTTTTTAGGAGGAGCCCAAAAATAAATCCGTGCGAGTTTGGATTAAAGCGGACAATATCATAATAATGCGAAATTAAAGTGATGTTTGGCAGTTCTAACATTTTAGTCTCAAATCAGTTGTTGCTTTTTCAAAAAAATATTTATCCCACGTAAATTGTCATTTTATGAAATTAAGGGAACATTTATTACAACTATTCCAATAATACCTTAATATCTTTATTAATTTTTTTTAATAATTTTTTCTATTTTCATTAAATATAAAAGAGAATATTATAATTTTTGTTAAATTGATAAAAATCAATTATTACTTTGGCATGCATAAAATTGAAGAAAAAAAAAAGTGACAACTTACATGGAAGAAGTAATTTTTAAAACTTAAAAATATACGCAAGAACTCAATTAACGGAAAAAAAAAATACAAGAGTTTAATGTGGCAAAACAAAAGTATTGAAATTGAATAACAATAATTAAAAAAATAATCAAAGAAGTGTTTTGCGATTTCCATTTCCACTGTATTACCGACTGGTTAAACTTCAACGTAATTTCTAAGCTAATTTGACAATTATCAAATTATGGATTCTTAATTAGAAATTAATTTGATTTAACTAATCGGTTTTTGTTATGTATAAGTAGGGGTGAGCATGGTCGGTTAACCGGTCCATGAGCTCCAGTCCATTAATATCGGTTTTTTGAAATTTTAGTTCATTAACCAGTCCATTACTATCGATTAACCAATCCATCAATTTCGGATTTTCGGATCGGTTACCCAATATTTTTCGGTTAACCACTATAATTATAAATATATTCATAAATAAAATTAAAATGTTCAAGGTACTTAAAAATTAAAATTTTTTCACTATAATATAATATTATTGTTGTTAAAATAAAAAATATTTGGTGGATATAAGCAAAATTGTTTTTAAAAATTAATATTTAATAAGTAAATATATTAACCGGTCCATAATCATTTTTAATTAGATAAATTGTTATATTTACTAATAACCAATTAAAAAAACTTAAAAACTTTAAAATAGTTAGTATAATGAAAAAAAGTAAATGATCACCTTTAATTAGGATAAATTGTTATGTAAATTGTTATAAATTATTAATAAATTAACTAAAAATTCGGTTTCGGTTCGGTTAACCAGTCACATGAGTCAAAAACCATTAACCAGTTCATTAATATCAGTTTTTTCAAAACACTAACCATTAACCAGTCCATTACCACTACAAAAAAAACAGGAAATTAGCGACGGACATTTCCGTCGCTAATTACTTTTAGCGACAAAACGACTAACAGTCGTTAATACGGCCGTCGCAAAAAATTTTACGACTAAACAATAAAACAGTCACTAAAAATAGCGACATAAAATTCCGTCGCTAAAAATAAAAAGTTCCGTCGCTAAATAACACTTAAATTAGTCGTGTGAAATATTAAAGAAATATTAGCGACAAAATATTCCGTCGCTATTCAGGCGCAAAATCATTAATTTTATTATTAATTTCCATTTAATTAATTTATTATTGTTATTACTATTATTATTACATCAAAAATTTAATTTATATAAATAATAATTATGCAATAATATTAATAATACTATTAATTTAAAAATATAATATTATAAAAATATATTAAATTGTACAATTAAATACGTACAAATAATCAATTCGGTTCAATTTTAAATGTAACCGAATAAATCAACAAATCATTTAATTAAAATAAAAAAATAACATACATCAATTTTCATATTATGTTTCTAATAAATACTAAATAAAAATTACATTAAAAATAAAGACACATAAATTACATTAGATGTTGTCTATGATTTCGTACTTTATTGGTCCCGGACTGATTTGCATTGTGCTCATTTGAGAATGATGGGCAAACCCAAAATCTACAAGCCTTAAATTACCCTCATTGTGTATGAGAAGATTAGAACCTGCCCACCAAAAACAAGAAAAAAAAAGAAAAGAAAATCAGCAGTCCAATGCCTTATCAAATGAAAATCAAGACTCAATGGTAAATAAATTGATTGCTTAATAACTTTTGATATCACCATGAAGTACTTGGTTAACATGACAATAGGGAAGACCAGTCAAAAGCTGCCTCACATAGCACTTCAATAAAAGGAAGCAAAAGTCAGAGATAAAAGGAAACAAACAAAAAAGGATAAACATTACTTGCTTCATCAGTTCATATTAATACCATGTATATTCCACCTTTGTACTTGTTACCATATGCAATTGCACATCAAAACTATCAGCAATCAAATACATAATCAGATTTAAGAAAGAAAATACCCCCTCTCTTTCGTTATCCACTCTTATTTTCTTCAAGGCAACTATTTCACCTGTCTTTATTTCCTTGGCCATGTAATCTTGTCTGCAAGAAGTAACAAAAAAAGGCACACAAGCATCTGAATACGGAACTAAACTAGAAAGTAAGTTTTTCAACAACATAAATTAGAAAACCAAACTCCAGAAAAAATATTTTCTACTTTTTAATGAAGGAATTTTAAACAACATGAACTAGAAAATCACAAACTACATGAACTCAATTCAAGACAATAACATTTCACTAATGCAGAAAATTAATAATAGCTATAGGAGAATACTCTAGTGATGCACCACAGTATTTACTTGGTCAAAGCTAGTGCATACAGAGTATTATATAAGTAAATAAATCAGCTATGCAAAATCAAATCAAATTAACCACCTCACATATTTTGCTTATCTAAGACTATTAATCATTTTGTTCCAAAGCAAAGATAAGGAGTTTCACAGGTTAAATTATATGTACAAAGTACAAGAAACTGGCAAAATTTATCAATTCACAACTTCAAAAATAAAAGAAATCAAACTTAGTTCAAGTGTCATAATTGAGAGTTTCTATCAAATAAGAAAGGACGGTAGAAAGACTCCAGACCATACCAACTCACAGAAAAATAGCAAGGTTTTTCATCTCAAGATCATATCAAACATCAAGTACAAGTTGTTTGCTCTAACCCCAAAAATCAAATAACAGAAGTACCAAAAAAAAATCTAAACTTGATAGAGGAAAAAAAATAAATAAAGAAGAGCAAGTAGAACTGACCCATAAGTGCCCTCGCCAACCTGCTCCAATTTCTCGAAATTCATCCAAGATATCCATGGATCAACAACAACAAAAGTATATCCATATCATTTTAGATACTTACAAAATTAGACAATGGAAACCAATGAGAATGCATAGCAAATTTACTGCTCAATTCAGCACTCTATAGCGGCAAAATAATCAAATTCATCAATGAAAAATAACAATGCTTTCTTCCAACTACACTTGGATCCATTCTACATGTAAAAATAACAACTTATATGCATTGGTGTCAAATGAAAAGGAGACTTCTTAGAAGTGCAATCACACAGACACTCATGTCGAGCTATTCAAAACACAGTATTTTAAACACCATTACCATGTTGTCTAAATGCTTTAGCCTCCAACTCCATCACCTTTCTCTAACCATTCTAGCAGCCAAAAATTCAATCATTCCTCTTTTTAATGCTTACCCATCAACCAAAACCCCCTTATTAAAATACCCAATTGGCCAAATCCAAAAAAGATGCAATCTTTTAGCTCCTTTAAGGGCATCTACTAATACCTAAATATCATCTTCTTTATTACAAATCTTACAGATTAGTGAAGAGTCACCGGAGATCCGTCGTCGATGATTGAGGAAGAATGGCGGGTACAGGGAGTAGCATCTAGTCGCCAGGAGTTCGTTAGTGCCGCTCATATCGCCGTCTAACACCGGAGCTGGCTGAAAAGCATAGAAGAAGCTCGCGGTACACCGTTCGCGATCTCTTTGTCGGCGGCACGTGGGGATGATCGGAGGGTGCCAAAACGTTCGCTTGGTCGCTGAGACTTGAGCGGTGGTGCCCGTTCCTCCAACCGCAGTCGGAGTTAGTCGGATATCGCAGCAGAAGCTTCGATTTTTTTCTCCCTCTGTCCTAGAACAGCGACGCCGTTAATGGGGATGAGACACCCAGGACAGCGCTGCGGGGATCGTCGGCGTTTCGTCGTCACCGGCGCTGCCCCTCTCTCCTTCTCTCTTCTCTCTCCCCGTGCCTGTTTCCCGTTCTCCCCTGTTCATCCTATTATTCCCCTCTTTCTTTTTTCCCTTAATTTCATGTGCTCCTCAATTCTAGGCCTATGAAAATTTTATGTATTATTATTTATGTCTACATATATTTATTTAATTAACTATAATTTATTCAATAATTAATTATATAACTTTTAAATAATCAATAATTTATTCAATAATCAATAATTATATATGATTTATTCACTTGTCCATTTAAATATTCATTCATTTATTTATATTAAAATTATCCAAATATTTAATTAATGAAAGTACTAAAAAAATTATTAAATTTTGTTTACAATTGTTTTAATTATATATTTTTAAGATAAAATGTTAATCTTATCGGAATTAGTAAAAGAAATGAATTTCAATATAATTTCATGTGTAAAGCAAAAATATTAAAAATAATAACCAAATATTTAAGTATGTAACTTTACGTATTAATTTATGCGAACATACATATATTAATTTATGTATTTTAATTCTATAAAAATCATGCCTAACATAAAAATATTAATTTATGTATTTTAATTTAATCATTTAGTCAAAATTATTAATTCAAAACCCAAAAAGATTATTAATACATATTTCTTAATAAATTTTTTTATTAATATTAATTTCAGTTCATTCGTCTAATATTTTCATTAAATTTTTAAATAATTGAATAATTAACAAATTAAAAATAAAATTAAAATTTATATTAGATAAATTAAAATTCATGTGTAAAGCAAAAATATTAAAAATAATTTATAACCATAAGAATGTAGGCATACTTTTATTAATATAATAATTAATTTTATCGACTAAATAGCGACGGATTATTCCGTCGCTAAATTATTCCGAATTTTATTTTCAAATTTAAAAATTTGAAAACTTTTTAGCGACGGATATTTGAGTCGCTAATTTAATTGTGTTTAGCGACGAAAATTTCAGTCGCTACATCTGTCGCAATCAAAATCGGTAAAATTGTCTGTAAATTTAGCGACGGATATTTCTGTCGCTAATTTAGCGACAGTTTTATTAGTCGCTAAATTAATCGCAAAAATTAGCGACTATTATATTAGTCGCTAAATCAGTCGCAAAAAAAGGCGTCATACATTGCCGCCAAAATTTAGCGACGATTTTTTTTCCGTCGCTAAAATTAAAAAAAATAGTCCTTCACGACTAATTTTTAATTTAGTCCCTAATTAGCGACGGAAACTTATCCGTCGCTAATTTTTGTCGCTAAATTGAGTTTTTTTTGTAGTGTACAATCGGTTCGATTTCGGATTTTTTTTTCGGTTAACCAAGTCAATCGGTTTTTTTGCTCACCCCTATGTATAAGAATTTATTATATGTTTCAATTATGAAATTAATAATTTTAAATAAGGGAGGGAGTTTAATATCATCTTTTGATCCCTTATTAGGTATAATAAAAATTAATTGTTTAAAGGATAACATTTAATTTCCTTAGTCAACACTAATATAGTTAGAGAAATTAACACCGTATCAGTTGTGTACTTAGAATTAACTAGTCGTGTAATCCATCCATCTTCATTAGCTGTAACAATTTTGAGCAACCAAATAAAAATAATATAAATTGAATCAAATATATATGTATACTTTGTGATATCCATGAATTTAACTTAGAAAAATATTTAATTTCACAAATTGATTTTTACTAGGTATAAAAATCAAGAATGTCAAATTACGTATAAAAAATTGCATCAAATTTAATAACATGATTGAATGTTAGAATTAGATATTATGAATAAATTTGTTTTTTTTTATTTAATGTGGGGTGAAAATTGAAAATAATTAGAAAAAATAGTGTTACAGGAAAAGAAATTAGGAAAATGGAGTGTCAGAAAACGGCAACTTAGGTTACCATTTTCTAACCGGATGGTGCCCACGCAAAATGGGGTCTGGGTTATCAGAAAAGGGCAACCAAGATTGCCGTTTTCTGGCATCATTATTATTTTTTTTTTTTGCTGTGGGCAATAGAATCCACCCGATCAGAAAACGGCAATGTAAATTGCTGTTTTTTGACTAAAAATAATTTTTTTATTTAATATAAAAGGCTACAGTGCACAGTAAGAACTGTGTGCTGCTGCACACAATTAACCCGTGCCCTCTGCAGGCATGGGTTTGCAATGTTTAATATTTTTTTTTTCAAATTTGCCCTATAAAAGGGCACAACTCCTCTCCCGTGAATTTATTTTCTTCCCTTCCAGTCTTTTACAATTCGTTTTCGTTTCACTCTCATTTTCTATTTCTATAATTGTATTATTTGACATATTAAATTTTATTATAGTTATTATATAATTAAAATAATTTCTTTTTGTTGTTATCACGGTTAGAAAAGAAGGTATTGTTTTGTAGATAAATTAAAAATTAATTTTGTTAATAAGATTTTATTGTGAACCTAATTTTTTTTTTGCCATGTATAAATTGCAGGTATTATTAAATTTGCAATTTAATTACAATCAATATTTAAAGAGATAAGTTAATAGTGTTTATTTTATTTATGAAAAATATATTTTGTTTAAACCGAGTGAAGATAATTATTGAGCACATATCTTTTTGCAGTTAATATAGTTAAATTATAATCGTCAATATTTGTGAAGTAATTAGTTGTCTGAATTTATTTATATTTATTTAACTTTATAGTATAATTGTCTGATATATATTAATATATGAAAAAATATATAGGTATGTGAAAGTAGTATTTATAGTTATAAATAATAAATGTAAATTAATTTTCAGAAGTGAATTAATTAAAATAATAATTTAGTAGATTAAAAGAGTTATTAGTTTGAAAAGTTAAAATATTTATGAAATAGTAAATTTGTAGTCCATATATATAATATTATATTGTGAAAGTGGAAGGAAAAAATTATTTGAAGGAGTTAATATTTTGAAATAAAATTTTAATTTGGAAAGAATTTTTTTATTGAAATATATTTGTTAAAGGAATAAAAAAATTTTAAAATACTTGCATAAAATGTTTTAATTTACGAATGATTTTAAAATTTGTGAAAAGTAGGTAAATTCTGATAATATTAAAATTATGCATTAATTATAAAAAAAATATATTAAATGTAGGAGTAAGAAAATGTCAATTCCAGCAATATTTATAATTCATACTGGAGGGCAATCAATATGGGGCATAGCTGGTTATCAGTATGATACTTCAAGCTCCTCAGAACGTTCAACGAGATTGAAACTCAGAAACAAAACGACATTTGCAGAACTTGTTCATAAGATATCAGTTAAATTAGATTTAGCTGTGGATACGAGGGTTAGAAGAGTAATATATAAGTGTAAACAGTCAGGGGTCATATTCTTGGACACTTATGGATGTAACTAATGACGATAAAATCGACCAAATATATGAAAATTTTGTTACATTTCCTGGATATACTGTTGCGGAGCTAATTGTTGAAACTCAACAAATTATAATTGGAGATGAACAAAATGTGTTGAATAATGTTTGATGACAATGGGATTTCTCGAAGCGTTCTCAGAAACAAAACGACATTTGCAGAACTTGTTCATAAGATATCAGTTAAATTGAATTTAGCTGTGGATACGAGGGTTAAAAGAGTAATATATAAATGTAAACAGTCAGGGGTCATATTCTTGGACACTTATGGATGTAACTGATGACGATGAAATCGACCAAATATATGAAAATTTTGTTACATTTCCTGGATATACTCTTGCGGAGCTAATTGTTGAAACTCAACAAATTGTAATTGGAGATGAACAAAATGTGTTGAATAATGTTTGATGACAATGGGATTTCTCGAAGTGTTCTCTTATATAAATCACCTGAAAAACTTAATAAAACAGACAGGGTTCTGATAGTGGAATCTCTGACGATCAAGCCAGTAAATTGACTAAACTATATATTCTGTATCTAGAGTTTAGAGAGAGAAAAATGTACCTGTTCCTTGGCTTTATATAGAGCTCTTTTCCTAGGCCAAATAGAAAATAGGATCCCGATTAGGAGGAAATCACTTTGACTCATTGATTGATGCTTGATTCCTAAATTGTGGGGATTTGTTGAGTGAATCTTGGTACTTTCCAATATTATGTTACCAGGATCTACACAATATTTGGAAGATACCCGTGAATGATAACTTTTCATATACTGATTCCAAACTGTTTGGATGATCGAACTACAGATATAGTGGATGTCCGAGGAAACTTGGTTACCGAACTCTTTGACTGAGAGTCCGGTTAGCAATTATTTGTTCGAAGAGTCTATTACCAAACTCTTGTTTAGAGAGTCTGGTTATCATAAGTCCCCCCTGGATGATGACATTCATGTCATTTGGACGGTGAACTAACACTTGAAGGGGACACCTGTTAGGCGTGCAAGTGTCAGCTTACGGCTCATTGTAGGCAGGTGTACACGTGGCCTCTTAAAAGGTGTGTACAGGCACTTCGCTCACCGTGATCTGACGGTTGTGTCAGTTACTGCAATGATGGTGTTTCTTTGGTATTTGCGTGGGGAGTAGCTATGGCAGTGCCCTCCAATCAACGTTTGCTATCTGTTTGCATCTTAAAGGCTCAGTCTTTCTATAAATATTGCTCCTCTCTTCTTTCTCCCATTTTTGGTTTCGTTTAGGGATTTCTGATTTGCTCTTCACTCCTTTGCTCTCTATTTCTGTTTTCTGAGTTATTCTTCTGATTACCTCGAAGTATTGCCACACCTCCGGAGATAGGTATCTTCACAAGTAGCTTATGCATGGAAATGTAAGCATCCATTCCTACTAAACGAGGTCTCCCAATGTTCACGTTATAATCAAGTGGTATATCGACCACCATAAAACAGCTCCTGCAATTGCACACCCTATCATCATCTCCGAGCTGCAACTCTAACATGACTGCCCCCTCCACTTTGATTGGTTGCCCAGATATGCCAATAAGTGGAGCTGACACGACCTCTAACTTGTTGGCGGACATTCCCAATGCCCTGTATGCCTGTAGGGTGATAAGATTTACCGCACTCCCTGTATCTATCAAGATCCTCTGAACCAAGTAATCTTGTATCAGAGCTTCCATAACCAATGATTCGGTATGAGGCGTCTGAACATGAGCTTTATTCGCCTCGGAGAATGTAACCTCATAGCCCCCTGCACTATAACCGGCCCCTAAAGAGAATACTTCCCTTGCCTTTCGCTTCCTGGAGTCCTCGAAGACATCGTAATGCTTACCCCCTGCAATGATATAGATCACCCTCGCTGGAGCCTTCTTACTTGAACTAGCTCCGTTGCTTTGTCTTCGTAGTGATCGAGACCTATCTCGTCCAATCCTTTTTGTAACCTTCACAAACTATCCGAGTTTACCCTTCCGGACTAAAGTCTCAATTTCTTGCTTCAGATGCCGATAGTCATTTGTCTGATGGCCCTTGTCCCTGTGAAAAGAGCAATAAAGGCTTTGGTCTCTATTAGGATCTTTTCTCATAGGGCGCGGCCAGTTAACCTGCTCATTCGCCTTCATCCAGGCCAGGATCTGAGACCTTGAGACCATCAAGGGCGTTAGTCTCTCCTCTGCCTTGTCACTAGAGTTCAACTTTGTGACTAGAAAAGCTCGGTTGGAGTTGCCAGACACTCTATTTCTAGCATCATCTCGGCTTTCATTGTTCTTATCCCGACCTCTTCGGAATCCTCTATCTGAGTCTCTGACCTGAGAATTGTATCGGAGGCGGCGAGTTTCATCCATTCGAGTATACTTGTGAGCCCGGGATATGAGTTCGGTGAAGTCGCTTGGCGGCTTCTTACTGAGAGAGTCACTGAAATCTTGACATCTAGTATTACGGATAAGAGCGTTGATAGCCACTTCCAGATTCAAATTCTGAATGTCCATAGCCACCACATTAAAATTTTCCACATAAGCTCGAAGTGATTCTCCCTTCTCTTGATGAACCAGAGTAAGGTCGGCTGAGACTTTTGCTGGTTGTATAGCGGCAATGAACTTTGCAATGAACATGTCACTGAACTACTTAAAGCTATAAACAGAGTTATGTGGTAGATTACGTAACCAAATCTGGGCTGATTCAATAAGGATCTGGGGGAAGATTTTGCACAAAGCAACATCTTCTGTAGTGTGTACCAGCATGGTATGATGAAATTCGTCCAAGTGAGCCTGGGGGTCGGTACTGCCGTTGTACTTTGGTAGATTTGGTAATCTTATCTGCGGGAAGGGGGCCACCAAGATGTTTTTTAATAGGGGAGATCGAAAACTACCCTGATACTGCAATGTGCTTCGGTTCTGGTACTTCTGCATTCTTTCTTCAAACATTCTTTCAAACTGCTCGGTAGTGTGCTCGATAATGGCAGTGGTGTTTGTGCAAGAAACTGAGCGGTTATAAGTGTCTGGATTATAGGTGGTGCCAGGGGGATGTTTATAGATACTACTGATGGTGACTGGACTGCCATAGCTGACAGGGCGGTCAGGAGCATTTGGGCTGTTTGAGTGGTTAAGCCTGGGATTGCGGGGATGGTTATGGATTGTGGTGTTGCGAGTGTATGGATTTGTATTTGGGGGAAGAGTTGTCGTGCCAGTAGTGGGAAAATTTGCTCTGATTGAGCTGGTTGCAAGTTTTAGATGATCTAGCTAAGAAGAGTAATATATAAGTGTCCTGTAAACAGTCAGGGGTCATATTCTTGGGCACTTATGGATGTAACTGATGACGATGATATCGACCAAATATATGAAAATTTTGTTACATTTCTTGGATATATTATTGCGGAGCTAATTATTGAAACTCAACAAATTGTAATTGGAGATGAACAAAATGTGTTGAATAATGTTTGATGACAATGGGATTTCTTGAAGCGTCCTCTTAGATAAATAACCTGAAAAACTTAATAAAACCGACGACGTTCCGATGGTGGAAGTTCCGACGATCAAGTCAGTAAATTGATTAAAGTACGTATTCTGTGTCCAGAGTTTAGAGAGAGGAAAACGTACTTATTCCTTGTCCTTATATAGAGCTATTTTCCTAGGCCAAATAGGAAATAGGATTCCGATTAGGAGGAAATTACTCTGACTCCTTGATTGATGCTTGATTCCTAAATTGTGAGAATTTGTTGAGTGATTCTTAGTATTTTTCATCATTATGTTACCAGGATCTACACAATATCTGGAAGATACCCATGAATAATGACTTTTCATATACTGATTTTGAGCTGTTTGGATGACCGAACTACAGATATGGTGAATGTCCGATAAAGCTTGGTTGCCGAACTCTTTGACTAAGAGCCTGGTTAGAAATTATGTGTTTGAAGAGTCTATTACTAAACTCTTGTTGAATATGAATACGGCGGGAGACTCCATACCGATGGTGGACGAGAGAAATGTATTTCTTGGTAATTTGAATTTTGAAGCAGAAGTCGGACCAATTTTGGTACACAGTTTGAGGATCCAACACAATGTCAAGGGATTGATGATTTAGAAACTATACAAGCAAGTCTAATAAGAGAGTTTAGAGGGCAAAATGAAAATAATTTTTCTCAGATTCCAGAATCCCTATACAAGCAAGTCAAACCTAGGTTACCGTTTTCTGAGACACCGGGTCCCACTCCTAAGGCTCGGCTCATGGTGCAAAACGATGCATGTCAGAAAACGGCAACCTAGGTTGCCGTTTTCTAACATGCGGATCCCATGAACCCGTCTCCCAACCCAAGCGCAAAACGGCCGTTTTGCGCTTGGGGAAAAAAATAAAAAATGCTAGAAAACGGCAACCTTAGTTACTGTTTTTTGGCAACCTAGAATCTCATTTAGGTGAGACCCACCCAGTCAGAAACCGGCAACCTAGGTTGCCATTTTTTGACACCCTATTTTGCTATTTATTTTTACTATAACTCCTTTTTTTAATTACTTTGAATTTTAACACCAAAATAAAATAAAAAACAATAAATTTGGACACTAAAAGATAGCCAAACAAATTGGAAGACAATTACAAACTCTTATTTTTTTTTTAAGTTTTTACTATTAAATTTTTGAACTTCTATTGTTTTACAAATTAAATTTTTAGTGTGCAGAGCATATGGTATGTGCATCTCAACTTCAATTATTTCCGGTGGGAGATTTAAGGGAGAGGTGTAATCTGATAAACTCATGTGTGTACTATATCTGAGATTTTAGTGTTTGTTGTATGTAAATTGAACTAATGTTTCTTTCTTTCTTTGTCTCTAATTAGATGCAAAGTGTATATGTTTTAAATATCAAATTTTCATGTGAAATCTTGTATTGACATTAACATAGGTTGTTTTAGTTGGCTTTGTTTCGTAGTTGAGGTTTCCAGAAGAAATTGAGTTTGATTTTGGTTTCGGTTTCTTAACATTGAAGAAGTTAACTTTAGAAAGAACATGTGACTGTCCTAGATAGGGTCCATCCTTATTCTTAGGCACCAAACTGTCTTAGATAGGATCCATCCATATTCTCAGGCAGCAAAGCCAATATTGTTATTTATATAAAATAATTAAGATCATTGGTTCACTTTCAAAACAATTGCAATGCGTGCAGATGTATTTGGTGTTCACTATTATGAACCATTAATTAAAAATAAAGTAATATAAAAAACTTAATAAAATTGTAAAAGATTGCAGCAAAGTCTATTTAAAAAATTCAAAATTGTTTTAATGAATTTGGGCCTATATGTAGACCTACTAAAAGTATTGAAACCTAGTTTTATGCAGTGGATAATAGATCTGGGCTTCTTAATATTTTATACAAAAATGGGTTAGGCCCAATAGCGAATATGCAAGAAAAGAAAGAAATAAAAACTAATCCAAAAGTTCGTTCTTCATTCCTAAAAATCCAGTTGGTGGACCGTGGACCAAATTGCACAATTAAATAATTAAAATGGTAAATCTATGAAATTTTAATCTTATAACATAAAGGAGCTAACGTTTATGATGGGTAGGCATTAATTGGGCTTGGACTGCATTTTGAATATCTTATTACCAATCAGGCCGAAATCAATTTCAAAAGATTAATATGTAAGTTGTTGACGAATGTTTTGCTAAGTTTTATTCTAATTCTTTTCTTCAACAAGATGAAAGCATCTTAAATTCCTTTAGCTTTTCTTTTTCCCTTTATTTATTTATTTATATATTTACATTTTCATTTAAACAATTACCAGTTGGATTAATATAATATGTTATATATAAAAAGACAAATTAATAAAATTCAAAAGAATCTATTATTTTCTTAAATTAGGATGATAAGCACCTTATATATCAATCGCTGTCACTTTTTCTTTCACTTTACCATATCTCCTTCATTTTCTTATGCTTTGCTCACTTGTGAAGCTTAGGATACAATAAAGGCTATAAAAATCACACTCATGAATGAGAAATGGCAATATTTCAAGTGGGTTATTGCTCGTATCCCTCAGGAGAGAAAACACATAGGAAATTAAATGGAATCACCTAGTCTGGAAAGTCCAATTATCATAGCAATGAAAGGTCCATCAACAAATAGAAAGAGTGAAATAGCTCCTCAACTAGCTGTTTATCTTCAATGTTGAAGAAACAGATATAATTCCAACCCTTGAAAATTTCATTCCAAACCCTTTCATTGACACCAATTATAATGATTTAGCTTTCAAGATTATCACTCAAATCACTTCCACCCAACTCGATTCGAAACTCAAAATCATTATTAGCACTCCACTCTCTAAACCTCATGACTTCACTCAACTATATCAACTAGCAACTTCTAAAAATTCATCTCTTCTTATCATTGCATGCTTAGAGGAAGGTGATGCTCAAGATCTCAATGTGTACGATGTCAACAAGGTCCCGATTCTTAGTATTGACATGAACGAGACATTCAAAGCTGATGATTTTGTTGCAAAAATGCTACAAACTGCAAAATCGCATAAGAAAATGGTTGAAGATTTAAAAGGTTTGTCATCAACTTCTAAACTTTTATTAGATGAGAAAATTCTTAGACAAGCTCATGCACATGAACTTTCTGTCATCTCAGACACAAAGGTTGCAAATATGGTTGATAAACTCTCTTGCAGTTATTGCAAGAAATCCATATCTATACCGAATAATAACTATAAATGCTTACAGTGCAACGAATTTATACTTCATAAAGAGTGTGCTGAATTTTCAGAAAAGCTAAAGGATCTTAAAGACAAGTGTCCTTCATTTTTGAGAAAAAATCCTCCTGAATATAATTATCCAAAAAAATACAAGTGTAAGGTTTGTGAGAATTTTTCTGAATCTTGTCCTAATTGCCTTTTTCAAACCCACATTGAATCTGGATTCTTGCCAACCATTGTTACACATGAAGAACACCACCACCCACTCAATTTTGTGATAATGCCATCTTGGGTCAACTTTCAATATAAATGCTCAAAATGTGATCAACTTGGGAATTCAATTTCTTACAAATGTTATGATTGCTATTTTGATCTTCATCTCAATTGTGCTTTTCCTCCGCCTCGCCTTCCCCCTCCCCCTCCGCAACCAAATGTTGCACCTCCAGAAAGACCTTGGTTTCGGTTGCCAGCGTTTGCATATCCACCAAGACCGCCACCTTCATCTCTACCACAACGAAGATTTATACCTTCACCTTCACCTGCACCTCAACCTAAACCCAAAAATATTGTACCTCCACATTCAGGCTCGGTGGCAAAATCACCTCCACTTCCACAAAAAACCCCATTATCTCTATCTCCGTTTGAACCAGAAATTGTATCTCTACCTGAACCCAAAATTGTATCTCCACCTTCAGGATCGGATTGGGACTGATTGCAGATCCACCTTCGCCTTAACCACAACAAAAAATTATACCTTCACCTGCACCTCAACCGGAACCAAAAAATAATGTACCTCCACCTTCAGGCTCGGGGGCAAAACCGCCTCCACCTACAACCGAACCACCTTCACCCGTCATTGCAAGCCATCCGACTACGAAATAGTGGATGTAATACTTTTCTGTCACTATTGTGTTTATAATAATATTATTTTCATCTTTATGTAATGAAACATTATAATATTGTCTATATAAGTAATCTTATTATCTTATGGCAATTATATTATAAACTTATGGTTATAATGTTATGGTATATGACTGATATGCAATGTAACATTATATATATGGTGTAATGATATAAACTTTTGAAAATCATTTACCGTTTAAATGGTTGGAAGTTTTACAATTTTTTCAATTGATCAAAATTCAATTCCCAAAACTGTTGTAGTTAATTAATGTATAAGCTGTTGTAGAATGTTTTGCTAAATTATAGTATATTCTTATTATTTCCTTCACCGAGATAAAAGCATCTTAAATTCCTTTGTTTATTCTTTTTTCTTTTAAACAATTAGCAAATGAGGCCACGGCATCAACTCTTGCAAATAATTATACTAGTTCGAAAACTTTAACTGGGGTCCGTAATTATAATATTAGATGGTCCTTTAGCAAAAATATTATTGAGCAAATGTTTATCAACCGATGTTCAGCTCCTATAATCTTAACCATACAATCTTTTATATATAATAAGATGAATGAAATGCAAAGATATGATTGGCAACTGTAATCAACTATATTCTTATATATAATGTATAGCTGGGTACTTTCTATCACTATTATGATAATACTCTTATTTTCATCTTTTGATCAAATGTAACGCTGTGTATGTATATATCCAATCTTATGCTAATAATACTAATATAAACTTAGGGTTATAATAAATGTAATTGGCAACTGTAATATTGGAACATTATATTGTTATATTGTAGTTTGTGGCCTTTCCAATACTATTATATACTATATATATCAAGCATTTGTAAGATGTTCGTTTGTATGAATCATCAAAGTTAAGCACGTGTGGTGGCAAATTTCTTTATCCCAAATAGAAATTTTATTAAATTAGGCCTGATACAGATAATATACATTAACCAAATCAATGATATATTGACACATATACATGTGTAATAGGCTGTTAGGCCTTGTTTACTTTCTTATCCAGCCACTAAAAAAGTAAAGACAATTTAGAATTAAATTTCTTTCATGGCTATTGATTATTGAATGGAGAATTGATTCGGTACATTTAAGGTGCCGTACATTAATAAATATGAATTATTAGATTTTTTTTATTTTTATCAAATAGCTCAGACTTACTGATATACGGCATATTGGATGTACCGAATTAAAAAAATAACTAAATTTTTATTTTTTTGAAAAAAATAAATAAAATGAAAGATAATATATATATTTTTTTTATGTAGGGTGTTGTGAAAAATTAAAAAAATGGATAAATATTTTTGGTACTATAAAAAGTGAATTTTATGGTTGTGTAAATGATGAGAGTAATGGGAAATGGAAAAAGAGAAAAATTTAATGTAGAATATGGAGATGGAATCGCATAATGGAGCATAAAAATCATCAATGTGGTCGCAATTATGAGAATAAAGAATCATCACCTGTCACATGATGTGAGCAGGCAGAGTCTATGATCCATTCATCTTTGTAGTTGGCGTAGTTGATTTGGGTTTAATTTAGTGCAGATTCAAGAGTAACATTGTCATTTCCTTCAACTACTTCACTTGTCAGAAACTGCTCCCAATTGAGTTGATCACTCCCATATGAAAATCTTATTAAATTAGGCCTAATACAGACAATATACATTAATCAAATCAATGATATATTGATATATATGCATATTAACCATATTCTCACTTCTTTTTCAACTAACTTTACATACGTGCCACTTTATTATTAGATTGTTCTATACATTTTGTTTAAGTTGAATCTAGACAAAAAATTTTCAAAATTCTTACTTCACAAGGGTTTGGTTAAAAAAAAAAACCTGTCCTAATCTCAAAATGATACATAATTCTCCTATAAATACTTATACTAATCACACCATGAACCATTCTTACAACGCTCAATAATTAAATTAAAAAAAAAAAAACAAACAAACAAACAGAGTGTCAAATTCAATTTCAGGCCAAAACTACAAAATCTTTCTGCATAACAATTATGGTGGGAAATAAATAAGACCAAAAAAAAAATGATACTATAATTATATTTTTATATATATATATATATATAATTACATATTTGAGGCAAGTGTAAAAATTCAATTCTAATTCATTTAAAAGGTATCAAAATTCCAAATCCATTTCATTAGGTTTATTAATTTATTCTTCTAAAAATTTTAATTTATTATATTAAAGCATTAAAGAGAGGAAAAAAAAAGTTACACAATCGGTGAGGATAATAATGGAGGCAAAGATATCCCATTGTACCCAATAATAGATGCATTATGGGCCTGTTTGGCATTGCTTTTAGAAGGTTAAAAAGCTGCTTATTTGATAAAAATCTGATTATGAGACAAAAATAAGTGTTTGGTAAATGCTGATTTTAGAAAAATCAATTTTCTGAAAAGTGAAAAAACCTCCTATTAGAAAAAGCTAGAAATTGGAGCTTTTCAGAAAAGCTGATTTTCATCTTTTAAGGGCAGCATATTTAATATTTTTTTAGACAAAAATATCCTTTATTTTATTTAATAATGACAATTATATCTAATATAATCTTTTTTTTTTCTCTTATCCTACCACTCAAAATTATTATTTTTTATTTTTTTATTCTAAAAAGTCATTTTTAATCATATTATTTACCAAACAGTTAACAACTATTTTTAATTTTATAAATCATTTTGAATTTTATTTACCAAACAGTCATCTACTTTTTGACATACAGCTTTTTGGAATACAACTTTTTTTCAATTAAAAAAGCTGTTTTCATAAGTTTTGCCAAACTGACCCTATGTGATGTCCCCTTAGCTTTTGCTTTTTGCTTTCCAGAAGCCGCAAGTTGAGAAATATCGAATTTAATTATTCTTTTTCCTCAAAGATCGGATTGAATTATTTGATTTCATGAATATTTACTTTATTTAGAAAGTGCTCTTTTATGTTTTTTACTTTTTTTTATTACTTGAACTCCAAAAAAAAATTGGATAAAGGGTCAAATTTATCCATAAAGTATTAAATATGGTATATATTTTCTCTTTTAACTATATTTTGGGTCAAATTTGATCTTCAAAATATTAAAATTGTACATATTTATTATTTAAATATGTTCTTGGGCCAAAATTACCATCATTGTTATGTAATTGGCTCAAATTTGCCACTGAAACCAATGACACTGCAAGTAAGTTAATAAATTCGCACATGGAAAGCTGATTGAAACTGGTAAGTTAAAATTATTTAGATTAATACCTTATTTTAACTCTCAAAAAATGATTAATATTTTTAATATTTAGTTTGTCAAAATAACCGGACTCTAAATAAGTAAACAAAAATTGACTAATAGTAAAAAAAAAAATTAATATTTTTTCAGCAAAGGATGAAAAGGTGTCACTTGCCGTTATCTCCCCTGAAGACATTCGAGCCTTGAAATTTCCCCATAAATATGCGTTGGTAGTCCAAAGTTAAGAGTTATATAAATTTGCTTTTTTCTAGAAAAGCAAATGTTGGTAGACAACAGTAGCGCAGGGAATATTCTGATAGTAGATGCATTCAAAAAGATGAAGTTGCCAATGAAGGATTTGGTACCAATCAGTGTACCCCTGATCGGCGCATAAGGCAAGGGCTTAATCCCAGTAATTGGTTCAATTGATTTGTACTTGGAATTAGGAGACGAAGGGATAAGCTTGGTAATTAGATGCACATTTATGGTTGTTGACATGCCTTTCACATACAATGCCATGTTAGGAAGGCCCTCATTTTGAGATCTATGCACTGAATTATTACCAAAATACTGACTCAGGTCCTAACACAGTTTTTCACTAACTCTATTCATATGCACAAATTATCACTTTTCAAGCCAAAACTCATCAAAACCAATAACATACCAACATAAACATATTTAATTCAACTCAAATCATGCATCCAAAACCCAATTTAACATATACGTAAGGTTTCAAGTTTCCAAAAATATTTATGAATTATCTTTTTTATTAACTTCCACTTCTTAGAATCAACAACTAACAAATTTTTATAATCACACTTGATGTATATCATACCTCATATGAGGGCACCATATTTGCAACATTGCGCACCACAAATGCTTTACTTGGTTGGAATCTCAGGATGTTCGAGGGGCAGACCCTGGAATCTGCACAAGCAATTACCATGAACAATCCATAAAATTGTTAGTCAAACTTATATTTGCTAGCATCTCAACTACCAATTTTTAACTACCTTAATTATAATTTACTTGTTCTATTGGTTTCCCACGGTGGACCAAAAACTGGAAACTAAGTATACAAAATTGGTGTCAATCAAATTAAATATTCAATCAAAATTGTTTTAAAAATGAAACATAAGAGTCAAGATATAATTAGTAAATATACAGTAAGAAAAGGAAAAAAAATCAATTACAGAAATGAAAACCCTTAACTTTTCCTTGCCTCGCGAAGAATATGCTCTGCAGTGATTTGAAAGGTTGCCGGTGAAGGAGACCCTGGAATCTGCACAAGCAATTACCATGAACAATCCATAAAATTGTTAGTCAAACTTATATTTGCTAGCATCTCAACTACCAATTTTTAACTACCTTAATTATAATTTACTTGTTCTATTGGTTTCCCACGGTGGACCAAAAACTGGAGACTAAGTATACAAAATTGGTGTCAATCAAATTAAATATTCAATCAAAATTGTTTTAAAAATAAAACATAAGAGTCAAGATATAATTAGTAAATATACAGTAAGGAAAGGAAAAAAAATCAATTACAGAAATGAAAACCCTTAACTTTCCCTTGCCTCGCGAAGAATCTGCTCTGCAGTGATTTGAAAGGTTGCCGGTGAAGGTGAAGGAGAAGGAGAAGGAGAGTGCCGGTGGTCTCGAAATCGGAAGTGGGGTGAGTTGAGTTGACCGGCAATCTGAAAATCAGTAGAAAAATGAGAGTAGAAATGAGAGGAGAGCATAAGAGCAAAGTGATAAAAGAGGAAAGTGAGACGGGAAATGAAAAATGATAAAATGATTTTTTCGTTTAGGTTTTAGAAAAAAGTGGTATTTTTTAAAAACATAAATTATATAAATGAAATTAAGAGTTTAAAAAGTTGTATATTTGAAATATTTTGAAAAGTTTGTTTTTTTTTTGTTATTTTTATTTTTATTTTTTTTTTGTATATTTGTGTAAAAAGCTCAAGGCCAAATGTAGAGGGAAAATTGGCCCAAAGGTCCATCAAATTATCAAAGTTTGACATGAGATATGAGCTGAGAACGACCTTAATGCCCATTTTTTAGCAGACTTCATCGTAGAATTCACAAATGTGCCCGATCGGAAAAAGACACAATCCAAAGAATCACCAGCTTGGGAGTTGTTTGTTAATGGGGCATCTACAGATGAAAGCATAGGAGCGGGAGTAGTTATTAGGGGCCCAATTGGACTAATCTTCAAGTACACGGTAAAATTGAAGTTCAAGGCTTCTAATAATGTAGTAGAGTACAAAGCACTAATTGTAGGGTTAAAGATGGCCAAGGATCTAAGGCCCGATTGACTGGTCATTAAAAGCAATTCACAACTTGTGTCAAGCAAAATCAATAGGAGCTTTGAAGCCGGAGAAACAAATATGATAGATAGAGTGCCTGGAATAAGCCAAACAACTACTGACAGAGTTCGAACAAATTGGCACAAAATGGTCCCTGGAGAAAATCCCTAGAGAAGAAAATGGCGAAGTAGATGAGCTACCAAAAATAGCAGCGTCAAAAGGAAAGATTTACCAATATTATGAAATGTTAATCGTTTTAATCCCATTAATTCATTTATATAGCTTAAAATATTTTAAGTATCAATCTCCAAAACCAATTATTTCGCCATGTAACTTTTTAATTGAAATTCAATTTAATTTTAGTGAATTTCAATTGCAACTTAATTTGATTTGGCAATTTTTATTTCAACAAATTCAATTGAAATTCAAAAATTCAATTAAATTTCAATTGATTTGAAATTCAATCTAAATTTTTTTAATTGAAATCCAAATTAATTTAGCAATTTATTAAAATTTATTTTGATTTCAACAAATTCAATTTAATTGGACAAATTTTAAGCGAAATTCAATTTGATCTGGATTCAAATTTAGTTTGATTGAATCCCAGTCGAATTTAATTTGATAGAATTTAATCAGATTTACTTCAATTGAAATTTAATTTGATTTGGCCTTATTCTTCTAAACAAACCTATATTGATTCTCCATTATTTTATATACACAAATTATATTATAATATAGTTTTTTTTTTTCTAACTCAAACTAATCAAATTATATTATATATTAATAACAATAGAGTAGGTATCAGAATAAAAATGTTGAAGGAAAAAAAAATCATCATTTGCTTTAATCGAATTAATTGACAAATAAAGTTAAACTTAAACATTATTTTTTTCTTTCTTCTTTTTTTTTTTATTATTATTATTCTTCTAAGAATTAAGTGGACAATGATATAATAAGTGATGATTTAAAGTAAATTAATATCATTAGTGATAACACAGCAAATATCATTTGCTCTAAGACCCATCTAGTCGGCGCACTTAACTGGCAAGACTCAAGGCCTAACAACCAAGAGTAGCAGGCACGAGTTTCTAGGCAGCGCACACGCCCGATCGGCTAATTTGACTACCAGTCCCATCAGCCGCCTGACACAAAGTAGCGCCCATGCCTACCACCTGCTCCTTATCATGCCGCCGAATACCTACTCTGACAGCCAATAATCACTCCCCAGGCACTCAAGTGCCCCTCAATCATCTCATATAAATAACCCAGCCAATGATAGCTCCAGGTATTGAATCTCCAGCATTCTCTCTTTAAGAGCACTTTCTCTCTCTAAGCTACTAACTTAAGTTTCGGAGTGCATACGCCTAGTCCGACCGGGCACTCTGTCTTGTAGATTTTCTCTCATCCGATCGGTCCCACATCTCCTCTTCAGATAAACACGATATGTGCTTTATCATTTGGTGCTCTCGTTAAGAGGAATGGCGAACTCACGATCTAACGAGAACACAACCCCCATGGATATCGATCACGATGGCAACACCCGCGCCAGGTCAGGCACCTCGCGAAGGGAGCCCATCAGGTCCCCGGCAAGGACTAACCTCCTACCCGCCTTCAACGATGCCACTTTGAGGCAACCTGAGGATACCCCCATCACCGTTAGAGATATGCGCACCATTCTCAGCGATTTTACTAAGAGCATTGTCCAGACGCTCAAGAAGGGCAAAATGCCAGAAACTTCTGAAAGAGTTTATGAGGACTATCCCATGGACGAAGACTTCAAAAGAAGGAGAAATAGGGGAATCATCATCAACGAACCGCGATCCCAAGAAAATAGAAAAGGCGGAGTTAGAACCCCGGGAAGGTACGTTAAAGGAAAGCAAATGGTCTCCGCGGGCAGGGACTCCCCCTATGCCAGCAGATCAGTCACCCCCTCTATATGGGATGATTTATCCTACATGTGCACCCCAAGTCGAAGCCATTCGAGAAAGCCAAAGGGCGAGTCTACTGCCACAACATTGAGCAAAGAAGACCAATGGCTCAAGCAAAAGCTCAAACAACTTGGCTTTCTCGCCTCCAAAAAAGGCGGCTTCAAGGGGAATACATGTGAAAACACTACCTCCCCGTTTTGCACAGAGATCACTGATTGCGAGCTGCCTCTCAGGTGGAGAGATGTGGTCATGGACAGGTACACTGGTAAGACTGATCCTACCACCCATCTAGCGGAATATTTAACTAAGGTGCATGTATACACCTACGATGAGAGAGTAGCCTGCAGGGTTTTCCCCACCACCTTGGGAGGAGACGCTTTGACTTGGTTCCATGAGCTGCCCCAGGGATCGATCACCTGCTTCAGACAATTAAAGGAGTTGTTCACCACGAGATTTATCGTGCAAACGCGCGCGCCAAAGACGGTGAATGACCTGTGTAACCTTTACCAAAGAACCGATGAAAGTCTACGAGACTACATCGATAGGTTCCAGGCTACAATGTCTGAAGTGAGAAGTGTCAGTGTGGAAATGGCGACTAATGCCTTAGCTGGAGGCATCACTGACCGACCGTTGTTTAAATCTCTAACAACAAGACCCCCAACCAGCTTCGCCGAACTCATGGAGAGGGCTAGACAGCACATCCAATTGGATGATGCCCTCAGATCCAATAGGGTAAGAAGGAGCAATGTGATGGCTCAGCTACAGTACCCTGACGGTCGCTCTTTCGGCAGAGATTCCACTTCCGACCGGACGACGAGAAGCCCAGAAGTAGGTGCTGGCTCTAGAAGGTCGAGCAACAGAAAGGAGTCAGGGTGAGATCGACCTAGGCGCCCAGACGATCAGCCCGAAAGAACCTTCACCACCCTCAACGCCACTCCGTCCACAGTTCTGATGTGGATAAAAGAAAAGTATCGCCAAGTCAACTGGCCAAGGAATCTCTCCGAAAGGAGCAAGGCCAGAACGGACCCTAGCAAGTACTACGAGTTCCACAAAGATGTTGGTCATTTAACCGATGAGTGCACTTCGCTCAAAAAGGAGATTAAAAGGCTAATACGCTGTGGGTCCCTCAAAAAGTTTATAGGCCCGGCCAGAGGGGATGATCCTTGTAGACAGTCGAAGCCTCGCAGGGACGATCCTGACTCAGATGATGATGAGCGCAGGAACCTGAGAAATGCCGACCCGAGCAGGCCATATGCCGAGGTAATAAATGTGATCACCGGAGGGTCATCTTATGGAGAAGATCTCTCCAGAAAAAGAAAGGGGAAAGGTGTCTACCTCTCCCACCAGGCCGAGCAACCTGCCTCAATCACCATATCCAGCGAAGACGCACGAGACGTCATGTTTCCCTATGAGGACGCCTTCGTAGTAAGAGCTCGGATCAATAATTTCAACGTCAAAAGAATACTGGTGGACAATGGCAGCGCTGTTAACGTCCTAACTCTCCAGGCCTACCGAGCTATGGGACTCCCGATCGGGGAGCTGAAGTCGAACGCCATGCCACTAACTGGGCTGGGCAACGCCACTATCCCGGTAGTGGGATCGATAGAGCTTTTCGTCGAGCTAGGCCAAGAAGCGATTGCTCACGCATGCAAGGTAATCTTTATGGTTATTGACATGACGTTTGTCTATAATTCCATCTTTGGCAGGCCACTACTCTTCCAGACCGGAGCCGTTACCTCCATCCGCTATATGGTGATGAAGATCCCAACCCCAGGAGGCGTCGCCATCTTGAGAGGCGACCAAAAGGCATCCCGAGAGACTTATATCACCATGATAAAGCAACAACGTGAGGCAATAGTCGTAGAGCCCGGCCTACAGCAGCCAGAACAGACAGAAAGGCCCAGGATGGACCCTGCCGGGGAGACAAAGACGAGGGCGCTAAACAAAGGAAAAAATGTTCAAGTTGGGACCAGCATGGATAAAGAGACAGAAGAAGCCATTATGCAGGTCTTGACAATAAATCAAGCGACTTTCGCCTGGAGACCAGAAGACATTCCTGGCATAGACCCCAAGGTGATCACTAGGGGTGTGCAAATGGTCGGTTCGGTTCGATTTTGGATCGAACCGAACAAACCGAAAACCGAAATTGAGGAATTTTTAGAACCGAACCGCGGACCGAAATTTTTAGAACCGAAACCGAATAAACCGAAATAATTTTGGTCGGTTCGGTTCGGTCCATTCGGTTCTTCACAAATATAGGTTTTTTTTTTTAAATTTTTAACTTATATGGATCTATAAATTAAATTAACTTATATTCAATAAAATAAAACCATTTAAAATAACTAAAAAAATTATACATAAATTTTTCATATTATTTTCCTAATAAATTAACAAAATTACACTAAAAAAATATATTAAAAATAAATACAATATAAGTTTTTATTAATAATATATTTAATATACTTCAATTAAAAAAAACATATATGTAAATAAATATAACTATAGTGTATATTTAGATTTAGGTTATATATATATATATATAAAAATAAAAGCAAAATGGTGAATTTTAAAAACTTCGGTCGGTTCGGTTCTTTCAGTTTTACAATTTTAAGAACCGAACCGAAATAACCGAAATTTAATTTCGGTTTAGAACCGAACAAATCGAAAACCGAAGAAACCGAACCAAATGGACCAAAATTCATTCGGTTCGGTTTTCGGTTTTGCACAGCCCTAGTGATCACCCACAAGCTGAATGTGGACCCAAATTATCCTTCGGTCCGACAAAAGCTTAGGAGGCATGCACCCGACCGGAGGAGGTTCATTTCGGAAGAGGTGGATAAGCTACTTAAGACCGGAACAATCCGAGAGGTAGACTACCCCGATTGGCTAGCCAACGTAGTTTTGGTCAAGAAAAAGTCAGGGAAGCTGCGGATGTGTGTAGACTTCACCGACCTAAATAAAGCATGTCCCAAAGACAGCTACCCCCTGTCGAGTATAGATTAGTTGGTGGATGCCACCGCAGGCTATGCCATCTACTCTCTTCTTGACGCATACGCTGGCTACCACCAAATCCTGATGTGGCTTATGGATCAGGAGAAAACCAGCTTCATTACAGACGATGGGACCTTTTGCTACAGGGTGATGCCGTTCGGCCTGAAGAATGCTGGGGCCACGTATCAGCGTCTTATGAATAAAATCTTCAAAGACCAGATCGGGCAGAATGTCGAGGTGTACATAGACGACATGATCGTCAAGAGCCGAAGCCCTAAAGAAGACCCTGCCGATCTGGTAAAAGTTTTTGACACTTTGAACAAGTTTCAGATGAAACTCAACCCTGAGAAGTGTGTTTTTGGAGTACCATCAGGAAAATTTTTAGGATTCCTGGTCTCCCAGAGAGGGATTGAGGCTAATCCGGAAAAAATAAGGGTTATCCTTAAGATGCAACCCCCCAGGAACGTAAAAGACGTCCGGAAGCTGAACGGAAGGATAACAGCCTTAGGACGATTCATCTCCTCCTCAGCCAAGCGGTGCACTCCCTTCTTCAAAAAGCTAAGGAAGAGTGAAACTTTCGTCTGGGGGGAAGACTGCCAACAAGCCTTTGCAGAGCTGAAAGCATTCCTCACCACCCCACCACTGCTTAGCCGGCCGATACCAGGTGAAAGTCTGTACCTTTTTTTGGCCACCTCTAGGGAAGCTGTTACAGGTGCCCTGGTCCGAGAGTAAGGAACACAACAGTTGTCTGTGTACTATATCAATGAAGTACTTAGAGGTGCGGATTTAAAGAAGGGACCGGTCGAGCAGCTCATCATTGCCTTCATGATGTGTGCAAGAAAGTTGAGACCATACTTTGAGGCGCACACAATTATCGTCCGATCGAGTCACCCGCTTAGAAGAATTCTACAGACCCCCGATCTGGAGGAAAAATTGTGGGATGGGCAATTAAGCTACAGTCCTAGGACGTGAGATACGAACCCAGAAAGGCGATAAAGGCCCAAGCTTTAGCAGATTTTGTCGCTAAATTTGCAGGTGAGGAACCATAGAGTAAGCCCAAGCTACAAAATTGGAAAATGACGGTGGATGGCGCAGCGAACGACACTCGAGGAGGTGTAGGCATAGCAATAAGAGGCCCCCTAGGCATCACAATAAGGTACGCAATAAAGTTCAATTTTAAAGCTTCTAATAATGTAGCAGAGTATGAGGCGCTCCTTCAAGGGCTGAGACTGCTCCACGCAATCCGACCGGAGTCAGTAGTCATTAGGAGCGACTCTCAGCTGGTAACGAGTCAGGTACTGGGCACCTTCGAGGCCAGAGGACCCAGCATGATCCAATACTTATCAAAGGTCAAGGCCGCCTTCAGAACACTTGAGGAAACTGGGTCAGAGTGGGTTCTCCAGAAGGTGTCAAGAGATCAAACATCAGAGGCCGATCGGCTAGCAGAGATATCTGCCTCCGAGCAAATTATTATAGAGGAAAACATTGCCATTGTCGACCAAACTTTCTCCTCCTTAGATGAGCCGGAGATGATCGACCAAGGGGACAAAACCTGGATGAGCCCAATCAAGTAGTACCTTCAAACAGGCCAGCTGCCTGAGGACAAAGATGAAGCTCGCAAGGTATCAAGAAAATCCCTTAATTACTCCATCATTAACGGTGATTTGTATAAGAAAGCTTTCAGCCACCCTTGGCTCAAATGCATGACGGAGGAAGAGGGAGACTACATCCTCAGAGAACTCCATGAAGGTATATGCGGAGCACACGAGGCAAGCAGAGTTATGGCAAGAAAATCCTTCCAGACGGGGTACTACTGGCCCAGCATGCTCAAAGATGCTTAAGAGAAAGTGAGAAGATGCCCGCAATGCCAGGTACATGGGAGGATCATAAGGCAGCATGGAGCGGACCAACAGCCGATCGGAATAGCCTGGCCCTTCGATCAGTGGGGCCTCGATATTTTGGGACCCTTTCCCCAAGGCAAAAAGCAGATGAAGTTCCTCATAGTAGCGGTCGAACACTTCTCCAAATGGATTGAGGCTGAACCTGTAACCACAATTATAGCCGAGAGGGTCAAAAACTTCAAATGGAAAAATATCATCTGCAGGTATGGCTTACCCAATGTTTTTATTGCAGATAATGGCAAGCAGTTCGACAGCTCCAATTCAGAAATTTTTGCCAGGGCCTAAACATCAAATTGAGGTTCACGTTAGTCGCTCATCCCCAAAGCAATGGAATGACTGAGGTCTCCAATCGAACCATCATGGAAGGGCTGAAAAAGCGACTGGGTGAGGCAAAAGGTAGCTGGACTGAAGAACTGCAGAGTGTCCTGTGGACATACAGAACTTCGCCCAGGACAGGCACTCATCAAATGCCATTTTCCCTTATCTACGGCTCCGAAGCAATGATACCGGTAGAGGTCGGCCTCCCTGCTTACCGGCGCTCTATTCTGAATAGATAAACGCTCAAGAAAGACGCCAAGATCTAGATCTGGTAGAAGAAAAAAGGGAGGACGCCTGCACTAAGATCGCTGCCTATAAGCAAAGAGTTGCTAGGTACCACAATGCTAAGGTGAGGTCAAGAACTTTCAATGTCGATGATCTGGTGCTCAGAAAGGCAGACTTAGGCTTAGGAAATGCCGGGGTGGGCAAGTTAATGCCAAATTGGGAAGGGCCCTACGAGGTCTCCAAAGTCTTAAGCCCGAGCACATATAGGCTCCGAGTTATAGAAGGGCAAGATATTCCCAGAAGCTGGAATGTCGAAGTATTTAAAAAGTACCATCTCTAATAATGTATCAGAACTTGGCAATTGCCCAATTAATAAAGAGGTTCTTTCTTTCATCCTTGTTCAAATTATGCATGATAAATAACTTATACGCTAGGCTTGACGTCCATCCCAAGCCGAAAATGCGAAAGTTGCTATTCGTTTGAATGCAAGATGAAGACCTCCATTGGGATCGACTGGGAGGATCTCACCTCCCTAAACCTGTTATGATGGAGGATCTCACCTCCCTAGCTCGATTATGCAATTTTTATGCAACTTTACGAGTATTACCTAGCTCGATTATGTAATTTTTATGCAACTTTACGAGTACTACTTAGCTCGATTATGCAATTTTTATGCAACTTTATGAGTATTTCTCAGCTTCATTATGCAATTTTTATGCAATTTTTATGCAATCTGAAGGGCTCGTACGATAGGTTCAACGCCCATTCCGAACCAAAAATGCGAGGGTCTGCTAGGCCGGATGCTTATCCCAAGCCGAAAATCCGTTAGGGTTGACGATGCTCCCGATCCGAAAATACGAGGACTGCCTCGACCCGTTAGGGTCAACGATGCTCCCAAGCCAGATTGAGCCAATCGGCCATTGGACCTAAAGGTTATTTGAATTCAGGAAGTACTTGCAGTTTTTATACAATTTCACGAATAGTACTTAGCTCGATTACACTGACAATTTCAGCGCAAATTTATGTGTTCTTGATTGCAGTAATTATGCGAATCAACACTTTGCAGAAAAATGCAACTTTATTAAGAATGTCTCAACTGTACAATTTACAAAGAATTGTTACAGGGATAAAGAATAAAAAGGGAAAAAAGCAAAGCTAATCTAAGCTCCGATACTAACCCTCTATATCTACAATATCTACATTGTTAGGAGTATCGGCGGTCTGCTCGGCAGTTCAATCGGCGGCAGTTTGAGAAACAGGCAGTAAAGACCCTACTCCCCCTTCAGAGACAGGCCCCGCTGGTGGAGGCATCACGGACTCGGCTTCAGGCAGCGGAGGAACCCTAGACTCGGCTTCGGCTGGGGCCTCTTGATTAGCCTCTCGAAGCGAAAGATCTCCCCCTGAGACTCTTTGAGTTACCTCCCCCTCAAGAGCGCCCCCCTCATCATCGCTGCTTGGAGGAGTGGGCAATGATGCCGGATCATACATCCAAGCTAGATCGGAGCCAGGAAAGCGCCTCCCAGCTTCATGAACTAGCCGGGATAGCAACTCCACCTAAGCCTCTGCTAGCTCATCTAGAAGACGCTCCTTCCGAGCGGCAAGCTCCTCTTCGAGCCTCTTCGCCTAGGATATCTCCCTCTCCTCCACTGACGTCTTCAAAGACTCACCCTCTTTGCAGAGTTGGTCCGCCTCCACCTTCAACTTGGCATTCTCAGCGGCAAGCTCTCGGCACTCAGCGTCTAGCTTGGTTGCATCCGCTTCGAATCGCCTACTCTGAGCACTCTCAGCAGTAAGGCGGGCCACATCTCCCCTCAACTTGTCAACTTCACCCTGCCGAGCCTTCAGGTCCTGAGCTTTCTGATGGGCCTCCTTCCTCAAGGCCACCGTCTCTGAGTGGGAAGCGGAGGACTGCTCTTTCAGCTTGGCCACTTCAGCACGAAGGGCGGAGGCCTCCTTCCGAGCAGCCTCACAGCGAGTGTCTACCTCCGCCCTGACCTTGGCGCTTTCCTCTGCCCTTCCCTTCCAAAAGCCGGCCATGAGGTGTAACCGTTGAGTCCTCCTGCCCGCTTGCGCAAAAAGAAAGGGCAATTAAACCAAGCAATGGGATATTAACAATCCCAGACAACATGAAGTGGCGAGAAATTACATCTATTAATTGGTGGCTGATTGTGTTGCACTCTTTACTGAGCAGATTGGCGTCCCCGATGTCCTTAAGATCATCGTCCCAAAGGAGGCCTCGGCAGATATAACCAGCCACTCTGCTTGGTGACCAGTCACTACCAAAATTCTCCTTCAAGAACTCCTTTAAAGGAGCGGGTCGCCTGTCCGATCGCTGCGACGGCTCCAGCCGAGTACTCTCATGAATGGCCTTGCCGCTAGTAGCCACCCTAGCATCTGAAGCGACTATGATGTCGGCAGCCCTCTTTCGAGCGGCCTTGTCAGCTTTCCTTCGGGCCTCCTCGTCCAGAACCCCCTACACCACCTCCCTGAAGGTCTGGATGATAGGCACATCATCCTCATCAGACTCATATTGCAGTCTCAAGGGCCGACCAGGGGCTCGCCGACCCTCGACGTTAGACCAAGGTGCTGCAAGTGCAAGTTCGGCGACTGTTTCAACTACGACATTAGAAGCCGGAAGAGCGAAGGAGATGGGGACAGCGGCAACTGAAGAAGCACCAGCCGCCCCCCGAGAGGCTTGCAACTCTGCAGAAGACACCAGCTTCCTCTTTTTCCTCTACTCTTGGGCTTTCCGCTCGGCCTCGCGTTTTAGCCGGATCCGCTCGCCGAACTATTTGGACGCAGAACTCCCACCGGCCATCTCAGCTGCAACCAAAACAAATATCAGATAAGTTCTTTTTCAAAGCACATGCTTCATGCAAATGCAATGCGTGTTTAATGCTTCATGTTAATTTGCTCTGCCCGATCCTAATGACGTTCTGCGGCAGCAACGGCTTCAGCACTTGGAGCAGCTCTGAGAACGGAGGGCCCTTGAAGTGCCTCCAGCAGCTGCTTGGACTCGAAAGGCCCCCCATTCCTTGCTACAGCATCCATCAATTTTCCCATGTCAGCCTCATACATAGGCTGACCAACGGCCTGGTCCTTCAAGATGTTAAACCCCGCCGATCGGCCCAAGCTCAACCCAAATCTGCCACTTCTTCCCACCAGGAAATACCTCTCTCTGAAGCCCTTCATCGAGGTGGGAATGTTAATAAGCTTCTTCTTTGGTCGGCTTGTGAAGAAGAATTCCTATCCGTTACTTCGGCACGAGATATAGAAGAAGTGGGTGAAGAGGTCCAGGGTGGGGGCAATCCCCTCCGACATACACAGGATTTTGAAACAAGCCACGGTCCTCCATCCATTTGGGTGCAGCTGATAAGGAGCGATGCCATATCCCTCTAGCACGACTATCTCAAAAGCGCCAAAGGGAAGGCACATTCCTGCATCCAAACTCCAAAGGTGGCAGATGAACCACTCGTTGTTTGCTCTCCGAAAGGTCCCTCCGTCACTGCCATGGAGTTCGGGCACGGCGATACAGAGATGTCATCAAGGAAGCTGTATTTGGCGGGGACTTCAGCCACTTCCTCTCTTGACAGTCGGGAGCACAGCTCAGTTGCTGGCTTGTCCTTATATTCATCCAAAAACCCCCTGTCTAGCACTTCACTACTGTTGGAAGCCATTTATGACAAGAAGAAGAAGGAGAAGTATGCAAATCCCTAACTACCAAAAGGATGAATGCAGGAAGAGAATGGAAAAGCAGTAGAAAAAGCGAGAAAGCAAAAAGGAGTTACTTACTTGATAAAAGGGACTTAGGAAATTTGAAGAAGGAACAAGGAGTGATTGCGAAAATCTGAGAGTTGAGAAAGAATTTTGGCAGAGTTTCGCTAGGGATTGTAAAAAGTAAAGAAAAAATTCTTTTGAAATCCCCTATTTATAGGCCAGAGCTTCCGGAGCACGCCAACCGACTCACCACTTGAATAATGCCACGTGTTAAAGACATTATGGCTGTACGAAGAACGAAGCGTCACCCTCGGAGCACGCGCAGTATTAAATGAAAACAGTTGTCCAGGCAAGCGTGTCTCTTCAGAAAAAGCGCCTCACAAATTCAAAAATTCCGCCAACGCGCGCCTTCAGATCGGGAAAATTCAGAACTGACTCCATCCAAAAGGGACTACAAAAGGCAAGTCCATGCCCAATCGGACCTGTTGAGGGGGGACAAGTGATAACACAGCAAATATCATTTGCTCTAAGGCCCATCCAGTCGGCCCACTTAACTGGTAAGGCCCAAGGCCCAACAACCAAGAGTAACAGGCACGAGCTCCTAGGCAGCGCACACGCCCGATCGGCTGATGTGACCACCAGTCCCATCAGCCGCCTTACACAAAGCAGCGCCCATGCCTACCACCTGCTCCTTATCGTGCCGCGGAATACCTACTCTGACAGCCAGTAATCACTCCTCAGGCATTCAAGTGCTCCTCAATTATCTCATATAAATAGCCCAGCCAACGATGGCTCTAGGTATTGAATATCCAGCATTCTCTCTCTAAAAACACTTTCTCTCTCTAAGCTACTAACTTAAATTTCGGAGTGTTTACGCCTGATCCGACCGGGCACTCTATCTTGCAGGTTTTCTCTCATTCGATCGGTCCCACCTCTCATTTTCAGATAAAGACGATACGTGCTTTATCAATTAGTTATTGTTTTTTTTTTGTATGAACATGCGGTATTTTATATAGGCCTTAATTGTGAAATGCACCTTTAAATCCATATCGTTTTCAGATTAATTTTTATTTGATAAGAAAATGCACGTTGGGGTGAGCTGTCATTCGAATAATGTTAACTTTATTTGTCAAATTGTTATGATTGGAAAGATGAAGATAAAGAAGCAGTGGTGTCTGCATTCGAACTAAAAAAGTAAAATTAATAAATTAATTATGTTTCCAATTTTTCGTGATGGAAAGATAATATAAATTAATTAATAAAGCATCTTTGGTTGATGAATGAACTCTACTTTTTCAGCAGTGCTATTTTGCCTAGGCCAGAAAGCATACCTAATTAGCCATTAAATTTTTAGTGGACTCGCCTACTCAATTTATATTATTCCTTTTTTTTTAATCCAATTCCAATCCGACCCTTAATTAATTTATACAAAATTCATATAATTTGAAAAAATTTAAATCCAGTCAAAATCAATTTATAAGTCAATCTAAACTAAATTAAATAAATCGAATCATAAATTGACTCAATCGACCTATTAAAAAGCTAAGATTCATTTTATGAGTATGATGAGTTCTTAATTAAATTGCAATATTGCATATATGATTTTATTAAGGGCCAAATTGGTGTATATACTTGGAAAATGGGATGTAAGGTTTTGTAATTATCATTCTTGGGTTTAAACACAACATCTACCAGTAAGACAGAAAATAATTTCACTATAATGAAAAAAAATTATACAATCATTAATTTGGTGATTTTTCTAACAATTCTCTATTCTAAATCCCTTAAATATCTTGTGTATTTACAAAGTTTTCAAAATTATTCCAATTGGAATATGATTCGCAAATTCCAATCCTTTTTGAAATATGATTTGTCTTTTTCAATAAGACTAGTATCCTAATTTTATTTGAAATAGCATTATACATTATATTACCTTCTAAGATGCCAATTAAATTAAAACTACATCAACAAATCTTCCCCTTGGCTTGAATTTCCTCAATCAACAACTTTGATATCATCACTTTGTCTTGCGCACTGTTCTCGCGAGAGCAAATAATGAATGTTGCACATACCAATCAAGTATGGACAATGCCTAAACTTGTTAGTCGGGACTGCTTTGGTCATTATACAAGCTTAATTATCATATCAACGATTATAAATATACATAATTCCAACAAAAAATAATAATAAATTCAGCAAAAAATTCCCATTGGTTAAATTTATCTAATTATATGAATGTTTTCAATATCTGAATGTGAACTAGTTGAAAGCATAATATATGGTGAAAAAGTTTTGTTTCAGTAAGATTTATTTTGACGTTAAATTTAGAATTATGTGGTTCTGATTTTCTAAAATGAGATTTAATATCTCAAGTCCGAACTGAACAGGAATAACTACATTATAGTATTGAAAGGACATATATTTTTATAAATCGACGGGTATGTAAATGTGTAATTTTGGAAAAATTAGTCGGTACTACTGTTATAAATTTTTGAAGCATTTTGAAGCAAGTTTGGGATATAAGTGAAAATAGAGTGATGTTAGGTTTACAAATAAAATTTTGTAGATTTTTTTTGGTAGAATTATCATACAATGTGTAGCACTTAATATATATATATATATATATATATATATATATATATTGTAATTTAGTTATGTACTTGTGTATTTGTAAGAAGTAAAAATATAAAAAGTCAATATATATATAAATGTAAAACATTTTTCATTAATAGTTTTTTATTACGGAGCATCAATTATATGAATAAATAATTGTATATATTACGTGTAGTGTACTTGCATATAAAATTAGTACTCTTTTTATCCCATATAAGTCGTTGCTTTTTCAAGAAAAAAATTATCCCGTTTGAATTGTCATTTTATGAAATTAAGGGATAATTTATTACAATTATTCCAATTTTGCCCTCTTATTGATATCAACAATACATTAATATCTTCATTAATTTTTTATTTTTCATGAAATATAAAAGAGGATATTGTAGTTTTTTAAAAATAATTTTTATTAAGTTGAAATAAACCAATGATTACTTTGATATGCGTAAAATAGAAAAAAAAAAGCCACAACTGAACTGCGACGGAATGGAATGAGTAATTTTTAAAGCTTAAAAATACATGCAAGAACTCAATTAATGAAAAAAACAAATACAAGAGTTTAATGTGGCAAAACAAAAGTATAGAAATTGAATAGAAATAATGAATAAAAAATCAAAGAAGTGTTTTGCCATTTCCATTTCCACTTATAAAAGAAGTGTAAATAAACATGGGAAAAATTGGGGTCTACTATGATATGATAACGTAACCCCTTACCGAAGCAAAGTCTAAATTGACAATTTAGCTATATTACCGAACATGCATTAACGTCAGCATTCTCAACTTTTACTAACTCTATAACTTTAAATTTTTTCTTTTTTTTTGTCATGTGTATAAATTAAATTTAATAAATAGAGAAAAAAAAAAAGAAAAAGAAAACATTCAACTCTATATTGTAAATCATATACGTACAATTGAATCAATTATATGTTTCAAATTATGAAATTAATAATTTTAAATAAGGGATGGAGTTCAATATCATCTTTTGATCCCTTATTAGGTATAATAAAAATTACTTTTTTAAAGGATAAAATTTAATTTCCTTAGTCAACACTAAGACTATGTTTGGTAAAAGGGATTGTATTGTAATGTAATTGAAAATTGTAATGGATTAAAAAATGTATTGTAATGTTATGTAATTACGATTATATTACTATATTTGGTTAGATTAGTAATATAACGTAAATATTACATTTTTATGTTTGGTTAGATTATATATGTGTATTGAAATATAATTATATTTATAATTATTAACTAATATTTTTATATAATTATTTTATATATTTATTATATTATGATCTCATATAAAAAATACAATTATATTAAATTATATTAATTCATACTAAATTTTAAACTTAATATTTAAAGTACAATTATATTAAATTTAGGGAGATGAGTGAAGCAACGGAGGTGAAGAGCTGAATTGGAATGAGAAATACTATACAAATTCAAGGGATTAAAAAATACATGCGTAAATGTATTGAGAATTACTAATGTATTTAACATTACAATACAGTATAAATATTTTACATCAACAAATAAAGTATTGATTACTAAGTTAATTACATTACAATACAAACCTTCCTACCAAACATACCCTAATAATTAACACTGTATCAATTGTGTACTTAGAATTAACATCTTCATTAGATGTAACAATTTCGAGCTACCAAATAAAAATCATATAAATTGAATCAAATATATATGTAGATTTGTGATATCCAAGAATTTAACTTAGAAAAATATTTAATTTCACAAATTGATTTTTACTAGGTGTAAAAATCAAGAATATCAAATTACGTATTAACATCAAATTTAATAACATGATTGAATGATAGAATTAGATAATTATGAATAGATTTGGATACTAAAACATAGCCAAACAAATTAGAAGGCAACTACAAACTCTTATTTTTTTTGTTAGTTTTTACTATTAAATTCCCAAACTTCTATTGTTATACACATTAAATTTTCAGTAGGCGATAAACGTGAAATTGAATAATATGTTTCGTTTTATGTACATTTTGCATATATATCTCAACTTTAATTTGATGTATTGTGTTAACACTCTTATCAATTTGAGATTGAAATACTAATGGAAAATAATGATTAATTTAAAATTAATAAAAAAAAATGTAAACACATCAAGTGTATTATAGTTAATATTTTTATTAATTTGAAATTGGATTACCAATAGAGAATAATAATTAACTTAAAATCAATAAATAATATATAGAAGCATATTAAATTGAGATAAAAATGTATATATATTAAAGGTGTGATAAATATAATGTATAATTTAGTTTTATATTTTTTATTTAATAAGTAAAAAAAATAAAAAATTTAATATTAAAAAATAAATATTTAATAAAGAAGAAAGAAAAAAACAAAGCAACGAGAAACAAAACAAAAGTGATGGGACGTTGTTGAAAAGAGCCTAAGTAACTAATTAGGGTAATTTAGACATTTTATATCTAGTTTGTAGATTTTGTAGACGTATTTTTATAATTAATGAAGTGCTTAGACATCTTTAATGACGATATGATGTGGTAGTAATCACTAATCACTAATCACACACTTTCGTAATTAGTGATAAAAAAACAGCGCAGACAGGAAATGATGAGGTCATGCATGACGGTCATTAATTAGTAGGATTAAAAAAGACCGCGCAGACAGGAAATGATAAGGTAGTACATGACTGTCGTTAATTAATAAGATGACACCACCTGTGATGTTAATATTGCTAAACTCTAGGCCTTCCACGAATCTTGCACACTCACATCACATTAATTGCTGTTTGTGTCTTTAACTGTATGGTTGACCTTTTTAATCTTCAAAAAACAGCCAAACATTTGTTCTCAAAAAAATGAAAAATAGAAAAAGGTCAAATATTTTGTACGAATGCTTTCACTGTACCTCCAGAAGACAAGACAAAGTTTAATTTATATGCTATTTACCAAGTAATTGACTATTACTAGCAATTATTATTTCTTGAATTCTTTTTTATTTATTAAAAATAAAATTTAAATTATATTTATATATTATTTTTAAATTTTTAATAAAATTTAATTTTTTTCAATATAAATTAATCAATTAGATTTAAATTTATATATTAAATCGTGTAATTTTATTTTAAATTTAAAAATAATTAATACTTTTTAATTTTAATAACAATAAAAAAAGTAACAACGGACGGAATAATTTAAAAAATTATTTCAAACACAACACCCAAATAACATAATTTTTTCTATAATATTTCATATTTTCATTCAAAGTTCAATAATTATTATATTAAACATTCTATTTTTTCGATTCGGGTTTGATTTACTAACCATAATAGTTCAATTTGATAATTTTTTAACTCGATTTTCGATTAATTCGGATCAGTTCGGTTATTGAATCGAACCGATCGATGCACGTTCCTAATAAACAAAGTCAATGTTAATATTCCAATCAACATTTTTTTTTTATTTATGATTCTTTAATTGGCTACAAAATTTTATTAATAATCTCATGACAGTTTTATATAGCGTGAAGGTATGACGTACTATTGACAATCTCATTAGACATATCAAGTAAATATTATAGTGATTTGAATGTCATTCTTATTTTATTTAAAATAAAATAATAATTACATAATTTTTCTATTATAAATTATATATTTCTTACCAATAGAATATGCTGATTCCACTATATTGCAAAATTTCAAGTTTGAAATTCTATTTTATCTTTTCTTTTAATAAAAAAAAAACAATTAATCCCTTTTTGCTTTCTATTACTTCATTCGTTCATTTTTATGTGTCACTTTTAAATAAAATATAAATTTTATTTATCTGTTAATTTTATATTTTCAATACAATTTAATTTTTTTTTTCAATCTATTTTTTTTCAATAAAAATTGATCGATTAGATTTAAATTTGTTCATTGAATCACTAAATGTGAATTGAATTACTCAATTTTTTTTTTAAATTTAAGTATAATTAATATTCGTTAATTCTAGTGAAAAAAATAAAAATAACACATATTAAAAAACGTTGGGAATAATTTACAGAGACAATGCTTACAGAAATTGGATTTATATATATGGAAATTTCTTGAATTGTGATATAACGTAATTACATCAGCTCCTATGTGTCATAATATTAATAACCGTTTATACAAGCGACTTAAAATATCTGACAAAAAAAAAAAAAAGGAAAAGAAAAAACTGTGATTTGGCTGTCACCGTATTTTATACAATCATGCACGGCTCTGCTGTCCCTATAAATACAAGCGGGCACTTGCATCACTTAAAACCACAAAAAACTTGTCTTGATCTTGAACTTCAAGAATCCATTTTCAAAACAGATAACAAATTGACCCAAGAAAAAAGAAAAATAGAAGTGCTTGAAGGAGAAACAGAGCTACTACTGCTATTTGATCAATGGAAGGTCCTGAGTTTTATGGAGGTGGTGCTAGCTTGAGAGGGGAATCTTCTATAAGGAGAAGCAATGTCATGGATGTTTTCTCCACATCTTCACGACAAGTTGAAGATGATGAAGAAGCTCTAAAATGGGCAGCAATTGAAAGATTACCTACCTATGATCGTTTAAAGAAAGGATTGTTAACTACATCCAAAGGTGAAGCCACTGAAATTGATGTACAAAACCTTGGGTTTAAACAAAGAAGGGTTTTGCTTGATAGGTTGGTTAAAGTTGCTGAAGAGGATAATGAGAGATTTTTGTTGCAGCTCAAGGATCGCATTGAAAGGTAAGAAATTTGATATTAGGGGAAATTTTCAAGTTCTTGGCTTGATTTTTGTTCCTCATTTGCTGAATTTTGTTGTTTCTTGGTTTTTCAGAGTTGGAATTGAACTTCCTACCATTGAAGTCCGATTTGAGAATCTAAATGTTGAAACAGAAGCTCATGTGGGAGGCAGAGCTTTACCCACAGTCAGTAATTTTTGTATTGATTTGTTTGAGGTAAGCAATCTAAACATTAATCAAGAATTTTTTAATTAAAATATATATTTTTTTTTTGACAAAGTAGCTTGTTTCTTTTTCAAATTTTGAAGGGTTTCTTGAATAGCCTTCGTATCCTTCCAAGTAAAAAAAAAAGTTTGACTATCCTCCAAGATCTTAGTGGAATTATAAGACCAAGAAGGTAAATTGAATGATTTTCTCTCTATCTGTTCTTAGTTTAAATTTAAAATAATTGCAACTCGGAAGTTATTTGTGTTTTTTAAGCTATTAAATGCATTTATTGCAGGATGGCATTACTCTTGGGTCCTCCAAGTTCGGGAAAGACTACTCTTTTGTTGGCTTTAGCTGGAAAACTTGATCCTAAATTAAAGGTGATAATTATATGGTTTCATCTTTATTAAATTCAATCAGACATTGGATTTTCTTTTTGATTTTATTTTGTTTTACTAATTTGAGAATTTAATGGCTTTTTGCAGTTTTCGGGTAGGGTCACTTACAATGGTCGTGGGATGAATGAATTTGTACCCCAAAGAACAGCTGCATATATTAGTCAAATTGACACTCATATTGGAGAAATGACTGTAAGGGAGACCTTGGAATTTTCTGCTAAATGCCAAGGAGTAGGACACCGATATGGTTAGCTTAACGTGTTTCTATTAATATGGGTTATTCTTTTGATATATAAGGTGTTTAAGAAAAAATTGATCATTAATTATTTTTCCGTTCATATTGTTAGAGATGTTAACGGAGTTGTTAAGAAGAGAGAAGGAATCAAACATTAAGCCTGATCCTGATGTTGATGTTTTCATGAAGGTCAGAGAAATTGTTAATCTTGTACATACCTGTTAATGAATTGTGAAGCACTAAATCGCATTTTTTTGCGATCAAAACCAGAACATAATCTTATTGAAAATACCTTAATGCTAAGATAAGTTGTGGTTTAAGAGAATTGTTCTAATTAAATTTTGCAATTTCTGATATAGGCAATTGCTACAGAAGGCCAAGAGGCTAGTGTGATCACAGATTATGTGCTAAAGGTATTGTCACTAAGAAAGCACCTTTGATTCAGAGTACATTCAGTAACCAGAAGCTAATCTTCTCTTAATGCATTCTTGTTTAATCCACAGATTTTAGGATTGGATGTTTGCGCAGATATTATGGTTGGTAATGAAATGTTAAGGGGAGTCTCTGGAGGGCAAAGGAAACGTGTCACGACAGGTAAAAAATCTAAATTAGCCCACTGTTGTGCAATAATATCTTTAAGTTAGCTTACTGAACAAAGTGAGAGTCTACGAACTTAAATTGCAGGTGAAATGCTAGTCGGACCAGCAAAAGCGCTTTTCATGGATGAGATTTCTACTGGCTTGGATAGTTCAACAACTTACCAAATTGTGAACTCCATAAAACAATACATTCACTTTCTCAATGGAACTGCTGTCATCTCTCTCCTGCAGCCAGCACCGGAGACTTATGATCTCTTTGATGACATTATTCTCCTATCTGATGGCCAAATCGTATACCAAGGTCCTCGTGAGCACGTGCTTGAGTTTTTCGAATTGATGGGCTTCAAGTGCCCTGAAAGAAAAGGAGTAGCTGACTTCTTGCAAGAAGTAAGATAAAAAAAAAGATCTGCATTTCTTTTGCATTTGTCTCACTCATTACAACTAAGAGAATTAATGTTCATGCACTATAAATCTTTTCAGGTAACATCAAGGAAAGATCAACAACAGTATTGGGCAGATAAGGATAAACCTTACAGTTTTATAACAGTCAAGGAATTTGCTGAAGCATTTAAGTCATTTCACGTAGGACGAGGAGTAGAAAGTGAGCTTTCTACTCCATTTGATAAGGCTAAGGGCCACCCAGCTGCCCTGATGGATAAAAAGTATGGAGTTGGGAAAATGGAGCTGCTTAAAGCTTGCTTTACAAGAGAGGTCTTGCTCATGAAGAGGAATTCATTTGTCTATACATTTAAGCTTACCCAAGTGAGTACTGAGAACACCTAACAATCTAATGTTATGTGTGTGTATAATGCATTTGGAATTGTGATTTATTGTCCTTCTATTACCAGATGGCAATAATGGCAATGGTTGCAATGACACTCTTCCTTCGGACTGAGATGCACCGAGATTCAGTAACTGATGGAGGAATTTATGCGGGTTCTTTATTCTTCTCTACGATTTTTATCATGTTCAATGGTTTTTCAGAAATTTCGATGACCATTTCGAAGCTTCCAGTGTTTTACAAGCAGAAGGACCTCCTATTCTATCCTCCGTGGGCATTTTCTCTTCCTCCATGGATTACTAAAATACCTATGACACTCATACAAGTTGCTCTTTGGGTGTTCACAACCTATTATGTTATTGGATATGATCCCAATGTTGGAAGGTAACAAAGTTTTGGATAAAAAAAAAGTAAACTCTCTATTTGTTTGAAACTTGCAGAGCATTTTGTTATCTTGCAGCTGATGCACAACTTGATTTACTTTATTCAGGTTATTCAAGCAATACTTGGTGCTTGTCCTTGTTAGCCAGATGGCTTCAGGATTATTTCGATTTATTGCTGCAGCAGGGAGAACCATGATTGTTGCCAATACCTTTGGATCATTTGCACTTCTTGCACTTTTTGCGTTAGGGGGCTTTATCTTGTCACGAGGTATAATTTGCTAATTATTAAGTTTGCTAGCTCAGTTTAGTAATATGTTTAAAATGTAGTAATTTATTTTCTTTTTCTTTTTCTTATTTTTTTGGGGTGGTTCAATTTATAGATGACATAAAGGCTTGGTGGATATGGGGTTACTGGATATCACCATTGATGTATGGGCAGAATGCAATTGTAGTTAATGAGTTCTTTGGAAAGAGTTGGAATAAGGTAAAGCTCTTAAACAATGCTGTGCTTGCATTTTCTTTTGACTCTTGATAAACAATTGATATCTGAATTACTTTTGCTTTTCAAAGATTCTTCCAAACTCAACGGAACCATTGGGAGTTGAAGTTTTGAAGTCTCGAGGATTCTTCCCATATGCATATTGGTATTGGATAGGAATAGGGGCATTACTTGGTTTCACTTTGCTCTACAACTTCTTATTCACCCTAGCTCTCACATTTCTTGGTCGTAAGTAGCTTCACTCTTTAGTTCATGTTACCTTAAGTGGTGACTTATCTATTAATATGGTGCCAATTATACTGTGCAGCCTTGCAGAAGCCTCAAGCTATTATATCAGAAGAAAATCCAAGAAAAGAATCTAGAGGGCAACTGATAGGTAACAGAAATTCATTCCCATTAGCAAGGCGGCTTTTGTTTCGCCTCTTTATCACTAATTGAATTTTAATTGATAAGCAGAGAGTGGGAGAGGCAGCTCATATGGGTCCTCACCAGTGAGGACAGAAGTCATGGTTGAAGAGTCCCATCACAATAGAAAAGGAATGATCCTTCCATTTGAACCTCATTCGATCACCTTCAATGATATTAAGTATTCTGTTGACATGCCACAGGTAGGACTAAAGTTTGGTAAATTAAAGATGAAGTTGACTGAGAATGAGTTCAATGAGTGTAGAATGAGATTTCATCAATTGTTGAATTGCACTTTTCAGGAAATGAAAAATAATGGTGTGACAGAAGATAAATTAGAGCTTTTGAGAGGTGTGAGTGGTGCTTTCAGGCCAGGTGTTCTAACAGCTCTAATGGGAGTTAGTGGTGCTGGTAAAACCACTCTCATGGATGTGTTGGCTGGTAGAAAAACTGGAGGATATATAGAAGGAAACATCACAATCTCTGGCCATCCGAAGAAACAAGAAACTTTTGCTAGAATCTCAGGTTATTGTGAGCAAAATGACATCCATTCTCCACATGTTACTGTCTATGAATCTCTACTCTACTCAGCTTGGCTTCGGTTATCTCCTGAAGTGGATAGTGAAACCAGAAAGGCAGGTTTCTGCACCAAAAAATAATTTTCTGCTCTTTTCTTCCCCATTTTCAACTAAAAGATTTTTATTTATTTATTTATTTGTGTGTGTGCGCGCGCGCGTGCAGAGGTTTGTTGAGGAAGTCATGGAGCTTGTGGAATTGGAGCCATTGAGGCAAGCACTAGTGGGATTACCTGGCATGAGTGGCCTATCTACCGAGCAGCGCAAAAGGCTAACTATTGCAGTTGAGCTGGTCGCAAACCCTTCTATTATATTCATGGATGAGCCAACTTCAGGATTAGATGCAAGAGCTGCTGCAATTGTTATGAGAACAGTTAGGAATACAGTAGACACTGGAAGAACAGTGGTGTGTACTATCCATCAGCCAAGTATTGACATATTTGAAGCTTTTGATGAGGTGAGAAACATTAGCGGATGACATATTTACGTCTTTATTTACAATACAGCTGTTTGATATATTTCGTACAATGCCTGCAGCTATTCCTAATGAAGCGAGGAGGACAAGAGATATATGTTGGCCCATTGGGTCATCATTCTTGCCATCTGATCAAGTATTTTCAGGTATCAAATGATTGAAGTCAAGTAATACAAAAATATTCAGTTTTGTTCTCTTTTCATCTCTCCTTTTGCTAATTTATTTTCCTTGTATCCAGGCAATTGAAGGAGTACCTAACATAAAAAATGGTTACAATCCAGCAACATGGATGTTGGAAGTTACTTCTTCGGCTCAGGAAACGGTTTTAGGAGTAGATTTTGCTGATACCTACAGAAATTCAGAGCTGTACAGGTAACTTGTTTAACTACTGAAAAAAACATCTATTGCATTGATGACATGTTTTAACAAAGAATAAGCAGAGAAATTGCTTAAGAATTTGAAGAAGTTATGCGATATATGTCCTTTTTTTCCAGGAGAAACAAAGCACTAATTGAGGAACTAAGCACGCCTGCTCCAGGTTCAAATGACCTGCATTTCCCTACCCAGTATTCACAGTCATTTTTCACTCAGTGTATGGCTTGCTTATGGAAGCAATATTTGTCATATTGGCGCAATCCACAATATACTGCTGTGAGATTTCTCTTCACAACCGTCATAGCTTTGATGTTCGGGACAATATTCTGGAATCTTGGATCCAAAATGTATGTAGCAGCACAAAAACTAAGCTATAAGAATTGAGAATTACAACCTTGTAGTCCACCAGTTCTATATGCCTTCTTATTTAATAATTAAGTCTTGAATTACAGGACGAAGAGACAAGATCTTTTCAATGCAATGGGATCAATGTATGCAGCAGTTGTGTTCCTTGGGATCCAAAATGCATCATCCGTGCAGCCAGTAGTTTCTGTTGAAAGAACAGTCTTTTATAGAGAAAGGGCTGCAGGGATGTATTCACCATTACCTTATGGCTTCGCACAGGTAACTAAGTTTCGAATGTAACAAAAATATCTACCTAGGGGAGAATCTATATTTTGGCTTACGTTTGTTCTCTTTTTGGGTGCAGGTTGTGATTGAACTTCCATACATTTTCTCTCAAGCTGTGGTGTATTGTCTTATAGTTTATTCGATGATTGGATTTGAATGGACCGCTGCCAAGTTCTTCTGGTACCTATACTTCACGTATTTCACATTATTGTATTACACCTTTTACGGTATGATGGCTGTGGCAATAACACCAAACCAACAAGTTGCCTCTATAGTTTCCTCTGCATTCTATTCATTGTGGAATCTATTTTCTGGATATATTATCCCAAGACCAGTGAGTTTCTGCTACTGCAACTATCTATTTCCATGTTTCTTTAGTCCATGATCTACTGCAACTATCTATTTCTATGTTTCTTTAGTCCATGATCTTGCACTAATATGATTGTATACTTTATTTACTTTGTGCATAACAGAGGATCCCCATATGGTGGAGATGGTATGCATGGGCATGTCCAGTAGCATATACACTATATGGATTAATTTCATCACAGTTTGGAGATATAAAGCAGACTCTCGAGTCAGGTGAGACGGTGGAAGATTTTGTGCGTAACTACTTTGATTTCAAACATGAGCTTCTGGGAGCGATTGCAGCTGCAGTTGTTGGCTTTCCAACACTCTTTGCATTTACTTTTGCCCTTTCAATTAAGTTCTTCAATTACCAACGGCGATAAATACTTGATTTGCAATGTAATATACTGCTAGATAGCTAGTTTATCTTAGTGTGATCTTGCAAAGTATTTGACAGCAACAACATCTAGTTCATATGCAAAAACCTATTGTAAAATGTACAGCAATGCAAATACATTAATATAAAGCCTTCCCACTTTGTTTTGTAACTATCCTTTCAGATGATTTTGTCAAGTTCGGAGTCAAAATTGATGTCACTATGATAGAAACAGACAAGATTATATCATTGAGTTTGAAGCTAAATTTCTCATTTAAAATTACAATAAATCAAACAGAGAATCCGAATAAAACCTAATAGAAAGATGGAAAACAAAGAAAAGCAAATTTGGACAAAAATGAAGAATGTGAAAAACTCAAGAAGGTAAAACCCACTAGAGCTAGATCCAACCAGATCCCAACCAAATGGAAGCAAATGCCACCACCAAAGCCTTAAATCCCACAAACCCTTTATGCAAAACAACATTAGCAGCAGAGTTTGGTGAAGTCTGGTTAGTAGCAGAAACAATAGATGATGGCGGTGAAGGCAGAGGATGAACAAGAACAGAAACCTTCATGCCATTAAAGCACTGCCCATTTCCACAAATGAAGTAGTACCTTTTAGCCTTGTTAAGAGGTATAAAATCTTTACCACCACTCCAATGCCCTACTGCTCCGTCTGTTGTGCAGTTGTCATACCCAGTTTGGTTCACTTCAAACACATTGTATTGTGTCTTCTGGTACCTAAATGCTGCATACCCAAACCAAAAAGAAGAAAAAGAAATCATCTTTTTGCTAAACAAACCTAAAATAGAAATGGGTTTTCATTTTCTGTTAAAATCCAAAACTGGAAAGACATAAGAAAGGGAAAAAGATAATATACAGATAAGGTCGCCAACATAGAAGGTCTGGTTGTTAGCCCAGAGAGTGTAGTTGATGCCAGGATTCCAGCCTTTGTTAGCACCAACGATGTGGTCGGTGGCGGTGGTGGAAGTGGCGGCGAAGAGGAGGAAGAAGGAGAAGAAGATGAGGTGATGTGAGCAGGTGGTCAACACCATTGTTTGTTTCCTCCTTTCTCTTGGTAGCAACTAGTACGAGAGTGAAAGTAAGAGGGCAAAAACTTTCGACTCTATTATTTGACTCTGTAACAGAAGAAGAAATGTTTTAAAAATGGATGATGATGATGATCCAAGAATATTTGAGAGACTGAGTGGTCCACAGACATCACCTGCCAATTCATATCATCGCTCATTGTCATAATATCCACATGTTATTATCAAAAAAAGATATCTGCCCGTTGCATCTCTAAATTGTTTTTTAATACAAAATTAGCAAGTTGAGCATGTCCATTATTGTACTGTATTGAACACTTGTATTTGTGTAAGCCTATGTTTATTTATTATATCTGTATCCTGTAACTTGTATGAATGAGCTTGTCACTTCACCTTATCTTACAGAGGCATCTCATTTTATTTATTTATTTTGGTAAGAGTAGTTAATTTTCATACAAAAAACCTTTTCACTATCAGATGTCAAAGCCAATGGTGGGTATCAATCTATTTTCCAATTCTTGAGGTAAAGTTAAGTTGTTTGGGAAATGAGATGTCGAAAGCGAGAAGACCTAACAATTGTCCCACCTGCCAGTATTACGAATTCTGTGGAAATCCTTTACAAAATAAGGTAACCTTGTATATTTCCACTCCAAAGGGGGAAAAAAGATGATAGATTCACTGCCATAAAATTTAAGTTGGCAACCAAAGAAAAATTTTTCCAATCCTCTAATGCATCTTGTCAAACAAGGAAAACTGAAGCACGGGAAATTGAGTGCACGCGCATTTGTACCGTATGGTCGCGCATGCGTACGATCAACCGGTGCAGACGAGTGCTTACCATAACCTCAGGAAATTATATGGCCGGAAAATGTATCAACAAATATGAATTCGACTTACCAATACGCCACTGAAGATAAATATAGATCCCATCACATACACTGACAACAAATATGTTTATATACAGCCTATTTTCAGTACAGCCAGGTTAATATTTGAGAGTTTGTTTTTCAAAATATCATCATTCATCACATAGGATTAGAACAGAGTGCAATATTGCTACCTTTTAGAGGGATGAAACCAGTCTCTTGGAGATGCCCACTTCAAATTGGGAGTTTGGCCCTGAGAAAAAAAAAAATGCCAAGGTAAGGAAGTGTTGAACAGGGGACCATGTGTTGCCAAATGCAATCCAATTAGGAGAAAAAGAATACTGCAACGAGTGTATTTTAGGATCACTGCGAATCAAAAGAAAAGCCTAAAGTTTTCTGAACATGATAAATTTCCAAACTGTGAACTGGCACGCGGGAATATAAATTCACACAGATCTTCAAGCTATTTTAAGCTGTAATTGCCAACACTGAGCTGATTGAAATCTCAAATAAAAATTTTAGGAGTGAAAATATATGCACGACCATGAACAAAAATTGTCACATCATTCATGGTTCGGAGAGTATATGTCAGTTTATCCTTTTCTACTGTCAAGCATATGATGTTCATGGAGCTTAAAATATGATTTATCATTGAAGCATCCAGACTTAGCATTATAAGAAGTTGGAGGAACAAAGAAAAAAAAACCATAACATTTATCATTCAAGAGAATTCCTGGTGATAATATTACCACAAAGCTGAGAAAAATAAATTTTATCTTAAGGGGTAAAATAACTGAAATCCTCAACAATTCATAATCAAATATCAAATGCAAACAAGAAGAATAGATATAACTTTTAAGCACGAGTAGATGTGGCAAATGAATTGTCTAGAATTTCTTCATGGTGAATGCACTTTACTGAATGAACTATCTATCGATCCTTCTCGTTCTAATCCATTGCAATTCAAGAGCTTTTGTCCTTATCTCTGCTAAAGTCCTCAAAAAATGAAGACATTACTTTAATAGTCAGTGCTGTTTTCTTCTTTTATCTGCTTGGACATTGAAAATCTGGTGCGCTAATAGGCATCACTATCTCACATGATATCTTCCAAATCAAAGGATCTCCCATGGGGAAGGAAGAGAAAAAAATCCACAAGTCATTAATATATCTTCATAAATTGCCGCAAATGGTTGGACAAGTCAAAATGAGCTCTACAGGACAATTATAGGTCTAGACAGGTAAACACTAGCATCATATAAAGCCTAGGACCATGTGGCAATGAAGCTTGGACACCTTGATTATTGCTGTAGCATTTTAAGAGAGTCACCATACAGCACATTCATAGATTCAGATGCCCAATTATTTTCTAATAATTTGCAAATTAGTGGTAGGTGGTCATGAAAGTAACTTGAATCAGACCTATTCAGAAAAGCGGTGGGAACATGCCAACTCATGCTGAAAGGAGATCCTCTGCTCATTCATTCAAAACCACAAGGAGATCCTCTACTCATTCATTCTAAACCAAGCATGCACTTTATGCTCCTATGCAATTAGTAAAATGAGAGATTGCAGATTGTTTGGAAATAAAAATCTAGATTTTGTGCTTTGCTCAAAGTTTGAAATAAGACTAGACTGACTTTCTTTTTCGAACCATGCTTCCCCTCTTGCGACTAACACTCTGATGTCTCTTAACTCGTGTAGGCGTCTACTTGTCTTTGCTATTCTGGTCCTGAACTGGTTCTTTCAAGATTTTCCTAAGCTTTGGATCATCTGAAAATCCATTTGCTCTCATATCAGCATAATACTTCCTGGCCTCAGTTAACAGCCCACATCTAGCTAGCCCTTCCACCAAAACTGTATAATGTGTCAAATTAGGTGTCACTTTGTATTGCTTCATTGCTAGCCAAATTTTTAATGCATCTTCAGGTTGCTTTAATTTGAATAACTTGGCAAAAATTAAGAGAAAGGTGTCCCCAGTGGGAGTCAAACCCACCATTCTCATCCGGTTAAGAACTTCTAAGGTTGCTTCAAAACCAGTACCCAGAAGAAGTGCATGGTAAGTCTCCATTGTTGGGCTGACATTATCCTCTATCATAGCGGCCAACACACTTCTTGCCTCCACTAGATTATCTGCTTCACATAAGGGACATATCATTGAGTTGTAAGTGGTCGAATCCGGCTGCAAGCCAATCTCTTTCATTTTGTCGAGGAATTTGAGAGCTTCTTTGAAGCAGTTATTATAAGTTAGCACATAAATCAAAGAATTATACACCTCAATGCTTGGGACCCAACCCCTTTTCTTCATTTCATCATAGAGCCTTATTGAATTGAAAAGATTCCCAATCTTCGAGAAGCTGGATATAATGTGCGTATAAGAAGTTGCATCAGGTGTAATGCAGTATCTTATCATTTCCCTCCAAACACGTTTTGCTTCGAGCACATCAACACATACATTGCTCCATCCATTTAGAATAATGTTAAATCCCTCAGTTTCCAAAGGGAAGAAATTCTTATTAGCAAGCATATACTCCTCAGCCTCTTCAATATTTCCATGTTTGCAGAGAACATTCAGGAGGGAGTAGAATGCTTCTTGATCAGGTGTCATTCTGAACTTCTCCATAATGTGAAATGTCCGAATAGCTTTGCCTGGATCATTTGCTGCTGCATATCTAATGCGCAAAATGGTGAAAGGAAAAGTGAATACATTCAAGATCATCAAAGAGACAAGGACTCTTTTTGGAGCTCTAAGGAGTCTCCAATAAAGGAAAAGCCCAGATGTTTCAAATTAAAAAGCAAGTTACTTGGTTATTTCTATATTAGTTGATAAAACATAGCATTGAGATTAATCAAACTTAAAAATGCAATGAATAACTCAATCTCACCTTTCAATCATGATAAGCATTGACTGCCGAGTGTTCAACGAAGTTCGATGCAAATCTCGAATGAGAAGCCAAGCAGTACTGAACTTTCTATGATTACCCAAAACCCATACCAGTAGCTCATAAGTTTTTTCATCAACACAACCCCATTTCTCTCCCCACTTGAAGGCCAAAAAGGCCAGTCTCCACTCCTGCCTTAGTTCCCAAATTACCGAATAAACCAAATTTTTATTGGCTTCAATACCCGAGTCGTCGACGGACGCCATAGCTTCTGCTTCAGCAGGGAAATAGGCAGCTCGTTTGAGTGAATCAAGCAGCCCTGCTTTGAGAGGTTCATTACACTCGATTCTCTGGCGAATGAGCTCAAATGGATCTGTCTTAATGTGGGAGGGGGAAGATTGCAAAGTGAAGGATTTTAAAAGGTTTTGACAAGGTACTGAAACTGTTCGATAAAATTCCACAGAGAGAAAGGAGAAGCTCGAATTGGGAGGAGGAGATGGGGAGAATGAGGAGGTGATGCGATGGAGAAGAGGGGTAAAGAGTTTGGGATGAAATCGATGCAGCCTTCTTCTGATTGCGATGACTGACATCAGAATCTTCCAAAATGGGAACTCGCAATTTTGAGGGCCAAAATTTTGAACATTTGTATGTTTGTTGACTGTTTTAAAGGTGTTAATAACATTAGAGCCTCTTTTTTTAAAAAAAAAAAATTTATCAAAAATTTTATAATAGGTTAGATGTATTTCTGGATAAATATTTGATAAAAATTCTCCAAACAAATAAAAATAACAATAATTGATGGACTTAAATTGAAGAAATAGGTCTTGGATTCGAGAGTTCTCATTGGATTTTCTATCCCCTATTAGGGAAATGCAGTTGTAATTTGTAAAGAGTTAAATATCTTTTAATGTTGTTTTGCTTGAGAAGCATTAGTTTGTTTATGATTTGGTGTTCAAAAGTTTACTTTGTATTGGAAGAGGACACACTGTATGCATATTTTGCATGATTGAAAAGCTAAGGACTTATCATGTGGGATGACCCAATGGTTTTTCCTTTTCCAAATTTGCATCTTTTACTTATTCTGGGATTCTTCGTGCATTTGATACCAGCTTAACATCCTCCTCTATTTCTTAAGTTTTCATCTTTTTTTGGGGACTCGGATGGATAATAGTTCAGGAGTAGAATCTGACATTAGTGAATCAGAGATCAATGAGTTCAAAGACAAGTCATGTGAGGATTTGAAGGCTTGAAGATACAAAATAAAGGTAAAGGGCACTTTTAGGTGTCCATTTTGTGCTAGGAAGAAAAAGTAGGATTAAAAATTCAAGGATTTGCTGCAACATGCAACTGGAATGGGTAGGAGTTCTGCGAACAGGAATGCAAAACAAAAGGCAAACCATGTTTCCTTGGCAATGTATTTAGAGGACGACCTAGCTGCTGAAGTAGACAAAGGTTAATGTCAAGTTTTGTCACAAGCTGTCAATCGAACTCCACAGCAAGCTGAAGTCTTTGTATGGCCATGGATGGATTAGTTATTGATATAGTATCAGAGCCAACGCCAAAGGATGCAGAATAGGTGGGTATTGGTCTAACAAGTTTGCTCAGTATAAACCATTAGAAGTTCATACTGTCTGGAGTTGTGAGCAAACTGGACAGGCTGTGGTGAGATTTAACAATGATTGGAATGGTTTTCTGAATGCACAGTTCGCCTTTTTTGGTTTAGTGTGCAGAGGTAGAACTCTGTTGCCATTAAAGCTTAAACAAAGAGATATAGAGATTCTTAATAATATCAGAATATATTTATAGAAGAATATATTAACAATTCCTTCCTTTTTTTTTTTTTGAAGAAACAATTCCTTCCTTAATTAAGGTTTATTCTCATTTTTCCATTACTAATTACCAAGATCAATCAAACATTGAAACAAATTGGGGCATCACTTAGAAAACCCACAGTTTCAAATTGCAGTTATTTTGGCCCACCACAACACTTGCTGATCCATGCATGAAAAAGGTTGGTGCTTAATAATAAGAAAGGATAATATCAGCAGACCATCCTCAATTCCTACGCATCAATCACTGCATGGCAATCAACGAATTGTATAATCTAGTGCTTCATGCACTCACTAAATGTATATGATATACAACGGACACATTGCAGTCTTTATCATCACAAAAATATTAAGTATTGGGAGCCTATGAAACTATACCGCGAGATTTACATATCATCAGAAAATGAGGTTAATCTTCCCAACCCGTACATTCATCTCCATCAGTTAGTGATCGTATCCAATGCATAAAAAGCATTCAGAGATATTTTCTTGCAAGTGCCCGAACTTTTGTATCGAAATGTGATGATGTAATGCGAGAACCAGGCAAGTAAAGGGGGTTGAGAAGAATCTGCAACATAGTTTTTAATCAATATTCTACCGAGACAGAAGTAATAATGATGCACACAGAGCCCAAGAATTTCATGAAGACACAGGCATGTTTTGAAAGGCTTAATGACACGGGAGATCAGCAGGATAATTAGACTTAAGGTTCATATTACTGAAAGTTTCAAATTGCTGCATCATGATATTTGACAAGAAAATGGAGGAGAAAAAGAAGAAACATGAAATCTTCAAATTTAGCTTTTCAGTATGCTTCTGACGTAACAGTTATAAATGAGAGGGAAAGTGTCAAGATTCTAACACCAAACAAACAGAACCCAAATGGAAATGTCCCCAAAAATTCACAGAAAAAAAGAGAAATTATCGTGTCGCATGAAAAAACACAGAACAATCTGAAAATGGAAGGGGAAACTTAAAAAATTGTAGCATATTAGGCACTAGGACAGCAGCCACCACCTTAAGGTTATCAGAAATAATTCCAATGGAAACTATTCCAGCATAAGCTAACTGTGGGCAAGCTAAAATGACTTGAATCTGAGTTCAGTCAAGAAATAGCAGAAATAATAGACAGTGAAGTTCCTGACTGCAGAATGTCTACCTTAATCTGATTGCAAACGATGCAAGAAAACATGAAGCATATGCAGAAAGTACTAGGAACACACATGCATGCACAGGAGATCTAAACTGTCAATCACACGTCTTTAGCTTGCAAAACAAAAGATAAGAAACACATGAAAGGGGAAAAAAGAATCATAGCAAATGAATTAACTGACTTCAGGGATTTCTCACTTGCTCACAGAACTCAATAATTATCCAAAGCTTTGAGACAGTGGCTTTGATACTCAATAACAGTCAATATATAGACTAAAAAGAACAGGTTGCATGTAAATGTATAGATCAATTTTGAATTTTTTTTGGCAGTTCGAGGGAGAGGAGAAAGGAAGTTACCTTTATATAAAGCTCATGTACCTCCTGAAAAAAGCTCTTGATTCCATCATCATTGTGAGGGTTGTGAAGAAGCATAAATCTTGTATGTGTGAGAAGTCAAAGAAAATATAAAAAAGGATTATTATGCCAACAGAAAACCATAACCAAGACAGTTGCATGCCTTAAACAGCTATGGACAAGGTAGCAATTGCAGTATGAGAAATCATAATGACTTCATTATCATGCTGACTAACTGACTAATAGTGAAAGTGGTACCCACTACCACGCCACTGATCATGTGGAATCATGCTGAAGAAACTTTAATCTTCAAACAAACAAGAGAGGACAAAGCAGAGTCAGCTGACCCAAGCACATATAAGACAGAATTTTGCAACGTAATCACATTTACAGAAGAGAATGCATGGGATAAATAAGTACAATGCTTACTATCTTTCTAATGCAGCATGCCACTGTTAACAAAAGGTGACCAAATGAAGGGAGAAAAAAGAATCTGAACATGTACTTTACAATCTGTATTCATAGAGAAAACCATCTTGAATCGTGCACTTTTTTGACACAAACGAAAAGAGGCAAATTGAAAGCATCTAAAGTCAACAGAGGGATTTGCTTTATTTAGAAATAAAAATATCCAAAGGATATGACCAGCTGTAACATAAACTGATACCACTAGATCATTAAACTTGTCAATTCCTTTCAAGAACCTGGGATAAAAACAAGACAGACAAAATTGTCAGAAGGTATTACAAATATAGAGAAAAAGGAAAGAAGCCCAAACACTTGGGAGTGATAATATGAGTACAGCTGCAACATAATATACTCCTCCATCCCTTCATGCATATTAACACAAAATTAGTTGATGTGGTTGAACTAATTATGTCCTTATATTAATTAGAGGCATATTAATAAAGCACAAAATAATAATTTACATTTATTGATTACTATGTACAAGACATTTAACAATTTAACTACAATATTAAAAAAAGAAAGTGGATTATAATTTTGGGACAAATAGAAAAGGAAAGGAGGACTATCTTTTTGGGACCGAGGAAGTATTTTATGCTCTAGAGCTTACATGGCACTAGTGGTCCATGCCAAGTCCTGAACAATATCCAAAGCTGCATGTAATATAAATTGATGCAGCTGAGTAGCATCTTCTCTCTGTCATCGGTACAAGAAGAAATGTGAGTGTTATTGAAGGCCACAAAAGTATGATCAGATAACATGAGATATGAAACTGAAAGAAGACAAGAATAATCAATACACGTTGCAGACAAGAAACTAACAACTCAAATCTATAAACATACAAGTAAAAACACATATGTTTCAAATATGCAATAAGATTCAGAAAAAGGCGTGCATAAATTACAATTTCTTATTTCATTTTATGGTTTTCCCACTAGATATTCCTTATGTTGCATTGGGAAGGCACTTCCAAGGTGACATTAAGCATTAATACCTTGTCTGCAAGTCAGAACTGATGCAGAACACAGTCAAATGTCTAAGATCAGATGATAGATTTATTGAACAATAACATCAAAATGTCGATGTGAGAATTCTTTCAGATTTCACATTCCACCTGATTTCAAAATAAAACACACAACCAAATGAGCTTCTGAATGTCAACCCTATGAGCCTCGTTCCGTATGTTTTGGGCAAAAAGAAATTGCAGTTGCATTAACTACTAGACTTTAGATCACTTAGTAAATCTAAGTGAAATGCAAACCTAGTTGTCTGTATAAGCTCCCTAGAAACTTGCTTCAGATAGCAAATCATTATATTTCTAGGGAATTCATCAAATTACCATCCTATTCAGTCTCCTCTGCTGTTCTACAGTGACAACTCCATTTCCCGAAGATCATTTTGGCATTAGCAATCGGAATAAAAAGAAAATATTAACTACCAAATTTCCCCTCAAAAGTCACAAACATGAAAATGTACCCTTTAGAGGACCACAAAACTCCATAACAACTTCAGAAACTACAATTTTCAAATCAAAAAGACAATTTAAGTGTAGAGAAGTAAGAAATAAGAGAAAATCACCCTACTTTATTGGCAGATCCAACTTCAGCTTCATATATAGGAATATCGTTCCTGCTCACAATGATAAAACAGGCTGTAGTCGCCATTCTTGAACTACAAAAGATACGAATTTAAATTTCAATACACACATCTCGAAAAAAAAAAAAGAAGTTGTAAAATCATAACTAAATCTAAGCAAGAAATACCTCAATAATCCAGGTGCCTTGGTTGCTCGCAATCTCCACTCTGCAACCGAAACGACTTCAACAATGGAGATCCCTTTACTTCCCTCGGTCGTTTTGCTGGTGAGTTTTTTTATTTTTTTTTTTGCATAAGTTTCAATTTGTCCCTCAAACTTTTCATAATCGTATATTCACCTCAAAATTAATTTTTACATCTTTCAATTTACAGTGCTCTTTTTACCCTATTTAATCCCCTAAAGTACATCTATTTCCCTTTTTCTTTCACAAAATCTTTACCCAAAATAAATTTTTAACCAAGTTCATCTTTAATTACGGTCAATTTTTACTGCAATAGTTAGAAATCTTTCAATGAACGGTGCAAAAATTAATAAAAATATGTTTTCTTATAAAATGAGGCAAAATTATAATTATAATTTTCGTGTTAATGTAGATAAAAAAAAAAAAATCTATTTTGAAGTAAAATAAATTTTTATATAGTTTGAGGGTTAAATTGAATCTTTAGCCATTTCTCCTCCTTTGTCTGTCAGACTTGATTGGGCCAAAAATGCGGGCCCAGTATAGCCCAATTCCAGTACCGCCTTCAACCGAACTGCCAGAGGAAGAAAGAAACCTAAGCTTGCTTGAGAGAAGCAAAATTGTGAAGTTCAGAGGAAAAAAAAAATATAAGAAAAAATGGGTGGCGAAGGGATAAGCAATAGTGGAAAAGGAGGATTTAAGTCTAAATTGGATCACTTTTTATACAGTGGAGACAAGAAGCATGTTATGGCTGGTATCGCTGTTATCAGTGTGATCTTTGCCGTCCCCTGGTTCCTTATGAACAAAGGTTTTTTTTTTTTTTATTCTTGCTTTTTTATGTTATTTTTTTTGCTTATATGAGTTTAATTATCAATGCTATTCGTATAGCTTGTTTGGCTGCTGAGAAAATGTTGTCTAATAGATTGGAAAGTTTGAATCTTTCTTCTCTTGGAAATTGAAGGTGTCGAATCCCTTTTGTTTTGATTTATGAAGTTAAACATGGGGAGATATGTGAATCACAGTATGGGATGTTGATACTGAGAGCATTCTTATGTGAAATATTGGAAGGATTGTTTCTCTTGATGGAGTGGGGTGGGAAAAAAAAAAAAGAAATTCTTCTATTCTCTTGTTTGGTTACTAGACGGGAAAAGTAATCGTGAAAAATAAGAAAAATCTGAACTCTCAATTTTCTTTCAAAGGCCAACGTCATTTCCCAACAATTTGGTGGGAGACCAAGGGAAATTAGAAAACTTCTCCTTTCCCTTGCACCAATTAGTTTCCAAATAAATGGTACCAACTTTAAGGAATTCTTTGTTAACCAGCCAGAATTCTATCAGAAAATTTGGTGATCATGAAATGGTCATCTGATGCATACCTAGGATTTTGAACTTATAGGCTTTGGCTTGGTGTAGATTTCTGTCCTTGATGCTCAATCATTTAAGTCTGAAACTGGTTTCAGATTTATTAGATTTTGAGTAAGATGTTACTGTGGTGAAGTTGTACTTGTGATTCTGACATTACCATGACATTTACTATTTTGACAATCAGCTCTCAAATTTTATTTTCTAAACCAATAATAGTGAATTCATCTGTTTTGAGTTTGCGCTGTCGATTTGATAGTTTTTTTTTTTTTGCTCCGTATAATTTCTTTTAGTAATTGTATAATCCATTTAGTGTATTTAGAACAGAAAGAAAATAATCCAGTACCCTTGCATGAGACTTGGTACTGCTGTATTTTTCTTAAATTATGGGAAAGTTTGATATAGCTTGTTTTGCATGGATTGATTGTTCCATGTTCCTTCTTGAGCCTAAAAGATATAAATAACCATGCCTGCTGTTAGCATTCCATGCCTCCTACAGAATAGTGATGTAGCAGCTAGCAGTCTCATAATTGGTGTAGATTGGAACTCATGATAGGAAGGAGAAAAAATTGTACTCGCAAGCACTCTAAGTATTATGTCATGGATTTATGTGATAAATACTGTGTGATGGTGTTGCTGGTTGTGCTGACTCATAAGAATTTGACTGGACTTGCCTAATTAAAAAACTCAAGACCATTGTTGTGTTGCTATTTCTCTGCTCGACATTGAGTAACCCTTAATGGACATTATTAGTCCATAAGCACTAAAGGATTGGAAACTTGGGTTATATATCCGCATGCCAGTTTGGCCTTTTCTCTCTGTTGTTTTTGCAGTATGTAGAAGGTGTACGTGTGTGTGTGTGTGCAGATGTGCGATAATAACTTTTCCTGTTGTAGGAACAAAGCATCAATCCCATCAAGATTATTTGGAAAGAGCTGATAAAGCACGGAGTGAAAGACTTTCGCCGAGTTCTTCCTCTGCTAAATGATGCATTTGAGCGTTTGTTGAACTGATTGGTTCTCCTGAAGCATTTTGATGGTTGAAAAGTATAAAAGCAATAGGTTATTATGCAGCTTTTCCTTCACATTTGGGTAGGCAGTAGTATTTTACTAGACCAGTTGGTGATTTTTGTACCATTTTGTTTAGTTAAATTTTGAGTATGTAATCAGATAAAAACATGAAATACTTGGGGGCGAGAGAGGATTCTAAGTAGAAGTCCTACCACCGAAAAGTTTTTGTTTGACAATTTTGTATCATGCAACTAGAAATTGGCTGGAGGGGAATAAACTAATTATTTAAGACTTCTTCTGCTTGATTTATCATGAGGTTTGTAACAATCACACCGGATTCTGTCCGTTCGAAAATGATAGCCTTGTGTTGGATTCATATTCTGGTTAAGTTTATCTAAAGAGAAAAAAGAAAAACTTCCCTGGTGAATTTTGACAGATTATCTGAGCATTTATTCATTATTTCCTTTATGCACAATCTCCCATGGTTCAACGCATCACGGGGAAGTAACGTTTTTTTACATTGTGGCTATGTATTTTCAACATGTTATTTATTTACTTTTCGGGTCACTAGCATTGAATCTAATGTACATAAAATTCGCGAAAATAATATACTAAAATGCCTATAGAACCCATTAAATCATTAAAAAAATTGAAAGGGTGTTAAGTTATTTTTTTTTAATTTTTTATCCGATCATTTTAATTGATCTCGTATAAAATTAATATAGTGTCCATTTTAATTCCGTTTAAACTGAACTTAATATAAATAATTGAAAAAGTATCTGAATCTAATATCAACTTTTAAAAATTTTCATCTAAATTAAATTTAACGTGAGCAATTAAAAAAATATATAGATCTAACGTCAACTTTTAAAAATAAAAAAAACACGTAGAAAAATATTAAAGTTTAGAGATTTTGGCGTGTGTTTTCCCTTTATAATAATGTGTGTATGAAAAACTGTATAAGAACTAATAAAATAATCAGAAACATTTTACAAATAAAAGTAGAGTAATGACATAATAGTGATAACTCGAGGGATACAAGTTAATTAACCCAGTAATTGTTTGGGGGATGGACAAAGACGAAGCTGCTAGGAATTGCTATGCAGAGCTACTTCTAATGATTATCATTTATGCTTGAGATTAATTATTTTTTGGAAAAAAAAAGAGGCAACTTGATAATGATACAGTAACGCCTCCATTAAAATGAAGGAAAATTTATCAAAGATTGCGGCAATAGGCATCGGCCCTTCTAGCCACAATTTATAATTTCTCACTACGAAATAGAAGCTAAAAAGAATCTTACATTACGATGCAAGTACTTTGTAAACCATTTTCCTTTTCCATGTGTGCTGATTCCTTGTTGCCTTCTAAGTAGAATTGAAAATAAATATGAACTGAAAAAATATATATATATTGAAAGGATGTGCCTGATCACATATCCTTCATTTCATTTACAGTTATGAATTAATGGCAGCAGCAAAAGTATATTTCATATACTATCCATTTCCTACAATAATCTACAAGGGCATGAGTCTTCTATACTTGAAGAACCATACAAATGCAAAAAATATGGTGAGTCCAGTTGCTCCAGTAACAATAAGGACCCACTTAAATGCACCTGCGTCATCAAACATTGGTATAGCAAAGTTCATCCCAAAGATACCTGCTACCACTCCGAAGATGGCAACAACGAACGTTGCTGTCGTCAGTAGTAGCTCAAACTGGATAAGTTGGTTTCGAACATTATCCTACAATTTAAGAAAAAAAAAATCAACAACTGCCAAAATTGATATCAACTCAACCAGCTTTTACATTGAAGAATTAAATGACCGAGCCAAGAGAATATAATACAATAAATTTCCATTCTACTCGAACATCTATAAATCAATCATTTGAAAGCAGCAAAATAGATTAACTTCAGCTGGAATCTTATAGATACCTTGCATTTACATGGGTATGCTAAAGAGAGGCGACCAGCAATTTTTTTAACTCAGTTATCATATGATGAACACCAAGCATTTTCCTTCATTTGTCATTTTTTTCTACTGCTAAGTGCAAAAAAAAAATGTACTTTCTGGGTTTTAAGTTTGGATATGGTAGTTCCCACTCAAAGCAATACAAACAAGACCTATGTATCAAGTATAAAGGAACAGGAAGGATGAAAAGAGACAATACCAATTGAATATTGATGAAATCTTCTGTGTCATCAATGTACTCCTTCAACTGAAACAGGTATAGAAGAGATAAATTAATTGTTTCCATCCTATACAAGCAACAATCAATTGGAACTGAATACCATAGCTGATGCTTACTGATGTCAACTTGTTTAAGGTGCTATCTATGACAACAAAATATGCTTCCAGCAACATTTCCAACTGATCTATGCTCTCAGTAGCACTTTCTGAACTCCTCATGCTCTCATGCCTGCTCCTTGCAATACTCAAACTTTTCTCAAGCCTCCGTGAATCAGGGGGAGAAGAAACAGGAGAAACTGGAGCAGAAGCAGATAACCCACCATCATTTGATCTAAACCCCAACAAAGACTGTTCTCCATAGAATGATGACTCCATCCGCCTTTTCTTTTCAGTGAGATACATTTCGGCCATATCTCCATCATCATCCATAAGCTGTTCTATCTCATCCCTAACCTAGTTAATACAAGTTCAAATAGGCATAAGAGTGGGTTCATAGGGTATTAACTTAAAAACAGTTGCAGAAAAATGCAAAAATACAGCACCTTTTGAACTCTTCGAGTCAAGGCAACAAGTCTGCTTTTCAATCGACGTGCACGTTCCAAGTTTAATGTACTGATTTTTGATGTCAGTTCATCTAGTAATGGGTATGCTTCAATTTCTAATTCTGCTGCCTTTGGAAATTGCCAAGTTGCATAGGCCAAAAACTTGCTCAGCTCACAAATTGTAACCAGAGAGAGAGAGAGAGAGAGAGAATTCTTATGGAAACACACCATAAAAACAGTTGATCGTCCAACAATTACAGATGAAACAAGAAATTAACAAACAAACAGGATCTGTTCAACAGGATCAGTTGAAGTCCAATTATCTGATATAGTTATCAAATTTACAGTATCATTAAACAGACTTGAGAAATATTCAATGGACATATACCAAAAACCAACGCCATTCAACTGTTTTTGTGTTTATCAGATCAAGAAAATACCAAGTTGAGTTAATATCCTTGAAATATAGAAAGTGCATGAGATACCCGCACACTAGAAAGAGAAGAAAGAGAGAGAGGAACAGAAACTTGATAGCTAAAATTCCAGAATGGTTCTTTATTTATGCTGTTCATGGCACAAAATCTTAGTTAAGAGCCTTTCTGAAGATAAGTTGACAACAAACTGAATGCTAGAAGAAAATACATAAGGGAGCATCTTTGTCAATAATTGGTTTACTGGCCATGAAATCAAGCTTGGGTCCTATTATGGCAATTAATTTAGTTCTAAGTTCATGGACAAATAAGGGGAAAATTAATAGTTAATCCAAAATAATATATCTGACTAGAAGGTTTGCATCACCCAGAAAATACAGCCATGTTCTTGGGTCTAAAAATGTGCAGGTTATACAAATTTGTTAAACAGGCATGAAGATGCACCTGTTTAGTCTAAGAAAATGTACATGCTGCCCAAGCATCAATGAGGGTGCAAAAAGGCTATAAAGACAAGCAAGACAAACCCACTGGTATTCATATGCAATTATGCAGCCACTTTCAAATTCACACTAATCATGGTTGCAACTTTAGCTATGCTAGCACCAAATAAATTTAAACACACACAACAGTTCCATGAGAGACTTGCATTTGGATCTTGTAAATCAAATGTAAACCAAGTCTAAGACCAACCATTCAAATTAAGAATTCCATAGATTGAGCATTTATTCACCTGTGAATCAAGAAATGTACAGGCAGATTCCAGAGCAACTTCAAGAGCCCTAAACTCAAAGGGCAAATAATCAGGGGACTGGTTCCCAAAAACATTATCAAACTTTCTACTTCTTCTTCTGTTCAAGTCACCTTCAGACTGCCAAACCTCATTTACTCCAGTTGTTGTCAACCGACGTTGTAGTTCCACCACATACTGCAACACATAGCTGTCAAGGGAATTTAGGAGCAGAACGTCATCAGCTGTAATAATGCACCGAATCTGCTCCAAATTTACAACTATTGCCTTCTCTCTGCCAAGAATTGTTGAGGGGTACACAAACAGAGGATCAAGCAAGCGTAAATCACGAGCAGGCAGATCACAACGCCGCATCATAGTGAACTTGTCAACCTCAATAACCTGGGAGTTTCCAGACAAATCAACGCGAATCCAAGAACGTAGCCCTTGGCCACGCTTCTTCAAACCCAAAACATCCACTCCTTGAAAAGGTTGGCGCCCAGATGCAGATGCTCTATAAGAAGCATCTCTAAGATTTATAGCTGATGCTGGTTTTGGTGGAAGCAGGCGCTCTTTGAGATCGGCCATAAATAACAAGCTCAAATTGCTGGTAAAAAAATGAAGCAAATGCAAATATGAGCACAGTTATTACGGCATTTCTTTTCATTCTCATTTTTAACCATTGATCACAAACTAAGGAATCCAACCATCAAGGCCCTCCTATTTAAAGGCATGTCCTAATGCGAAGAAAGAGCACAGTCTAATGATTTGCAAGTCATGAAGCATACATTCTGATTATCTAACCTTAACATTATGAGAATACAGAGTGATACAAAACCAAATTAGTGCCAAAACCAAAACCAAAACCAAAACCAAATGACACCAAATGGATACATTAAAAAGCTTCATGATTTTACACCAAGCAACAAAACCCAAAAATTAAAAAAAAAAAAAATATATATATATAGAGAGAGAGAGAGAGAGAGAGTTTACCTCCAATTGCAGCAACGATCCAATAAGGCGTGCCCTCCCTATGCGAAGAAGGAAAGGGGGAATTGAAAAACATCAGAAGCCAGTGGGTGACAGTGATATTTTCAAAGTAATTAACCAAAAATTAATAGTCAAAGGGGAAATTAAAATAAAAACCCTAGATTCGTGAGAATCGTAATAACTACCTGAGTATGATTCCGACAGATGCAAAGAGAGGAAAAGAAGAGAATTGATGGGCAGAAATGTTCAAGTCATTGGGTTAAAGAAGAAAGTATTATTGAAGAAACAACCGAAATAATTATTATTCAAATGTTTGAATTAGTCTTAAATTAAAAATGAAGAGAACAAACAAGAAGTAGTAAGTCCTCTCCTCTCTGCGTTGTCTGCTTGCTTATGGGAGTGGGTTTTGTTGTTTTCTAGTTTCAGAGAAAGATGAAAAACAACAAGTGCGGATTCTTGAAAAGGCAAGGTCACCGTCAAGCCCCAAACACAGCCTTGTGTTTTTACTGTGCACTAATATTTTTCAAATATGTGGCTCATATTATTATGGATGTGATTTGTTTTTTTTGGGATTTAGTCATTAATCACTTCCATCTCCATTCTCCACTATTGATGCTAAATTTTCATCCCATTCGCAAATCCTCTCGTCTTACTCAAATCCAATCTAATTCTTCAATAATTTATTCATAATTTACATTGAAAAAAAATTGTCATTAAATCTATATTCTCAATTCAATCTGTTATGCAATACTTATGGTTTGATACATTATGATGAGTTGGTAAGTCGTTTATATTATTTTTTTTTAATTTTATAACTTTTTAATTTATATAGACAATACACGCATAATTTTTTTATTTTTACCGAAAAGATTTTAAAAAAATATGATTTTTTTATTCAAATTATACGTCTTTCTTCTTCTTCCCAAAATTATATGAATACATAAATTATTTGAAAGGTGCCGCATTAGATAGTAAACTAATTATTCTAAGAAATTCTTACTGTAAAAAAAAAAACTATATATTCTAAGAAATTCATGCTTTAAAATGCTAGTTAATTAAACTGAAAATAATAATGAAAAACAGTTTGTTCTATTATAAATTGAAATGGTTGATGATAATGTGATTTAGAAGCCAAAAGAAAAGGCTTCAATCTTTAACATTTAACAGTTAGAGGAGAGTCAGAAGCTTTTCAATTTACTAGCAGAAGCTTGAAAAACATTATCCTGTTTTACTTATTAGTACTAATTTTGGATCATTTCATAAACATTTTTAGCTTCAATTTAACTCATTATTAAATGAGTTCAACCAAACTGAATACTCATGTCTTCCTTTTCTGTTACTCAAAGAATGATTAACTCTAGCAAAGGAAGTGTTTAATATCCTCTAAAAATTATTCAAGCTTAATCACTTGCTCTAATCAATAAATTTTCACTGATTAACATTGTGGTTGAAGAGCAATAACTTGCTAAAAAACATCTAATCTTCTCATTAATTAGCATCTCAAGAATCTGATATCCCCAAAGAAGATTGTTCACTCCTCAACACTACTCAATTCACACATGGGTTTGTAGTTTAATCAAATCAAGAGATTGGTTAATGAGAAGATATACAAACAAGATAACCAAAAAATTGAATGTCTTTTTTTTCTTTCTAATTCAAATGAATACATATTTCACAAATCACAACCAGACAATCCTGCTGCACTCTGATTCAAACATATAATCGGCAAGATTGCTGTACAAAAAATGAATTATGAATTGCCTATCAAGAATGGATAACCTAACTATAAATTCTTTTCTCATCTTTATTGACAATATTATCTACATAACCACTAATTTCTCTGCAAAATTGATTTTCCAAAAGGAAAACAGAGACAAGTTAATAATTCTCACTTTCAAATTGTAGAAGAGGCACAACTTGCTGTATGAAGCTGCCAATCTGCAGAGAAGCTATCTCTTCATCTCACAAACCCATGTGCAGATTTCACCACCAGACCAGTACCAACTACACTACTTGGACACCTGTTTTGGCAAAGTCAAGCAAATTATAGAACATTCTACCATTACTCTTTTCTAAATCATCTGACCAAGAAGAGGAAGGATAACCCTCTTCAGATATAAGGCTGCAATCGTCTGAACAGCTCGAATCACACAACTCATTATCAGTATTGGACAGTGTAGTGCATGAATTCACCCACCCTTCATCCAAAATCTCCCCAAATTCATCATCTAATCCTGATAAAAAAGGATGAATCGATAGCATCTCAGTAGTGAACCTAAACATAGGTTTTCTCACTAAACACCCTTTCAAGAAATCCTTCCCATCCTTTGAAATATCACAAGGGATTTTAGGCAATTCATAACTATCCCCAATTTTTTTGAAAATTTCTTCAGTTGTCATATCTGGTTTAAAATTCCAAACCTTCTTTCCAGTCAACATCTCAAAAACAATACATCCAAGTGCCCAAATATCACAGGGAGGTTCTTGAATATGATCAACTACAGTTTCTGGTGCCATATACATAGAAGTCCCTCCAAAACTAAGATGATCCAACCTCTTTTTCTTACTTTTCGCAAACTTCTTGGCCAATCCAAAATCCCCTATCTTTGGCACCAAGTTAGAGACAGAATCCCCATTCTTAGCAGGCACAAGCAACACGTTCTCGGGCTTCAAATCACAATGCACATAACCATGCCCATGAATATAATCAATTCCTTTAAGAATACACTTAGTGTATCTTCTAACATCCAATTCAGGCAATCCACAGCCACCAGATTGCTTGATGAGATCGGCTAGGGTTCCTCCAGAAGCATATTCCAATAATACATTGTAAACCATCTCTCCATTTTCATTGAAAGTAGTTTCTTCACCATAACATTGAAGAATATAAAGACAGCCATGAAGATTGTCGAATACCTGTTTCTCCTTCTGAAGTGAAGTTGAAGCAGAAACCTCCGCTGATTTGATCGCCATAACCTGAGGAAATATTCTGTTTTTTGAATTGGGTTTCTTCAAATTCGCAATATAAACAGACCCGAATCCTCCTTTTCCAATCAACGGCCCTCTCCGCCATGCTACTCCATGATTGTACGAACTCTCCTCTTCTTCTCTTACTCCGTTGAATTGGTCAGAATCAAGCTTTCTCTTCATCGCATGCAATTTGCTACCTAGGGAAACCAAAAATCTAAGCTTTAGAAGTTAGAAGAAGGAATGCAGAGAATGGGGAATGGGTTTTATGCTTAAAAATCATGAGAAGTATGTTTGATTTCCAAATGACGCTAGGAATAGTACTTTGCCGCCTGTGAAGACCTAAACGAAACTACTTGGCAGTTGAGTTGTCATTTGTTAATGGAACCCGCGTTTTTGTATATTTCTTGTCATAATAAAATATTAAATTTCTCTATGAAATAATCTTTTTTCTTAACATTCATCCCCATAATAACAATTTAAAAAAACGTTCAAATAATAATAATAATAATAATAATTTTTATTCTTATGAAACGCAACAACTCTTGAAAAAAAAAGTCAATTTGTAGGATGAATTAAAACTAATAAAAGATTTACCTTATGTATTTTCTACAATTTAAACTACAAATTAAATACCATTTATATGAGAAAGTCGTGTAGTTTTTTTTTTTTTTTTGATAGAAGTCGTGTAGTTAGTAATTAGGTCAATTACTAATTTTCAGATTAGTAAAAAATATCATCTAAATACTCTTTTAATATATCATATCCCTTTGGTTTTGGTAATTGTAGCCAGTACAAGACTAGGACTTTCGTGACAAATAATTATTTAACAATTGAAAACCTTTTCCTATGTTTAAACTAATTACTCCATATATATTACATATATGAACAAGAATACAACTTCAATCTGACTATATAGTTTTAATTTTGTAAAATTATGACATTTGAGTATAATTATGAGAATTATTTACTTACTAGAAGTTTGTAATGAGAGATATATCATATGGGATAGATACATCTGGCATAAAGATTAACAAGTTAATACTGAAGAAGAAACAAGGTGATCAGCCAACCCGAAAGAACATTCCGATCAATAAGACATGAATATAAAAAATAAAAAATAAAAAAGATGAAGCATTTCGATCCAGCACAATTTTATCTGTAAAACAGAGAAAGTTGTAGGCTTGGATTTTCAAAGCATTCTTTGCCGATTGGCTATAAGCAGTGAGGCTCTCACATATATCCAATCTCTCACCATATCTAAGAACTGAAAGTAAGCATGTCTCGATGGCCTGTAAAGTAATAGACTTCCACAAACTGCCCAAAATCCTGAACCAAACCCCAACCCCATGCTCACATAAAATCCTGACGTTATAATCCCATCTTCTTTATCAACCTCTTCGGTGACTCCATTGATGGAAGGGCTATCAGCTTCAGCTTCTTCTCCAGGGCACCTGTTTGGAAGGGGTTCACCGCAAAGTCCTGAATTCCCCGTAAATGAACTTTCATCAAAGCTCTGCAATTGAGTGCTCCTTGGAATTTTACCTGTGAATCTGTTGTTTGACAAGTTAAGACGACTCAGAAAATTTAAGTCCGCAAGACCCTCAGGAAGCCTGCCAGAGAGCTCATTTGTAGATAGATCAAAAGATTCTAACTGTTTCAGGTGGCCAATTCCTTTAGGAACAAATCCACTCAGTTGGTTATGTGATAAGTTTAGTGAAATTAGGCCTAAAAGGCTTGTTATTGCATCAGGAATTTCGCCATCCAAATTATTGCTTGAAAGATCAATGCTTTTAACTAGGCCAAGATTCTTCCCATACTCCAGCTCTATTCCTTTCCACACAACCATAAGTTTGGCAGCATATGCGTTGCCAATCTTCCATGAAGTACCCCATGACTCATCGACAGGATTTAACAAGGTCGTGAAACTCAAATCATCAGTAGGCCATTCTAAAGCCATAGCAGTGAGATTGCTTAGACATTGCGGTATGCTTCTTGATATATTATTGCGTGAAACGTCCAAAATTTGAAGAGATTCTAGACCGCATAGATTCTGCGGTATAGCTCCATGAAATAGATTTGATCTTAGGCGAAGAACGACCAGATTCGAAAGGTTTTTTCCTACCCATTCTGGTATTCTGCCAGAAAATTTGTTCTCCCCAAGGTCTAAAAGTTTTAGACCAGTGCAATTACCAAGTGGTGGGGGAAATTCTCCGAAGAAACTGTTGTTTCTTAAGTACAATAATTCAACTGGAATTAACCCAAACGAGGCAGGAATTGCACCAGAGAAATTATTGTTCGCCAAATTGACAATTGCTAAACTCTCCCAATGCATCCAACAATCAGGAAGTTCTCCTGATAAAAGATTATCAGAAATGTCGATGTAGTTCAGTTTGTCACCTCTTATTGAACATAAATTGGATGTATTTCCAGAAAACATATTCTTGGAAAGATCCAAGATTGTTGTTCCAGGTGGGAGTAATGGTATTGAGCCATTAAAACTGTTGTAATTCAAGTCAATTGCGGGAAGATCTCCCAATATTGCAGATAGTTTCTGTACCTCTCCACTTATTTGGTTGGAGGAGAGATTCAAGTAGCTAAGTTTGAGAGGAAGCTCCCAGAACCAATCACTGATCACATCTGAGATTCCAGCATTTGAGATATCAAGCTCAGAAACTCTGTTCTGAAACTGAAGCCATCGAGGAAATTCAGGCCCTAACTTGCAGGAGCTCATTTTTAAGGTTTCAAGCTGAAAAGGTGGAACCCAATTTGGGCTGAAGTTTGATGCAAATGTATTTGAAGATATATCCAAATACCACAATTTGGAAAGGTTCAGAAAGTGGATATCTGTGATAGCACCAGACATAGAATTCGAGGAGATATCGAAAATTTCAAGATTGGAAAGTAAGCCAATGCTAGCAGTTAGACTCCCATTTAATTTATTTCCCGACAGATATATTTCCCTGACTGATAAAGAATTCCCCATATTTGGAATCTCTCCAATTAGTTCATTCTGAGACAGATCCAATATTTCCAAAGTAGGAAGATTCCCCAAGGTTATTGGCATTTCTCCTTCAAGGAAATTAGCAGCAACATTAATGTGCTTAATTGCAGGAACAGGAAGGCTATTGTTAGAGCTGAACAAGCCAGAAAAGATTAAAGATGTTAAATTATTGGAAGACAGATCAATGACCGAAAGCGATCCAAAGGAATTGACATGAGATAAAGGTGGAAGAGTATTCAATGATAGCTCACATTCACTCAAATGCAAATTAAGCAAAGAAGGCAGCATATGAATTGCCTGAAACCAATCTGTTGCCTGACTAAGATCATTGTTGCCCATATCAAGATGCTCTAAATCAGACAGATGAGAAAGAAACATAAGACTTTCAACCTTTTCGAATTTATTTTTGCTAAGATCTAGAGAAACTAATCTGGAAAGATTTCCAAGCTCATGTGGAATGGTGCCGTTAAAGTCGCAACCCGAAAGGTTGAGATATCTCAAGTTTGTCAAGGAACCAATGAATTTAGGAATGGAAATATCACTTCCCTGAAACAGACTCAAATCCAAGTATGTCAACTGCTGTAATTCGATCAAAGAAGACCGAATCTCCCCTTGAAAAGCTGTGTACATTATCCCTCCATACTCATTACTGACGATTGGACGAAGATCAAGAACAGCAACATGACCAGAAGTTTGATTGCACTGAACTCGTTTCCACTTGCAGCAATCTTGTTCTTGGGTACCCCATGAAGAAAGCTCCTTGGCGTAATCTATAAGGCCATCTTTGAAGTTGAGAAGAGCTTGCTTCTCACTCTCTCTGCATATACTGGAATTGGAAGTGTTTCCAATTGCAGCTCTTATGCATAGAAACCAAAGCAGAAATGGTATTAGAAATTGAAATTGCATAGCTTTTCTGGTGATGATATTTGTTTTGAATCAAGATGGTAATCCCTAAAGAATGTGCTTTTTTTTTTTCTTGCTTTTGCCATTCTTAGCGATAATTATTCCAAGTAAACGCTACAAATTCAAAGTCGTCTTGGTACATGAAGATTGACTACAAGTAGCGAATAATAAGTGCACATAACATGAAGTCAACTGTTAGACCTTTTCTTCCGCGTGTCGGCTGTGGTGTTTCTTCCACACCTTGAGTCTTCCTATTTATTCAACAAAAATAAATGCTCTATCGAGTCGAAAGATATGAATAAATGATGGATTAATTGTCAACGATTAAATAAACTTATACTCCCTCCGTTCCTAAATACTAGTCACTTTTATTGTTTTCACAACAATTAAAAAATATTAATTAGTTTTAAATTTAAAAAAAAAATTGAGTGATTAAATGTAAATTGAGTAATTCAATGCAAAAAAAATAATCTAATTGATCAATTTTTATTGAAAATGAAAATTAAATTAGAGAGAGAAAATTAAATTGTATTTAAAATCTAAAAGTAACAGATAAATAAAATTTGAATTTTTGTCAAAAACGACAGATATTAAGAAACGGATGTAGTAATTTTTATTTATTTAGCATGCATTATGGTGAGAACTATTGATACCAGAACAAGTTGCATTATAGCACAGCAGCACAGGGTAATTTCTCTTTGAAACCGAAGGAAATTCATTGGTAGCAAAAAGAACGGCGTGCTGGATGTCTGAACACTCATTTGTCTGGTGGAGGAAAATTCGGCATAACCAAGTCAAAGACGAATAGCAAGGCCCGAGGCCGAAGATCAATTTAAGCAAAGTGAAACAAACTAAATAATTCATTCAGTACAGTCCAATTCTATCCCATGCAGGGATTTCAGTTTTTTATTTCAATCTTCAATTCATTCAATTCGATTTTAAACCGAACCCATCATTTTTTTTAGTCCTACTTAATGGGCTAATTTCGACCAAATTGCAAACAAATCCGAAAAGAATAAAAATTAAAGAGAAGGAAAAATAAATTATTGGGGCTACTTTTGAATAGCAGACAAATACACATTGGCTCCACAAGATTCTATACAGAGAAAAACCACCTTAACCCCACATTAATTATGTACAAAGCAACACAACCTTTTTTTTTTTTTAAGGATGAAATGTAATGTGGGTGGGTTTCAGCTCTAAATTAATTTACATTAATTCACCATTTTTATTTACAATTATTTGTTTATCTCAAATGTATGGATTAATGTGGGATGAATAGTCACGAATTCCAGCTCCTTCCCATCCCATCCACTCCTCCCACATGTCCCAATCTGGGTCGTCCATTCCTCTCATTGGCTCATCGATCCCTTGATCATACGCCCCATACGACTCCACCATTCCTGATTCGTCTGGATCTCCTCTCAAACTACTCATCACAATCTGAATTTGCAACCCCATGGGAACAAACCCATTAAATTATATCATACAATAAATGATTAATTAAAGAATGATGAGACATGTTATAACCTTGTGTACCACTAAATGCCAAATCAAAATCAGAATCAATTGCCGCAAGAAAAACATGGCAACCAAATGCCCATGTCACATATATATCCACTCTTTTTCTTTTAGTGGAGAGTCAGGTCCCCATCAAACATATTGGCCCATATCATTTGCAAAACAATATACTAAGCAGAGCTTTAATCACAATGTTTAAGTGGATGATTAGCAATCTTATCCTTCATGTTTTTAATTTTCTTTCTAATTTGATTCGCTCTTCTCACTCCACTCTACCCTGTTATAAACCATATTTCATTAAATTGAAGATATATCCTATCAATTCAATGTACTTTATCATCAAAAATTAATTAACTCAACATATATGCTTTATGCTTTAATTATTGGGAGATATATTCGTGCTTATACATATTTAGGCTAGATCCTGCCTGTTATTCAGCTATTGGGGAATTCTTTTAGCACAATGATCACGTTAGTATTTATCTTCTACTTTTCAAATTTCTAAAAAATAAAATAAAAATTAACCTTTGAAAAAATAATAATAATAACAAAAAAAAATCTACAAATTTAAAAAAAAAAAAAAAAATATATATATATATATATATATATATATGCCCGAGATAATAGCAGAGAGTGAGGGGTGGAGATTGCTACTTACATCATAGGCTTCATTAATCCGAGTAAATTGCACTCCGCAATTGCTTTCTCTGCATACATCGGGATGATACTGAAAAAAAAAAAAAAATCAATCATCGATACAGAGAATCCCAAAAAAAAAATAAATAAATAAATAAAGAAAATGAAAGAAGAAGAGATTGGACCTGCAAAGCAAGCTGCCTAAAGGCTTTCTTGACCTCAGATTCAGAGGCACCAGGCCGGATCCTAAGCGTCTTATAAGGATCCGTCACATAAGCAGATGGAGAAGAAGAAGAAGAAACGCAGAAAAACCTGACTCTATCTTTGACCATCTCATTCTTCTTTTTTCTATTCTTGATCTGAAACCAGGAAGACGAAGAACCAGCGCAACCATTGCCTCCAATCATACCCACAGAAGCAGCTGCCATAATCACAAATCGAAGAAATACCCAAAACACAATCTGATGATTTTTTATAAATAAAATCAAATTGAAAGAATGAAAACAAAACTGTGGGCGAAGGCAGGAAAAGGGCAATGGAAAAATCGGTGAAGAAAAGGATTTTCCGTCCAATAATGGGGAAAGAGAAAATTGTAAAGATAAAGAGTAAGTGTTTAAAAATGGAGAACTGTTATAAATATTTATAGAGAGGGAAAATGGGAAATAATAAGAAAAAGGGTGTTCTATTGTGAGGTCGGATGTAGCCATAGGAGCGGTCCTTATCCAAACATAATAATAGTTTTTTCGATGGTGGTGACGTGTAAACGTGGTTGTTTTTTAAAGAGAGATAAAGAGAAACAGTGCTGTGCTTATCCTGCCTGGTCCTATCCTAGTCAGATTACAGGAATCGACTTTTGTTTTGGTAATTAACTTTGGTTTTTTTTTTTGACAACATTACCCCTTTTCTCGTAATTTTGGTTCTTTTGTCACATATCTTTTTGTTTTTGTAAATTTGGCTTTGAACTTTGGGTATTTTACATTCTTTTTGCATATAGGATAGCATTTAGATGAATTTCAATGTACTTATAAGTAAAGTTTTATATTGTTAGTCATGGATGTAATTTAATACGCTCGTATCTGACCATCAAATCGATAAAACGTGCAATTTAATGGTCAAAATCGGCGCACCCCTAATTACTATTTTGTTACCCCACTAGAAAGAAAGCTTTGCGTCCGTTGCTCCCACAAAATATTGGACGTGCATGCTTGGCCAGAAATAAAATAAATAAAATGGCTACCCTGTACAACATATGATATGCAAATTTGGCTGTTTTGAAATTATATTATAGGATTTGTCCGAATTCGTATACAGCTTGCTTTCCAGTTGAAGAGAGGATGGCAATTTTAAATCATTGGCCCCAAAATAAAAAGGTTCCCCTATAGTATTATTAGCAATTATTGAAGCGCAATTTTCAACCATCGTTTCCTTCATGATTTTATTATGATGTGACCTCAATATTTATCTTATATTTAAAGTATGCCCCTATTGAGTACAATTTTTTTAAATATACAGAATTTTATAATTGAGAGTTGTCATTTCAATGGCATATAGTCCATTTTTATTTAAGGTAATTAGAAATTCTTTTCAATATTATTTCAAAAATTAAAATATTTTATTTTTGTTTGAAACCAAAACTAAAAATTTCCACCTGATTGATAATTTAATAATTAAGTTTAGCTTGCAGAATATTATAATTCTGATTAAGTCTTGTGGGTGGATGGAATAAAAATTTATTTTCCAACAAAACGAAAAAAGAAAAAAGAAAAAAGTCCCCACCCAGCAATCCTAGATTGACAAAATCAATGTTTACATTTATAATTTATTAAGTCCAAATTGATTATTTATTGTGAAGCCATGTGCTACGTTGATTACTTTAAAACTGGTATGAATGAAAGTACCTGGTTTTTTCCTCGTACCAGGAATTGCATAGTCTTAATACTTTATGGCTTCTAACTAATTAACTTACCATTACCATTAGTCATATGTATTATTTTTTGTATTAGGTGGCCATCGGTCAGCCTGGAAAAGATTACTTATATTTCATTGCTGTAATTGACTCAATTACAGGTTTTTATTGTACTTTTGTTTTGTTTTAAACAGTTATAATTTCAAAGCTATGTATTACAGCTCCTCTTATGTTTAATTTGGAAGGGGCAAATTTAGAATAAAATTATTTTAGGAAGACAATTTTGTAAAGTTTATATTTTACGAGGGTTGTGGTAGCAATATTCTCGGTAACAGGAGAAAATATCAAAAATATTGCATAATTTTATTGTGATAATATTAAATTAATTGGATAGAAAGAAACATATTAAAAAGCAAGAAAAACAAAAACTGTCAGGAGAAATAGAAAAATAAATGAGGTGTAATGATGACACGCGTCAGTATGTTATGTGCACTCAAATTAAGGAAATAAAAGAACAAAATAATTCGTAAGTAACAGACTACAAATGGATAATGTCGCCGTTACGTTCCTAGAAACGGTCTCTACTGTTTTCTTCTTTTTCCCTTTATTATATTTTCTGAAGAACAACAAATTATATAATATCCTAAAATATAAATCTGAGACGTCCTTGATACTGCTTAAATTTCCATTCCATGCTTAAATTTCATTTAAAATTATGCAAAACAAACAGCAAAGAAAAATAGTTGAAACAAATCAATCTTTTTAATAACAAATATAATTGAAATTAAATAAATATTAAAAATTTTGTGGACTCACCTTAAAAAAATACAAACCCGGCTTTCATGTTGCAAAGTAGGCAAAAAGACAAATCGTTAGCTATACACTTACTTATGTACTAATTTACGATCAAATGAAAATCTGTTAGTAAATAACAATATTTAAAAAAAAATCAAAAAAACAATTCCATTTAAAATTACAAAAAATTACTTTATTCATAATTTATCAAATATATGTTTAATTTATATTATGTATGATTCTTATTGTAAAGATTTTTAAAATTTACATAAGGGTAACATAAGTTTCACAAGTTAATTAGTATAAAAATTATATATTTTTTTTAAAAAAAGTCCAAAGTATTATTTTGTAACGGATAAACAAACAAACAAATAATATGGATTTAAAAAAAAAAAGATTCGTAACAGACAATAGGTGGATGATGTCGCCGTTAACTTATTCGTAACGGTCTTAACTATTTTCCTGCTTTTTTCAGATTTATTTATATTTTGAAATTAAAATATAGATAAGAAGTTTTATAATTACACGTGGCTTACAGTGATCAAGCTACAATATAAATCTGACGTATCCTTAAATATAGGAAATCGTGTTAGGTTTTGTGTGGATAGTCAAATTGTGGATAAATTATTATTTTAGTGATTACTCACCTCTTTCATTCGTCTATAATAATATTCGTGCTAAATTAAAATTAACCAATTAAAGTAAAACAATATAGTATTAGAAATCTATGGCAATATGACGTTCTTATAGTTTGGATTTAGAGAATTAAATTGTGATTTATCTTTTATTTTTATTTTTTTTGAATTAATGACATAGGTGCAATTTTAAGAATTTTTATTACAACAAATTTAAATATTTCAATTCACTTAAGCATATTTTATCAAAATAATAATAAAAAAGACAAATACATAAATTAATACTCCAATTTGATACCTTTTTCATTTAAACGCTTCAACTAAATAAATGATCTAATAAGCTTCTTAACTAAAAAAAAATGAATATTTAAGCCATTATTAATGAAATGACAGATAGCGTGTAAATTACGCATAACATAACACGTTACATGTGAAAACTCATATGGCATTAATATCTTTTTCTTCTTCCATTCTCATTTTCTCTCTCTCCTTTTAAGGGTATGAAAATCTGTTTGTTTGTTTTTTTTTTTTCTATATCTATAATTCTAAAATGGCGACCTTCAATTTGTAATTTCTTTAGCAACATTAAACTTCTTTCACATACCGAACAAATTAATCTAAATCAAATAAAGTTATCATAATAATCTCAAGGAAAAAAGAAAAACGAAAAGAGTTGAACAAAATGCAAAGATGAAACTAGATCAGAATTTCAATTAAAGGTAAAAAGTAAAAAATCAAAGAGAATCAGTAACCAGACTTAATAAAGGTATGAGCAATATTCTTAGCCATGGTGGTCAAAAGCGTGACCCTGGTGCTCAGCAGCAGCGCAACAATATTAGTCGTAGGCGCATTAACGACCAAGTAGCCATGTTTAGTGGTTACGCTTATATCCACATTGTAAATTCCAACACTAATAAATTCCAACACTAGCTTTCCCAACAACTTTCAATCTTCCACCAGAAGATTCAAACACCTCACGGTACACCTTAGTCCCACTCCTCACAATTAGAGCATCACAAAGCGAGATCTTAGTGTAGAGCTCTTCAGGTGAGCAGGTGCTTGGGCTTAGAGTCAAAATCGTCAAACTCGTCCTAATCCGGGGGAGAATTAGCGGCGGAGTCGAGATTGACGTTGGAGGAAGGCGCCGATTTGAGAGAAAACAAGAACGAAAGGACAGGCGAGGAGAGAGAAAGAAGGAAGAGAGAGAAAATAATGAGAGAGAGTCAAAATATGTAAATGGTTGAATGAGAAAGAAAATTTGTGTTAAAATACACGTAACAATATTCTATTGGATATATTGACACGTCACCGCGTTTGAAATACATTTTCTTTCATTTCTGTTTGTTTCGTTCCATGATGATTTAAATATATGACTTTTTCTGATGTCAAGTGTTTATTATGTCATTTATTTAATTGAAATGCCTAAATAAAAAATGATGTCAAGTTAAAGTATCAATTTATGTATTTGGCCTAATAAAAACATAAGAGAAGACGTTTAATAATTCTTTTAATGAATTAGGAGAGATTGACAAAAAAGAAAAAAAAGAATTAGGTAATGTGTCATTAACATTATTTCAATTTTAATTTTTTAATTTTTTACGTCATTTTGTACTCCATCTTATGTAAATTGTCACTTTAAAAAAATTAATAATTTCACCTAAAATGTTACTTTATAAAATTAAGATAATATTTATTATATTTATTTTAAATTTAATTTTTTATTGAAATCAACACTATATTAATATTTGTATTAATTTTTTATATATATATTTTGTAATAATTATAACTAAACCAAAGTCTTTTCTACCATTATTTTACTTTTTTCCTAAGGCAGCATATCCAGTGCGTCATGCACCCCGTCCGGTATGAATAATGGTGCGTGTTAACTCGACAATATGTATGTACATGCGCACCACGATAAGAATCCACTTAATGGTCTCTATGTTGAGTAAACAAAATCAAACACTAGGAAAAAAAATAATAAATGTAGTTGAATTTTAGGTGCTTTGTTACGTACAGTGTGAACTATGAAGTAATTTTCATTTGACTGCAAAAAAATAAATAAATAAATAGCGGATCTTATGTTAATGATAACGATACACATATAGTTTTGCAGAAAATGTATTTTATATTATAATTTATTTTTTAATTATGTATAAATTATAATCCATGCATAATTTAACAAAAACTCAATATACAATTATCAGTTGATGTTCAATTATTTTGATTTTTTTTTACAGTAATGATTTTGATATTAAAGTAACTAAATACCAATTCTCCTTTATAAAATATATCTTTGGTACTACAATATTATTACTAATATATGCTTCAATAAAAGACATTCAAACCTTGGATAACTACATTATATCTCTCAAAATTCTAGATAGAATTGTCTTGAATTTTCAAGTTAATCTAATATACTCATTCATTTCATTTTATATGTCACTTTTAAGTAAAATTTAAATTCTATTTATCTAATACTTTTAAACTTTCAATAAAATTTAATTTTTTTTCAATGTAAATTTAACCAATTAAATTTAAATTCGTGCATTAAATTACTCAATTGTATCTTAAATTTGAATCCAAATAATACTCATTAATCATAATAAAAATAATAAAAAAATAATATATAAAATAAAATGAATGAATAAATTTTAATTCATATTTTTTTATTTATTTGCTGCTGTAATTTTTAATAAAAAAAAAAGCTCTACTCCTATTTCAGGGGACAATCCACATTGATGCATGGATTCCCAAATTACAATTAATTGACTGACAAATGCATTAAAGTGTGAAATAGCCAGCAAAATCGTCTTATTTGCAAGGAACATATGTAATACCATCTTTTGTCACATCGAAAAATTTAAAGAAAGTTTCAATCAGAAAAATGATATCTACTTATAGATATTATTATTTATTTTCAAGAAAATCATGTTCTAAAGCGTAATTAATGGTAAGGAGAAGGATGCATGCATATATAAATAATTATATCACTATCACAAACTATTATAAAAATATTGGAATTTATGGTTTTGGAAGAAAGTTGGAAATTTTAATTCATTATTCTATTATAGTTGTCTTTGTCAAAGCGTAACCTGTTGAGTAGGTACTTAATTCTGTTTATTTTTCTACTCGATCAATTATTGAATAGCGTAGAATAATGGACTTGTGATTTGTCACTACGCCCGCCATAACCTGTTCAATAAAATACTACTACCAACCTAGATTTACCGCTGCAAGTTACCTGTATCTGTATGCGTTTATTTCAGAAAATTCTTAATCTATGAATATGGTATTTATTTAATGGTTTAGCTTTAAATCAATAAATTGGTGATTTATCATGATTTTTTATATTTTTTATTTTCTTACTATTCTTGTTTTAATGTAATTCTAAAACTACTTTTTTTTTAGAAAATTTAATAAATTTTTGTTTTATATTCTTTCGAAAGAAAAAGTCTTCTTATGTGGTAGTTTTTCTCCCAAAGAGCATATAAATTTTACATAAATATTTTTTATTTCAGTTGTTTTTTTTAAAAAAAGGCAGAAAACCATTTAGCAGTTGGTATCCATTTACGAGTCTATCTGTAACCTCTAATCATAGTTCTGGAAATTGATCGATAAAACCAACTTAACGAATTCTGTACCCAGAAACCAAATTTACATAACTAAGAAAACATAAACTTATAGAAAAACATCTCACCATTTACAACCACCAAAGCTCATTTCCGAACACTGAAATTGTACGTCCACGATCCATCACTCACGTGCTCGTCAAACTTCAACTTGTAGAAGAAGTAGCCACCTGTTTAGAGCATCGGACTACCGCTACTTTCTCTTGCTTAGCCACCATTGAACCTTCATCAGCATCGGCTGTACTTTAGTTAGTCTCTGATGGTTCATCAAGTTTTGCTGCATTTTCGTTCATGTCAGACAGCTGGTCTGAGAAAAGCGGCTGCTGCTCTACAGAATCACCTGAATTGATGGGTTTCTTGAACTGCACTAAGATCATTGTCATGTTATCGCATCCCTCGCCACCAGCAGTAGGTGCCAAACACCTGTCAAAAACTTTCTCGCAAATTGCTGACAGCCTACTTTCCTGCATGGAGGTATAGAAAGACTTGTCGTTTTGTAATTTTCCATGTATGCACAAATCTAAGAGGTTTAAAAGTAAACTTACACAGTTTAACTGCTCACGGACATAATCCACTAGCTGTTGACTCGACATGCAATCCCTAGTGCACAGTGGAGACTTTTATCAAAATAGCAAATCTCAAAACTTGGAGTAGAGACCCAAGAGTTGATAAAAAGTCCACAATGCAAAGATGGCGAAAAAGAGACTATACAATGAGAAGGACAATCAATTTTTCCAGCATATAGAGATGAAAATGTTTCCCCTAATGTGGTCTCAAACAAACATGAGATGGCAAAAATTTTAGAAGTAAATAAGTTCTTTCAAAGCTTGCTTCCAGCTTGTCACAATATTTAGTCTACACATTTGGCAGACAGCTTAAGACCAAACTATTTTCCCAAGCTCACTCATTCTGTTAATAAGAACCATCAAATTTCGTCGCTCAGAGACTTTGAGCAAGAGGTCAGATAAAAGGGGAAACTGAAAGTTCCAACATTACATGACAAAAAATATGGGCTTGAAAATGCAATAAACAGCTGTGAGATAATTCTATTAAAGTCAATTTCACTACTCTAGTGAATTGCAAAGAAGGAAAACTCCACCAGAAAAACACCCCATACTTGCTTCGAGTTTCTATCTTTAAAATTTTCAATTAATGATAGATTATACAAAAAACTGACTGAAAATATTTGGGCTTCCTTTTTATCTATAGCTGTAGATTTTCTTTTCGTGGAAAAAAAATCATCCAACTGTTCCACATAGAACTGTCAAACTCCAATGGTCTTAAAGGCACTCGTGTGACTCATCAGTCTTATACTCCCTCGGTCACCTATTGATAGACACACTTTCCTTTTTTATCTGTCCCAAATTATAGGCCACTTACTTTTTGTATACTACAATTAATTGCTTAATTCTCTAATTTATCCTTATTTGTTATTCATTATTATCAACAAATATTAAATATTATCCAATACTTCTTACATAAACCTCTAACAAATACAAGGATAAATTAGTAAAAATCCAAGTACATTATATAATCTCAATAAAATTAATTGCATTTTCTTAATCCTAGTGAAATAAAAAGTTTGCCTATCAATATGGGATGAAGGGAGTATTATACTTCACTAAAGTGATAGCATGTGGACACTTGACCCATGGATGTTAATATAGCCTCTCTTTATGCATTTATTTTACTTCATTCCCCAATTATCCCTTTTCCCCAATTATCCCTTTTCTTGCATGCAGCACTCTCCATAACTTGTTTCCTTTTCCTCAGTTTTTTCCATGTTGCTCTCTCACTTTCTGCAAAACCTACTTTTTCTTCTCTCATCTTCAACCTACATTGCCACTACTCATAGCAGCTCCACACTCTCTCACACACATTTTCTCTCTCAAGATCACTTCGGGATGAAAATAAAAGAGGAAGTCTTATAGTGTGAGCAATTATATTCATGGTAACAGAAACATACTTTTCAGAACAGGTATTTGCTTACCAAATGCCATCGCAAGCGAGAACAAGAAATTCATCATCATTGCAAAGCTCAACCTATAAAAAGTTGGATTTAATAGGATAAAGTAAAAAGCATAAAGCAATAACAGAATAACATAATAAATGACGGCTGCATACAGTCCATATGACGCCAGCCAGGTCATCTAGTATTCTTAAAGCGCAAATGGACACTGTTTGTCTCATACATAGATAGAGTGAGAGAGGGAGGGAGATTGGGGGGGGGGGGGGGGGGGGGGGGGGGGGGGAACAAAGAGATTAATTTAGAAAAAAGTTTCTCCCATTATTAAGTTCAGTCGATAAAGCTCCATAATTGTTAACAAAAAAAAAAAGTAAAAAACAATTAAAAGAACAAGGAATAAAGCATCAACCACCTAAACAAAAAGAAAAATGTCTGACACAGAAATGATGCATACAGTATTTATGTCTGGATTGGCAGTCACAATTTGTTTCTCCACAGGTAATGATCTGTTCTGCTTGAATTCCGCATCCCCTGCAATAAAGTTTCCATGAGAAATTTGGATGTCAGACAGGAAGGAATTCCCTTTCCTTCCTTCTGTTGGATTAAAACTGGAATAACATTAGTTACCAATTGCCCGAGCCAAGTTCAAACTTCCATTGACACGACCAACTTGTATGAAACCGCCAGCTTTAAGAATCCTATCTCTTTCAACTTCAAGGTCTGGCTTGTGATCTTTAGACAAATTGTATGCCTGCATAAAAAAATACTTGCATAAGTGAATGAAGATTTAAACTATGAAAAGGATGATATGCTAATCTGAACAGAGACATCTGTGCAGAACAGTTAACCAAATATCTTAGGCTGTCCTTGAAACTGAAGATATAATAGCAAAAGTTCTGTGGAGGTATACAAAATAACATCCTTAAAGAGGACATGACAATCAAAAACATATGGGACAACAGATTTCTTCCTCAGTTACGAAAGGTAAAATGATATTCAATTGTCCACCCTCATTGGAGGATGTTAGCAGCATCCTACCTACTTTGGTGAGTACAAAAAGCTTTCCGCATGAAGAAGAAAACAACAATAAGAGCCTTTTTGTATTAGATTCAGTGTTAGTTTGATTCAATTACTCTCTTCTTCCATCCAAAAATAGAAACCAACTGATTATGGAGTTTGGAATCAATGAATGGAACTTCTAAATCCCAACTATAATCAGTCTCCTTGATGATGATGCTGTGACTTTCATAACAAAATGATGTTTTACAAAAAAGAAACCAGTGTGTGATTGGACAATAAAGTCAAAAATTTTCTTTTCCTAACATCAATTGGTGGGAAGCAATATGATTAAATGGTTTTATTAAATCTAAACACCATACAAAATGTTAACAATTCAAAAAGTTGTTTGTAGATAGCATTGTTCATGCACTTCAGGCATGCACACTGAACGGTTGAAAAAGCTAAGGAACAACTACAATTGAAACTGTTTGCCTGCAAAAATGGAAAACAAGCTGAAAACTGAGAAAAAATTGCAGGCCGGGGGGGGGGGGGGGGCGAATTGAATACCTGACCCTTCCTGGATATAACACAACGAGAATCACCAGCATTGGCAACAACAAGTTGGTTATTTCGAATAATTGCAGCACATGCTGTGCTTCCACAATTTGGTCCATCGAAATCAGAATGAGGTCCCTGGTTTTGCCAAATAAAATTTCCTAGTCACATTTGGATCACTCAAGATACTAATGCAATATTAATGAATATTGTATACAACAACCAACTCCTATTGCTACTGCAAGGAAAAAAAAAAGGGATTAAGACATATCATTGACCTCGAAGGCAAAAATTCAATTAACAAACTAACTAATTATTAAGGTATGATCAAAGCGAGTATCAATCATTTCCAAAAAAACAGGTAAGAAGAGATAAATAGTATATTTGACTTTTCTCTTTCCACAGATCACAAGTTAATTCCCTTCAAAAAAAAAAATCATAAAACAGATCCATTAACGTATACTATATTTGGACAAGGTGAAATGATAAAAAAGAATTTAATGAAATACAAATGCTGCTTTCATGAGTTTGTTCGCTGATATGTGAAAACTCAGATAACCATAAATTCCTCCAAAAATGCAACACCATTGAGAATGGCAATGAGAGAGCTTGCGCAGGTAATCCTTCACTTTATCCTATCAAATACCCACCTGCACCTATCAACTCCTCAGCATGCAATGCTATGAAATAACAACTACTACAAATATCATGCACAAAAAAGAACATAACAAGGTAAAGCATGTCACTTCACTACAAATTAGCAATATTTCTCTATTGCAACTTCTCAATTCCAATTTAGAATTTTACCCAGACACTTAAAAGTCAAACCTATCCCAATATATTAGTATTCAGTATAAAATGTATTTAAGAATTATGATAAGGAACCATCAGTAACTTTTTGGGGTTGATTAGGAGGCTATATGGGCATCAGGCCTTAGGCATCAACGGGCCCGATATCTACAGTCACAATTCCACCCACCCTAAGGTTATAGTGGTTGAAACTTGAAATTCCCAGGTTCTGGAATGAAGATTTAACGACTGGATCAAATAAGTCAATAACTGAGGATATAAACAATAAATGGCAAGAAATTATGAGAACAAACGATTAAAAATTAAAGAATTAACTTCTTTACTTGGTAGATTGACCAGATTTTTCTCAATTGCTTCATAAAGTAGAAACAAGGATTTTGTCTTTGGATTCATTTGGAAATTTCCTTGTAGATTCTTCTGCTTCCGTCTTGTCCCTTTCAAGAGCATTTGTGAAAGTTATCCAGAAACATTAGAAGCGCCGAAGTATTGCAGAATCTAAGAGCTTTTTGTTTGGTAAGAAAGATGCTATAGTTCTTGGCGGTAAAACTTTCTTTTTGGTATACTGTGGAGTATTCAGATAGGAATACACACGGTTTCAACAATTAAAATTTGTCCTAGATTTGTTGCAGTACAATTTGGAGTGTTTTAGCCTGCAAGTGGGCACAAACTGAGAGAGCTACTAAGGGATTTTTCTTTAACTGTAATCCCAATTCATTGAAGGATACTATTTCATTAGTTTCTATTAATATTCTTGTTTGTACTTTGATGACTCTTCAGGAGGATCCTGTTCCCATGCAAAATCTCGGTGGTGATAAAAATGATTAATTATATACTAGAAGCTCAATTTCTAAGAATTTCCAAACAATATGCAATTTCATAAGAGCACTTAGGGGAAAAAAATAATTCCATAAAGAAGCTGACGTCAATTCATTATATTCATGATATTGGCGTAGGCATTAATGCAACTATACAATAATGCAGATAAAGCAACTCCAACATGAAAGCCCTCGGAGTTCTCTGCCCCAAAAAACATCAGTATCAACATAGCAAGCAGCAACATAACATCCCATAGCAAACTCGAAAGACATGTTGGGGTGTGTGTGCTTGTGTTAATATATACCTCCTCAGAAGACCAATCTTCAGAGTGACCATTGACTTCACCACCCCTTGGTGACCATATAAGCCCTTCTATCATACCAGAAACCTTTTCTATCTTATCACCCAATACAGCTAATTCCCTCCATCCCCTTTGTCCACGCATCATCTCATCCATTCTGCATCAAAATTGTTAATAGAGAATATAAATGAAGTGAAAAATATTTGACGCAGAAAAACAATCAATTGCATCAACAGAATTTTACTTTGATTAAGCTGACCATTGTGAACGTTTCAGGAAAGTTAAAGACTTGAAGTCAAACCACTGGAACTAGAAAAATTTTACTAATTGACAATGGTACCATCATTAATATGGCATGTAATAGTAACCATTTTTTGCGTAATAAAATTGCTTCAACTTACAATTATAGCATCAAGTTGCTGAATATCAACATAAACTATAACCGAATCCAAAAAACCTTCAAATGTCCAATATATTCAGGACATATAATCACTGAGGATACTATCAAAACCATTTCTTACATTTATCCATGGAACATGTTTAACATAAATTCTAGAGCATCCAGTGAAATAACCTGAGAAAAGACTTCTGTAAGGAAGTCCCTAAATCTCCAGCTGAATAAGCTTCATGCTTGAGCACTTGCTGGTGAAGATACTTGGAACAAAACTTAGCCACCGCTTTGCCTACAAATTCATGGACATTGAATTTATGATCATAACATATAAATACAAATATAACAGACCAGTACACTGCTAGAATGAACTTTACTATGATTAGTAAAATAACAACCTTTTTCCCAGTACAAGGGGCAATTAGATATCTGCTCAAAGCGCCACTAGCACAAGAGATCTTTGACTAAAGTACACTGAGAATTTACAACTTCAACAGACATCCTTCTCATTCAAATCTTCTAAAGTTTTAAGATATTTCTTCCTTCACTGTGTTGCTCTATGAAACAAATAGATCCTTACCCATTCACATATTTATCACAGCTTTCAGTTAGCAAACTATCTCTCAACATGTTGTCAATTGCTTGCTTAAATTCAAGGAATAATTTTAAGTTTAATCTTCAAAATGCATATCTTTTTCAATATGATCATCACAATACAATCAAAATCCTACAATATTCAGCTTTAATTTAAAAAGTCCTTTATTAATTGTATGTGCTGGATTAGCTTAATGACATGGAAGACCTTTATACATAAAAGAAAGCTAGATCAATTTGATAGCAATAATGAGAAAATGATATATTGAAAAAGAGAGAAAAAGATGTGACACATTGTACAGATGACAAATTCAGTAACCACATTTATATTATTCAGTCTAAGGATCAAATTCAGACAGTTTTCACATTTAATGAGTGAATCCACCAACCCTTTGCAGTTCACCCAAATTTTAAGTCCTTGTGTCTCAAACCCCAGCTCAACACATAACTGTTCACAGGCAGATATCTTCGGTTACAAGTTACATGCATAAAAACATCTCCAGCACAAATAGGAATTGAAAATCCTTATTTCCAATGAAAAATATACTAATTTCAAAGAATTGAAATAGATTTTATAGCAGACGTGCAGTGATAGATTGTATTTTATTAAAAAAAAATAGAAGACAATTAACAAGTGGAACTGAAAATCAAACAAAATTGATTCGGAATATAAAGGTTTTTTAACAAAGAGGATGTATAAGAATAAAATTAAAATATACCATAAATTAACAGCACTCAAATAAATGCTGACCTCCATGGCCATCATAAACAGCAAAGAAAGATGTTGAACTGTCCAAATCTGGATAAGCTGCATGCTGTTGAACAACTTATATAAATTCAGTAGGTAATATAACAGAATTTGTGGAAAATCATAGAACTACTGGTTCTGTAATTGGAACTACAACATCTCAGTCCCATGCTGCAAACACTGTTATAAAATGAATTATATCAGTTTCAAATTTGGTTCTACCATCAGTTGGTCCAAAAATAATACAAGAAATAGATTTTATTTGTTCCCACAGAAACCTATAAGTAAGCAACACATACTATAGATCTGTCCAAAAAAGCACATACTAGAAATAACAGCGTAGTTTTTCCCAAAAAATCAACTAGTCATAGACTCTTTCATGAAAAAAGATACTTTTAACCAGGATAAAATTAAAATCAACTAAGAGGATTAAGGCCTCATATTGACTTTACTCCATTTGGTCCTCCAACTTACAAAAAAGTCCGACTCCTACCAGAAGAGGTCATGGCAGTTACACGCGAATGCATTTGTTAAAAAATTACTAGAAAAAGGCCTCCACTGCAATGAGGCAAAAATAAAGAAAGGATGAGCTCGAGTAGAAGCACTATCATAGAGGCAAGTGCTGAGAATCTGTAGCACTGTGGCTGTGTTGCAACACAAACACAGTGCTATCTAGTGGAAAACCATTTGAGTCAAGGTCAAGTACATTGTTATTCACCGGTACAAATTCTAGTAGGAAAAATTATTAACATGGTAGGCACTTATAACCCATGACGCTCCAACATCATATAGAAAACCCATATTTCGGCTATTGTGATTTATCAGTACACATCTAACCAGGATTTGAATGATGTAAAAGCTCACAAGCATTTATATCGATTTGGCATCCATCATATTTTCAGATTGTTTCTAGCTAGTATGGGCAGATCATGTAGCATAGTATGTAAAATTAATTGAGTTCAAACATTAGCAACAATGCCAAAGAAAAACAGTACCTAAAAATAAGGCAACAATACCAGTGATTATGTCAATATGTGAATGCCATTCTTGTAACTTAAGCAAGTAATTATCAAGTCCTAATAAAGATCAAACATAAGAACACTGATTACAGAGAATACTAACAGCATCTTCCATGGTTGCACGCCATCCTTGCATTGATGACAACCCATATCGAAGTCTATGATTCTCGCCATCTTCTGACGACTTCTCAGTTTTAGGGGAGCTGAGATACACCCCCATCCCCTGCTAAAAACAAACCAAAAACTATCAACAAAAAATTTCTCAGGGTCGATAGATCCATAAAACAAACATGCACATATATTCCATAACAATATGTATATAGAAATTGTAAATGACATGTCAACCATTCTCTCCAATCCAATGCTCAAGTTCCCAATTCTACACAAATAGAGGCATAGATATCAACATGCCTCAGTATGTGAAAGTTTTTTGCTTCAATGGTATTTTCTTTTGGTACACAAGGAATATCCACCAAATTAACAAGACAATACAAATTAAAAGTTACTTGTAAGTGACAGCACATAAGAAAACAGAAAATGAGTTCAATTAAGATCAAATTCAAACAAGAAGAGAAATCAAGCAAAATCAACTCATGCAAATTCAAACCAATGCGATTTCTATCAACGACCGAAACCTGCAGTTAAAATCTAACAGTCCATCAAACTTTAAAAAAAAAAAAATTAATAATAAAATAACTAAACAAAACGCCAACCAAAATTCTTAAACAGTCCCGATGGATAAAAAAAAGGAAAGAAACAGAGATGAAACCTGAGCGTCATATTGGAAAAAATAACAAAACAAATAATTGAGTGAAGTGTATTCGTTGGAAACAAGTACGACATAGATGTAAACAGAAACTCTCAATTTCTTTCGATATCTTCATGTTTGCAAGCGAAACAAACAGATCGTAGAAACGCATTAAAAACTAACAACTAATTATCAGCAGAAAGAGAAATCGATGCTTAGAGATGTTTCCTACATGGAAAAAGAAAACGATCGATGAATAACGAAGAATAAAACATGCGTTTCAGGGTTTAGAAATGTGACTGTACTCACTTATCAGTTGCGGAGTCCGAAAGATCAAACAGGGAGAAGGAGAGAGTATAGAAGAAAGGAGTGTGAGATTTGTGGATAATCCTCTTTGCAGGGACCAACGACCAAGTAATCCAAAGGATTCATTAACAGTAGCTTTTTCAGTTTAACCAGCGGGGCCGGCACGTGCCCTGCAGTGCGCATATCACTAATTTTCTTTTTTCTTATTTCTTATTTAAAATTGGAGTTATTATCATTAATGACTTATAAACGGTCACATATCCTACTTTTGATAATTCGAGTGGCAATGGTAATTATTCATTTTAAAAATATGACGGCAAAATTTTAATTTTTTAAAATTTTAATGGTAAAAATAGCTAAAAAATATTTAGTGACATTTTTTTATTAATTTAAAAAATTTAATAATAGGAAATGACCTTAATACTTTATTAAATATAGAATATAAAAAAATAAATAAAATAGTTACTTGAAAAATCGATTTGAAATTTTGGATTTACCAGTTTAAGGTTTCAAATTATATTTTTGAAATTTTTGAGTTATGGTTTCAATTTCAATTAATTAAGTTAATGTGTATATTTCATTTTATATTTTAAATTGTACTTTAAGTAATAAAAATGAGATTTGCATAATTTTATAAATATTTTATGCCTAAATTTTTAATTGGTTAAAAATTGTAAATCATGATTAATTGAACAAAAAAAACAATACACAGATTAACTAAAATGAATGATTAAATTAAAAATTAATTATTTATAAAAATAAATATTAATAAATTGATTAATAAAATAATCAAATTGATGCATGAACACTCACAAAGACATTATTATGCCGATTTATAATTTATCAATTTCTAACAAAAATAACTACTAAGTAGAAAGTGTGACAACAATAGCTTATGAGATCCACGAGTGAATTTCGCAACAACTATATAAGCTTGGATTTGGATTGAATTCGATTAACCGTACAATGCACCGAGAATCTTTCTTGCAACAACTATACAAGCTTCGAAATCTGGTGTATTGACTATTATCATGAGAAATGGGAAACTGATTTAAAAGAATTGGGCTTGACATGGCTATGACTGGCAAATTCAAGTCCATTTGCATCTAAGATGCAACTTCAAATAGCATGTTCAAGAATGTCAATTTGTTTTTCTTTCTGGTTCATAGTAAAAACAAAGTGGTTCAAATTAATTTTTTTCTTTAATAATTCAAATTAGAATGCTTTGGCGCGTGAATCTTATTCCAAAACCAAAATTAAGCCAGAACTTAATCATTTGGAAGGCCCAATGCATAACAAACGAACGACCAAGGCTCCAAGGCAATAGTAGTGCTTCTTATCTGATCGAACTGACAGGAGGGCATGATACACACCAAAACTCATGCTTTCTATCTGCTTCTTGTCACATCGCCGCTCACTTACTCTGACAGTAGAGCAGACCTACTCAAGTGGATTTTCACATCTAATATAAATACCCTGAAACTGTAGACTTAGGTAAATATTGAATTCTTGACACTCTCTTTCACTAATTTCTTTTTCTAAAAGTACTACTGACTTAAATTTCGCAATAAACATGTCTAATTTGAATAGACGCGTCTTATTGCATGAACACAGTATTGCTGATCCGATCAGCTAACAACCATCCGATTTTATTTGGATTTGACATCTTGGGATCTATCCGTGCATATTTTTTCTGTTGTGGAAGACTCAGTTTGCTCAATTACTTGCCATATTTGCTAGTTTAGTAGTGTTTTTTTTTTTAATATATTTGCTAGTTTAGTTTGTGATTGTAAGTTTTTAAAATTTATTTGCAAAACCGCATCGTTTTTTTTGGATAGTTTATCTTTTTACATTATTGAGATTATTAACCAAACTTATTAAAACTATATACATATATCAAAAAAAAGGTCACATATGCTATACCTATATATACATATACATAGGCACACGCAAATAACATATATATGAGACAAATTACACCAAATAATAATAATAATGGCAAAACAAATAATGAGTAGTAGTTAGTAGCTCAAGCTACAATTATGCAATAGCAGAAGTTGACTAAAAAATTTAGAATAACCAATCACTCAAAGTAATTTTATAATTGAATTTTAATATATATACCCTTCATTTGTTCTCTTTAAAAGTTTTAATTGAAAAATGAATAAAATTTAATAATTCTCTTCTTATTTAGAATGTTTTAAAATTTTTGTCTCCTTTTTACAAATATATTATAATTTTGCCTCCTTTAATATTAATTAATGGGTCTGCCCCTTATATATAACATATTGTATGAACTTTTTTTAATACCCAAAAAATTCAGACTACATGAATAGTACTTTTCGGACTGTAAATAGTATCACTTGTGGTAAATAATACCACTGGAGTCGAAATTCACTTTTTTCGACCATTGGAAAGTACAATTCATGAGAAGTCCGATGGTGTAATTTGAGGTGAATTTGAGTTTAATTAGAGCCTTAAAAATCAAAAATAAAAATAAATTACAGTTTGGTAGGAATAGTAACGATGTTGACTGAATCTTGACTAAGCCGAAAAAAAAATGTTAGAAACCTCCAATTTTTTATTTTTTACTTTACATACCCATTATAAATACTATAATGAAATTTTTGAACGTAAAAAATTAAGTTTTAGTTGAAACAAAAAAAAATTATCGGACCGAAAAAATTGCTAAAACGACACCTTTTTGACCCAAAACTTTTTGTGCACCCTAAGGAACAATTATGTATTTTTTAGTATTTTTAGATATATTTTCATGAAAAAATACAAAGAAACAATTATGTACCGATAGGAGAATAACAAGTAGCACAATATGGGCCATTGGATTAAATAATAAGTGAATCAATATTGGCTATTCATATGGGGATATAAAAGGATGAAAAATCATATTTTCCTAAACAAACCAATGTCTTCTTCTTCTTCTTCTTCTTCTTCTTCTTCTTCTCCTTAAAGCTGAAATAATCTTCCTCCATAAACCTCCATTTTTGCTTTCTCTTTCCTCCCTAAAACCAAAGATTTCCACCAAATTTTTTCACCTAAATTAAAAAATAGTCATCCTCCTAGCTTTAGAAAAGCATATAGCAAAGAAAAGTGAAGAAAAACTTGGAGAAATTTGAAGAGAAAAATTGTGCCAAGTAAGTAAAATTGTAGAATTTTGTTAGGCTTTGGAGGAAATGATGAAATTAGGTAAAATTACTATATATTATGCTAAAATTATGTGAAAAACTCAATAAATTTCTTCTCCACAATTCGGCCTAGGTTAAAAAGTGAGTGAAGAAGGAAGAAAAAGGAAGGAGAAATGAAAAGAGAAGGAAAATAAGTAAGAGATTGATGTATGTAGAAAATTACGTATTATAAAATTTTCTACTTAAAAACCTTATTAATATTTTGCATCCAGTGTAACACCCCCATATCCCTTAAGAGGATAAGCGAATGCACACTACAAAACAAGCAATTCGGGTCATGAGTTCACATGCAGTCACATAACATATTCAAATCTCACTATTATAAGAACTAGTTTCTTTAACTTTACATATTCACTTATTGCTTAATTAAAGTTTAAATACACTAACAGTTTTCACTAATTTGTTTTGGACTTGGAATAGAATTCCAAATTTCCTACGTATCCCAATAATTTTAGGAATCAGAACCACGTAATTGTACATTCATCATTTCATTATACATGATCTTTATATATAATCAAGTTAACATATAACACAAACACATGCTTTATAAATATTAACTCTTTTTTAATATGCATACATAAATAATCAATTCAAAAATTCATATTCATTTTCGTTTACATGCTCTTATAGCTTTAATAACACTGAAACTCTTATATTGCATGAATCCTCATTAATGGTGAATAACGGAAAACACTCGATACCGACTAGTAGTATTGAACCCTATGAGACATAAGTCTCGAATCACTCGATACCAAGAGGTATCAAAAACTCAACATCTTTTGATGTCAACACTAGGCAGCTGCAGTCATTATCCCTTATAGGCATACTTATTTATCCACGACTATGCACAATTTAGGCACAAATATATATTGTATGTGCACACACTAACTCACTTTACATAACATTTTCTTTGCATACAATCGTTTATTCCATTTAAATCAATACAATTTCAACTATATTCATATATCAATTATGCATATCTAGAAACATCTATCAAAATATGCTATATGCATTTCACTATTATTTTCATGTAATTCATGAACACTATAAGCATTTCATCATGATTCAATCATATATCATCCGAAATTCATGTCATTTCATTGAGACACACAACACACATACAATGTTACTTTTCATATACTCTATGTCACACACTCAACATTCAATTTCATGTAATCTCTACGTTTAAAATCCTAAAGTAATTATGTTATAATCACTTTTAATTGTTTCATCTCATTCTTGGCTATTTATGTCTCACTTTTGGTGCTATATAAGTTCTCTTCAGCCCAATTCATGGTTTAGAAGTGCATTTGGGTGCTCTAAAATGAAGAATGGGGCATAAATGACAAAGAGGAACAAGTTTTGGACCGTCACGACTCGTGATAGTGGTGCCGAGTCAGAACTAACTTCCTATTTTTGCCGCAATTTTGAGCTAGAAAATGGCTATATTTTTGTTCCCCTATGTCTTTGCTTTCTACTAATAAAATTTCATATTATTTGGAGTTATATCCTAGGATTTATGGCTTTAGAATCACACATTGCTCCCTTGACCCGGCTAGAGTAGGAACACTTCAGTTTTAACAAATTTTGAAGCACATAGCCAGAATTAGCTCATGGTCATTTTCATAACATTTATAGGTATGGAAGTCCAGATTCAAATTCCACTAAAATCACATCATTTAGAGCTCACTAGGCCGAGATATGGCAAAAACACAGAGACGGGGTCAAGTAAACTCTGAGATAAAATTTTGATACTCTAACATCTCATGTCACTAACATTCATTTTTATGGAAAAATACACACAAATCATTATTGTAGTAATCCTTCCATATCCAAATCACACACAAAATCTATTCAATTCATCATAAACTTATATATAAGAATTTAAAGGTTTCCAAACCTCTTGTATGCACCAAAATTGTTCTTTAAGTCTCTTTTGCTCTTACCACTTCTTTTACTTTGCTTCATCCAATTTTCTTAGCCATAGACATCAAAATTCTCACGTTAAAACTAATAATCAATCTCATATTTTCAGTTCCTAAACAAAAGAAAAGGGAAAAAAAACCACAACAAAAGCTTAAATCTTAAATTTCTTTACACACTTCTCATCAAACTTCACTTGAACTATCGCCTTCCTCACTAGCCACCTTAGTGCATGATTAGAGAGATGAAAGGAAGAAGAAAATGCTGAGTTTTCTTCAACCAAAGGAATGATCGGCTACCTCCCTCCCTCTCTCTGAATATATATCATGCAATATATGGCCTAAAATAGAACACATTTCAAGCCCCTACTGGCCAAATTTAGATTTTTGTGTAAATATTTATCTTGATCCTTAACTTCTCTTTTATTTAGACATTGGCATAATTCAAGTTTTCATTTCATTCTTTGGCCCACCATATAATTTCTTTATACACATATGTCATACTTTTTACGAATTTGGAACCGCTCTTGCCAAATTTTTTACATTATTGACGATTACATCATTTTCGGCACTTCTATCTCCTTATCACACTCTTTTGATTTTTATTTTACCCTAATCATGCTTTAATATGACTAGGGTGTATTTTGAGTCTTTACATCCAATTCTATTATCGGGTATAGGGTGTTACAAAATTTGAGTATTTCAATTTGTATAACATTATGTATGTACATAAAATTCTATAAAAGATGTACTAAATTGAAATTAATGTTAAATAAATGAAATTACATGTTAATTAAGTAGAATTGTAGGTTAAATTTATGATAATTGAATTAATATGAAAAATCTCAAATGGAACATATTATGTAAGTGTAGGAATTAGGGTATGCAGGTAAAATTTTGATGGATAAAGGGCAGAAATAAATTCTAGATGCCTTAACAATATGAATGGAATAAATCGTAATAAGAAAAGGAATAAGATGGAATGAGAACATGGTTGGCCGAATTGTAGACATGAAAAAAATGAATGTAATTTCGTAAAATGTGATGAATTGTGATGAAATGCATGATATTTGATAATGTAGTGTATGGTATTTAGATTAGATATCATTATATAATGTGATAAAATAAGAAAGTATGAAAATTATGGCATAAAATGAGAAAATGTAATGCTAATTATTTTACCCTTACTAACTAGTAGTGTTACAACCCAATTTATGCCCTAGGAGGATTTGCTGTATTAATTGGATAGGAAAGGGTATAAGAGTAATTTATATTGTAAGAATTTTGGGTTTAGTGAGGACTAAATTGAAAAAGAATATAAGTTTTAGAATAAAAGAATTTGTTTAAGTGAGTAGAAAAAGAATTTGTTTAAGTGAGTAGATGGATGTTTGCCAAGGACTTAGAGGACATTTCCCAAGGATTGAATAACTTTGACCAACTAGAGGTTGACACCTAAGGAGGGTTGGTAGGGAGCATTAAATGAAAAGAGGGAAAGTAAGAGAGAGGGAAGGAAATTAGATTGTTGGCTTTGTTTCCCCATTCCCTCTCTTCTTCCTGCGTGATTTCTTTTCCTTCTTCCTTCTTATTCGTTTTCTGCTTTTAGCTTCTTCTTCCTTGGTGTTTCTTCTAGAGTTTTGGTTTGCATTTGAAAGTTTCGGACAAAAAGAAGAATAAGGGTAAAGAGAAGGTGTGATCGTGAAGAGAAGGGTTCAAGCTGCGTTTTGAAGTTTGAGAGTTGTGTCATTATTTGAGTTGGCCTTGGGTTTTGGGTTTAATGGTTTAGTTGATCATCTTGTTGAATTGTAAATTAATTGCTTGTTATGAGTGTATAATGTTATTAGCATAATTATAGGCATGTTTTAGTATGCAATTGATGAGTGGATTGAATTGTATGCTTGTTTATTTGATTTTAGAGAAGTATTGCGAGAGATGAGTGACCGGGTACTAGATCGGCTAGTAATATAGGGAAATATAGATTAAGACCCTAAATATCGAACCCAAGGGAAACTTGTGTCTGCATAAATTGATTTTTAGTTTTAGAATGAAAATTGAGTTTGAAAGAGAGAAAAGAGATCCCAGAGTTTATAATGATGATAAAATGAGTATATGGAACACATAACTAATATAATCAATGAACAAAAATTAAACAAGCAAATAAAATCGTAGATAGAAACAGTAGTAGAAGAAAAATAATATTTAAAATAACTTTCACTAGAGGACTATCCACCTTAATTTATTACTGTAATGACTTAATTTGTGAAGAAATACCAGTGATTATGGAAAAACTAGATCAAATTATCCCTGATACCTTTTTCAAGAATATCTTTCTTAACTATTAAATTCCCTTATTCAGAACAATTTAACACTTAGCATATAAATCCAGTTAAACTCCTAAACATTCATCGAATCTCTATTCAAGAACATTCAATTCTAATCTATTCTCAGTTCTTCCTCTCTTAGTATTAACTAATAAAATCAGCACATAATTATTTCAAAACTAAGAAAATAATCATGCACAAATAATAATAAATTAATCCAAGAACATGCTGATCTTATGACAGTGCATAAATCAATTTTTAGTTATCAGATCCATAAACCAACAATTAATTTTAACACGATCAAAGATAAGAATATGCTTAAAACCAAGAAATAATCAACTGATATTAAATTTAAAGCTCAATCAAATCATTACAGTAAAAATCAAGGATTCAAGTATCCTCTAGCAAAAGTAAGAAAATTACTCACGATTCATATTGAAATTAAAAATACAATCAAAGAGAAGAAACAAAACCATAGAGTTATAGAAGCTCCCTTAATAATCGTGTACAGAAAATCCAGAACAAGCTTCTTGCTCCTTGAATTTATTCTTCACAGCTAAAACACAGGAACTAATAAAAAAACAAAACTAAAAATAAAAATTTGTAGTAAAAGAAAGATTGTTTTTTTTCGATCCGATCTGCTCTCCCCTGATCTGGTGTTCTTTCTGACTTTTAATTGCAAAAATTCTATCGGTCGGTAAATGGGAAAAGGACTCTCCTCTTTTCTTCGGAAATTTGGTAGATTTTGAATTCATGAAAACGCTGGCAGTTGATGAAAAAGTCATCAAAATGCACTGTCGTGTTGAATTTTCTAATTATAAATGCACGGCCAAGTGAAATTTTGCACTCCCGTGCATTAAGCCAATAATCACTCACTTGGCCAAGTAAGAAATTTGCACTCTCGTGCATTAAGATAAAAAGTGATCACTTGGCCAAGTATTCTTTACTCCTCTTTTCAATTTTAATTCTTTCAAGCATTAATTCAAGTATGGCCGCTCATAATTCATCCCCAGCAGCGTGTAAATGCGCTCTGCTCCATTCTCTAGCTTCCAAAAATCTGAAAATTACCAAATTAATCCAAAACTTAGCATTTTTTTCAATTAAATCCTTTTTCCTTTATTTTAATCCAGAGAAATACCAAAATCAACAAATTTACTCTAAAATATAAAATTAAATTATTTCAACTATAATTCAAACAAATAAACACTAAATTACTTAAATAAATAAATAAAAACACATTAAAACATCATTAATTTCACAATTATCAATGAGCTGTTGAGATCGGTATCAGAGTGTGATTTTCGACTCTGTCGCATGCGTTTTTGCCTTATTTATTTGATTTTGGAGAAGTATTGCGAGAGATGAGTTGTTGAGATCGGTATCAGAGTGTGATTTTCGACTCTCTCACGAGTGCGACAGAGTGCGCTTTTGCCTTGCTCGAGCTGTGATTCTCTCTGTCGCAACTGCGACAGAAAGCTCGGTAAGCCGAGCTTTTACCAAGCTTTCTACGTTGCGAGCGCGACTACATGTGCCAGTGCAACATGGACCTACTCGCCCTCTATTGCGAGCACAACAGAGGCCTTTCAGCTCCCTCTCGCGAGCGTGGTTAAGCGTGGCGAATGTGACACTGTGTGTAGCTCGCCTCTATCGCGAGTGCGACCCTTCCTTGTTCTTCAAATGTGTTTTATTTATTGCACTTTGCATGGTTTCTCACTTTGATTGGCTTATGATTTTACTTAGGTGAGCTATAGTATTGTACTCTAAATATGCCTTAATAGATGTTTATATGTGTTAAATGGTTTGATTATTTAAGGTTGAGAATTATGGACAGAGTGTTTAAGTTTAAGCTTGAATGGTCATTACAGTGGATATATAAGTATGCTTATAAAGGGCTAGTGATTGCAGCTACTAGTGTTGACCTCGTTTGGGTCTAGTGTCGGCCCTGTATGGGTCTAGTGTTTGATACCTTCGGGGTATCTAAAAGATTTTTTTAAAATATTTTGAGACTTCGGTCTCTTCTGTCAGATATTGTTAGTCAGTATTTTCTGTACCCGTATCCACCATTGATGTGATTTCAGGCTATTGTTTGGTTACGAGTGTTTAAGTGATGTGAACTTATGCATATGTAAAGTACTGGAATGTTACATGAGTAGTTTTGTGAGATATAAATGCATATGTTTGTCCTCTGTTCGAATATTAGTTATTGAATAAAGGTTATTGAGGTGTGAGCATGCCTTATAGTTATGTATGTAATGAAATTAAAATGAATATGTCGTTGACATGCTAGTATGATAATGTTTGTGATTAACTATTACCGTGTGATAAGCATGCTAAATATATGTATATTTTGTTATTTGATATTTGTGATTTTGTTAGAAGTCTATTACTTTTGTTTCTCCCCACTAAATGTTATCATTTAGTACGGGCGTTTTCCCATGTAGGTTTCAGGCTTTGTGGGAGTTGGGCATCTGCAGTGTCTTGGCCATTAGAAGTCTGGAGCTTGTTGAGAGTTCTTTTTATTTTTGATATGTATATCCTTTGTATAGGCATGGAATTATATATGTATCTGATATGCTGTTATGTATATAGAATATTGTTGTATATGTTATATGTAGTAGCAAATGTAAAAGAATGCTTTTGTAATATTATATGTAATTAAGTTTGTTCGCTTATGTCATGCTTTATTGCTTCCGCTTTAGTTCGTATATGTATGCTTTTATGTGTGCTTGTGATGCCCCAATATACTCCCTAGGGGTATTGGAGGGTTACAAGTAGAGAAACTGAAAGTACAGGATGTAATTGGTTAGCCATAGGGATACTAGAATAGCAAGTCATGACGCCTCGCATAAATGGACCAATGGCGGTTCCACACCGATATATGATTGATGATGTACATATGGAAACAATGATTGTGCAGGTTTAGACCTTTTGGGTCATAGTCCTGCACATCGAACTCGTATGTGCAGTTTTCTCTAGAACTATTCGGGGCGCAAACTGTGAAAATAAGAATAAAATTAATATAAAAAGGATAACACTGTAATTTAAAAATAATTTAATATTACAAGATTAACATAGTAATAATATGATAAATTTGAGGTTTAAAAGGCTAAATGGTGAATAATAGATAAAATTGGTTCATTAAGATTAAAATTGTAATTTTTACCTAAAATTAAATTTTATGGATTAAATAGTAATAAAATATAAAATTTGGGGCATAACCGTAAAAATGAACATAATATGAAACTTTAGGCATAAAAGGGTAATTTTGAACAAAAGATGAAATTTTAGAAATAAAATAATAATTTTGCTATAAGGATAGGAATTTAAAGACAAAATGATAATTTTAACAAAAGACCAAATTACAGGGTAAAAAGGTAATTTTAATAAAAAATGGCTTTATAAGGATAAAAAGGTCGATTTAAAAAAATATGAAACTTTAATGAATCAATATTCTAGTACAGGTGTCACCTTTTTATAAGAAGATCATGAACCTTACATGCTTGCACGAGACTTCCGCAGTTGCGTCTTAATAACTCCGATGCAAAAGTATGGAATTGTGCCATTGCTAATGCATTAAAGAAAAGAGAAAATAAAAAGAGATACTACAAAGAATACAATAAGAGATCATTGAAGTTCTGCACATAACAGAGGAGCACAGGAGATCAACACGATTTAAGGAACTGATTGCATTAGTTGTTAGGTGGATTTATAACAGAAGAAATTATAAATCAATGTGTGGAAAAAAGAAAAAAGAGAAGTAAACAATATATATATAGAGATAATTAAATAATACAGAAAATAACACGCATATTCCCAGAGACTAAGTCATTGTATGTAGAATAAATTCAAATATTGCTTGTGGAATGAAATCTGAAATTAAATATATAATTATTAAATGAAATTTTTAATTAAATTGAAATTAAATTTGCTAATTATTGGCATTGAAAAGCCATCAATTTTAATTATCAAGCGTTCTTCATAAATGATCCACATTAAAAAAATAAATAAATAATTTAAAATTAAAAAATAATTTTAGAATTCGATTTAATCTAATACACGCAATATATATATATTATTTTATTAAAACAAAAATATTATTTAATTTTGATATTAGATATATAATGAATTCATTATTTTTATTTTAAATTATTTTAATTATATAAAATATTACTAATTTTATATTTTAATAAATATTTATTGAATTATAATTTTTTTATTTTATTAAGTTAAAAAAATTAAATTTATATATATTTTATTAAAAAAAAGGGAGGGGGTGGGGACCGGCAGCTTGTCCTTGGCTGCCGGTCCAAGGGGATGGAAAGTTGTAGCTTTCTCAATTTAAAAAAAAAAATTATAAAGTTCACCTGCTGCGGAATTGAACAAAACAAAACACTCCGTCCCCGAATTAGTTTCCAACCTATCCCAAAAATCAAATTAATTTTTTAAAATGCATTATTTATAAAAAAAAAAAAAGCCCAAGTCATTGTATGTAGAATACATTCAAATATTGCCTGTGGAATCAAATCTGTTATAATATCATTTTCAGTTATGTTGAACTTTTAAACATTTATTTTAATACAATGTCTCTCAATAGTCAATATAAATTTAATAAATAAAAAAAAGAAAATTTAAAGACCTAATATGTTATAAAATGATACTGTTATTTAAACTCAATTTATAAAAACTAAATTCAAAAAATATATAAAAAAACTTGGAGATAAGGCGATTAAAAAATAAAAAGAGATATAATTCAGGGTTCCGAAATGTTTTGGCTAAATTAATAAGAAAAGAATATAGACAAAATAATGAGAAAGTAGGTGAATAATATTTAATTAATATTATCATAGGGGGTGGAATTCTTACGTAAGAACTAAGAAGTGGTACCAAGTAAGAGGTTGAGGCTATCTCACCAACTCAGTAGGTCCCACCTCCCACACGATGAGATTGAGATGAACTAACGTAGAAAGGAAATAACGTTTGATTATGGCGGGTCCCACCTAAACTCCACTAAACCTTATCTGCTTAGGTACAGTTCACGAACCGGCTGTCCCAATCTCCGGTTTATATATATTATATATTCAATCAAATTTTAATTCTGAATCAAACCATCAATCGTATGCTTTATTATAAATGTTTGGCCTTTTTGTTTTCTATATTTTCATTTATTTTTAATTAAAATTTCATATATTTTATTTACTTTAGCCATATTTTTAGTTACATAAACCTTCATATTTACCAAGTTAATCCCCAGGCCAAATATTATTATAAAAAAATCTCAAAACATGGAACTAAAAATCCTATTGGAATATGATTTGCCTCTTTCTAATAATAATAATAATAATATTTTTTATTAACAACTGATTAACCGGTAAATACTTGCATTATTTAATTATTAAAAAATTAATCATATACAATTATTATATATTTCATTAAAAAATATGCATATTTCTTTAAAATGACGGAACAAATTTCATTAAAAAACATGCATATTTTTTTAAAATTCGAGTTAATTTGAATTGAATTTATAGGTTTTTCAATTTTTTTTATCCAAACTTTACAATACATATTTCTTTAAAAAATAATTATTTCGAAAACATAAACAGCATACTATCAACTATTTTTAGTGGGGTTGAGGTTGAGGGGCGAGGCAAACAAATACTATAGAAAGTTGACTTTAGAATTCTTATTACTATTATATAGTTTTGTTTTGATGTATAATCGGAATTAATTATGAGTTGATAATGTACCGAATTTCTACTAACAAATTGCGGTGCTATAATTGTGAAAAAACGGTAATATTACGTCAATCTATTGGATCTTGAAATTGTACACTTTGAATTTGAATAGAAAAATTGGTGTACCAACCAAAACCGACCGTCGTAATTGAATAAATTTCTAACATCAACACCAATATCTCTTGATTCTCTTTGCTATATATATATATATATATATATATGTCAGTCTCATATAAAATAACGGGAGAATAGCTTCATTGAACAGAAGAAGCAACTTTTACATCCAGAAATATTATTCAGAAATTGTTTTTAGCTTTTTATAGCACGTTAACGGAATGTTATTAATTCCATGCACATATACACTACATAATAATTAATTTATTTTTTAATTGCATTCACATAATATTTTTGAATTTTTACATATAATTTTGATAGCTAGTAATGATTTAGAGAACACATGTTATCATTCTCTGCTCAAATTGATCCATCACAAGAGAATGTACATATATATGAGCCACTAGATGCCATTATGCTTTGACAAAAATTGACCCTTCATTTAGTTACTAAACTGGCTATGTGTGAGACATTTCAAGTCATCTTTAAATCATATTGAGAATATAAATTGAATGTTGTTTGTAAGAAGAAATGAAAAACAAAAATAAGAAAAATTTAACTCCTCCATTTCGTGAAGGCAAATAATTTATATTTGCGTTATTTAGTGTACTTAATTTTTACTTACCTAATTAAACCTATCAATTTAAGATCAATAGTTTATATTTGATTATTTGTATTATTATTTAATTTGCTTAATCTTTGCTTTATTTAAATCTATTATCATAATTGATAACCCAACAAATATAATTTGCTCTAAGACCCATCTAGCCGGCCCACTCAATCGGCAAGGCCCAAAACCCATCAGCCAAAGGTATCAGACACGAGCTCCTAGGCAGCGCACATGCCCGATCGGATGATGTGACCGCCAGTCCCATCATCCGCCTGACACAAGGCAGCGCCCATGCCTACCACCTGCTCCTTGTCATGTCGCCGAATACCTACTCTGACAGCCAGTAGTCACACCCCCGGCACTCGAGTGCCCCTCAGCTGTCTCATATAAATAGCCCAGCCAACGATGGCTCCAGGTATTGATTTCACAGCATTATCTCTCTAAAAGCACATTCTCTCTCTAAGCTACTAACTTAAGCTTCGGAGTGCTCACGCCTGGTCCGACCGGGCTCTTCTTATTGCAGGGTTTTCTCATCCGATCGGATCGCCCTCTCTCCTACAGATAAAGACATTTTTGGATTTATCATTTGGTGCTTTCGTTGAGAGATGGCGAACTCAAGATCCAATGAGAATACAGCCCCCATGGACCTGGACCATGATGACAACACTCGTGCCATATCAGGCACCTCGAGAAGGAGGGAGGTGCCCACCAGGTCCCCCATGAGGACCAACCTCCTTCCCGAATTCGATAATGCCACTACTAGGCAACCGGAGGACACCCCCATCACTGTGAGGGATATGCGCGCCATTCTCAGTGATTTTACAAAAAGCATTGTCCAAACCCTTAAGAAGGGTAAAATGCCAGCTGCTTCTGAAAGAGCCCAAGAGGATTACCTTGCCGGCGAAGACTTCAGGAGGAACAGGAATAATGGAATCATCATTAATGAATCCCGAGCTCAGGGAACCCGGAAAAGCGCGATCAGGACCCCGGGAAGGAGTGATAAGGGAAAGCAGATAATGTCTGCAAACAGGGCTTCCCCCTACAGCAGCAGGTCCGCCACTCCATCCGTGAGGGATGACGTGTCCCATATGTGCACCCCAAACCGCAGCCAGGTGAGAAAGCACAAGGGCGAATCCACCGCCACGACCCTGAGCAAGCAGAACCCGTGGACTAAAGAGGACCAGTGGTTCAAGCAGAAGCTCAAGCAGTTTGGTTTCCTCCCGCCCAAGAAAGGCGTCTTCGAAGGAAACACTTGCGGGAATACCGCCTCCCCCTTCTGCAGAGAAATCACTGACGCTGAGCTCCCCCCCAGGTGGAGAGATGTGGTTATGGAAAGGTATACGGGTAAAATCGATCCTACCACACACTTGGCCGAGTACTTGACCAAGGTACAGGTCTATACTTATGACGAAAGAATAGCCTGTAGGGTTTTCCCTACCACCTTGGGCGGGGATGCATTGACATGGTTCCATGAGCTGCCTCTGGGATCCATTACGTCGTTCAGACAGTTAAGGGAGCTGTTCACCACGAGGTTCATCGTGTAAACACGTGCGCCGAAGACGGTGAACGACCTGTGCAACCTTTACCAAAGGACCGATGAAAGTCTCCGAGACTACATTGACAGGTTTCAGGCCACCATGTCTGAGGTAAGAAATGTCAGTGTCGAGATGGCGACCACCGCCTTATCAGGGGGGCATCACTGACCGACCACTCTTCGAGTCGCTTACAACAAGACCCCCATCCAGCTTTGCTGAACTTATGGAGAGGGCCAGGCAACACATCCAGCTGGATGATGCCCTTAGGTCTATCAGGAGAGGAAGGACCAGCGTTTTGGACCGCCTACAATATCCGGACAACCGCTCTACTCAAAGAGCCACCACTTCCGATCGGACAGTCAAAGGCCAAGACGAAGCTCAAACTTCCAGAAACTCAGGCCAGGCTAGAGGATCGGGCAGAGACCGGAACCCACGACCAGACGATCAAGCAGAGAGGACGTACACCCCTCTCAATACTACACCAACTGCGGTGCTAATGTGGATCAAAGAAAAGCACCGCAAAGTCAACTGGCCCAGAGACCTCTCCGAAAAAAGCCGGGTTGTGAGGGACCCAAGCAAATATTATGAATTCCACAGAGACGTCGGTCACTTAACCGATGACTGCACCTCACTTAAAAAGGAGATTGAAAGGCTGATACGCCGAGGAGCCCTCAAGAGATTCACAGGCCCGGCCAGAGGGGACGAACCCTGCAGATAGCCGAAGCCTCGAAGGGATGATCCTGACTCAGACGATGATGAGCGCAGGAATCCCAGAAACGCCGATCCGGGCAGGCCCTATGCCGGAGTGATAAACGTGATCACCGGAGGGTCATCCTATGGCGAAGATCTCCCCAAGAAAGGGAAAGGCAAAGGCGTCTACCTCTCCCACCAGGCAGAGCAGCCTGCCTCAGTCACCATCTCCAGCGAAGACGCACGAGACGTCCTGTTCCCTCATGAGGACGCTCTCGTTGTAAGAGCTCGGATAAATAATTTCAATGTAAAGATAATTTTGGTGGACAACGGCAGTGCTGTCAACGTCCTAACTCTCCAGGCCTACCAAGCCATGGGACTCCCGATCGGAGAGCTGAAGCCGAACGCCACTCCTCTGATCGGCCTGGGCAATGCCACTATCCCCGTGGTGGGATCTGTAGAGCTTTTTGTCGAGCTCGGCCAAGAAGCAATAGCTCACGCTTGTAAGGTAATTTTCATGGTTATTGACATGACATTTGCCTACAATGCCATTTTTGGCAGGCCATTGCTTTTCCAGACAGGAGCTGTGACCTCCATTCGCTACATAGTGATGAAGATTCCGACCACAGGAGGCGTCGCCATCTTGAGAGGTGACCAGAAAGCATCCAGGGAGGCTTATATCACCATGATAAAACAGCAGCGAGAAGCGATGGTCGTGGAGCCCGGCCTTGAGCAGCAAGAACAGGCGGAAAGGCCCAGGATGGACCCAGCAGAGGCCACAAAGGCCAGGTTGCTAGATAAAGGGAAAAATGTTCAGGTGGGGACAAGTATGGATAAAACAACTGAAGAAGCCATCATGCATGTCTTGACCATCAATCAAGCGACCTTCGCCTGGAAGCCAGAAGATATCTCTGGCGTGGACCCCAAGATAATCACCCACAAGTTAAATGTGGACCCAAACTTCCCTCTGATCCGCCAAAAGCTAAGAAGACACGCACCCGATCGGAGGAAGTTCATTTCTGAGGAGGTGGATAGGCTACTCAAGACCGGAACCATCCGAGAGGTAGACTACCCCGAATGCCTGGCTAACGTGGTGCTGGTCAAGAAGAAGTCAGGCAAGCTGCGGATGTGCGTCGACTTTACCGACCTCAATAAGGCATGTCCCAAAGACAGCTACCCCCTGCCAAGTATAGACCAGTTGGTAGACGCCGCAGCATGTCATGCCATTTATTCTCTTCTAGACGCATATGCCGGCTACCACCAAATCCTGATGTGGCTCCTCGATCAGGAGAAAACCAGCTTTATCACAGACGACGGGACATTCTGCTACAGGATGATGCCGTTCGGACTAAAGAATACTGGGGCCACATATCAGCGTCTAATGAACAAGATCTTCAAAGACCAGATCGGACAGAATGTTGAAGTATATGTTGATGACATGATCGTCAAGAGTCGAAGCGCTGAGGAACATCCAGCCGATCTGGCAAAAGTTTTTGACACTTTGAATAAATTCCAGATGAAGCTCAACCCCGAGAAGTGCGTCTTCAGGGTACCATCAGGAAAATTTTTAGGATTCCTAGTCTCCCAACGAGGGATTGAGGCGAATCCAGAAAAAATAAAGGCCATCCTCGAGATGCAACCCCCCAGGAACATAAAAGACGTCCAGAAGCTGAATGGAAGGATAACAGCCTTAGGACGATTCATTTCCTCTTCAACCAAGCGCTGCACTCCTTTCTTCAAGAAGCTAAGGAAAAGTGAAACTTTTGTCTGGGGAGAAGACTGCCAGCAAGCCTTCGAAGAGCTGAAGGCATTCCTCACCAACCCGCCGCTGCTCAGCCGACCGGTACCAGGTGAAAATCTGTACCTCTATTTAGCCACCTCTAAGGAAGCTATTGCAGGTGCCTTGGTCCGAGAGGAAGATACCCAACAGCTACCCGTGTACTACGTAAGTGAAGTACTCAGAGGTGCGGATCTAAGAAAGGGGCCGGTCGAGCAGCTCATTATTGCCCTCATGATGTGTGCAAGGAAATTGAGACCTTACTTCGAGGCGCATACAATTTGTTAGTGTAAGCCCTAGCCCCAATACATTGTAATAAAACACTTTAGTTAATAAATGAGGCATTTGTTTTACCAATTGTATTCATGTGCATATCAATTAATAGAATTGTCCAAGAATGCTGTTTCAGTTTAAGTTATCATGTGTGAGGCACATGGTTGTAAGACCTTGAAACAAATGAGACTTCATTCTAAATATCCCTAGTCAGTCATTGTTATGGGAATAACAAATGAATTAAGACTAGTATGCTCTCTCTGATTAGTTGAGTTCTGTCTTACGGATCATAAGGACAAAAGTGTCAATCAGAGATCATAGATACATGTTTATAACATGGTATTTGGATACGATCCACACATGAGAACACTACATGGTACAAGTCATAAGTGTTTCTCATATGCAAGTTTTGTATCGGAGTTCTTAGACCTAAAATCTCTATGAAACTCTTTATGAATTACTGTGTACTTTGACATACACCTAACGTGCTCGTAACTGAGTGACAAGTATGGGTATGCTTGGGTATGCATTGATTCATGTTAGAGAGCATGAGAGAAGTGAAGGGATTACCCCTTTCTATAAGAGAGAAAAATATCATCGGCCACTTGATCAGTGAACTGAGAAGTGTATGGCCATACCGAGATGTAATAATGTGCAATCATTATTTATCTGAGAGTTCAGTGTCACTGGAATATCAAGAAAGGAATTAACTTACACATGAGGATGACTTGTTCCATGCCTTATGTTAATTCTGATATTTATGGGTAAGGGACTATACAAAATTGCATTAGGTCACCAAATGCCATTTGCATTTTCATTTAATTTGGAATGCTATAAATATCTTGCTAGAGAATATATATAGCCTTTGAATTAATTCATTAATTCAATTGCCAATATTAAATGGACCTATAGGATCGCACACAAAGCATTGGGTTTAAAATATTTAAATAAGGCATTTAGCATTAATTTGGGCTTTTAATAAAAGTCAAGCTAATGTATGTAATGGGTATTAAATTGCTATTGGACCTTGGTCCATGAGAGAGGAAGATTTCGGCCCACATGGTTTAATGTCAATTAATTTAATAATATTGATTAAGTTAATTGAGTATTAAATCCTAATTGAATTTTAAATTCAAAAAGGGTTTAAATTAATGTTTGTTACTTATCTATAGGAAGTGTTTAAGGTTGAATAAACTACTTTTAGGTGGTAAAAATTCGGAATAAACACTTGCCATAAGATGAGAATAAAGATTAAAAAGAAAAACCCTAGTGCAAAATAAAAAGTAGGCGTGAACTTCCCTCTCTCTCTCTCTCAAAATCTTTTCTTGGCCGAAATACACAATGAGAAGAATTCTTTCTTTCTTTCTTGTGTGATTAGGCATTAATAGCACCAAAAGAAAGTGCAAGATTAAAAAATCTTGTAGCTTTAACCCTTGCCATTACACAATACTTATATTGAGAGCTAGCATTTTCGGTTTTAAGCCTTGCTTGAAAGTGTGTGTGTGAGCATAGAGAGGATTGGCGCAAAGGCTATTCCTTGGCATTGGTGGTGAAGATCAAAGGTGGACAATATCATCTTAGTTGCTGGTCATCATCAAATTCATTTCGGAATAGGCATCTAAAGTTGTAAGTTTTTAAAAAACCCTAAAAGTGCATGTTTCGATTCTTGTCGTGGATTTGTTTGATGTGTATGATCGTTTTTCGATATTTTTCCGCTGCGTTATCTACATACACATACCATGACATATTCCATCACAATTGTCGTCCGATCGGGTCATCCTCTTAGAAAGATTCTCCAGACGCCCGATCTGGAAGGCAAAATGGGTGGGATGGGCAATTAAGTTACAGTCCTGGGATGTCAGGTACGAGCCCAGGAAAGCGATAAAGGCCCAGGCTTTGGCAGATTTCATAGCTGAATTTGCAGGTGAGGAACCACAGAGTCAGTCCAAACCACATTGCTGGGAAATGACAGTGGACGGCGCAGCAAATAACACTCGAGGAGGCATCGGCATAATAATAAAAGGCCCTCTGGGCATCACAATAAGGTACGCCATAAAGCTTAATTTTAAAGTTTTCAATAATGTGGCAGAGTACGAGGCGCTCCTGCAAGGGCTGAGATTGCTCCGTGCAATCCGACCGGAGTCAGTAGCTATCAGGAGTGACTCCCAGCTGGTAACCAGTCAGATTTTGGGGACCTTCGAAGCACGAGAGGCCACAATGATCCAGTACTTAGCCAAAGTCAAAACTGCTTGGAAGAGGCTGGATCGGAATGGGTGCTACAAAAAGTCCCAAGAGACCAAACTGCAGAGGCTGATCGGCTAGCAAAGATGTCTGCTTCCGCACAATGTGTTATAGAGGAAAACATCGCCGTTGTCGACCAGACTTCCTCCTCCCTAGACGAGCCGAAGATGATGGAGATCGACCAAGAGAGTGAAACCTGGATGAGCCCGATCAAGCAGTACCTCCAAACAGGACGACTGCCCGAAGACAAAGATGAAGCTCGAAAGGTATCTCGAAAATCTCTCAATTACTCCATCATTAATGGTGATTTGTATAAAAAAGCTTTCAGCCACCCTTGGCTCAAATGCGTGACGGAGGAAGAGGGAGACTATATCCTCAGAGAGCTCCATGAAGGCATATGCGGGGCGCACGAGGCAAGCAGAGCCATGGAAAGAAAAGCCCTTCAAACGGGGTATTACTGGCCTAGCATGCTCAAAGATGCACAGGGGAAAGTAAGAATATGCCCGCAATGACAAATACATGGCAGAATTATAAGGCAGCATGGAGCAGACCAACAGCCGATCGGAGTTGCATAGCCGTTCGATCAGTGGGGGATGGACATCTTAGGACCTTTTCCCCAAGGCAAAAAGCAGATGAAATTCCTCATAGTAGCAGTAGACCACTTCTCCAAATGGATTGAGGCTGAACCAGTAGCCACCATCACAGCCGAGAGGGTCAAGAGCTTTACATGGAAGAACATCATCTGCAGGTATGGCTTACCCAATGTCTTTATTGCAGATAATGGCAAGCAGTTCGACAGCTCCATCTTCAGAAACTTTTGCCAAGGCTTGAACATCAAATTAAAGTTCACATCTGTCGCTCATCCCCAAAGCAACGGAATGACTGAGGTCTCCAATCGGACCATCTTGGAGGGATTGAAGAAGCGACTGGGTCAAGCCAAAGGCAACTGGACTGAAGAACTGCAGAGTGTCCTGTGGACGTACAGAACGTCTTCCAGAACAGGCACTCATCAAACGCCATTCTCCCTCGTCTACGGCTCCGAAGCAATGATTCCTGTAGAGGTCGGCCTCCCTTCTTACCGATCGGCTCTCTACTCCGAACGGATGAACACTCAAGAGAGATGCCAAGACTTAGATCTCACAGAAGGAAAGAGGGAGGACGCCTACACCAAGATCGCTGCTTATAAACAAAGAGTGGCCAGATACCATAATTCTAAAGTGAGGTCTAGAACCTTCAATGTAGGGGATCTGGTGCTCAGAAAGGCAGAATTAGGCTCGGGGAATGCCGGAGTGGGAAAGTTAATGCCAAATTGGGAAGGGCCCTACGAGGTCTCTAAAGTCTTAAGCCCGAGCACTTACAGGCTCCGAACTGTTGAAGGGCAGGATATTCCCAGAAGCTGAAACGTTGAGGTACTCAAGAAGTACCATGTCTCATAATGTATCAGAACCTGGCAATTGCCTGATTAATAAAAAAGTTCTTCCTCTCACGACTGTTCAATTATTACATAATATAGTGTTCTACGCTAGGCTTGATGCCCATCCCAAGCTAAACAAGCAAATCCATCGCGAAGGAGGATCTTACCTCCCCAAATGTTATCCGTATTATAGAGGATCTAACCTCTTTAGCTCGGTTATGCAAATTTTATGCAATTCTACGAGTATCACTTAGCTCGGTTATGCAAATTTTATGCAATCCTACGAGTATCACTTAGCTCAGCTATGCAATTCTTATGCAGCTTTATGAGCATCACTTAGCATAATTACGCAAATCTTATGCAATCTGAAAAGCCAGATTGATCCGATCGGTCACTGAGCTTAGACATTATCTGAATTCAGGAAGTACTTGCAAATATTATGCTATTTCACAAGTTGTACTTAGCTCGATCATATTGCAAATCTTAATACAAAATTATGTATACAATAACTCGCGGAAATAAGCAACTTTATTAAGAATGCTTTGAACTATACAATTTGCAAAGAATTGTTATAGAGATGGAAAATAAAAGAATGAATAAAAAGAAAGCTAATCTAAGCTCCTACGCTAACCCTCTATATCTACAATATCTACTTGGCCAGGAGGATCGGCAGTATGCTCTGCTTGCGGATCGGCGGTGACCTGAGAGGGATCGGCAGATGGTGGCACGGACCCATCTCCTCTTTCAGAGACAGGGCCCGCTGAAGGTTGCACCACTATCTCAACCTCAGGCGCTGGAGGTATTGTAGGATCGGTTTCTGCTGGAGTCTCCCGATTGGCCTCAGGAATCGAAACATCTCCTTCCGGAGCTCTCCGAGTTACCTCTCCTTCAGGAGCGTCCCCTTTGTCATTGCTTGTAGGAGGTGCAGGCAGTGAAGCCGGATCATCCATCCAAGACAGATAGGCGCCAGGAAAGCGCCTCCCAGCTTCATGAATTAGCCGAGACAGCAACCCTACCTGAGCCTCTGCTAGCTCATCAAGAAGACGCTCCTTCTGGTTTGCAAGCTCCTCTTCAAGGATCGTAGTGAAAGAAGCCTCTTTCTCCTCCAGAGATGCCTTCAGAGATTCCTCTCCCTTGCGAAGCTGCTCGCCCACTACTTTTAATCTGGCATTCTCCGCCGCCAACTCTTTGCACTCGGCATCCAGTCGGGTTACGTCTGCTTTGAACCGCCTAGTTTGAGCATTCTCAGCAGAAAGGCGAGCAACTTCCCCCTTCAGTTTATCAACCTCCCCTTGCCGTGCCTTCAGGTCCTGGGTTTTCTGATGGACTTCCTTCCGCAAAGTCACTGTCTCTGAGTGAGAAGCTGCAGATCGCTGCTTCTCTCTTGTCAGATAGGCACGAAGAGCTGAGGCCTCCCTCCGAGCAGTATCAGCGTCAGCCTTGGCCTTGGAGCCTTCCTCCGCCCTTCCCTTCTAAGTAGACGCAGCGAGCTGAAGACGCTGAGCCCTTCTGACCACCTGCCCCAGAAAAAGAAAGAAAAATAAACAGGGAACATCAGTAATCCCACACAAAAAAAAAAAGAGAAGAAGAAGAAAAAGACTTCATACATCAAGAAGCTGAATGCCAATAGCATGAAAATCTTTCTGGATCTGGCCGGTCTCGCCGATCTCCCTATGATCGTCTTCCCGAAGGAGACCGCGACAAATAGGCCCAGCCACCTGGCCTAGGGACCAATCGCTGCCGAAGTTCTCCCTCAGGAAGTCTTTGAAGAGTGTTGGTCGGCGATCCCCCGATCTCCTGGGCGGTTCCCCTTGCTGGACGGCCTTGCCCCTAGCAGCCACCCGGCTATCCGACTCTACAGCGGCCTCTGCAGCTCTCTTCTGAGCGGCCTCTTCCACCTCTCGGAATGTGACAGCGATCGGCACATTATCCTCGTCCGGCTCATCCCGAAGATGTGGGGGCCGACTGCGTACCAGCTGAGGAGAAGTCTCAGTCCGAGGCACAGTATTATGCCCAGCAGCGGTGGAATTAGGCGCGGTAACGGAAGCAGGAGGCGCCGAGGAGATCGGAACGGCTGCAATGGCGGGAGCCGTTGTTGAAGCCCCAGCCACCCCCTTAGAAGCTTGAAGATCGGCAGAAAGAACCAAATTTCTCCTCTTTCTTTGCTCCTGGGCTTTCTTCTCCGCCTCACGTTTTTGCCTGATCCGATCGCCAAGTTGTTTCGACGCTCCATTACCACCAGCCATCTCAGCTGCAACCAGGCAATAAACGAGATAAGTTTTCATACGGAAATCTCTATCACGAAGCATAAATAAAATGCAATGCATGATGGTGCATAATGACAATGTTTTCTTCCCGATCCTAATGCTCACGTTCTGCATCCTCAACGGCTTCAGAACTGGAAGACCCGAACAGCGTAGTCAAAAGAAAGCTGGACTGATAGGGCTCTCCATGCCTACTTACAGCGTCCATTAGCTTCTTTATATCGCCCTCGTACATGGGCTGACCCGCTGCAAGGTCCTTTAAAATCTTGGCCCTGTTGGATCGGGTAAGGCGCACGCCAAATCCACCCTTCATCCCGACCAAGAAGTATCTCTCCTTGTACCCTTTCATCGAGGTAGGGATAAACATCAATTTCTTCTTCGGTCGGCTGGTGAAAAAGTACTCTGTCCCATCGCTTCGAGCCGATATGTAGAAGAAGTGCGTGAAAAGACCAAGGGTCGGAGCGACCGCCTCTATTTGGCACAAGATTTTGAAGCACGCCACTGACCTCCACCCGTTCGGATGCAGCTGGTTGGGGGCGATCCCATACCCTCTCAAGACCGCCATTTCAAAGGCGCAGAGTGGGAGCCTCAAACCAGCATCCAGGCTCCAGAGATGGCAAATAAACCACTCGTTGTTATTTCGGCCAAAAGGCCCTTCGGTCACCGCCATTGATTCCGGGCAGGCTACTACCGACACCTCTTCAGGAAGGCCATATTTGGAGGGGATCTCAGCCACCTCCCCAGCGGACAATCGAGAGTGGGACTCAATGGCTGGGCTGTTTTGATAGTCATCCAAAAAGCTGCTATCGAGCCTATCACCACTACCAGAGGCCATTTTCAACAGACAAGAAGGGTGGACAGATTCAAGTTTCTTGTTTTTAAATGGAGTGGATGCAAGCAAGCAGAAAGAAAGCAAAAAGGAAAGAGGAAAAATTACTTACTTGATAGAAAGAACTCAAGGAATTTGAAGAAACAAGAAGATGTTTGCAGAAATCTGAAATTCAAGAAGGAATTTTGACAGAGCTTCGCTAGGGATTTCGAAAATAAAGAAGAAAATACTTTGCAAAGTTCCCTATTTATAAACCAAAAGCTTCTGGAACACGCCAAACAACGCACCACACAACGAGCGCCACGTGTCGAAAGACATTATGTCTCTGCGAAGAGCGAAGCGTCACCCTCGGTGCGTGCGCTACATTAAATGAAAACAGTTGTCCAAGCAGGCGCGCCTTTTCAGAAAAAGTGCCTCCTAAATTCAAAAAGCGCGCCAGTACGCGTCTTTGGATCGGGAATTTCCAGATCTGATCCCATCCGAACGGACTTACAAAGGCAAATCTATGCCCGATCGGACCTGATGAGGGGGGACAAGTGATAACCCAGCAAATATCATTTGCTCTAAGGCCCATCTAGCCGGCCCACTCAATCGGCAAGGCCCAAAGCCCATCAGCCAAAGGTATCATCCAAAAAGCCCATCAGCCAAAGCTGTTTTGATAGTCATCCAAAAAGCTGCTATCGAGCCTATCACCACTACCAGAGGCCATTTTCAACAGACAAGAAGGGTGGACAGATGCAAGTTTCTTGTTTTTAAATGGAGTGGATGCAAGCAAGCAGAAAGAAAGCAAAAAGGAAAGAGGAAAAATTACTTACTTGATAGAAAGAACTCAAGGAATTTGAAGAAACAAGAAGATGTTTGCAGAAATCTGAGATTCAAGAAGGAATTTTGACAGAGCTTCGCTAGGGATTTCGAAAATAAAGAAGAAAATACTTTGCAAAGTTTCCTATTTATAAACCAAAAGCTTCTGGAACACGCCAAACAATGCACCACACAACGAGCGCCACGTGTCGAAAGACATTATGTCTCTGCGAAGAGCGAAGCGTCACCCTCGGTGCGTGCGCTACATTAAATGAAAACAGTTGTCCAGGCAGGCGCGCCTCTTCAGAAAAAGTGCCTCCTAAATTCAAAAAGCGCGCCAGTACGCGTTTTCGGATCGGGAATTTCCAGATCTGATCCCATCCGAACGGACTTACAAAGGCAAATCTATGCCCGATCGGACCTGATGAGGGGGGACAAGTGATAACCCAGCAAATATCATTTGCTCTAAGGCCCATCTAGCCGGCCCACTCAATCGGCAAGGCCCAAAGCCCATCAGCCAAAGGTATCAGACACGAGCTCCTAGGCAGCGCACATGCCCGATCGGATGATGTGACCGCCAGTCCCATCATCCGACTGACACAAGGCAGCGCCCATGCCTACCACCTGCTCCTTGTCATGTCGCCGAATACCTACTCTGACAGCCAGTAGTCACACCCCCGGCACTCGAGTGCCCCTCAGCTGTCTCATATAAATAGCTCAGCCAACGATGGCTCCAGGTATTGATTTCACAGCATTATCTCTCTAAAAACACATTCTCTCTCTAAGCTACTAACTTAAGCTTCGGAGTGCTCACGCCTGGTCCGACCGGGCTCTTCTTATTGCAGGGTTTCCTCATCCGATCGGATCGCCCTCTCTCGTACAGATAAAGACATTTTTGGATTTATCAATAATTATTCAATTTTTTATACAATTTTCAAATAAGACTTAAAATAACGTGATATTTAATATTTTCTTTATTTATAAATAAGTGTTCTATCAGTTCTATGATATATGTTACTTTTGTTATTTTCACTAGAATTAAAAAATATTAATTAAATTTAAATTTAAGATAAAATTGAGTAGTTTAATGCACAAATTTAAATTTAATTGGTTAACTTTTATTAAAAAAAATAAATTGCATTGAAAGTTTAAAAATGACAGATAAATAAAATTTGAATTTTACTCAAAAGTAACAAATATTATAAAACGAAAAGAGTATCAATTTTATGTTTTGTACAAAGATTAAGTAACGCATTTATTATCCTGTATTTTTTATTAATTTGCCCTCCTTAAAATGAAATAATTAATTATTAATTATGTTTTTCAAAATTGAACTAATTTTTATTTTATAGAAGATATATTTAGAAAATCACATTTAAATATATCATATTTTTTAAAAGCGAACATTTATTTATAAATAAATCAAAATAAAAAGATGAATAATTATTTGTGATAGGAGAGAATACTTAATTAGTAATTTTATATCTTTCCATAATATACTTCAAATAATGTTTTGAAAATTTTCGCTTTTCAATTTGATTCTTAACATTTATATATACAATATTACTCCCTCCGTCCCACTTTAAAAGGCTACTATCCTTTTTTTACGGTAATTAAGAAAATAATTGAAATACATCAATTTCATAAAAAAATAATATAAAATGACAAGATTGTCCTTATTTATTACATTGGGAAAAGAAAAAGTAAGTGATATATATTTAATAAATTATATAATAAATAGGGATAAATAAGTAAATTTTTTTCTTAAATTGCGAAAAGAACATTTGGAGTGGAACAAATAAAAAAGGGAAAACAGCCTTTTAAAGTGGGACGGAGGGAGTATAATATTAGTCATTATTTTGATTTTAAAATTATATTTATGTGATATAAATAAGGATATAATAAGAAAAAATATTTTTCTTAAAACTATTTGAAAATTGAAATGGGACTTTATTTTGGGACGGTGGGAATACTTATTTTTGGTATGGATGCCAAATTATTAGATAGAATGACAGAACTACACTATGGCCCAGGGGATCCTAACCTATGACTCTATATATATAATTATATATATAACTTGACTTGTCACAAAATTTTCAATCCTCCCCATGTGTAAATTTATTACGTTAGAGATGGATCAGGTATTTATAACGCTTGTACTCGACTCCAAGTGTAAAATAAATATTGGATAGCATGAGCCTAATAATTCAAGGAAAATTAAGTCCTCTTGTTCCGAATTAATAGGATGATTTTTTTTTTAAATATTTGTCCCAAATTATAGTCCACCTTTTTTTTTATACTATAATTAATTGTTTATTCTCTAATTTATTGTTATTTAATATTTATTATTATAAATAAATATTAAATATTAATTTATACTTTTTTCATATGCCTCTAATAAATATAAAAATAAATTATTTTTTCCGTTCCATCTAATAAGACAATTTTTAATTTTTTTTATTTCACTTAATGTGATAATTTTTAAATTTCATCATGTATTAATTATGTATTTTCTTATCTTCTCGTTATGTATGGATATAAAAATAGATAATTGATGGAGTGAAAATATATAATTATAGATATTTATATTTTTATTTTACGAAACGTTTATTTTTTATACTATGCTTCATATATAAATTTTCTAATGTATCTTTATTTAATTATTTTATAATCTGTAAAAAAATAAATTTATGTCTAATTTATTCCAAAAATTAGTTTGTGAGGTGATAATTATCTAAACTTTTATAACAAAAAGTATTATATTTTTGTAATTAGTCGATATGAAATACTTAATATAATCAATAACAACCTTATTAAATATTTTATATTTTTTATTAAAATATCTTAAATTTATGTAAATCATAATGTCATTTTTTATTCCCACATAACTTTTCAAATAAATAAAAGAAACAAAAAAGAAAACTCACAATTATCTTGATTTATGTAACAGGTCATATTAAAAAATATGAATAAAGTTTTATTTTTAACTAAATTAACTTATTTTCTTAATTTATTTGAAAAAAAAAAAACAAATCTATATTTATATTTATGAGAGAAAGGTAATAATAATGTCAATTTACACCTTTGTGGATGTATCACGTGTGTAATCAATCAATAGTATTTGACAAAGGCTTAATATGCAATTTACCCATCCAACTTGTATATGATTATCAATACCATGCCGTATTTTAAACTTATAAGTTTATAATTTAAATACCTATAGTTACTTATTAAAATAAAAATAATTTTTTTTTTGGCTGACCGGACATAAATTTGGCATAAAAATACTGATGTGCCAGTTAAGAGTTTATTACACTCTTTGTGGGCACCCAACTTGATCAAATCTAATAAGATTTTTAAAAAAAAAATCTCTAATTTTTCGGCAACTGCTTCATTGTCTCCAGCTTCCTCCTTCTGTTTCCATTGAGTATCAAGAACTTGATACTCACAAGAACAAAAGAATAAACCTTTTTTGAATAAACCTTATTTCCATATAGGGGTGAGCAAAAAAACAATGGACTTCGTTAACCGAAAAAAAAAATCGAAACCGAACCGATAAACTGGTTAATGGTTAGTGTTTTGAAAAAACCGATATTAATGAACTGGTTAATAGTTTTTGACTCATGTAACTGGTTAACCGAACCGAAACCGAATTTTTAATTAATTTATTAATAATTTATAACAATTTATCCTAATTAAAGGTGATCATGTACTTTTTTTCATTATACTAATTATTTTAAAGTTTTTAAGTTTTTTTTAATTGGCTATTAATAAGTATAACAATTTTTCTAATTAAAAGTAATTATGGACTGGTTAATATATTTACTTATTAAATATTAATTTTTAAAAACAAATTTGCTTATATCCACCAAATATTTTTATTTTAACAACAATAATGTTATGTTATAGTGAAAAAATATTAAATTTTAAGTATTTTGAACATTTTAATTTTATTTATGAATATATTTATAATTATAATGGTTAACCGAAAAATATTGGGTAACCGATCCGAAAATCCGAAACCGATGAATTGGTTAACCGATGGTAATTGACTGGTAAATGGACTGTAATTTCAAAAAACCGATATTAATGGACTGGAGCTCATGGACCGGTTAACCGACCATGCTCACCCCTATTTCCATATGAGTATATAAACACTTTTTTGAATAAACTTTCAAATTTCAATGGATAATTTAATAATAAAAACTCAAAATCCAAATACTGGATAATTTGAAAATACGGGATAGATAGAAAAAACTAAACGCACATCCAATACATTGTAAATACATCAAACTCTCAAGAACTCAAAATCAACAAATCAATTAGTTAACGTTTCAAGAACTTGAAAAATCAAGAAATCAATCAATTAATTAACATTTTCAAGAACTTTAAAAATCAATAAATCAATTTAGCCACCTCTTTTTTGGTCACCAAGACTCCAAAAAAATTCAAGAAGAAGCGCAAAAAAGCTGAATCCCCACGCATCAAACCTGTCCAACATTCCTCAACTCGAAATCCCCATCTCAGATCCCTCGTGCAGCGTGATTCTTATTTTAGATTCCTTACCAAATCGAAGCAATTCCTCTCCCAACAACCTGACCATGTTATCCGCCTTGACGAAGCTGGTAAACTCTATTGGGAGCTTGGTTGCTAGTGCTGGATCTACCAGAGCAATGCGATGTTGGTTGGGCTGGATCTGTCGGAGTGGGGCGGCATCTGCTGGGCTGGCTGATGATGCTGGATCTGCCTTAGCTGCCACCAGGGAGAGAGAGGAAGAGATAAATGAGAAGGGAGAGAGATGGCAGACTGAGGGGAGGAGAGAGAAAAGTGGATAAGTAAATTTAGGTTGAATTTTTTTAATCCACTTGTCAGTTTATTATTGGTTAAAAGTGACGAATCACACGTGTGTCGTTCATACACTCTTCTCTATTCAATGTTTATAGTTATATTTAAAATTAACTTTAAGTATTTAATTGGTAAACTTATAAGTTAAAATGGCAGTATGACAAACTATAACCATTTGAAGGGGCAAATTGCCTATTCTCCCTTTGATAAAAATAACAATTGCACATTTCGTGTTCTATTTTCACATATTGTAAAAAAATATATATCTTATTATAAAATATAAGTTTACATTTTTTACTAATGATTTACCAACTATGTCATTCATTTTTATCATACATAATTATTATTATAATAAAAATAAAAATAATTACTATTATTAATGTATAATATTGAAAAAATAAATTATTATAAATCAATTTGACAAAAAATTAATTTTGAGCCTTTAATATTTAGTGTTTGTGTGGAACTTTTCATGATTTGAAATAAAGTATATAATGAAGAAATAAAATTAGGACCACATTATTTTAAATTTTTTTTATAAATGATACAAAAAATTGAATGCAAATTTATTAATTATTAAAAATTTAAATAAAATTATTATATATAATTTATAAATTAATAGCAGGATAAATAGCAATTGTCCAGGAATGAAAAGAAAAGCCTTTATATTGTTATCATACGGATGAAATATTTGATGTCTGTTAAGAGATCAAAACAATTAAAAAAACTAATTAATTATTATTTCATCCTCACCCACCAACCATTTCCAAACTATAAATTATAAAATCCAAAACTTTCTTACCACCCACACCAGTCCACCACTGCAAGATTTTATTGAAAGTCTTAGGTGCGGTCCATGGTGTGGGGGCAGCATGCAAACGTGGCATCCAATGACTGGTCAATGTCAGTAGGCGGGGGTAGGTGAGTGACAGAGCGGATTTGTATCCCTTACCTTTCTTCCTATAAGTTGAGTTCGCAACTCCCGCTCACCAACTCCATTTCTCTTTTCTTTTAACAAAATTCACCTTCCTTTGCCTACTCTGCATCCTCCATTTCCAATTTCCTCAGGTATTTTTGTTTTTATCTTTCCTTCTTCATCTTCTTCACTCTTCTTCGCTCAACTTTTAGGATCATTTCTGCTTGAAATTCGGCGCAACTGTAATCTGAGATTGATTCTCTAGAGATATCTTTCTATGTTCGTTAATGCTCATATATAGAAATTATATGCGTAGATACCTTAATCCTCCAATTCCTCCATTAGGGAGATGGCATTTTTGTCTGGTTGTTTGTTTGTTCTAAAAGAAACCGTGGAAACTCCATGAATTTTCATTTTTTTTTCCTTTTTACCGTTTAATTTTGTTGTTTGGGTGCTAAAAAAGGAAACAGTATACAAAAATCACGTTGTTTAAATTTTTCAAAAGATTCTTTTAATTTTCCATCAGATTGATAGGAAATAAAACAAATAAATGGAAAAATATAGATGAATTTTGATTTACAGATGAAATTTAGCTTATGAATGTAATCTTTGCATTTTATTTTAATTTTATATACAGAGAAAAAAAAAAAATGCATCGATCGTTTTCGTGAAAGAAACTCCCAGTGTTGATTTTAGGTTTTGGATGTTGATTTTGGTTTATAAGTGCTATATTTTATAAGCAATTTATTATATGCAAATTGAATGTCGTATCTTGAATTGATGATATGTTACTAGAGAACGGCTTGTTCTCTGCAAGGAGCTTTCAGTTTTTTTATTTTTTATTTTTATCTTGGAGTTTTCAGTTTGAAATAGCAGAAATGGAAGTCAACGTACGGTTTTTGACTACTAATGAATTTGCTTTGAAAAATAAAAAATCATGCAGAAATTTCCGTCAAATTGAGATATCTGAAGAAGCGGCTCAGCTTAGCACACCAACCACGCACTTTTCTAAAGAGATGATAATCACCGTCAAAGAATCCACGCTGGTGCAGCCGGCGGAGGAGACGCCGCGCGTGGCGCTGTGGAACTCGAACGTTGACTTAGTGGTGCCGAGGTTTCACACACCCAGCGTCTACTTCTACCGCCCGACCGGTGCTCCAAATTTCTTCGATTCAAATGTCATGAAGGCGGCGCTCAGTAAGGCTCTCGTGCCTTTCTATCCGATGGCCGGACGGCTGCAAAGAGATGACGACGGTCGAATTGAGATCAATTGCAACGCTGAAGGTGTATTGCTTGTTTTTGCTGAGACGACCTCCGTCATTGATGATTTTGGTGATTTTGCTCCCACTTTGGAGCTCAAGAAGCTTATTCCTACCGTTGATTACTCCGGCGGGATATCTACTTATCCTCTCTTGGTTTTGCAGGTACGTGCTTTCTTTCTTTCTTTCTCTCACTTAATCAATTTATTTGATTCTAGGCAATTTCCTATTGATTTGCGTTAATGGAATTTGCCCAAATTGGGTTTAGCAAAGACTTATCGGTTTAACTGTTCATTAGGTAATTTTTTTTATTTTCAGATTTCTTTCTTTAAATGTACAAAAATGACCGGTACATTTGTAGAAAATTTCATATTTCATTTTACACCTTATTTTTTAATTTTTAATTAAATATTAATTTTATTTTTTTAATTTTTAATATTATATTATATTTTTAATATTATTAAATAATAAAAATAAAAATAATTTAATTATTATTTATTATATTTAATTTTAAATTTTATTCTAATTAATATTTTTTAATCCTCGCATAAATAATAAAAATGACATATATTTTAATAAGGGAGGGACTATTTGTTACTAGGTGTGCTGTGGCTTGCTATTCTGATTATACCTGAGGTCGTCGTTTTAATATGATGCTGACTGTTCTGCTCTTGCTTCTTACTATCTCTGTAAAGACTGTAATTTATTCTTTTACGATCTAGGTACCTACCTCGTAGACTACTATATGAATTCATAACTCGCCTATTTACTCCGCTGACTTTCTTTTGCAGACTGTATGATTTCATGTTCATTAGATGCGCTGGAAAAGTCTGTTAACTCATAATTGCGAGTGCCCCTAGCTACGTATTTGTGCATGTGAAGGGTTCGGCATTTATTATTTATAATTAAGTCGGTCTTTTAGAAACCCAAAAAAAAAACAAAAAATAGAATTTAGTTGGTCCTTTGTTTTAACTTTTATATAGGGGACAGTTTATTCACGTCATTTTTGGCAAAAAAATTCCATTCCCATGAAAAAGAGAATTGCACACGAGAAAGCATTGGTGTTAACTAGTTGATTTAATACCCCTAGGAGCTTTGGATTTGGTTGCTTGTTATTTTGATGTTGAGTATAAATAGGATGGGCAGTTCAGTTATTTTTCCGAGCAAGTTGCGTTAATCAGGGTAGGTCTTTACTGTGTTCTTGTTTTCGTTTATGTGATTTCAGCATTTATAGATAAGAAATTATTAAATGAATGACACTGTAATTGTTAGAAGGCTTATTTTATGGCAAGGAAAATTTGCAGTTATTAGATTTATACACTTTCAAGTTTAATGCAGCCTTTCTCTGTGTTAGTTCTGATGTTTGTGAGTTCCTTGTGAATTCTATTGGAGCTGCCATATTATGTCTATGACAAGCTTTTTCATTAAAATAAAAGTAGGGTCGTATACAATTGGTCTGTGTGATAGTAGTTGTGCAGCTGTTTCCTCAACTGTACTGAGCTTACTTTGTTACTCAACATTTACTTCGCTTTAATTATCTTCAACAATTGTTTAGAATTTATTATATTACGCAATTTGAACTTTCCTGATATAGACTAGAGATAACATTGTTTTACATTATAGGGCATTTCACGTGCACTCTTTGAATTGTCACTGTGGGAAAGGAAGGCCAAGGTGACTGTAAACCACAGGATATAGTGATAAGGGCCACCACATCATAAATAAATTGATGTCACCTTCAGATCTCATTGTCTAATTATCTAAACTTCCTTTGACTTTAAACTCCTAGATTGCTCTAAATTTTAGCATCCATATAAGTTTAAAAATGATTGATTACTTGCAATGTTTAACCATCATGATCTGGAGCTTGAAGTCATCGATTAAGTGCATATGTATCATGCTCTGCTCTAAGACAGACTTAAATCAATTATCCGAAAGGCATATTTGCCACATTGTTGATAGCTCATGTAAATAGTTGTGTGCTTAAGGGAGCCAGATTTTACATGTTTGTCTTTGTGTTGAAATTAGATGTGAGTTGACAAGAACTTGGTTTGAGCAGAAATAATGACAGTTTTGAACTGTGAGTATGCAATAGTTTGTATTTTATTGATGGAAAGATATTTGTGATATGGCAGTTTGCTTGCCTAAAGCTATAGCAGTTGCAATCTCTAGACTACTTCATTTGTTCTTCAGAAACATTTTAATTCTAAAACTGATGAAGAGAAAGCAAGGGGAGAAAATCGGATTTTAATAACTGGGAGTCCAACCCTTAATCCCAATATTGCTTATTTAACTCCCCTGCATTTAATTGGGTTGGCGATTTTCTTCACTTTGTGCTCTGTTTTCTTTTTCCTCTTTGTTCCTCAAAGTTCATTGCGCAAATACTAAACAGGCTACCTGAAACGCCTGATGCAAGCATTTATATTATGTTATTTTCAGTTTTATGTGAGCTCCTCTTTGCTTACTGAGGGGAATGGTAATCTTAAGCATTGACGCTCAACTCCTTTATAATGATTGCAAGGGCATTGTGATAACTTATGCTTCTGCTTGTTTTGTTTATGCTTTAGTTGCTGAGGTCAATTGACACAGAGTGATGCGTGGCCTACATTGATTTGGTTTTATTCTTTGCAGGTGACGTACTTCAAATGTGGTGGAGTTTCACTTGGTGTTGGTATGCAACACCATGCGGCTGATGGGTATTCTGGTCTTCACTTTGTGAATACATGGTCAGATATGGCTCGTGGTCTTGACCTTACAGTTCCACCATTCATAGACCGCACACTGCTTCGTGCCAGAGACCCGCCTCAGCCTGCATTCAACCATATTGAGTACCAACCTCCTCCAGCCCTAAAGGCTTCTGCAGAAACCTTAAAACCGGATAGCACAGCAGTCTCCATTTTCAGGTTATCGAGGGAGCAGCTTAGTACACTCAAAGCGAAGGCAAAAGAGGACGGAAACACTATAAGTTACAGCTCATATGAGATGTTAGCAGGTCATGTATGGAGATCTGCTTGCAAGGCTCGTGGGCTTACTGATGATCAAGAAACCAAATTATATATTGCGACTGATGGAAGGTCCAGATTGCGCCCTCCACTTCCACCTGGTTACTTTGGCAATGTCATATTTACAACGACACCAATTGCTGTAGCTGGTGATCTTCAATCAAAACCAACCTGGTATGCTGCAGGAAGGATTCATGATGCATTGGTTCGTATGGACAACGATTACTTAAGGTCAGCACTTGATTACCTGGAAATTCAGCCTGATTTATCCGTCCTTGTTCGTGGGGCACATACTTTCAAGTGCCCAAATCTTGGGATTACTAGCTGGGTGAGGTTGCCCATCCACGATGCAGATTTTGGATGGGGCAGACCCATATTTATGGGGCCTGGTGGGATTGCATACGAGGGACTGTCTTTCATCTTGCCCAGCCCAACAAATGATGGGAGCTTATCAGTAGCAATTTCTTTGCAATCTGCACACATGAAACTGTTTGAGAAGTTTATCTATGACATATAAAAATTTGTAAGTGCTGGTAATAAATTACGCCCATACCAGAATTTTTTTTGTTCTTTTCCTTTTCAAATCTTTATTACCATGATTGTTTTGAATTGTTCAATCTTTGTTAGAAAGTCAATGTGGGGAGGACATTTAAGAAGAAATGTCCCTTCAGGAGGGCCCCTGTTGTACACCTTTCGCACATATATAGACTTTTGAGAAGAGAAGATTGCATGTCTTATTTACTACAATAATCAAAGCCGACTTACCTTCTGATCTGGAGGGTAGTCAGAAAATTAACACAGCGAGATAAAAAAAATAAAAATAAATTATTTAAATATTTTAGTGGGATCAATTTTAAAAAAATTAATGTTATAAGGGTATTTTTTAATTTTTTAGTAGGATCAATTTTATAAAAAAAATACAATTAAAAGATTTTTTTAAATTTTTTTTAATTGAGTGGGGTCAATACTAGGGCTGCTGCCCCTGCTTGTAATGATTCTGCTGAACTCTTTTTCAAGCTTAACTTTAAAATATGTGGTCAAGATAGTAGTTGTCAATGGTGTGCTTTTGCTCAATGTTCTGAGATTAGGAAACAGCCATAATTTTGGGGCCTGAAAATCTTTTGCCTTTCTCCTCCATGTTTCAGCGCGGCCTTGATTTAATGGTCAAGCGCAGAAGTTAATGAGATACGTTTTTGAAAGACGAGAATGAAAATGATTCATTTTGCTAACCAAAACCATAAACTTAATACAGATAATAATTCAGGAAAAAAAATAACATATTCATAGACAAAACACACTCCTTTGGCTTTAAAAAAAAAAATATCACTGCTAGGAATTCTCAGGAACAAAAACCAAGTCTAACAGTAGCAAAAATTTCTCAATACCTAATGCAGGCTAAGCAAGAATCTTCTATCTATAATGTGCTCAGGTCAGATCCTCTAATAGAGAGATAGAATGGGTGAAAATAGGAGACACAAAGCTAAACTGACATATCTTATGAGCAGGGCAGGCCTGTTTAGAGTGAAAGATGCAGCATTTTTGGGGTTGGGGCGGCGAACAATATTTGGGCTTCCACTTCCTCCTCTCTTTGCCTTCACTGTTTGAAAAACTTCACCTTTGTATTCTTCTAATCTTTCTTCTCCATTGCCATTTAAACCTGCAGATTACAAAACTTATTAAGAATGAGTTCAAGTTATAAAAATACCAAAAATAGTTCCTACCATCAACTTCTTCTTTTTTCACAGTGAAATCTCCATAGCTTGATGTGGGTTTTCCTTGAAATCCCATGTTTGATATGGCATGACAAGATATGAACAAGAACAATACAACAAATATAAGCTTCATCTCCTCAATGAAGAGGGGTGCTGTGTCTGAAACAGGGAGAGGAGAGAGATTCTAAAATGGAGATCTATTGTGGAGAGGTGTAGATTATTCAAAATGAAAAAAGAAATGGTTATAATATTTTCAAAGGAATAATAAAAATTGGGCCATTAATGGAACAGGAGATGATGTAAAAAGGAGGATTCTTGTATAGTGGTAGATTTAAAGAAGATAAGAAAAGCATCCCCAATTAAAATGCTTTTCACCATAATAGTGCCAATTCATTCATTGTGGGATAAGAACATTACGACAAAGTTCCATTGGAATCTGCATAACTCAAGCACCAAGATCCAGTGTGTTTCTTTTATTTCTGATCTTGTGCCACTCCCATGTTACGGCAACTTATCATACTTTTTTATTTATTTAATGGACTATTCACCTAAAGATTACAACATTTATCAAGATTAGGTTTTCGGGCGGGCCACTCCTTTTAATTCCACCGTCTCAAAATGAATAAATATGTTAGGATGAGAATCATTTAAATATTTCCATTGTCTTCAATGTGGTGAATACCAATATGCAGGCCATGGACTCCTCGAGCGGTATTGGTGAAAGTAATCTTAGACGTGAGGAAATTATAGTGGGATGGCAACCGGCTTCTCGTGATTGGTTAATTACTGATGGTGCTTTTAGAAAGAGAATTCACAAGGCAAACAATATTTTGGTAATAAGAAATGCCGCTTGGTTTTGGTAATTAAAATGCCTTAGAAAGATAAGTTTGGTGCTTTTTAAGCCTTCATGCTAGAGAATCGGATGCTCAACCCGTGTTATAAACAATATTTTCAGAAACGGACCGGACATCGACTCGACCTGTTAATTGGGTCACGAGTCAATTGGTTGAACCGGGTTGACTCGGAGTTTTTATTTTTTTAAAATATAATTATTTATAAAAAATTACAAATATAATATATAAAAAATATATTCAAATAACCTATTAATTTTAAAAAAATATATAAAAATAGTAATTTTAAATCAAATAAAACATAAAAATCAAATAAATTGTTAAAACAAGTAAATAGCAAATATCTAAATAAGTTTATAAAATATTAAGAACAAACATTTAAATAAATTCATTTGACATAGTAGTGAACAATTATCATTAATCATCAATCTTCATCTTCATCTTCCTCTTCCTCTTCCTCTTCATCTCCATCCTTGTCTCCATTTCCATCTCCACATAGAACTAACTCCATTTAATCTTTCAATATAAAACTACTTTGAAAGTAATAGCAAAGTGTCCCCTCCATCCCAAAATAGTACTCACGGGAAACAAAAACAGAGAACAGATTTTTCACCAATTAATATACAATTGACAAGTCCCTGGCTGCATGTTTTATTTTTCACTCCATCTTGATATGCATAACAACTCAATGTATTTGCCTAATTGTTGGTTTTGATGTTATGATTAATTAATTATCAAGCATGATACTGAAAAAAATTAAATAGCATTACTAATTTTGAAATTAAGAAACATCAATTACCCATAATATATATATATATATATATATATATATATATATATATATATATATATACAAATTAGGATGTCTATTTGCAAACAGACATACAAATCAAAAGAAAACAAGACATAATTGGCTCCACTGTCAAAAAAAATACACAGGCCATCAAAGTTTGCTTTCGCTTCATCAGCATATTAACATTTAAAAAAAATAGAAATACCCGATCGGTGGAGGAAGGATGAATCGCAGGGAATCCGGTGGTGGTCCGGTTGTGTGTGAGCAGTCCGTTTGGTTGGGAGTGAGCCGACGAAAGAGAATGGGAAAAGGAAATTGAGTGAATGAAATGGGAAACAATTCTGCCCTAGATGAAAAAGGAATTCTGGGTTTTACAGTTTATTTTTTTTTTTAAATGACCAAAACGACACAGTTTGGTTTTTTGGAATAAACCCGGATTTTTCCGGTTCTCCGGTTCGACCGGTTTTCCCGGGTTGACCCGGTTTGATCCGGTTTTTACTACTTTCTGGTTTTATATGTTATTAAAACCGGATTTCCTGCCGATTCCCGGTTTAACCGGTTGAACCGGCCGGTCCGATCCGTTTTAATAACATTGGTTATAAACGTTACAGTTTGCGCTTCTAGCTTAATTATGAATTTACAAGCATGCTAATATAATTAATATTATGATTTATATTTAATTGAACTGAAAGCAAAAAAAAAATTATATAAATAATCCAAAGCTCGCTTTTAATTATGGTAACTCTAAATAAATTGCAAGATTAATCATAAAAAAAAAATTTATATTTTTAATTAAAATTCTAGATTATTTTTTCTTACAATTTTAATCTTTCTTCACAAACATCGCATAATGATCATTTTGATTTTTCCTGGCAACTATTGATTTTTTCTCTATATGGACATTATTGAGAGGAAATTGAACTTGTTTCATTTAATTTCAAATATATAAATAAATTGGTATATATAAGCATTTTTAAAGAGCAACAATAGGTGTCGCACTTTCTTTATTTCATTACCCAAGTAATGCATACAACACAAATATAAAACATCAAAGCAATTATTCAAAGTTCCTAATTACACGCTACTTAAAACAGAGTAAACAGAGCCTAACTCAAATCATACAGCCTTCTCAATTCTCAATCCACCTCCTCAATCTTTGGCCCAGCTCCAGAACCACCCGAGCCAGCGTTACCATATCCACTTCCAGGCTGAGCACCGCCGCCCATTGGCATATCCCCACCAGCACCACCTTGATACAGCTTTGAAATGATTGGATTGCACAACCCTTCTAACTCCTTCAATTTATCTTCCAACTCATCAACTTCAGCCAATTGGTTCCTCTCTAACCATTCAATTGCCTCATCAATGGCCTTCTCAATCTTCTGCTTGTCTGATGGATCCAATTTTCCAGCAAATTTCTCATCTTTCACCGTGTTCCTCATATTGAAAGCATAGTTCTCAAGAGCATTCTTGGCTTCCACTTTCTTCTTCACTTGCTCATCCTCTGCTTTGTACTGCTCTGCTTCTTGCACCATTCTTTCGATCTCTTCTTTGCTCAATCTTCCCTTATCGTTGGTGATCGTGATCTTATTCTTTACTCCGGCAGTCTTGTCCTCAGCAGAGACATTCAAGATGCCGTTAGCATCAATGTCGAAGCAGACATTGATCTGAGGAACACCCCGTGGAGCTGGAGGAATACCCTTGAGCTCAAATGTGCCAAGGAGATTGTTGTCTTTAGTCCGAGCTCTTTCTCCTTCGTAAACTTGAATCAGCACACTAGTTTGGTTGTCGGAATAAGTTGAGAAAATTTGCTCTTTCTTGGCCGGAATTGTAGTGTTTCTTGGAATCAAGACTGTCATTACTCCACCAGCAGTCTCAATTCCAAGGCTGAGAGGTGTAACATCAAGAAGAAGCAAATCTTGAACCTTCTGATCACCTTCACCACTAAGAATAGCAGCTTGGACAGCAGCTCCATACGCAACTGCCTCATCAGGGTTTATGCTTTTGCAGAGCTCTTTGCCATTGAAGAAATCCTGTAAAAGTTGCTGAACTTTGGGAATCCTTGTTGATCCACCAACAAGAACAATGTCATGAACTTGAGCCTTATCAAGCTTTGCGTCCCGCAAACATTTCTCCACTGGCTCCATGCATTTTCTGAATAAATCCATGTTCAATTCTTCAAATCTTGCTCTTGTGATGGTAGCATAGAAATCAATTCCTTCATAAAGAGAATCAATCTCGATAGTTGTCTGTGAGGTTGAAGAGAGAGTCCTTTTGGCCCTTTCGCAGGCAGTTCTCAATCTTCTTAAAGCTCTGGCATTAGAACTAATATCCTTCTTATTCTTTCTCTTGAACTCAGCAACAAAATGATTAACAAGCCTATTATCAAAGTCTTCTCCACCAAGATGTGTATCACCAGCAGTAGCCTTGACTTCGAAAATCCCTTCTTCAATAGTCAAAATAGAAACATCAAAAGTACCTCCACCAAGATCAAATATCAGCACATTCTTCTCGCCAGACCTCGAAGCTTTCTTGTCCAAACCATAGGCAATAGCAGCAGCAGTAGGCTCATTGATAATCCTGGTAACATTTAAGCCAGCAATAGCACCAGCATCCTTAGTGGCCTGCCTTTGAGAGTCATTGAAATAAGCAGGAACAGTGATCACCGCATTCTTGACAGTATGGCCAAGAAAAGCTTCAGCAATCTCCTTCATCTTGGTGAGGACCATAGAAGAAATCTCCTCTGGAGCAAACTGTTTCTCTTCACCTTTATACTGAACGACTATCATAGGCTTGTCGCCAGCGCCAGAAACCACCTTGAAAGGCCAGTGCTTCATGTCGCTCTGGACAGAAGGATCGGAGAATCGGCGGCCGATGAGACGTTTGGCATCGAAGACAGTGTTTCGAGGATTCATGGCGACTTGGTTCTTGGCTGCATCGCCAATTAAACGCTCTGTATCAGTGAAGGCAACATAAGAAGGAGTAGTTCTGTTGCCTTGATCATTGGCTATGATCTCTACTCGATCATTTTGCCATACACCCACACAACTATATGTTGTGCCAAGATCAATACCAATAGCTTTGCCTTCAGATTTTGCTGCCATTGTTAATGCTTGAGAATAAAGGATCCAAATTCAAGAATTTGTTGGTTTATGAGTTAAGATTGATAGTTTTGTTCTCGGGGCTGTTTTGTTGTGTTTTTTTTTTTTTCTGGCTGAGTACCACGAAGAATGTAGGATTGGGTGCATACATATAGATATATATGGGCATAGAAATGGTTAAGATTGGTAGAGAGAATTGTAGAAAGGACTAGGTGGAGAAAAATGGAGAGAGTTCTAAATTCGAAAGGAAAGAAAGAAAAGCCAGAGAGTTCTGGAGGCTGGTTTTACAATTGGGATGGGCCTGGTTTCTTCGTGTCATAAGGCCTAAAATATTCTGTTTTCCTGTCTGTTATTAATTACTTGCATTCGGGTCCAAATATTAGGCCCACTAGGTGCACAAAAATAATCCTAGGCTCAACATTATCTCATTTCCCATTGCCAAACGATATTGCATCACACGTAAGTTAATTCTTTTAACATGAAATTTATAATTTTAGTTAAGAAAGATTGAATCCTCTTGCATAATGTTATCACGATAGATAACGAAATATATTTCTGAATTTTATTTGAGAAAATGAAAAATATTTAAAGGAACGAATAAACTAAGGAAATAAGAAGTCCTCTTGACTTCCCAAGACCAAAAGTATAACAACAATTGACGTAATAAGATTAAGTTCAACAATAATTTTCGTGTTATAAAATATTCTTCCATTTTAAAGTTAAGAAAATAATTAAAATATTTTGATTTCAAAAAAGTTTAAGCAATTGACCAAACTATGGGGACTTTTTTTTTTTTTTTATTAATAATGCATTTGGTATAAATAATTAAAATTTTGGAAAGTTCTAAAAATTATTTGGGAATTTAGGGTGTTTGGTTCATTTCTCACCCATTAACTGCAGAATTTGTATTTGGCACACAAATCCAGGCAAGCAGAGAGATGGTGCAAAGTACGAGGGGTGGTCAAAAGATCACACATTTCTGCAACTTACCATTGAGGAATCAGAGTATGATTCCACGGGGTCAACTGCATAAATGGACGGTCTCCTTCCACCCAACACAGCTGCCCGAAGTAAATACATGAATCCCCTATAATGAATCCTTTCCTTCTTTCCTTTCCATTTCTGCCGAGTGAGTGGAAAATTGAAGTGTTTATTTTGAAGTTTTCATTTGAAAATATTTTGAACTTTTTTTGAGTTTAATTTTCCTTGCCATTTCTACTTTCGAAGAGCATCATTTTGAAGTTTCCTTACCATTTTGATTTAGCATTTTGAAGAGTTACTCTCAACATTTTTTAGATATTTAAAATAGCAAGATTTATGTGATAGGATTAGAGTCCTTGAGTTTAGGAGTTTCTGTTAATAAGCTTACCTAGTCTTAGAGTAGTCCTATTCTAAACGGTAATGCAGTTAGTATTTTTTTTGAATTCCTATTAGTTCTACCATGTAGTTAGCTATCTACGTGGGTTGCTAACTTTTCTCGTTTCTGTTTTGTAAAGGCTATAAGTAGCCATTGATTGAAGCTCAATATATAGACTATTCAGTCCATAATTGCTTGTTTGTTCTAATAATTCTGAGTTCCTTTACATTTGATAATTCTGAGTTCCTTTACATTTGGTATCAGAGCCAGCGAAAGGGGGCCTGATTGTGTTAAAGAGAAACATTTGTGAGGATAGAGTGAAACACGAGTGGAACACGAGAGGTTGCAAAAGAGAGGGACAATGGCAGGTGAAGGGCATAGCATGTTGACAATTCCAAAGTTTGATGGGGATTATGAGTACTGGTCTATGCTCATGGAAAACTTACTACGTTCAAAGGAGTGGTGGCATCTGGTGGATACAGGCTACACTGAACCAGGGAGAGGTGAGATTCTGAATGGCCCTCAGAGAGCAGAACTAGCAGAACTGAAGCTAAAGGATTTAAAGGTCAAGAATTACCTTTTTCAAGCTATTGACAAGACGACCTTGAAGACTATCACTCAGAAGGACACGGCTAAACAACTTTGGGACTCTATGAAGACGAGGTTCCAAGGAGATGAGAAGGTACGCAATGCACAGTTGCAGGCTCTTCGGAGAGAGTTTGAGGTACTTGAGATGAAGATTGGTGAGTCCATTACTGATTATTTTTCAAGGGTGGTGTTAGTATGCAATAACATGAGCAATCTTGGAGAAGTCATGGAGGATGCTAGGATTGTAGAGAAGATATTGCGTACACTTCCTGAAAGCTGGAATTTTGTTGTGTGTTCCATCGAAGAATCGAAAGATATCAAAAGTCTTTCATTGAATCAGCTTCGAAGTTCTCTCTTAGTTCATGAACAGAAATTTAAGAAGAAGATCACTGGCGAAGAACAAGCTTTAAAAGTTGAGAATGGTAGGGGCAGAGGTGAAGGAGGAAGCTTTAGAGGCAGAGGTCGAGGAAGAGGAAGATCACCTCTGAACAAATCCATTGTGGAATGTTATCGATGTCACCAGCTTGGCCACTTTCAGTATGAATGTCCCACCCGGGAAAAACGAGCCAACTATGCCGAGTTAGATGAGGAGGATGAAATGTTATTGATGGCTTATGTTGATGAAATCGGTGTGAAAAGAGAAGACATTTGGTTTTTGGATTCAGGATGCAGTAACCACATGTGTAGTGATAAAACCATGTTTTGCGAATTAGATGCTGATTTTCAGACCACGGTGAAACTTGGGAACAACACACGGATGCGAGTTTTCGGAAAAGGGAGTGTCAAAATGGAGGTAGATGGCTTCAATTGTACTGTTGGTGATGTATATTGTGTACCTGAGCTTAGAAACAATCTTCTGAGCATAGGGCAACTCCAGGAGAGAGGTCTCAACATTCTTATTGGGTCTGGAAAATGCAAAATCTATCATCCAAAAAGGGGTCTCATCATTCAAACTGAGATGACAGCAAATCGGATGTTCATTCTAGTAGCTAAAAAGCTATCATTCTCCGACCAGACAAGGTAAGAAATATGCTTCAACACCTGTTCACCTGCTGGAACACAAGACCTCGCTCACCTCTGGCACTGCAGGCTTGGTCACATTAGCAACACAAATCTTCAAGTCTTGCAACGCAATAATTTGGTTCATGGCCTACCTCAGTTAACAATCTCGGCTGAAGTGTGTGTTGATTGCTTGAAAGGTAAACAACATCGAGAACCTATCCCAAAGAAAAGCATATGGAGAGCAACTCAAAGGTTAGAACTCATTCATGCTGACTTATGTGGTCCGATCTCTCCTATTTCGAATAATGGCAAGAAATATATGTTGTGTTTGATTGATGATTATAGTCGAAAAGCTTGGTCATATTTTCTAAATGATAAGTCAGAAACATTTGATGTGTTCAAGATGTTTAAAATATTTATTGAGAAAGAAACTAGTCTAGCCATCAAGGGATTACGAACAGACCGAGGAGGGGAGTTCACATCCACCGAGTTTAACAACTTTTGTAGAGAAAGTGGAATCAAAAGGCAACTGACGACGGCATATACTCCACAGCAGAACGGCGTCGCTGAAAGGAAGAATCGCACAGTGATGAACTCAGTGAGAAGCATGTTGTCCGAAAAGAGGGTTCCAAAGCCCTTTTGGCCTGAAGCAGTAAAATGGGCAGTCTACGTGCTCAACCGGTGTCCTACAGTAGCCTTAAAGGACACAACACCAGAAGAGGCCTGGAGTGGAGTGAAACCGTCAGTTGAGCATCTTAAAATTTTCGGATGTGTGTGCCACAGACATGTGCCAGATGCAACGAGAACAAAGTTGGAGAGCAAGAGTACATGTGGAGTATTCTTGGGAATTAGTGATGAATCAAAAGGCTATAGGATATATGATCCTATAACCAAGAAAATATCAACTAGCCGAGATGTTGTCTTTGAAGAGAGAAAGAATTGGGACTGGGATAAGAAGCATGAGCCAGAGATACTTGTTGCTCTAGAATGGGAAGGAAGTGACAAAGAAGAAGCAGAGGTTGAGAACGACCAAGAAGAAGAAGAAATAGAGGCAAGAGAAGAAAATATGGTGATTAATAACAATGAAGAATCAGTAGCTGTGGTAGCACGAACAAGAAAGCCACCAGGCTGGTTAAGTGACTTCGTAAGCGGAACAGGACTGTCAGAGGAAGAAGATGGAACAGTGGATTTTGTTAATTGTGTTTTTTTTGCAAATACAGATCCTGTGAGCTTTGAGGAAGCAGTAAAGCATGATGAATGGAGGAAAGCTATGGAGTCCGAAATCAAGTCCATTGAAAAAAATGGAACTTGGATTCTTACTAATCTGCCTGAAGGAGCGAAGCAAATTGGAGTCAAATGGGTCTATAAGACCAAGCTGAATGAACGCGGTGAAGTGGAAAAATTCAAAGCTAGACTTGTTGCAAAGGGGTATGTGCAAGAATATGGAATTGATTATTCTGAAGTCTTTGCACCAGTGGCTAGAATGGACACTGTGCGACTCATCCTTGCTCTAGCTGCTGCAAAAAGTTGGAAGGTTTATCAACTAGATGTCAAGTCAGCATTTTTACATGGGGAATTGGTGGAGGATGTCTATGTCGAACAGCCTAGAGGATTTGAGAAAAAGGAGCAACAAGACAAAGTTTATAAATTAAGAAAAGCTCTATATGGACTGAAACAAGCTCCTCGAGCTTGGTTCAGTCGTATAGAGAGCTATTTCTTAAGGGAAGGTTTTGAAAAATGTCACAGTGAGCAGACTCTTTTTGTGAAATCAAATTCTGAAGGTAAACTTTTAATTATTAGCTTATATGTTGACGATCTGATTTTTACTGGGAATGATGATTCAATGATGAGAGAATTCAAGAGTTCCATAATGAGGGAATTTGAAATGTCAGATTTAGGGAAGATGAATTACTTTCTTGGGTTAGAAGTACAACAGTTGGAGGATGGGATTTTTGTTTGTCAAAAGAAATATGCAAGGGATGTGCTTAAGAGGTTCTGTATGGAGGAGTGCAATGAAGTTTTGAATCCTATAGTACCAGGATTCAAAATCGAGCATGGAGTTGAAGTTGATGGTACCTACTACAAGCAGGTGGTTGGTAGTCTAATGTATCTAACTACTACACGCCCAGATTTGATGTATGCAGTGAGTCTCATTAGTAGGTATATGTCACAACCTACTGAATTTCACTTAATGGCAGCTAAGAGAGTGCTAAGGTATGTCAAGGGAACCATGGGGTATGGTATTTTGTATAAGAAAAATGGGAGCAGCGATTTGATTGCATATACAGATAGTGACTATGCAGGATGTGTGGAGGACAGAAAGTCCACTTCAGGATATGCGTTCATGATGAGTTCTGGGGCAGTGGCATGGTCTTCCAGAAAACAACCAATTGTTGCCTTATCCTCCACCGAAGCTGAATATGTTGCTGCCGCTGCTTGTGCTTGCCAAGCAGTGTGGATGAAGAGAGTTCTTGAGATGCTCGGCAGCAAAGGCAATGAGTGCACAACAATCTTTTGTGACAATAGTTCAACAATCAAGCTTTCTAAGAACTTGGTTATGCATGGGAGGAGTAAACATATCCATGTGCGTTATCATTTTCTACGCGATTTGTCAAAACAAAATGTTGTCCAGTTGGTGCATTGCAGATCTCAAGAACAGATTGCAGATATTATGACAAAGCCTCTCAAATTGGAGCAATTTCAGAAGCTTAGAAGCCTGCTAGGAGTGTGCGAAATACCAAAAGTAAACTAAGCGGCATTGCTTAGTTTAAGGGAAGGTTTGATAGGATTAGAGTCCTTGAGTTTAGGAGTTTCTGTTAATAAGCTTACCTAGTCTTAGAGTAGTCCTATTCTAAACGGTAATGCAGTTAGTATTTTTTTTGAATTCCTATTAGTTCTACCATGTAGTTAGCTATCTACGTGGGTTGCTAACTTTTCTCGTTTCTGTTTTGTAAAGGCTATAAGTAGCCATTGATTGAAGCTCAATATATAGACTATTCAGTCCATAATTGCTTGTTTGTTCTAATAATTCTGAGTTCCTTTACATTTGATAATTCTGAGTTCCTTTACATTATGTACATATGTACGAGTGATTCTTTTATTTAACAAGTTTTATAATAAATTTGATGTAAAGTTATAGATATAAATTGTTTGGAATTTCGGCGACTCAAAGAGAACAAGGTAAGTTTTTAATTGCAATTTTTATGTAGGCATGCAATATTTATTGTTGATATAAAATATTTTTTATAGAAAATAATATGAGATATTGCAATAATAATTTTAATTATTAAAACCATCATATGAATAAAAAATCATAAGTTATATTCATATGTATATTTATTGGTGCAATTTGACGTATTGATGCTAAAATAAAAAAATTTGCATAATTAATAATTAGTTATAACATGAATTAATTGAAAATATTATAAATATAGTTAATTTTGGAGAGTGAAATTTGCATCCATTTTGATTCAGCATTTTGAAGAGTTATTCCCAACATTTTTGAGGTATTTAAAATAGCAAGAATTATATACATATGTGTGTTCGAGTGATTTTATTTATTATTTGTTATCATATTGAAATATAAGTTACTTAAAAAATGGATCATGCATTGTGTTGGGTGGCAGTAACTGCCCATTTCTGCAGCTACGATATCGGACTCTGATTTCACAACAAGTCAGTTGCGAAAATGTGTGGTCTTTTGATCACCCTAGTCCTTTGCGTCATCTCCTTGCTCGTTTCGATTTGTGTGCCAAATGCAAATTCCAAAGTTAATGGTTGCGGAAATTATAAACCAAACACCCCAAATCCCCACATAGTTTTCAAAACATCCCTAAATCCTAATTATTTATATCAAATGCATTATTAATAAAAAAAAATTACAATTTAAGAATTCCTGCATTTGACTTGTACATATAAGTACCACTATCGTGATAATTGTATGCTAGCATTTCTATTTCACAATTCAAAGTTCAAAAATTGAGTAAATAGGTTTATTTAATTATTTCTTAATAAACATATGTTTATTTATCGATAAACACAAATGTAGGTAATAAATAAGAGCATATATGTAAATTTTTCTCTTAAATTCAACAAGTGACACTTAAAATGGGATAAAAGGATAGAATAATAAATATTTTTAGATTATTTTTTATACAATTTATTTATTTAATTTTGGCACGCTGGTGTACTGGATGGTGCAATGCACACAATTTGATTGTCGGTAAAATATTAAACCCGGCCAAAAATATTAAATCAATTGGAAAGATGATTAATTAAGAAGTGAATAAATAAATGAAAACCGATACAACCCATTAATTCAGTCCAATTCCAACCAAAAAATAATGGAGTATTTAAAAAGGATTAGGTAAGCATAAGTCGATGCTATCCATCTTTTGATATTCGGGTGGGTTAAAATCATCCAAATTACTATATTAACCCACATCCCTTGTCTTTCACTCTCCTAATAGCTTGTTCGGATGGTGATAATCCACTGTACATATACACCTCCACCCTTTTCCTTTCTCTGCTCTTGTTCATCTTCTATTTCTAATTCAAATATGTCTGCGCCACTTTCTTCATCTCATATTTTTTATTTCTTTTTTAATTTACTTTTTTGTTTTTATTTTCCAAATTAGTTCCGCATTTTCATCTCATTTTTCATTTTATTATCTTTTATACTTGAAACAAAATATTTCAAAAATAATTAAATAAATTATTTTTTAATTAAAAATTAAAATGAATAATGAAGCAAAAATAATATATTTATACATTATTTTAATTGATTACTATTCATATAAATAGTTTTTTTATTGGATAAAAAATTGTTAATTTATAATAATTAGAGATATTTATGTCATTTTATTGTAAAACTATTTAATTTCATATGATAAAATCAAACAAAAATATGTAAAATCACATAAAAATTGACGGCATTTCTAAACATAATTCACTAAAATCATTAAAAAAATCATACAACAGCACCCCATACAAAAAATGAACACGACAGTGAATTACCACTCAAACAGGCTCTAAACAAAAAAAATACTATGCTCTCCGATGATCAGCCTTTCATTCATCTCCGGCCACCGATCTCAAAATCCGAACGTTGAGGTCTCTCTCTTTCTCTTTGTTTGATCTGTGTCCTCTTGATTATCCGATAACGAAATCCTAATAGAATGTTGAACCTCTTGATTATCCAAATTTGGTAATGACTTTCTTTTTTTTTTCTTCCTTTTCATTTTTTTTCCTCTGTAGAATGAAATAATAGATTAGTTAGTTATTTTTGATTTCTGAAAGTTCGTTGAGGTAATTTGAAACAGAGATTGCCATTTTTTTTCCTCTGCTTCTTCAAAGTTTCTTCCCTTTTATTTACTCTCTTCTTTGCCTCCAATTATTCTCATTTTCCTTTTGTTCTTTGTATTCTGTTTCCACATTCTATTTTGGATAATACAAAATATTTTGGCATTAGTTTGAATCCATAGGACATCATAATTTTGATACTTGAGTGATTACTTGTAATTATACTTCATCTTACCATTCTCTTTTGTATGATCCAAATTTCTGATGCAATTATACTTTATTTTAATATTTTGTGGATCTACTGAAAGAATATAATAAAAAACATTATAAGAGAACAAAAAATATACAGGAAGACAATTTACCTTGTAATGTCAAAATTTTATACTTGAGTGATTAGTTGTAACAACAATTTGGAGTTTCAAGAGATGTTGATAATACTATATCTATATAGGATATACATATACATATGTATTCATATATATATATAAAGACTTTCTCCGTCTTATCACTTATATATACATATATATAATATATATATATATATATATATAAGTGATAAGATATATATATATATATATATATATGTATATATAAGTATATATAAGTGATAAGACGAAGAAAGTCTTTATCTAAAAGAGAAAAAAGCTGGTTGGAAGTCTCAAGTGGTAAAAAGGAAGATTGGATCGGATGATTGAGACCTGCAATAAAGAATGCCGGGTCGGATCAGGCGTAAACACTCCGAATCTTAAGTTAGTAGTTTTCTAGAGAGAGAATATTTTAGAGAGAGTTTCAGAGATTTTGATACTTGGTGCCACTATTTATTGGGCTATTTATATGAGATAGGAGAGGTGCACTTGAGTGTCTGGGGAGTGATAACTGGCAGTCAGAGTAGGTGAGCGGCGAAACGACATGGAACAGGTGAAGGGCATGGCGTTGCCTTATGTCAGTGGGCTGATTGGACGTGTTGTCACATCAGTCCGATCGGACGTGACGCTGCCTTCATGCTCAAGCTTTGCGCGCTTTTCTGATAGGCCTTGGGCCCTGCCAAGTGGATTGCACCGACTGTATGAGCCTACTTGGGTATGCTATTTATGATGTTATCACTTGTCCCCCCTCAAAAGGGTCCGATCGGGCATAGATTTGCCTCGAGTTGTTTCGCTCGGGAAAAGTTTATATCGAGTTGTGTCGATCGGCGAGAATTTCACGCTGAGGTGATCCGATTGGTAGACATCCGTTGGCGAAATTTTTGAATTTTGAAAGGCGGATATCTAAAGAGACGCGCCTGCTCTGACATTTATCTCATTTAATACTGCGCATGCACCGAGGGTGACGCTTCGTTCTTCGTATAGCAATGATGGTTTTTAGGACACGTGATGATCATCCAGTGGAGAGGTGTTTGGCGTCTACGAGAAGCTTTTGCCTATAAATAGGTAACTTTTGGGCAGTTTTTCTTCACTTTTCAGCGATCCTTAGAGAAACTCTGCCAAAATTTCTTCTCGCCTCTTTCAATCTTCACATTCTGGTGGCTTTTGCTCTCTGTTTCCTGAAATTTTTCAAAGACCCTTCAATTAAGTAATAATCCCTTCTCGTTTGCCTTTGATTTTCCTCTTTTTTATTCTATTGCGCTTCTGCATTCATCTCGATTCATCCCATTAGAGACCAGAAGCTTGCATTGAAAATGGCTTGCAGCAGTGGACAGTCAATAGACAGGAGCTTCATGGAGGAGTACATGGCAAAGCTGGCGGTGTTGACCATTGTTCCAGGCTAAGTCCTAGAGAGGTGGCCGAGATCCCTTCCCAATATAACCTCCCAGAGGATGTGTATGTGATGCCTTGCCCCGAATCCATGGCTATGACGGAGGGGCCCTTTGGTAACCAGGGGAATGAGTCGTTCATCTGCCATCTATCGAGCTTGGATGTAGGGATGAGGTTTCCCTTTGGCGCGTTCGAGGTGGCGGTGTTGAGAGGTTATGGGATCATGCCCAACCAGCTTCATTCGAACGGATGGAGGTCGGTGGCTTGCTTCAAAATCTTGTGCCAGATAGAGGGGGTGGCCCCGATCCTGGATCTCTTCACCCATTTCTTCTATGTCTCGGGTCGAAGTGACGGTACATAGTGTTTCTTCACCAGCCGGCCGAAGAGGAAGCTTTTCACAGTCCCCTCCTCGATGAAAGGATATAAGGAGAAGTACTTTCTGGTGGGGATGATTGGCGAATTCGGGGTGCCACTAACCCGATCGGGAGTAGCCATCATTCTGAGAGATCAGGCGGCCAGACAACCCTTGTACGAGGCTGACATCAAGAAGTTGATGGATGCCGTGATGAGGCAAGGAGGACCCTATGACTCCAACTTCCTATTGAGAATGCTGTTCGGGTCTTCAAGCTCCGAAACTGCCGAAAACGCAGAACGTAAGCATTGGGATTAGAGTAGAGGCAGCGACATAAATTGACAATCATGCATTGCATCTGCACTGAGTATTAAATGGTTCCGAAAAGGATACTTATCTTATTTGCCTTTGTGATACAGCTGCGATGGCTGGAGGAGATGATATGACAAGACAACTCGCCGTTCGGGCTAAGGCCAAAAGAGATGCCGAGCGGGCTGCGAAGGAGCAGAGGAAGAAAAGGAAAATCCTGCCCACTTCGGAAGCGCACGCCTCGCGGGCTCCAGTGGACGCTCCTCACCCCGTTGTCTCGATTGCTACCATCTCCGCCGCTCGTCCAGCCTTGTTCATCTCTCGACCTGCGGCCCCCTAAACTGGTGCTGAGGATCGGCCTCGACGCAGGCGGATATTCTTAGAGGAGGAGTATGATTCTGATGAAGCACAGCCAGCTGTCATTCCCCCCAACATCTAACAGCTGAGGGAGGTCGCTCAGAAAAGGGTTACAGGGCTGGTGGCTGCCTCAAATGTCCGAGTGGTAGCGAAGGGCAAGGCGCCTATGCAAGGCGAGTTGACCCGGCGAGCTGTAGGGGGAGCCCCCGAGAGGCGAACTGTGCCCCTGAAGGACGTGCTGAAGGAGAACTTCGGCAATGACTAGTCGTTGAGCAATAAGGCGGTTGCTAGTTATATTTATCGGGGTATCTTTCTAGAGGATGACTTCAAGGTCATGGGAGATCCTGACCTGCTCAACCGTGAATGTAGCACGTTCAACCAGCAGAGTCTGGAGGTAAAGTTTAGCCAGCTTCTTTCATGCTGTCTGAAAATTGGTGATGCCCTCCCTTATTGATGTCTTTATTTTTGTTATTTTTTAGCTGATCAAGAGGGGCCTACACATGCATGGCATGGCCAGCTTCCTGAGGGCGAGGGCAGAAGATGCTGTCAAGGCGAAGGGGGAGGCAGATGCCCGCTGCGATGCCGTTAAGAAAGAAAACTCTGCGTTTCGCTTGGAGGTGTCGAATCTGCAAAAGGAGACCTCTGCTCTTCGTGGAGAGGTGGTAGATGCCAGGAAGGAGGCATCTCGGCAGGTCCAGGAGCTAAAGTCTCGGCTGGGCGAGGTCGATCGGCTTAAGGTTGAGGTCGCACACCTGACAGCTGACAGTGCTCAATGCCAGAAATTTGAAGTAGAGGCGGCCAGATTGAGCACCGAGTGCAAGCTTCTGGGCGCTGAGAACGCCAAGGCGCAGGAGGAGAAGGACAAAGCTCTTGCGGAGTGTGACCAACTTCGCACCACCTTGGCAAGCAAAGAGACGGCCTGGGGGAAGAGGCTCGAAGAGGAGCTTGCCTCTCGAGAGAAGCATCTTCTTGATCAACTGGACGAGGCTCAAGCGAAGTTTCTATCTCGGTTAATCTATGAGGCCGGGAGGCGCTTCCCTAGGGCTGATCTCAACTGGATGGAGGATCCTAGTGTTCTGCCCGATTCGCCATCTAGTGACGATGAGGAAGAGGCTCCTAGAGAGGAGGCAACCGAAGGAGCACTGGGGGAGAAGCCCTTGTAGACCGAAGCCCAGCCAGATGTGACCTCCGGGACTGAAGTTGGCGCTTCTTTGCCAGCTGAGCCGATCTCTGAGGTGGCTGTCAAGCCTTCTCAGGTTGTTACCAATCCAAATGCAGAGCTTGCTGCTGAGCCGAACGTGAAGACAGTTGCTGATCTAGTCCCGGCTCTAGCTGATGTAGAAATTGTAGACATAAAAACATATATTAGATTTTCCATTGTATACTTTATTTTTTGCACTGATTCTTGTAAGTTGTACAGTATACTATTTCTTCAATAAACTACAATTTTTGTGTAGATTGCCAACTTTATGAATTGCTGTTGTTCGATAACTCGTATAATCGCATATAATTTGCTAATGTAATCGATTGATTAATCGTAGATACTTCCTAAATTTGAAGAAGTTTGAGAATCAATAACTTTTAAGGCCAGTGATTAATTTATCCGATCTGATTGGAAAATCATAATTAGTTGGTCATCTGGCACGTGTTATGATTTAAACTTTTGGAGATCAGGTCCTACAACGTCAAGCATAGCGGATGACCACTTGGCCTCGCATTAGCTTAGAATTGGGCAAACAGTTTTGTACATCAAGTTAGTGTTTTGATTTGCATTTTGATCTGTATTTGTTGCAGAACACTTAACTCGGGAGAAACTGTTAGTCTATTTTGAATCTTGCATTTTTGGTTCGGGATTGACGTTGAACCTAGCAGATGAGCCAGTGGGAGTTGTGCGATTTCCGTATCTTCAGATCGGGAATGTCATCGATCCTAACTGATGAGCCGCTGGGCGATTTCCGTATCTTCGGATCAGGAATGTCATCGATCCTAAATGATGAGCCGCTGGGCGATTTTCGTATCTTCGGATCGGGAGTGTCATCGATCCTAACTGATGAGCCGCTGGGCGATTTTCGTATCTTCGGATTGGGAGTATCATCGATCCTAATGGAAGAGCGTTACCTGCAAACAAAAGGATCCCAACTTTCGCATTTTTGGCTTGGGATGAGCATCAAGCCTAGCGGATAAGTTGTAGCATACATACCTTTTATGGAGATGGAAAAGAATTTCTTTATTGATTGAATTTGATTCTTGATACATTATTATAAGGAACTAAAGGTGAGCACCCTATTAGATATTGTCCTCTTCGGGTCGTCTTCGGGCATAGCCCTCTAACCCTCGGCGCTTTGTCCAGCTCCCTCTTTTTGGTGCCTGATCATGGTGACATATGCTTCGCGGGATGCCTTCTGATCGCCTCTGATAATGGCAACACCCCCTCTGGTTGGGATTTTCATCACCATGTATCGTATGCTCGTGACAGCTCCGATTTGAGAGAGTAGGGGCTTGCCAAATATGGCGTTATAGGCAAAAGTTATGTCAATAATCATAAATGTTACCTTACAGGTGTGGGCAAGTGCCTCTTGGCCAAGCTCGACTGATCCCGCTACCGGAACTGTAGCGTTGCCAAGCCCGATTAGTGGGGTGGCGCTCGGCTTTAGCTCCTGGGTCGGCAGTCCCATGGCTTTGTAGGCTTGGAAGGTGAGCACGTTCACGGTGCTGCCATTGTCCACCAAAATCCTTTTGACATCAAAGTTATTAACTCGAGCCCTAATGACGAGAGCATCATCATGGGAAAACGTCACATCTCGTGCGTCATCCCTGCACATGGTGATCGAAGGGAGCCGTTCGGTTTGGTGAGAGAGATACATGCATTTCCCCTTCTTCTTTCTGGCCAAGTCCTCCTCGTAAGATGATCCTCCTGTGATCATTTTTATGATCCCGACATATGGTCTCCGCGGGTTTGTATTCCTTGGATTTCTGCGCTCGCCGTTATCGCCCGAGTTAGAGTCATCCTTGCTGAGGTTCGGTTGTCTGCAGGAACCTTCCCCTTTAGCCGTTCTTATAAATTTTTTGAGAGAGCCCCTTTGTATAAGCCGCTCAATCTCCTTTTTCAGCGAGTAACACTCGTCAGTGGTGTGACCAAAATCTCTATGAAACTCGTAGTATTTACTGTGGTCCCTCTGGCTTCTGTTCCGGTCGGACATTTCCCTGGGCCAATTGACTTTCCTGTATTTCTCTTTAATCCACATCAACACCTTAGCTGGGTTGGTGTTAAGTGGAGTAAAGGTTCGGGGCGACCGGCTGTCTGAGCAATCAGACCTTGCCCGTCGGGATTCCTTTCTCTTGCCAAAATATTTTGAAGCTGCGGCTCTGTCTGGGCTCCTTGTTATCCGCTCGGATACTGGAACTCTATTGAATGACCGTCCATCTGGATACTGCAGTCTGTCCATGACATTAGTCCTTCTTCTTGTGCTGGACCTCAAAGCGTCGTCCAGCTGGATGTGCCGCCTGGCCCTTTCCATCAGATCGGCAAAACTGATCGGGGCTCTTGTAGTTAATGACTCAAACAGTGGACGATCCAGGATGCCTCCGGTCAAGGCGATCGTCGCCATTTCCACGCTCACATTCCTCACCTCAGACATCGTGACTTGGAATCTGTCGATGTAGTCTCTAAGACTTTCATTGGTTCTCTGATAGAGATTGCACAAGTCACTCACCGACTTCGGTGCTTGTGTCTACACGATAAACCGCGTGGTGAACTGCTCCTTGAGTTGTCTGAAGGAGGTGATTGATTCCTGAGGTAGCTCGTCGAACCAATTCAGAGCATCTTCTCCTAGGGTGGTGGGGAAAACTCAGCAGGTGATTCTCTCATCATAAGTGTACAACTGCACTTTAGTCAAGTACTCAGCCAAATGAGTTGTGGGATCAGTTTTACCTGTATATTTGTCCATCACTACATCTCTCCATCTAGGAGGCAACTCAGACTCTACAATCTCCCTGCAGAACGGAGATGCAGTATTTTTGCAGGTGTCCCCTTCAAACAATGGTTTTTTGGAGCCCGTCAAGCCAAACTGCCTGAGTTTTTGCTTGAGCCACCTGTCCTCCTTGCTCATGGTCGTCGAGATGGACTCATTTCTCGGCCTTCTGGAGTAGCTACGATTGGGCGTGCACATGAAGGACAGGTCATCTCCGATGGACGGGGTAGAAGATTTGCTGGGGAAGTAAGTGAAGTCTTTGTTTGAGGACATCGTCCAAGTGAAGTCTCTGTTTGAGGACATCGTCCCTTTCCCCTTGTTATATCTTTCTGGGGTCCTGATGACGCCTCTTCCGTTATTGTGAGCTCGTGGCTCGTTGATGGAGATTCCTTTGTTTCTCCTCCTTCTGAAGTCTACGTCCATGAAGTCCTGTTCATGGTCTCTTTCAGAAATTCTAGGCATTTTGCCTTTCTTGATTGTTTGAACGATACTCTTAGTGAAATCACTAAGGAGGGTACACATGTCCCTGTCTGTAATGGGAGTGCTCTCCGGTTGCCGTAGAATAGCATCATTAAATTCTGGAAGAAGGTTCCCCTTGGCTGGGGACCTGGGAGATCTCTCTCTTCTCCCTGAGGGACCAGATCTGCCCTGGCTATTGCCACTGCAATTATACTCTCTAGAATTCTTGTTTGATCTTGAAATTGCCATAGCTCCCAACGAGAGCACCAAATGATAAGACGAAAAAAGTCTTCATTTAAAAGAGATAAGAGCTGATTGGAAGTCTCAAGTGGTAAAGAGGGAGAGCCGATCGGATGATTGAGGCCTGCAATAAATAATGCCTGGTCGGATCAGGTGTAAGCACTCCGAAACTTAAGTTAGTAGCTTTCTAGAGAAAAAATGATTTAGAAAGAGAGTCTCAGAGATTTTAATACATGATGCCACTATTTGTTGGGCTATTTATATGAGATAGGAGAGGTGTATTTGAGTGTCTGGAGAGTAATAACTGGCAGTCAGAGTAGGTGAGCAACGAAACGACAGGGAGCAGGTGAAGGGCATGGCACTGCCTTATATCAGTGGGTTGATGGGACGTGTTGTCACATCAGTCCGATCGGACGTGTTGTCACATCAGTCCGATCGGACGTGGCGCTGCTTTCATGCTCAAGGTTTGTGCTCTTTTCTGATGGATTTTGGGTTCTGCCAAATGGATTGGACCGACTGAATGGGCCTCCTTCGGTATGCTATTTATGGTGTTATCAATAAGCATTAAATTATTAATTACCTTGATAATTTGAAACTAATTACATTGACATTGTACTCTGAAAATATTAATTATATTGGGAATTTCAATTTGAAATTAAAATTAAATATTATTAATTTGAAATAATTAAATTAACATAAAAATATTAAATACCTTGATAATTTCAAATTCAAATTAAATATCATTATTTATTTTATTGTGCTAATTTTATAATTTTTATATGATTTATAGGTAATATTAATTTCAAATTCCAAGTATTAAGAGTTGGTTTAAAGAAGGGACTTAATTTGCATTGAAAGAGAAAATTACCTATCGAGTATGTTTGAATCTCTTTCGTGGAGGCTCCTCTTCGTCATAATATACATCTCCGTCTCCATATTCGTTTCCATCTCTTTGTTTCAAAATTGTTGGTTCAAATAGTGGATGAACCCCACACTCTATTACACCGTCATAATCTTTATTATTAAGGAAGAATGCAAAGGTGTATAAATTGGTTGTGAGATCCCCATTTCCCTTTTTACGCTTCTGCCCAATTGTTAAAACATCCCCAACGCCCTTCTTATTACTCTGCTGCTGGAAACGAAGTTTTTCTTGCCATAGTAACACCTGTCGTCCTTGTGTTGGGGAAAAGTAGAAATTGGATAAAGAATAGGACTTAATAATGTAGCTTTGTCCTGACTCATCACTGAAAGAAACGTCACAATGGATCCATGTTTCGAAGTTTGCGCCATCAAAGTCAAAAACAGCGCAAAAGCAAAAAGGTAATTCCTTCGATGATTTGATTGAGGAAGACAACCTCAAATAATATCCCCTCTTATTTTTATACTTCATCTGTGCCGGCACTTCACTTCCTGGTATGCAAAATCGACGCTTTTTGAACATCTGTATCATTGAAAACCACAAAACCAAAATTTCATTACAATTACACAAGTTTTTTGGAAAAAAAGAAGAGAAAAACAATTAATTACTCCATAAATTTAGAGATATGATAATATGCTATGTTTTTTTAGTTCCACTTTAATTGGATTAATTACCGGGTAGTTTTATAATATAATACAGCGAAAAAACAGATACCTCATCTTTTTCGTTCAATGCCATTGCGTACTCCACAATTTCATTATATTCTTCCTTACCCAAATTGATGCAATTACGCAATCCTAATACTTCGAGCTTCTTTCCTTTCTTTAAGGATTCCAAAGCACAATTTTTCAGAGAAATGCAATTATCTAGATCTAGATACTCCACAGATGGAAGTTCCGGTAAATATTGGATTCTCCGGCAGTTGCTTAGACGAAGTGAAATCAGCTCCGAGAGCTGTTTGATAGTTTCAGGTACACTCTCAAAATTATTTCCAGAGAGATTTAATTCTACCAGTGAGGCCAAATAGCAAACACCGTGGGGAAATTCTACCATTTCACAAGAAGATAGACTAACCCTGGTTAGACAGGGCATATCCCTTGTCAAAAGAGGAAAAATAAGACCTTCGAGCCCATAAAACTCCATAGCAGGCAATTTCTGCAACTGATTGATGGAGGACGGTAGTCGCTTTATTCCACTATTGAAAACATCAAGCCGGACCAAAGATTCTAAATTACCAATATTATCTGGCAGTGTATGTAGATTACAACAACCTCCAATTTTCAACTCTTCAAGATGTCTCAGATTGCCAATGCTTTCGGGTAGCTCTTTTATAGGAGTATATTCTAATATTAAAGTTTCAAGATTTGGGGTTGTAGAAAAGTCTTGAAGTCTTCTTAATTTTCTAGAGTCTGAGAGATCAAGGATTTTCAAATTCACAAGTCGCTGTAGTGAAAAAGAAGAAGATATGATCATGAGTAAACTTTATGAAACATATTTAGATTTTTTAAAGAAGCAATACCAGTTAAAGCATACCTGATCTCCATTCCACAGTTCTTCAAGTTGGCCAAAACGCATTCTAAGTTCAACCAGATTTTCTGGAAATGAATTGTATGGCAAAGATTTCAAAGGGTAGCTATCCCAATACAAAAGCCTTAGCTCTTCAGGAAGAACAGTGAGCCCTCCAGGAAGATGTACTCCGATTCTACCGCTAGAAGAGTAGAACTTGAGATACCTAACATTATATAATCTTTCAAAGGCTGTTGGATTTAGTTGTACTTCTCTGATTTGAGACATGTCTAATAATATGCCTCTATTTTCTCCAGTCCCCTAAAAAGAAAAACAGCAAATGACATTGATTCAAAAACTTTGAAGCAGTGAAGTTTATTTATCACAAAGCTATATTTCTTCTTAACTTGAAGCAATGAAGAAAAAAAAAATTGAAGTGAAAAATTAAGATTCAAGGCAGTTGCTACTTGCCTCATCTTGTCTTAACAAGTCGTACACATCATCAGGACGCCATAGGATCCTGCGCTTTCCAAGTTGATCTACCTCGCAAGTAACATCCTTGGCCATTCCTCGTACCAAATCATGTACTCGTAACACGTTGTTTGAAATAGATACGAGAGACTTATCACACAGACGCGTTATTCCAATTTCTGAACCATTCCTATCCAGAAAACTTATGACTTCATCTTTATCACTCCCATTAAAGAAAACAGCAATATCAAGAAAAATTTCCTTGTCATTTTTACATAGACGATCATAACTTCTTCTCAAAACTTGTCCAATTTCACCCTCACATGTATCTTTCAATGTTTTGAGTTCATCTTCCCATTCTCTTACACTTCTACCATACATGTTTGAACCTAAAACTCTAAGAGCCAAAGGATTTTCCCCAGCATAAATTGCCATCCTTTTTGATAATACCTCGTATCCTTGCTTTGGAATCCTTTGTTTAAAGGCATGCAAGCAGAAGAGGCAAAGGGCTTCACTCCAATTCAGTGGTTCAACTCCATAAATTTTAGCATCTACATTATTCAACATCTGTTTATCTCTACTTGTGATAATAATTCTACTGCCCGGACCATATATATCATGTTTTCCTATCAAAAGTTCTATTTGTTGTAAATCAGTAACATCATCAAGAACAATAATCGCTTTTGTTCTTGCAAGCCTTTGCAGATTGAAAGGTGATACCATGATTGCGCTGCTTTCATTTGACATTCTCGGTCCCAATAGGGTACAAAAAATTTCATCGCGCAGACTAGTTGCCGTGCCCTTTTCCAGTCTTTCCCTAACATCTTGCACAAAACATTGGCTTGAAAATTTGCCTGCAATTTGATTATATACTATTTTGGCAAGAGTTGACTTCCCGATGCCTCCCATTCCCCAAATACCTACAACTTGCACATTTGGAGTACCAAGATCTAATAATGACTTAACGCAATTGATACGAGAATCAATGCCAATCAATCCTTCATCACTTGAACTACTTGGACTCATATGAGATAGTATTTCCAAAGTACGATTCATAATTTCATGAATTAATTTTGTGTCAGGTCTGGTAACACATAAAAGAAAATATTATCTATACACTGATAATATAACTGCGCACAATTTATTATGATTGTTTCTTAAAAATTGTTAGTTAGCTCGCCTAAAAACTAGAAAATATATTTTTACCTACAATATTTGATTATTTTTCCTTAAGAAAGCTATTTTTGGTTTTACTTAAATACATCTACATATCCATATTAAATTGGATTTTCATTCAAAAAAGAGTATATATTTTGTAAAGAAATTACAATAATTTCTTAAAGTATTTATATTTTTAGTGATCCCTAAATATATTTTTATTCCTAAAATTTAAATCTTGGTTCAGTGCCCAATAATCATTTTTAAAAGGGATATATATAGCGGCTATTTTCTCACCTGAAGTTTTGTGAATCCAACCCCGAGGAGCCGGCTATTTCTTGGAGAGCTCTGGACCAACTCTCCACCTTGTCTTGATATTTTTGTGCGTGTAGAGCAAGTGCATTACCAAACCTCCCGCTCAGCTCTTGAACATGGGTCGGATCTACCCGATAAAAAACCGGTATGACTACCTGTCCTCTATTTTTCATGCAGTCGAGTATTTTTACCAGTTCATCCAAACACCATGGTGAAGATGCATAATTCTCTGAGAAAATGACAATTGAAATACGTGAATTTTCAATTTTTTCTAAGAGGGATGATGAGATATCTTCTCCACTTTCAAGTTCTTCATCCACAAAGGCCTCAACTCTGTTCCGATTCAAATAATCTTGAAGATGGCTGAGAAAACCATCGCGGACATCTGAACCTCTAAAATTAATGAACACATCATATGTCTTCATGACTAGAGAGATGGAAGAAGAGCTTTAGGGATTCTAAGCAGAAATTGGATGATTCAATTACAGAAAAGGAATTCTATATCAGGAATCAATAGGAGAGAAAAAAAAATTGATGTTTGTGTGTGATAAAACTAATAATTCTTCCAGTTGGAAAAAGAGGCTGATTTGTTTTGGTTCATCAAAATAGTCAGGTGAGGAATGAAAGTAGAAGATCAACAGGAAGCAGTAAAGAAACTTCAATTTTGGAAAATTGCTGATCTATTCATTGGGTTTCTAAATGGACTTTTCTTATTCTTCATAGAAAGAATAAAAATATTAATGCATATATGGGGTTGGAGATGGATAGAATAGAAGATGAAGTGAGAAAGGTCGCCTGCAACATGGACTCCGTTAGAAGCAGCGGTACTTGCTTTATGGCGCTTGATTAATGAAGGCCGTTATATATAGATAAAAGTAATTTAATTAGAATAATAAACAAAAGATTAATTTGGGAATAAATGAAACATGTAGTACAGATTCATTTGTAATATCAAATTTTATTAAGGTTATTTTTGTCCAATTTTTTTTTCTATTTTTTTTTTTGTATATTTAATAAAGCTAACCAGTTTCTATCATCTAATTTCTTCATAAGCTTTGTATAATTCTTCTTTTCATTCTTTTTAAATATTTTGTTTGCCAATGGCACCAAAAACTGAAGGCAAAGCTATTGGTATTGATCTTGGCACAACTTACAGCTGCGTGGGCGTATGGCAGAACGATCGAGTAGAGATCGTAGCCAATGATCAAGGCAACAGAACTACTCCTTCTTATGTTGCCTTCACCGATACGGAGCGTTTAATTGGCGATGCAGCCAAGAGCCAAGTTGCCAGGAATCCTCAAAACACCGTCTTCTATGCCAAACGTCTCATCGGCCGCCGATTCTCCGATCCTTCTGTCCAGAGCGACATGAAGCACTGGCCTTTCAAGGTGGTTTCTGGCGCTGGCGACAAGCCTATGAATGTTGTTCAGTATAAAGGTGAAGAGAAACAGTTTTCTCCAGAGGAGATTTCTTCTATGGTGCTCACCAAGATGAAGGAGATTGCTGAAGCGTTTCTTGGCCATACTGTCAAGAATGCGGTGGTCACTGTTCCTGCTTGTTTCAATGACTCTCAAAGGCAAGCTACTAAAGATGCTGGTGTTATTTCTGGCTTAAATGTTATGAGAATTATCAATGAGCCTACTGCTGCTGCTATTACTTATGTTCTTGACAAGAAAGCTTCGAGGTCTGGCAAGAAGAATGTGCTGATATTTGATCTTGGTGGAGGTACTTTTGATGTTTCTATTTTGACTATTTTAGAAGGGACTTTTCTAGTTAAAGCTACTGCTGGTGATACTCATCTTGGTGGAGAAGACTTTGATAATAGGCTTGTTAATCATTTTGTTGCTGCGTTCAAGAGGAAGAATAAGAAGGATATTACTTCTAATGCCAGAGCTTTAAGAAGATTGAGAACAGCCTGCGAAAGGGCCAAAAGAACTCTCTCTTCAACCTCGCAGACAACAATCGAGATTGATTCCCTGTATGAAGGAATTGATTTCTATGCTACCATCACGAGAGCAAGATTCGAAGAGTTGAACCTGGATTTGTTTAGAAAATGTATGTTGCCAGTGGAGAAATGTTTGCGCGATGCCAAGATAGATAAGGCTCAAATTCATGATATTGTTCTTGTTGGTGGATCAACAAGGATTCCAAAAGTTCAGCAACTTCTACAAGTTTTCTTCAATGGAAAAGAGCTCTGCAAAAGCATAAACCCTAATGAGGCAGTAGCGTATGGAGCCGCCGTCCAAGCCGCCATTCTAAGCGGCGAAGGGGATGAAAAAGTTCAAAATTTGCTTCATCTTGATGTTACTCCTCTCAGCCTGGGAATCGAAACTGCCGGTGGAATTATGACAGTCTTGATTGAAAGAAATACTACAATTCCGACCACGAAAGGGCAAATTTTCTCTACATATTCTGATAATCAGCAAGAAGTACCAATTCACGTCTACGAAGGAGAAAGAATGAGAACTAGAGACAACAATTTTCTTGGCAAGTTCGAGCTTACGGGTATCCCACCAGCACCCAGAGGTGTTCCCCAAATCAATGTGCGCTTCAACATTGACGCAAATGGAATCTTGAATGTTTTAGCGGAGGGCAAGACTGCCGGAGTAGAGTACAACATCACGATAAACGACAATAAGGGAAGATTAAGCAAGGAGGAGATTAAAAGAATGGTGCAAGAAGCAGAGAAGTATAAAGCAGAGGATAAAGAGGTGAAGAAGATGGTAGAGGCCAAGAACTCTCTGGAGAACTATGCATATTATGTGAGAAATACAGTGAGGGATGAGAAGTGCGCCGGAAAATTGCACACATTGCATGTCAAGTAATGTAAAGTCAGCATTTAACGTGGTATATGCAAATACATGAACAAAAAAAAATAGCATTGGATGCCACATCATCATGCCACATGGCAGATGATATGGACAAAGTGCCATGTTGCACGTTGAATTGGCCATACGTGTACTGTCAAGAGTGCAAGTCCCGCTGACTAGACATATCAAGTAAATTTTTTATCAAACCTCTTACCAAAAACCGGTAAAAGTAATTTTTCTATATATAAATGCTAAATTCAGTAATTTTTACGAAAATAAAAATTCTTTCATTATTTTTGCGTAATTTGGATAATAATTCGGTAATCATAGGTGAAATTAACGCTAACATTAGCGCTCCGAAGTAAAGACTGGCAAACATAGGTTCTGTCTATGGCATTATAACAAACAGTTAAGCATGCTACCATTAAAAAAGTAGTAACTCATATTGCAAATTCGACCCATATGCAGTGAAAATACATAACATGAAAATAATTATATATAAAAAAAAATCTAGAACGCATCATAAATTCACAACCACAAAATATATAAAATGTATATAAATCATTTTAGATTTCATAATCGCTTGGTATTAATTTATAAGCCCATTCTATTAGATTGCAATGAATTAAAGAGCAAGGGGATAGACGATAACAATCAAAACAGATTAAGAAGCTGATCTTGTATTTGGCAGCAGTTAGGGGTACTAAGAAGAAGGCAGGTGATAAAGCGAATGTAGACTCAATCATTGAGAGCCCAATGGAGAAGTTATTTATTGATAAAGCCATTTCTGACTTTATCGGGAGGTACATCGGGCACTGTGGATATTGTCCGCTTTTGGGCCGGAGCTCTCACGGTTTTGTTTCTAGGGCTTTGCCCCAAAAGACCTCCACAGGGGGAAGGTGGTCCATGGCCTTATCAAGGCCACTTACATCTCATCCCCAGCCGATGTGTAATTTATGATAGCATTGCTATCACTATTCTCCCTCCCGAAAGAGCTCTTCGGCGCTGGCCGCTTGTCGGGACTGGCCGCTTCGGGCGCTGCCGTTCGGGCACTGGCCTCGTCTCTCAACGAGAGCACTAAACGATAAAGCCATTTCTGACTTTATCGGGAGGTACATCGGGCACTGTGGATATTGTCCGCTTTGGGCCGAAGCTCTCATGGTTTTGTTTTTAGGGCTTTGCCCCAAAAGACCTCCACAGGGGGAAGGTGGTCCATGGCCTTATCAGGGCCACTTACATCTCATCCCCAGCCGATGTGGAATTTATGATAGCATTGCTATCACTATTCTCCCTCCCGAAAGAGCTCTTCGGCGCTGGCCGCTTACGGGACTGGCCGCTTCAGGCGCTGCCGTTCGGGCACTGGCCTCGTCTCTCAACGAGAGCACTAAATGATAAAGTCATTTCTGACTTTATCAGGAGGTACATCGGGCACTGTGGATATTGTCCGCTTTGGGCCGAAGCTCTCACGGTTTTGTTCCTGTGGACGTTTGGCCTACACAGGGAAAAGGTGGTCCATGGCCTTATAAGGGCCACTTACAACTCATCCCCAGCTGATGTGGAATTCATGATAGCATTGCTATCACTATTCCCTCTCCCGAGAGAGGGCTACGGCGCTGGCCGCTTATGGGACTGGCCGCTTGTCGGGACTGGTCGCTTCGGGCACTGCCGTTCGGGCACTGGCCTCGTCTCTCAACGAGAGCACTAAATGATAAAGCCATTTATGACTTTATCGGGAGGTACATCGGGCACTGTGGATATTATCCGCTTTTGGGTCGGAGCTCTCACGGTTTTGTTTTTGGGGCTTTGCCCCAAAAGGCCTCCACAGGGGGAAGGTGGTCCATGGCCTTATCAGGGCCACTTACATCTCATCCCCAGCCGATGTGAGATTCATGATAGCATTGCTATCACTATTCTCCCTCCCGAAAGAGCTCTTCGGCACTGGCCGCTTACGGGACTGGCCGCTTGTCGGGACTGGCCGCTTCGGGCGCTGCCGTTCGGGCACTGGCCTCGTCTTTCAACGAGAGCACTAAATGATAAAGCCATTTCTAACTTTATCGGGAGGTACATCGGGCACTGTGGATATTGTCCGCTTTGGGCCGAAGCTCTCACGGTTTTGTTCCTGTGGACGTACCCCAAAAGGCCTCCACGGGGAAAAGGTGGTCCATGGCCTTATAAGGGCCACTTACAACTCATCCCCAGCCGATGTGGAATTCATGATAGCATTGCTATCACTATTCCCTCTCCCGAGAGAGGGCTACGGCGCTGGCCGGTTGTCGGGACTGGTCGCTTCGGGCGCTGCCAATCGGGCCTTGCCGTTCGGGCGCTGGCCTCGGCTCTCAACGAGAGCACCAAATAATAAAGCCATTTCTGACTTTATCGGGAGGTACATCGGGTACTGTGGATAGCAATGCTATCATGAATCCCACATCGGATGGGGATGAGATGTAAGTGGCCCTTATAAGGCCATGGACCACCTTCCCCCTGTGGAGGCCTTTTGGGGTACGTCCCCAGGAACAAAACCGTGAGAGTTTTGGCCCAAAGCGGACAATATCCACAGTGCCCGATGTACTTCCCGACAAAATCAGAAATGGCTTTATCATTTAGTGCTCTCGTTGAGAGTCGAGGCCAGCGCCCGAATGGCAGCGCCCAAGCGGCCAGTCCAGTAAGCAGCCAGCGCCCTCTCGGGAGGGAGAATAGTGATAGCAATGCTATCATGAATCTCACATCGGCTGGGGATGAGATGTAAGTGGCCCTTATAAGGCCATGGACCACCTTCCCCCTGTGGAGGCCTTTTGGGGTACGTCCCCAGGAACAAAACCGTGAGGACTCCGGCTCAAAACGGACAATATCCACAGTACCCGATGTACCTCCCGATAAAGTCAGAAATAGCTTTATCATTTATGACGAGTTCAAGGAGGCGGGGTTATATGTTCAAAATAATTAAAATTTTGTTTTACTGTAATATAACATGATTGTTGTTAAAATAAAAATTTTTGATAGATATAAATAATTTTATTTTAAAAATTAAGACTTAATAAGTAAATAAATTAACTGATCCATAATTAATCTAATTAGATGGACGGTTATACTTATTTATAGCTAATTAAAAAAAACTTAAAAATTTCAAAATATTAGAATAATGAAAAAAGTGTAGCAAAAATATTTTTAAAAAATAAAATTATTAAAATAAATCAATTCAATGCTAACAACTTTTTTTTTAACTTGACACGCATTATTTCACATATATTAAAAATTTTAGTTTTTTTTTAAATTATTGAAAATTTTAGTTAATATATATTAATATTATATAACTTTTCGAATATATTTTGATTTTCATTAATGAAAAATTGATAAATCAAGAAATAATAATAAATACTAAATATGGACATATTGAACAACTAATAAATTAACTAAAATATTTTTTAAAAAAAAATTAAAATAAATTTGAAATATATTTTAAAATAATGAAAATTAAAGAAATATAAATAATTAAATATGAAAATAATGATATAAAAAATTGTAATAAAAAGAAAGAAACAGTGAAAAAAAATCAATAAATTATAAGAGTGTTTATTTATTGGTTATCGATTCGGTTAACCGGTTCATGAACAAAAATAATAAATCAGTCCATTAATATCGATTTTTTTTTAAAACACTAACAGTTAACCATTAAAATCGATTCAGTTAATATATTTTGCAGTTCGATTTTTCGGTTAACCAAATTCAACGCTCACCCCTATGTTTTTCATCTATCAACTTCTTTTTATTTGTTTGATCTCACAACATACCGAAATTTTTTATGCTTTCTTTAGAAGATTTTTATTTTTTATTTAACAGCTCTCAAAACATTTGTAAAATATAATAAAATACAATAAAATAAATATTTTAAATTTAATTGTGAATTTTTAAAATTTCATGCGTACCATATTTGACTTATTTACATCATTCTTCACTTTAAGAAAATGAACAAAATTATATTTTGATACTGAGTTCTTAAACAATGATTATCTGTCATCGAATGACGATGTCGAGGCTGACACAGCAAATATGAGTACAGAAAGCAATGACGGCGATTTTAGTGACAGTCATGAATTGTCTGATACACAGTATGTTAGTCCCTTAGCATCAGTCCATGGCAGTGGAGAGTCAACTGAAGCGCTATTTAACTTTCGTTCGGAACACTACACAGCAATTGATTTTGATGAATCGGAAGGTAATATGCCTGAAAGTGAGCGTTTTGAAACTTGGGATGGTTCATCTGAGTTATCTGTAGGTTTGCTTTTCAACAGTAAGGATGAAGTCAAATCCTATGTGAAAAAATATTCAATCATGAGAAATATTGACTTTAGAGTCGTGGAATCAAAGCCAAAATATTGGGTTCTGAGGTGCGCTAAGTCTGAAATTAGTTGTGAGTGGAGGTTAAGAGACGCAAAAAAAGAGAGAAGCCCTTTCTGGATGATCACAAGATTCAAAGGACCACATTCTTGCCTATCTGCAGGTAATATATCAAAGGATCACAGACAGTTGGGATCGCAAATAATTCGCAATTGCATCAGGGGGATGGTAAGTAAAAATCCAACCTTACCTATTGATGTGATTATTGCTGCTATAAAGGAGCGATTTCACTATGAGGTGTCGTACTATAAGGCTTGGTATGTGAAGATGGGCGCACTCGAGTCAATCTTTGGGAATTATGTGGAGTCATATGAGAGACTACCGGGTTTCTTAAATGCTTTACAAAATTATAATTCCGGAACTGTTTATGAGTTTTTGCTCCAAGACACCCATATCCCCACAGTTTAACAATGTCAAAGGGTTTTTTGAAGTTTTAAACCAGCTATTGATGGGTTTTACCACTGTAAGCCAGTATTACTGATCGATGAAACATTCCTCACGGGCGAATTCCAACAAACACTTCTCATTGCAAGCGCTGTTGATGGGAATGAAATGTTATTTCCAGTTGCTTTTGCTATTATTGAGTCTGAAAATAAATCAAGTTGGGCATGGTTTATGAGTTTAATCAGGAGGCATGTTACGCAGAGGAATAGGATTACTGTTATATCTGATCGTCACATTGGAATAACGGCAGTGTTTCGTGATGAAAGAAGTGGATGAAAGTATCCTTGTGCTGTGCATAGGATATGTTTGCGCCATTTCGTCAGTAATCACAACACCCATCATAGAAATCCCACAATAAAAAAGTTATTATACAATGCTGGTCCGCATATAATTCTTTATTATTAATTATTATAATGGCCAAATTTGTTTAATATTTTTTAAATTCATATGTTGTGCTGTTGTAGGAAATACCTATCAACCACGGAAGTTTAAGAAGTAGATGGATGACATTAAGGACCTTGATGTTGATTTGTACAACTGGGCAATGCATGTGCCGTTGGACCTCTAGACATTATCCGAAAATGGCTGTTGTCGTTATGGCCATGCAACGACAAATATTGTGGAGAGTATTAATAGCACTCTAAAGGGTGTACGAATGATGCCAATCACTGCTATAGTCGAACATGTTTTCGGGCGTTAGGTCAAATTTTACGATCAAAGAAGGGGAATGTACATGACTAAGATGGCTCAAGGAATGCGGTTCACACCAAAATGTATTGCATCTATTAATAAATCTGTTATAAGGGCGTGGGGCCATACAGTGCTTGATTACGATAATCGGTACAAATTGTTCAGGGTATTATCCGGCAATGCACCGGAAGATAACAGAAAAATTGACACGTACATTGTCAGTCTTGGTAAGCGCGAATGTGAATGTGGTAAGTTCCAGGGGAAAAATGTCATGTTCCCACGCAATTGCCGTATGCATGCACAAATATCTTGATATGTTCTCATTTGTTGATTCATGTTATAGCATTGCACAATCACTAAAATATTATGAAGGGGAATTTCGCCCGATGGCTCATAGAGAATATTGGCCCGAGTATTATGGTCCAAAAATTGTGCCTGATATGGAGCTTAAACACAAGAAAGGCCGCCCTAAAACAATACGAATTCGCAATGAAATGGATAGGAGAGAACGTCAGAATGTTACACATTGTAGCATTTGCGGAATAGCTGGCCACAATAAAAAGACAAGTCCCAGTCGTGCAGGATCATCATCGCAAAGATTTAATTTAAATGTATAATGCAAATATATATGTAAAATAACTCAATTTAGTAATGAAATGTTGTTTTTTGTATTAATTATACAATGTTATACATAATACAATGTGCTATTTTAATTATGACCAAAGTGATGATAGGAGCTGACGCGACCTCAGCAAGTGTACTGAATCGGCAAGTAATATAGTGGAATATAATTAAGACCACAAGTTATCGAACCCAAGGGACTGTGTTGTGCAAGTGTTTGACAATTAATTGTATGCTAAAGAATTCCCAATATTTTTGATGTGGTGATTGTTTAACTCAGAAAAATCAATAATCTAACTGATGATATTAATATCTAAGAATATTAACGATTTAATAATACAGCAATTTGATAAAATAACTAAGAGATATTGCTAAGGAATACCCATTCTCCCCAATAATATCATGCGAATACTTGATTCAACAATTTCATATACAATCAGTGAATAATCTAGCCTATACCATAGCTTGCCTTTCGGATCCAGCTTCTCTAAAATATGCACTTACCAATCCGGATTCAGCACATAAATTAGCATTATTACAGATCTTAAATTCTAAGTTAAATAATCTTACCATTACGGACTCAGATATCAAACTCATTTATCTTCCACCATTCTGAACCTATTAAAATAAAAATTCACAGATTTTAACTACCAATTAGGATTCATCAAATCAATGAAAGTTGATTAAAATAGAACAGAACATGTGTACGTTTTTATGGGCTGATTGCAATCAAAGTTTATCTTGGTAGATCTCCCCTTACTTTTACATTCAAACCAGCAACAACAGATAATTTCAGAGAAGATAAAACTGAAGTATATTTGTATGTATTTTTGAACTAATTACCATTAAAGTTTATCTTGGTAGATCTCCCCTTAACTTGTATTCAATTCAGCAACAACAAATAAAATCAGAGAAGATAAAACTGAAGTATATGCATAATATAATCCATACAAAATATTCACATGATTTACTGGGGATTTAAGGCATCCCTTAACAAGAATTAAAATTACTCACTCATACTTGAAATAAAGACTGAATTAAATAGAGAGAAATCGATATTACCCATTTGAATCTGAAAATGAAAATCTTACAGTAAACCAAACGATGTTCTTCAATTGAATCAGCTATTCCAACTTCCAAATTAAATTACAGAATTGAATTCTCACTTCTAAGAATTTCCAGATCTTCAACTATCTCTCATTATTCCTCTCAGATTTAAAAATAATAGCAGATTAAATTAAAATCCCCAAAACTATATAAAAAAAATCCTAATTTAAGTTGCAGAAAATAAATGTTCCTTTCTTTTTTTTTTTCAGAAAAACTCTCCCTTAACTTGTCTAATTTTAGTCTCTAAATAACCGTTCAAAGTTCAAAGTCCAAAGGTGGCCTTCAAAGTCTTTGATTTTGTTCAGATTTGGTTCACAAATAGGTTACACGGCGGTATGAGAGTCTCTCACCGCCGTGTAACTTGCTTCTGGTCATCAATCTTGACATTTTGCTCCCCTTGTCCCGTGCCGCAATTTCTGAAATTTTTACGCCTCACACGGCGGTATGAGACTTCCATACCGCCGTGTAACACCTTACGTATGTGATGATTCTCGTGGTACACGGCGGTATGGATGTTCCTTACCGCCGTGTGCTGCCCTTCTGATGCTCTCCCTTAACTTTCGTTTCACACGGCTGTGAGGAATAACCTTACCGCCGTGTAAACTACCTAAAAATGCCAAAATTAACATAAATCTTCATTTAGTGCACCAACTAACATTAAATGACATTTTATCAAAAATTAACACAAATAACAGCTTTTAGACTAAGAAATAATCTCTAAATTCACATCAAAACATTATTTAATTTAAACTTATCAGGAGCTATAGTTGAAGTCATCTGTTCCATTATGAGCATGCATTGTTTGACTAAAATCTTCACCTTGCATCTGTTGATCGAATAGTAGTTCATCAAAAAAATCGTCTTGCTGTGCGGTTTCACTCAGACCTCCATCAATATTAAATGGTGAAATTGTGCCAGCCTCCGATATACTAACATTTAAATCCATGTTCAGTCTTAATGGACCGTCCTCGGAGTCATAACACCTGGATTGACCACCTTGTGTATCATAAAATGTTGGCTGAGTAAACGATGGCATTCCGAATGGTGTGCTACTATCTTAAAAATTATAGGACCACGACATAGGTGAAGGAACTTGGCTAACCCCTGGTGGAATAGGAATAGACGCTATAGATGTTCGTCTTTCAGCCATTCCTCTTTTGCTCCTTCTAGTTTGTCGAAAATCCTCGTATGGCACGTTCATTTGTGGAAACTGAACCATATCAGGGACTAACTGACGTGGATAGTCGATGGATGTCCTATCAATTGCTCTTACAGCGCCTAAAATGGCTTCAAATGTCACTCGCTCGCCACCATGGTGGTACATGCGTTTAGCAGCATCAGCCTACGTGTATTTAAGTTAAATTATTAGTACAAATAAATCAGGGAGTTAATTAGCAATATTATAAAATTTAAAAAAAATTACATAGAAAATATAAATCATACTGAAGCTCCTAATGCTGCACCTACAGGTGTAATCCATCGTCTCGTTCTCAATAAGTACCACTGCATGTATTGCGATCTTATATGCAGTGGTTCCGTTAGCACAACAGTAGTGACAACTCGATTCAGGCGATTATTCCACTCGATAATGAAATTAGAAAAAGCTGTTTCCCAATTGTGGTCATAATTTCCTCTTAAATCAACAGAATGCACTCTATCGTCGATCGTTGGTTGACTAGGAATGGGTTGGTTCATTCCAAATTGACGAAGACAACGATCGGGGTGGTGCCACTCAATTATATAAAAACACACTAAAGGAACAATAGCTCTCCAAATGCCTTGTCCATTCGTGCAAAAAGACGGTAATAGATGTATAACATCTCTGTACGGCTGCCACTCCATCTAGAAAAAAAAATAACTAATTACCGAAACATACTTGATATCCATACAAATTATTATAATCAAATCATACATAAAATTAATTACCTCATCATCACGCTGGATGTCTAAATCTACTCGAAAAAGATGGACATCTTTGCTATTAATCACACTTAAATCGATGGGAGATCGCCACCTAATACAAAATATTTTATTGTGTAACTAAAATATGTCAATTGGAAAAATAAATAAATAAATACAAAATTCAATTAATATATAATTAAATAATTAGATCAATACATAAATAATTACCTAGTTAACTACACATATATATTAATAACTAAATATATAAATAAATATTTATTTAAATAATTAAATGTTTTTTCAATTAAATATTAAAAAAATTTAAAAATATTCGTAAAAACAACTAACTTACCTATACCCATAAGGCCGACTCTGATCTAGCACAAATCCCTGTGTAAAAGTGAGCCAGAATTGTGAAAATCTTTCTCATGCCCACATTTGCAATAACAGTTGATAACCACCAACTCTATGAGATTAGGACGTGTAGCACGACAAATCTCTCTATATAGCCAAGCCAAGCAAGCCGACCCCCAACTGTAACTACCAACTTCTTCTAAATCCTCAAGTAATGGAAGCCACATCAAATGGATATAATTGTTCGCTTGAGAGGGACAGAGCAACCCACCGATACAACGTAATATCCACGCGCGAGTGAAGCACTGGATTTGGTAGTCCGTTGCACCGGCAGGTAATGAATTAAACGTATTTGACAACCATATCATTTTAATTGAGTGTCCTTTTAAAATATTTTCAGGTGGCATTTGTCCTAAGAGCTAATTGCAGAGAATTTGCCAATTATATTGCAAATGACCGGTTACCGAACGCCCTTCAATGGGTAAACCAGTCAATATCTGAATATCTTACAGTGTGATCGTCGCTTCTTCGACTGAGAGATGAAATGTGTGTGTCTCCGGCCTCCATCTCTCTACAAGTGCAGTCATTAAATTTGCATCTACATTCATTACGCCAATCTGAGCCACACCATAAAATCCTGCCCGCCTCAGATATGGTATAATTCTCTGGTCTATATTTGCATAGTGAGCCCCCATACTAGCTCTCCTCACAAATAACACATTATGTGCAACCTGTCACGTATTACATAACTCTTACACAAATATATTTGTATAATAGCCATGTTTCGCTACATATCTCCATAAAAACAAATAGATATTAAATAAATGATAAAAAAAGAAAAAATTACAACATTGCACCGTACTGCTTCTGCACGATGTTTTTCTTTTAATGTTAAAAGATCATCAACAACTGGTCCTGGATTTATGTATTGTTGATTTTGAAAGCGGTCCATTTTTCGAATAACCTATAATCCAACATAATATAAATAGATTCATAAATTTATACACAAATATGTAAATCAAAATTTAAATTTAACTAAACTTACATTTTTAACTTTTTTCGCCAACACATAAAATTTCACAAATAAATATATATATCAATGTCATTTATTCTTACTACAAATTAATATTATTATTCCAATATTATATATTGTTACTCAAAAAAAAACCATTACATATCATGAATAAATTTGGCATATTTATATTAAAATAAATTTAAAAATTTACCTTCTTCTTTCCAAGTCACCGAAATTTCGGACAATTTTAATCTACAACTTCACAACAAATTTACTACAAAACTTGTTAAATAAATAAAATTATTCATACATATATATACATATATATACGTCTATTTATTTATTAATTTCACTACCTCAATAATATTTGAATGCCAAGCTTCAAATTCTGAAAAAATAATCAAATACATGCAAATAATACAAAAATCAATTAAATGATGGAATAAATAAATAACAACTCATATAAACTAATGAAAAACTGAACTCACCTTCACCTTCACCTTCACCTTCACCTTCACTCACACTCACACTCACAACTTAATTCTTTTTCACGGTGGAATTGAAGATGAAGAGGGGGTGGTATATGTATATGAAAGGGTTATTAATAAGGGTTGGTGGGTGGCCGTTGTAGGGTGTCAGGCGGACATCCATTTCCGCAATGATCTATTGCGGAAATGGTGTGTCAGAAGACCATCCATTTCTGCAAAAGACCATTGTGGAAATGGATGGTCTTCTGACACATAATTTCTGCAAAAGACCATTGCGGAAATGGTAAGTGTGCTGTCCTCTCATCTGCATGCAAACACAACCATTTCCGCAAATATTTCTTGCGGAAATGTAACAAATGCCCCACTACCCCAAATACTTTCCGAAACACCCAAAAAACCTAAATAAGTTTTTAAAACACATTAAATATAAAAATGTCCCACAATAATATATGTTAATAATAATATTTAAAAAAATCCATTGTACAAGGCAAATAAATAATAAAGAAAATATCATTTTAATAAACTTCTATATATTCTAATTACTATGTAATTAAGCTTTTAATTAACAGCAATAAATTAATAAATAAATAAATCATTACAAACTTATAAACTCATATAATGGAGACACATATGAAATGTTAACTCCACTTTATAATTTATAAACTTGTCTTTTAAACTTTAAAAAAAAAACGGTAGCATATAAACTTTCATAATGTTTATTAGACAATATATTATCATGATTAAAATTTCCGCAAATGGGATTCTATTAGAACGAATTTCTTTTCCTTTTAAATTGATATAGATCTAGATAATACTAAATTTCTCAATATAAACATGATAAAGGAAAAAAAAATGAATTAAATTAAATTAAGAAATAGATGAACAATGATAAAAAGAGAATAAAAATATTAATGCATATATGGGATTGGAGATGGATAGAATAGAAGATGAAGTGAGAAAGGTCACCTGCAACGTGGACTCCGTTAGAAGCAGTGGTTCTTGCTTTATGGCGTTTGATTAATGAAGGCCGTTATATCTTAATTCTATGGATGAAAGTAATTTAATTAGAATAATAAACAAAAGATAAATTTGGGAATAAATGAAACATGGTAGTATAGATAGATTTGTAATATCAAATTTTATTAAGGATATTTTTGTCAAAACAATTTTCTTTTATTTTCTTTTTTTATATATAATAAATATAGTTATATAGATATAGTATAGATAGATTAATATTATATCGGCATAATTAAAATGTTGCATTTTTCTTACTTTCTTAAGAATACATTTTTTTTTCTTTTAAAATAACAAATGTGGGAAGAATAATAAAGAGCACATGCTAGGATTTGCAATTCCTACCTATAATATAATTAATAATTGCATGATGATTACCACAATCACGGTACCAACTGATTAAATTTAAAATAGTGTCAATTAATTATTATTTGGGTATGCTATAGTATAAATATAAAAAAAAAAAAAAATTCTGCAAAAAACCATCTATATCGCAGCTAAAATCTTAAATGAAATCGATTTATGATTTAAAGGTATGATACTTCTATCTGATTTTATTTATTTTAACACTTATAATTTTGAAAAAATGATAACAATTTTGTTTTAAAAGTAAAATTTAGTATTTTTTAAATTTTATTTCATTTTTTAAGTATTGATTTTAAAATCAATATGACAAGAATTGAGAAATTAAACCATTGGAAACGAATTTATTACTTTTATCGCAATTTGAATTATAATTTATAATTATTATATTTGAATTAATTTTTAAAAACATAATTATTATGTTAATATAAATATTATTTACTATTAGTGTCTTAAAAAATTTATTATAAATATTGTAATATGAAAATATGTTAAATTTATATTTTAGTCCGCTTTATTAATTTGTTTATTTGTTCAAACTTGATAATACCACAATTAAATTTTAAATTTGTAAGCCTTTCCCTTAGTCGATTCTTTGTATTATGATTTGCAAAAGTTTTTGAAGTAATTTGAAATTTTGGCCGGAACCCCAACAATACTTGTTATTACCCTTACTACTCAGTACCAATGTTATTAAAACCGGACCGGATAAAGAACCGGTAAAGCTGAGAGTTTGTGATTCGACCGGGTTCAACCGGATTTTTTTCTATTTTTTAAAATATTATTAATTAGTGTAATTTTTATAAATACTACTACTAAAAAAAATCAATCAAAACATTTAACATATGTCTCAAATATACTAGTAATAATATTTTTTCACCTTTTATTTTTTTAAAATTATTACTTGATTAGGTATTTTCTGTTAAAATATTTTATTTTATGAGTTTTAATTTAAAAATTAAATAATTCAATAACTGTAGATGAAATTAAAAAAAAATGATAGAAAATTATCTTTAAATTCACCAATTTTAATAATTTATTCAATTTTTATTCTATTGTATTTTATTGAATTATTAAATCATTATATTATTTTCATTAAGTTCAAATGTGATTAAATAGTAAAAAAATCAATTATTTGTTAAATAAAATTTATTAGATTATTTATTTTTTATTTTTATGAAAAAAATACTTATTTTATTAATTATTTTAAAATAGACCCGGTTTTGGCCGGTTCAACGCGTTTTGACCGGTTCAACCCGGTTTTGGCCGGTTCAATCCGGTTCTTCCTGGTTTTTCCCAATCCGATTTTATACAGTTGAACCAACCGGTTCGCGGTTCAACCGTTCCGATTTTAATAACCATTCTCAATACTAGTAAGTGGTCATCAATAATAGTTCATTAATTATTGTTTTTTGAAAATCACTAATCATTAATCAGTTTATTACTATCGATTAATCAGTCCATCGGTTTTAAATTATCGGATTAGTTAACCAACATTATTTCTGTTAACCACTATAATTATAAAATACAATCGTAAAAAAAAAATTAAAATATTCATGTTACTTAAAAATAAAAATTAGAAACATAATTCAATATAATATTCAAATTATAAATATAAACTAAAAATATTGTGTCAATATGCATGTACAGAATAGAAAAATGTAATAAATGGAAAAATTGCAATTTATTAATTTTGTTAAATATTAATTATTAATTGCAACAAAATTTTTTATTTTTAAACCGAAATATATTTAATTAGAATTGTAAGTGTTAAATACTACCTATAAAAATATTAAAACTAACATTTCACATTTTAATTGAATATTATTTATCATATTAAATTTTAATAATTTAAATATAAAATATTTTAATTAAAGAATTAAAATTATTAAATTAATTACAATTAGAAATTAATTATATATATTAAAAAGTTTGAAAAGTAAAATATTTTGTGTGTATGGAAATGAAAGTCTATCATAAATATAACTTTTCGTTAATATATTAATATTATATAACTTTTCGAATATATTATGATTTTTATTATTGAAAAATTGATAAATCAAGAAATAATAATAAATAATAAATATGGATATATTGAATAATTAATAAATTAACTAAAAATTTGGTTATCGGTTCGGTTAACCGATTACATGAGTCAAAACCATTAAACAATCTATTAATATTGATTTTTTTAAAATACTAACTATTAATCAATCCATTATAACCGGTTAACCAGTAAATCGGTTCGATTTCGGACCGATTTATCGATTAACTGTATCAACCGTTTTTTTTTTGCTCATTCCTATCAATAATATATGTGAGTATAAATTGGTAAATCAATCCATTAGTAAAAAAAAAAAAAATTGGTTTATTAATATTGATTTTTTAAAATTATTAAGTTACATTTGATTAACGAGTTAATCGATTTTGATTTTTCGATTTGATTAACTAATATTTTCCGGTTAATCATTAAAATTTATAACATGGGATTATAAAAAAATTATACAAAATTCAATTCAATTTTAAATATGTAAAGTAATTCAAAATAAAAATCACAAAACAAATATAATATACTAGCCAAATTTCATGTTTAATAAATTAATAGCTAATATTATAAAATGGATTTGATATTTGTTAGAAATTATAATGTTTAATTCTAAGTCAAAAAAAATTTGGATAATATTCAATGTTAAAACATAAATTCTAAAATATAAGAAAATATAATTAAGTGCTATTAAGTAAAATATGAACACCAATATATATGATAAAAAATAACGTATATAAAACTTAATTGGTTACTTCATATAAATATTATTCTATATAACTAAAAAGAATAATATAATTTAAATATAGTTTAATATATTATATAAATTTTATAGAAAAATATAAAAAATTAAGATGTAAAAATACAATTTAAATATATTTTAAAATATTACTTTATGTAAGTTTTAAATAGAAATAAAAAAATAAAATTATAATATATGTAAACCGGTTATTTGTGGACTAATAATTAACCGAAACTGTCAATTTTTCAGACTGTGGACCGAAACCAAAAAATTTAAAGTTTACTAACTATAAACCGAAATCAAGTTCGATTTGGTATTTTTATTTCTTAGTGAATTAATAATTATATATTCCAATTCATACCCAAACCTAATATGCTTATGTTTTTTTATTATTAATTGTATCATATCATCGGTAACTATGAGGATTATTCTTATAAGATCTGTAAATTATTTAATTTTTTATTTAGCAGGGAATAGCTGCAAAAGAATGGAAAGAGAGAGTATGAAAACAGAATTTTATTTTCTTATTATGTTGGTTGATTTTTTCGTAACTACTTATGCATTTTGATTTTAGTTTTTAATGAATGTTAAAATAGATGCATTAAATTTTTATGTATGTATGGTATAAATTATACTCTCCCTACACATAATTAATTATATTTTAACTCAAATTTTAAAATTCGGTTTTTGACCGTTTGCTTGGGCAGATAATCTTATTTTAGTAAAACGACAATGAAGTTCCACAGTTTACATAACATCCACGTGTTAACCACCTCATCGTTTGACCAGAATTCTCTAGTTCCCTCCTTTTCTTTCCTTAACCATTCTTCTCTCTACAAAAATATCAAATACGAATTCCGTAGCCTTTTCTACTTTTCTCTCGAAAATTCTCCATACCCACGTCCCTTTCTCCTTATATATACACCTAATGTCACACCTTCAATTCACCGTCTCAAATTCAATCTCGATTATTGATTTTAAAACTAACCATTTCCAAGCTCTGTGTGTCATCTAATTTCTTCATAAGCTTTGTATAATTGTTATTTCCATTTTTCTTAAATATCTTGTTTGCCAATGGCACCAAAAAGTGAAGGCAAATCTATTGGTATTGATCTTGGCACAACTTACAGCTGCGTGGGCGTATGGCAAAACGATCGAGTAGAGATCATAGCCAATGATCAAGGCAACAGAACTACTCCTTCTTATGTTGCCTTCACCGATACGGAGCGTTTAATTGGCGATGCAGCCAAGAACCAAGTTGCCATGAATCCTCAAAACACTGTCTTCGATGCCAAACGTCTCATCGGCCGCCGATTCTCCGATCCTTCTGTCCAGAGCGACATGAAGCACTGGCCTTTCAAGGTGGTTGCTGGCGCTGGCGACAAGCCTATGATTGTTGTTCAGTATAAAGGTGAGGAGAAACAGTTTTCTCCCGAGGAGATTTCTTCTATGGTGCTCGTCAAGATGAAGGAGATTGCTGAAGCTTTTCTTGGCCATACTGTCAAGAATGCGGTGGTCACTGTTCCTGCTTATTTCAATGATTCTCAAAGGCAGGCTACTAAAGATGCTGGTGCTATTTCTGGCTTGAATGTTATGAGAATTATCAACGAGCCTACTGCTGCTGCTATTGCTTATGGTCTTGACAAGAAAGCTTCGAGGTCTGGCGAGAAGAATGTTCTGATATTTGATCTTGGTGGAGGTACTTTTGATGTTTCTATTTTGACTATTGAAGAAGGGATTTTTGAAGTCAAAGCTACTGCTGGTGATACTCATCTTGGCGGAGAAGACTTTGATAATAGGCTTGTTAATCATTTTGTTGCTGAGTTCAAGAGGAAGAATAAGAAGGATATTACTTCTAATGCCAGAGCTTTAAGAAGATTGAGAACTGCCTGCGAAAGGGCCAAAAGGACTCTCTCTTCAACCTCGCAGACAACAATCGAGATTGATTCCCTCTATGAAGGAATTGATTTCTATGCTACCATTACAAGAGCAAGATTTGAAGAGTTGAACATTGATTTGTTTAGAAAATGTATGGAGCCAGTGGAGAAATGTTTGCGCGATGCCAAGATAGATAAGGCTCAAATTCATGATATCGTTCTTGTTGGTGGATCGACAAGGATTCCAAAAGTTCAGCAACTTTTACAAGATTTCTTCAATGGAAAAGAGCTCTGCAAAAGCATAAACCCTGATGAGGCAGTAGCGTACGGAGCCGCGGTCCAAGCCGCCATTCTAAGCGGTGAAGGTGATGAAAAAGTTCAAGATTTGCTTCTTCTTGATGTTACTCCTCTCAGCCTGGGACTCGAAACTGCCGGTGGAGTTATGACAGTCTTGATTCCAAGAAATACTACAATTCCGACCAAGAAAGAGCAAATTTTCTCTACATATTCTGATAATCAGCCAGGAGTACTAATTCAAGTCTACGAAGGAGAAAGAGCAAGAACTAAAGACAACAATCTTCTTGGCAAGTTCGAGCTTACGGGTATCCCACCAGCACCCAGAGGTGTTCCCCAAATCAATGTGTGCTTCGACATTGACGCAAATGGAATCTTGAATGTTTCGGCGGAGGACAAGACTGCCGGAGTAAAGAACAAGATCACGATCACCAACGATAAGGGAAGACTGAGCAAGGAGGAGATTGAAAGAATGGTGCAAGACGCAGAGAAGTATAAATCCGAGGATGAAGAGGTGAAGAAGAAGGTAGAGGCCAAGAACTCTCTGGAGAACTACGCATATAATATGAGAAATACAGTGAGAGATGAGAAGTTCGCTGGAAAATTGGATCCAGCGGATAAGCAGAAGATTGAGAAAGCAGTTGATGATACGATTGAGTGGCTGGATGGGAATCAGTTGGCTGAGGTGGATGAGTTTGAGGATAAATTGAAGGAGCTTGAGGGATTGTGCAATCCAATTATTGCTAAGATGTATCAGGGCGGTGCTGGCGGCGATGTGCCAATGGGTGGCGGTGATGTGCCTGATGGGTCTCATGGTAATGCCAGCTCCGGTGGTTCTGGTGCTGGACCCAAAATTGAGGAAGTTGATTGAGGCATTAAAATGAGCAGTTAAAAGTTGTTCTGTTTCTGGTTGCAAGTTACATGAAATTCTATAGAGATACGTTTTTTAGATATAAAATTTATATATAGTTTTTGGGGCATGGGTTTAAAGATTTTAGAATGTTAGAAAGTTGATGTAAATTGTTGTTTCTTATAGTTAAATAACATAAGTTTGTTTTGTTTTCATTTCATTTACTGGCTGTGCTTATTGGAGTTTAATTTTAAAGTGTGTTTTTCTCTTAGTTCTCTGTTTCTTTCGTGTGAAAACTTCATCATGTATATTAAAACTTCGATTATTATAGCTGCCTAATGTAAGCAGTAAGCAGACTAGCCAATCAATTGAAATTTCCAATCCCATTATGTCCTAAAACATTATGGACTTCTTAGCTATATGCTAAACTTGATCTTTTACATAGAAGATTTATATGATATGATTTGTGGAGTACTCTCTCTTTTTCTATGATTTTATCCTGTCAATTGATCTTTGTTAAAACAGAACAGTTAAACTTAAATATGCAACAGATTCTTAGCGTGAATGAATAAAATTGACCATTTGGGCTAGAGGCAGGGCGGCTAAATTTTAATCGTAGGTGAATTTTGACCGTGCTACAGTAAAAAAAGAAAAGAAAAGTTGAGTAGTTAAATTTTAAATCAGTTTAATAAAAAGAAAAAATAAGTTTCGATTGATTAGATCGGTCAATAATTTCATGAAATCTGTATAGCAATATATATATATTATAAAAAATAACTAATAGGATGAAAGCATATAATTATAAAAATTCATAAAAGAATATTTTAATAAAATATAATAAATATTTTATAAAATTAATATTAATTAATGATTTTATTTTATTTTTTTTAAAAAAAGTTTAAAGTGGTTGCTTCTAGTGTAATGATGGATAATGTGTTTCCATTGATTTATTATCAAATCCTGTTTATTTATGACCTATAAATTGGTTTACCACCCCTCCAATAACACAGACAGCATGGATTAGCATAATTAGCGTAATTTATTAGTTACCTAATATATTCTCAAAAGATGGAGACTACTCAAATTCTGGCGCTTCTAGTCAGTCTCGACCTCTGCTTGTGAAAATTGAGGAGACTTCAAGGCCCTGGATTTTCGTGCTCCAAGGTAGGGATCGATCTTGTCTCTTCAATTCTTTCCTTTTCCCCCTTTCAAGCGGTATGTAAATTTTATCTCGTAGACGAACGGTATGCTTAGTGATATCTATGCTAACATTTAGCTTTTTGGAATGGTTCTACTACTTGTGTATCGTTCCCAGATAAGTTGGATATAGTGAGATCCCTTACTGTTTGTATTTGTCTGATATACAAATTCCCAGCAATTAATAACCCCTTAATCGTCACTGTACACTACTTTCGCGAGGCTAAGATTGCGAAAGTGCGTGCTAAAACCTTTTTAGGGATGGGCATTCTTCTGTTCAAAGTAGTTTTCTTGTGCTTAACTTTGGAAATTACAGGTGTCTGGTTCTGTGATCGAACTTCTTCTTCTGATGCAAGGTTTATAAATTTCTTTCCTCCTAGTTAGGAACGATTTTGGTTTCTAACTTTGCTCATGATATGCATAGGATGCAAAGTTGTGATCTAATATGTTTGTAATTAATGTTTATTATAGGAATAGTCAGAGAGCAAGTGTCTTTCAACAATTCTGTTGTCCCCTTGTTAGGAACAATTTTGGTTTCTAAATTGCATGTGAGATACATAGGCTGCGAAGTTGAGCTGCAGATGATCTAATATGTTTGTAATTGACAGATAATGCAGGTGGACTAAGATGTTGCCTTCATTTAGTGTTCACGAGATAGTTCAGAGGCACTATAGTAAAGAACGTTCCTTTTTTCTAAATGATGCTTTACTTGTTTAGTGTAAGTTACAGAAAAGAACATGCAAACAGGTTCCTCTAATCTATCGTGAATCATTTAATTTAACACAATTAACTGAAGGTCCTTAGAGAGTCCTGGAAGACCCTGGCTTAATTTAATTACTGCAGTTCCCTAAAGATGATTTTCTGCTTATAGAAAACTAATATGCAGGATCCATAGGACGCCACATTCTATTTTATAGTTAATGGTTCCGTCAATTTTATGTTGTTAACCTGTAAAATTATCCTACATTACTAGAATCCTTAACTTCAGATCTGAAATTGTTATGAGGGGAGAATTGTTTTTGATGATCCATGGGAATATAAAGGTGAATTATGTAAGGATCAGGTAGCATCAAGAACAAAAATATTAGCATTTGGCATGGTTAGAATCATGGGGAGGCAACTAAAGCTGTGGCGTAATCCACCTTGGCCTTGGGATTTGCTTTTTCTTTCCTATTCCAGTGTATTTAGGATTTTAATATTATTTTATATTTCTAGCTGATTTTTAGGCTTGATTTTGGAGCTAATCGACTTTCCTAAGTGTAGCATAATTACTTCATTTGTAGTTTTTCAATTCCTATTTGGATTACGATTCTTCGTTGGTTTATTTCTTTGTAATTCAAACCTTATTATTATTTTCAATAAATTAAATTGCAAATTTCTCTTTAAGTTTATGTGGTTGAAAGTTATTAAAAATTATTGTTACATAATAATTGTCTGAATATGCTGCATCAAATTGGATAAAGTTTATTAATCTCCATGGTAGCATCTCAGGAACCGAGTATCGGGATGATATTTGATAGAACCAACAGCTGACAATCATGAACTCTGCTGATATTATTAATTTTTTTTTTTTTATTTTCAGAGTGAGCTTTCTTGCTTCATTTGGGTTGATTTCCAAGGATTTATGTTATGATACATGAGTAAGCCTATCGTATTTTGTAGATAACCGTTCAGTGTGGGTTTCCTTGTTTGACATGTTTTGGATTCATTTATGTCCTTACGCCATCAAATTTAACTTTCAGATATGACTACTTGCGTTCTTACTTAGGAGACTATCATAGCAGCCATATGCTGCAGGTCATCTCAGATAAGACATCTGGACAACAATTTGGTAAAAGAGTCGAAAAAAGCAGTTACATTCAGTTGATATGTAGTAATTATTAGTAGGTCAAGTATGCTGACAAATTGATGCAACTGAAGTTTGGGTTGTGGTGATTAAAAAACCAAATGACTGGCTTGTGTTAGCAATGAATGTGCACTTTCTAATTGGAAAATGGAAAAGGATGTCACTTTCTGGACCTTAAGCATTGATTACTATGTTGTACTTTTTTTTTTCCCCTAATAATCTATGCTTGATATTTTTCTTGCCTTGGCACTCAATAACTGTTTGAAAATAGCTTAATGTTTGTATGACTTTTGGCTCAGAAAAATGAGGAAAATAATGGAAAGAAGAAAAACTAATGCTTCTAATGATTTTGATAATTTCCCTGGAAGTGGGTCCTTTTGTGTGTGTGTGTGTGTATTGCACTGTTCAGAATTAGTGTCAGAGCTGCTATGCTGTTATGGTTTGATGAACTGCCATCATCAATAAATGTTATTTTCCTTCTAGATGTGTAGTTGCACACCATGATTTGTTATTACACACTTGAACTGCTCAGGGGACAGGCAGAAATATGTTTTCTTGTGATTGCATAGTCATTCCACTTATACGTTTGCATTTTACTTTAATTTAACAAACATATGCTATGTGCTGATTGTTTGGAGTAGGTTGAAAAAATGATAAATAAATGATTTGGCTCATTGGAGAAGTGTGAGTTCAAAGAAAGAATTTCTTAAAAAGGCCAGCCAAAAAGAAAAAAATTAAATCAGATAACTTAGGCATCACCATGCATGTACAATAGATAGGCCAGGTATTAGTCATCAGCCATGGTGGATGATGAAATTCCCAGAGAGGATGCAAATGTTGCAGTTGTATCACCACTCAGATACCTCTTTAATCGATCCAAGTCATCTGCAGCATCAAGCATTGTAGGCCTTGTGGATGGGGACTCTTGAGTGCAAAGGATACCTAACTCAATCAATTCTCCTATTGCAACTTCCCACATCTTCTTTACTTCAGGGGATTGATCTCGTGAAGCTTTCACCAGAGAGGAGTCTATTACTTGTTCCACTCTACCATTGAAGTGACTCTTCACCCATCTGTGCAGGTTTAGCCCACCAACAAACATGTCATCTGTTGGTCTTTTTCTAGTCACCATCTCGAGAACCACAATGCCAAAGCTATAAACATCTCCTTTTGTAGATGTGTTTGATCCAAACCCATACTCTGCATTATAGAATTCGAAGTTATTCAGGCTGTGCTTGGGCCTCAACTTGTAGCGACACAAGCTTTTGTGATTCAATCAGGTAGACAAATAAACATAAATACTGATTAATGAGATATTTTCATGGAAATTTTAACATGCTAACATAATTAAGTTTCATTTAACAGATAATAATCATGTGCATGGATTAGGGCTTAGACGCGCTGAACTATGCTTGTTTTTATATTATTTAAAATTTTTATCGGCTTTTCTCTTTTATCGTCTTTCATGCACAATGCATGCAGGGAAGCATAAAAAAAACAAAAATATCTAGGTAGCCCTTTTCTGTTATACATAGGATTATGGCATCGTCTCAAAGAACGGAATTTTGCATAAGGCTAAACTTTGCCAACTCAGTCTTTATGTGAGCGCACATATTTTTACACCTTTTAAAGTTTATTTTTTTATTTTTTGGTGTTTTATTTTTACAGATGCGGGAGGAAAAGAGAGATTTGTACCCGGTGCAATGTATCCAATAGATCCACATAACAAATTTGCAGTAGAGTTCCCCATTTTCTCGATCCCACCATTTCCGCTGCCAATTGTGGAGACCAGCCTTGCAATACCAAAGTCAGAAACCAGAGCTGTCATGTCATCATTGAGAAGAACATTGCTTGGCTTTAGATCACAATGTATGACTTTAACAGGAGAGTGGTGATGCAGATAGGCCATCCCTTCAGCTAGATCACTGCAAATGTTCACCCTCTGAATGAGGGTCAAGTCAGAAGAGCCAGAACTTAAACCTGGCCCTGAATACGGGTAGAGACGGCTATCCAAGCTTCCATTTGCCATATATGGAAGAACAAGAGCCTTAAAATCAGGAAGACTACATGCTGTTATAATCCTTATCAAGTTTCTGTGTCGAATCCTCTTCAATACTTGGCATTCCCTGTTAAAGCTCTTTGTTGAATTTCCAGTTTGCAGTTGCAGTACCTTTACAGCTATAGGAGTCCCATCTGGAAGAATTCCCTTATAAACACGTCCATAACTACCCATACCTATCAGTCTTTGTTCATCAAATCCTTCAGTGGCTTCTGAGAGTTCTCTGTATGTGATTCTTGGAATGTTGTGGATCAATTCTGGTATTGTTGTGTTCCTAGTTCTCTCTGTTTGAACTGACTGTCGAGAGGAAATCATAAGCTTGATGTGGCGGATCCCAATCACACAACATATCGTCGATAAGAAGGCTGATACAAATATGATTATGACAAATATAATCAAGAACTTACGGGAGCGAAATAAATGTCTTTTCTGGGAGCAAATCGGCATTCCGGAAACTGCCCCACAAAGATCCGGGTTTCCTGAGAATGACATATTTGTGAATGAACTAAATATACCACCAGAGGGAATTGGTCCTTCAAAGTTGTTGCGAGAAAGATTCAAAAAAGTGAGGGTGGGAATTTTCTGGAGGCTTATTGGGATAATTCCCGAGAGGTGATTTCCTGAAACATCTAAGGATTCAAGGTTCTTTAGATCACCAAGTGAATTAGGTAGGGACCCTTGAAGAGAATTATATGAAAAATTTATTGTTCTTAATGCAATACATCTAGATATCTGAAGGAAGATACTTCCAGTGAGATTGTTTGATGAAAGATCTATCTCTTGAACATTTTCCAGCTTGCTGAGCTCAATTGGCAAAGGTCCTTCAAGATGATTATCAGAAAAATTAAGAAATATTCGGATCTCGCGCATACCTGAAATTTCAGGAGGAATGCTCCCTGTTAATCTATTATGGGACAGGTCTAGCCTGTACAGATCGATGCACTGTCCCATTGCTGGAGGTATGGTTCCTGAAAGGAGATTGTTGTTGAGAAACATTGAGTTAACGTGAATCAAATTTCCTAGAGTTGCAGGTATTTCACCAGACAATTGATTATGTGATAAATCAAGCAAACCCAGACGTGGAGTGTGACCTAGTGCTGCTGGAATTGTGCCAGTCAACAAGTTGTGTGATAAGCAAAGTTGCTCTAGGTTGGGCAATTGACTGATCTCTGCTGGAATTGTTCCATTTAGAGAATTCAGCGTCAAATTTAGCACTTCAACACCTGAAAGTCTTGCTATATCTGGAGGAATTGGTCCATAGATTTCATTTTCTTGCAGCATTATGGAGTACAAATCATGACTGAGTTGGCCAATGGATTGGGGTAAGCTTCCCCTGAGCCCCATTCCAGCCATTTCAAGCTCCTCTAAGTGCGTGCAATTTCTAAGTGCGGTGAAGAATGGCTCCAGATTGGTGTTGTTATCATGGCTAACCATCTGATTATATGATAAATGGATTAAACCAAGTGCAGGTAGCTTCCCTACAATGTTTGTAGGCAATTCACCAGAGAGGTGGTTATACTCCACATCTATATTATAGAGTGAAATATTTGTCAAAGAAACAGGAAGTTCTCCTGTAAATTGATTGTTGTATAAATTGATGGTCCACATTTTTGGACAATTTCCAATTTCTTCAGGAATTTTTCCTGTGAAAAAGTTGTATGACAGGTCAACATTTGCTAATGCAGTACAGTTGGAGAAGAAGGAAGGTGAAAGTGAACCTGTCAAATTGTTTTCTGCGAGACTTATCAGTTTGATTCTGGAAAGAAGGGCAAAGGATTTTGGCAGTGAGCCATGTAGGTTGTTCTCTTTTAGCTGGAGACGGCGCAAGTACCGTAGTGAAGACAATTCTGGAGGAATAATGCCATAAAAGTTATTTTTACTAAGGTCAAGAACTCGAAGCCCGGTGAGGTTTGAAATGGCAGGTGAAATTGGACCTGTGAGTCCACTGTTGGACAGATTAAGTTGTGCTATGCGGTGATGATGCTTGTCACAGAAGACACCTGTGAAGTTGCATACTTCCACAGCCTCAATCCAGTCAGCTAGCCTGGAATGTGGGTCGAAAACTAGCACCTTCCTGAATGTTAGAAGAGCAGCTTTGTCCGTGAGCAAGGAATGGTTGAGATGGTGGTCGTAATCTGAAACTATAGAGGGAAGTGTTAAAATCATATGCTGGAGCAGGAGCAGCACAACTGTCCTAAAGAATGCCATTTTTATTATACTGTAAGTGCTCACCAATATTACTTTTGTGAGATCTTCTGGTTCTGTTTTCATCTTGCTTCATAATAATAACGTAAGCAGAGTACTGATAAATTTATCAGTGTGTGCTGCAGTGGTGGTTTGATAGAATGGAGGGTATGGGTGAAGGTGACAGATCCTCTGGATATAAAAATTCAATGCAGTATGATTTGTTGGGGGACTGAAAAATCTGTATTCACCTTTCTTATCATGGGAATGCAACAATGATGAGTAGACTTCCAACTAACTTTACTTAAATGGATACCAATTCAGAGGACAAAATCTATAGACAGGAAGACGGTTATATTCTTCGAGTGGGCCATGCATATCTTGAACCTTTGTTATTGGAAGGTATACTATACGCATAGTTGCTCATGTATGTGATACGCGTATGCATACACATGTATGGCACACAAATTCCAGCTTTGGTGCTTAGAGAGAGAGAGAGAAAGGCAGTTGACATTTTATTCTATCATTCTTTAGGAACTTGAGATACTGTTTAATGTTGTATGAGTGCAAATTCTCTCTAGAAGGTTTAAGTTGACATTTTTGTGGTCAATGATTGCAATTTAAGACTAAGGCCACTAATCTCGACTCATCTCAACTTGAGGAGCTTCAATGGGGTCTCTCTTTCTATGATATAGTGATAGCCAATAGTTATTTGGCAGGGTGGATATGAACTTGGATACATTATTTCTCTCTCTACCTATCTTGACTGAAATATCCCTTAAACTCCTAAGTATGCTTGTTGTAAGGGCATGTCAATCAGTTTTGGCCTTAAAAGAGTTAGTGGTAGATGGCCTAACATTTTGGTACAACCTAAGTTATCCCATCTTACCTGTCATCATATTTTGTTAGCACCGGGTGTCATTAATTTCTGTTGTCCAGTGCAATCGGGAAGTTGTGAATTTGGTTTTTGGCCATGAGAAATTAATATAGAGTCTCTAGGCTACCAAAATTTGGCAGGTTTTATCTATCAGTGAAGTGCTAAATCTGTGCAGCTGTTATAAAATTTCTTTATTTTTAAAAAACCGTTGTAGATGTCTGTTGCATTGTCCGTCACGGGCAATTATTCTTTTGTTTCAAATCTAACGGTATTCTTACCCCAACCCAAGTAATGGGACCAGTATATATAAAATGTGTTCTTGTTTATTAGTGATAAAGCCATTTCTGACTTTATCGGGAGGTACGCCGGGCACTGCATATATTGTCCGCTTTGAGCCGGAGCTCTAATGGTTTTGTTTATGGGGTTTTGCCCCAAAAAGTCTATGCAGGGAGAGGGTGTCCATGGCCTTATAAGGACTACTTCAACCTCATCTCCAATCGACGTGGGATTTGGATGATAACATTGCTATCACTATTCCCCCTCCCGAATAGGTCGGAATCAATAAGAAGAGTTCGGTCGGATCAGGCGTGAGCACTCCGAAACTTAAGTTAGTAGTTTAGAAAGAGAATGTGCTTTTAGAGAGAGAAAGTTTTGGATTCAATACCTGATGCTATCGTTGGCTGGGCTATTTATATGAGACGATTGAGGGACACTTGAGTTTCTGAGGAGTGATTACTGGTTGTCAGAGTAGGTATTCGGCGACATGAAAGGGAGCAGGTGGTAGGTATGGGCGCTGCCTTGTGTCAGGCGGCTGATGGGACTGGGGGTCACATCAGCCGATTGGGCGTATGCGCTGTCTAGAAGCTCGTGTCAGCTACTCTGAGTTGTTGGGCCTTGGGCCTTGCCAATTGAGTGGGTCGGCTGGATGGGCTTTTAAACAAATGATATTTGCTGTGTTATCAATTTGGATTAACGCTATTTAAGGGAGATTAACGATGAGCTGAGGACATGTCCAAGTGTATTGTCACTCCACATCATCGATACGCATGCTCTCCATTGACCCATAGCCCATGCTATTCACTTACCCATAACCCATAGTTTAAAGTATGGGTAATTATAAACCGGTTAATCGGTTCATAAGTTTCAAAAAAAAAAAACAGTTTATTAACTATTAATTTTTGAAAATTATTAACTATTAACCAGTCTGTTATTATTAGTTAACCAGTTCATTGATTTCGAATTTTTGAATCGATTAATCAATATTATTTGGGTTAATTACTATAATTATAAAATTCATTCATAAAAAAAATTAAAATGTTCATGTTAAAAATAAAAATTAGAAACCAAACATAATTAAATATAATATTCAAATTATAAATATAAATTAAAAATGCTGTGTCAATATGCATGTATAAGATAAAAAAATATAATAAATGAAAAAATTATAATTTATTAATTTTATTAAATATTAATTATTACTTGCAATTAATTTTTTTATTTTTAAAGCGAAATATATTTAATTAGAATTACAAGTGTTAAATATTACCTATAAGAATATTAAAACTAACATTCCACATTTTAATTGAATATTATTTATCATATTAAATTTTAATAATTTTAATATAAAATATTTTAATTAAAGAGTTAAAATTATTAAATTAATTAAAATTAGGAATTAATTATATATATATTAAAAAGTTTGAAAAGTAAAACATTGTGTGTGTGGAAATAAAAGTCTATCAAAGATGTTACTTTTCATTAATAAATTAATGTTATATAACTTTTCGAATATATTATGATTTTCATTATTGAATATTGAATAATTAATAAATTAACTAAAAATTCGGTTATCGGTTCGGCTAACCGGTTATATGAGCCAAAATTATTAATCAGTCCATTAATATTGATTTTTTTTCAAAACATTAGCCATTAATCAGTGCATTATAATCGGTTAACCAGTCCATCGGTTCGATTTCGGACTGATTTACCGGTTAACCGCATCAACCTGTTTTTTCTCTCACCCCTAGTTTAAAGGTATTATATTACATTTAACGTTTTGTAAAAGTGATTATTTTGCCTTTATCTTTTTTTTTTTGAAATTTTATTATCTTATTCCTCGATTTTTTTTTCATGTGTACGTAAAATTGCTCAAGTTCAATTCATGCCTTGTTTTTCATTATTTATATATATATATATATATATATATATATATATATATATATATATATGGAAAACTTTAAAAGTTAAAATTTTTTTGTTTCAATATATTTTTTATATAAATTGTATAAAATAGATAAATATTATTTAGAAATTAAAATTTATAAAATAAATAAGTTCTTTTATCTATATAATAAATGCTATTGTTTTTAATATATGGATTTCATAAAATTGATAAGACGAAAATAAATAAATAAATAAAGTAATACATAGATTTTATAAAATAAATGTTAATGTTATACATTTTATTAGAAAATGGCAATATTTATAAAACAACAATTTTTGGACAATATTAAGAGTAAAATAGCTATTTTTATAAAACAATACATTTAAACTATGAGTTAAAGGAGCAGAGTTCATTAATAATGTGAATGCATAAAATAATAAATTAATATTTGGAACACATTTGCACCAATGCGTGAATAATGTCACCAGTCAATATTCATGTTAGTACCATTAATTAGTTCATTTTTAAACTATGTTATAAAAAGAGGGCAAATTATACCATTTTCAAAATTTTTAAAAATATTTAGAAAGGTCAAAAGTATAAATTTATTTTTAATATTTGATAAAAAAGTATAACTTTATTTATAATATTTTAATGGGTGTAATATTACACTTTATATTTTAAATTGAAAAAATTTTACAATTCTTTTAACAGTTTCTTGATATGACACTTAAACAAGTAAATATACGGCACATGAGAGATAATTTTTTTTTTAAATTTTAAAATATAAACGATAATATTATATCAATTGAAATATTAAAGAAAATTTGTACTTTTTATCAAATATTAAAAATAAATTTTAATCGTTTAAAAAAAATAAAAAAACCAAAATGAACTTTTTGACCAATTTACTACGTACACATATCCATGCCTAGAGATGATTTGGTGCAATACATCAATGCCCTACATGACGTGCATCGTTTCATCATATAAAAATAATATATATATATATATATATATATATATATATATATATATATATATATGTATATTTTCCATTTTGATTGGACAACATGCTACACTCGGCAATAGATTATACTCATTAGTGCCTTTGCTATAATAATAATAATCTCATGTGTGCATCTTGCAAAAGCTTTAAGGTTATACTCGGCGTGATGTCATAGTCATGTGCCATATAATGGCTATCTTCTTTTCTTTTTTCCCTTGTCTTTTTCTTTCTTCTAAACTTAAATAATTAGGTTCTCCCACTTCAAGGATTTGGTGGCAAATTGGTGAATAATCAGACCATTTATTTATTTATTTATATTTGGTTTGAAATCCTACATCGATCCAATTCCAAATTATCATTGCTTAAAACTTAAAACTCTCTCATCATATTGTCATAGATCAAACAAAATACTATTAAACATCAACTAAAGCAAAACTACTGTTATCATCAACTAACAAATCAATAACATTCTTTCTGTCAATTTAAGTGTAGAGTTTCGTCACTCTAATTATGAATAGCACTCAGTGGCATAGCTAAAAAAGAGTTTAGTTGGATAATTTTTTTTTCTAATTCACATAAAAAGTAACTTTATAATCAGGGTGGATGCAGAATGGAGAGGAGAAAAGAGGACAACTGAAATATAATATTCGTGGGACTGGTATAAATTCACCAACAGACCCTACAAGGATTTACCTTTCAAAGTCACCTGATTGATGAGCACATCTATTTCCCTCAAGAAGCAATCACAGTTTAATTATAGAATGTTTGTGAGTTTTCAGTAGACTTGATTTATAGAATAATTGTGGGATTTGAATAGACTTGATTTTGTGAATTTTATTTATTTTTTTTGAAAAACTTAATGAAAAGTAACCGGAATTGATTTCATATATAAATGGATACCATTTTAAGTGTATAAGTGTATTTGATTTTAATGATCAAAATTGGAGCAACTTATAGGTATTGGCTTAAATATAAAAAGAAGGCTACTAATTGATAACACAGCAAAAGTCATTTGCTCTAAGGCCCATTCAGCCGGCCCACTCAACTGGCAAGGCCCAAAGGCTATCAGCCAAAGGTATCAGACACGAGCTCCTAGGCAGCGCACATGCCCGATCGGCTGATGTGACCTCCAGTCCCATCAGCCGCCTGACACAAGGCAGCGCCCATGCCTACCACCTGTTCCTTATCATGTCGTCGAATACCTACTCTGACAGCCAATAATCACTCTCCAGGCACTCGAGTGCCCCTCAACCATCTCATATAAATAGTCCAGCCAACGATGGCTCCAGGTATTGAATCCAAGACTTTCTATCTCTAAAACACTTTCTCTCTCTAAGCTACTGACTTAAGCTTCGGAGTGCTAAAGCCTGGTCCGACCGGGCGCCTCTTATTGCAGGTTTCTCTCATCCGATCGGATCGCCCTCTCTCCTACAGATAAAGACATTTTCGGATTTATCATTTGGTGCTTTCGTTGAGAGATGGCAAACTCAAGATCCAACGAGAATACAGCCCCCATGGACCTTGACCATGATGACAACGCTCGTGCCATATCAGGCACCTCGAGAAGGAGGGAAGCGCCCACCAGGTCCCCCATGAGGACCAACCTCGTTCCCGAATTCGATAATGCCGCTACTAGGAAACCAGAGGACACCCCCATCACTGTGAGGGACATGCGCGCTATTCTCAGTGATTTTACAAAAAGCATTGTCCAAACCCTTAAGAAGGGTAAGATGCCAGCTGCTTCTGAAAGAGCCCAAGAGGATTACCTCACCGGCGAAGACTTCAGGAGAAACAGGAATAAGGGAATCATCATTAATGAGTCCCGAGCTCAGGGAACCCGAAAAAGCGCGATCAGGACCCCAGGAAGGAGTGACAAGGGGAAGCAGATAATGTCTGCAAATAGGGCCTCTCCCTACAGCAGCAGGTCCGCCACTCCATCCGTGAGGGATGACGTGTCCCACATGTGCACCCCAAACCGCAGCCAGGTGAGAAAGCACAAGGGCGAGTCCACCGCCACGACCCTGAGCAAACAGAACCCGTGGACTAAAGAGGACCAGTGGTTCAAGCAGAAGCTCAAACAGTTTGGTTTCCTCCCGCCCAAGAAAGGCGCCTTCGAAGGAAACACTTGCGGGAATACCGCCTCCCCTTTCTGCAGAGAAATCACTGATGCTGAGCTCCCCCCCAGGTGGAGAGATGTGGTTATGGAAAGATATACGGGCAAAATCGATCCTACCACACACTTGGCCGAGTACTTGACCAAGGTACAGGTCTATACTTATGACGAAAGAATAGCCTGTAGGGTTTTCCCTACCACCTTGGGAGGGGATGCATTGACGTGGTTCCATGAGTTGCCTCTGGGATCTATTACGTCATTCAGATAGTTAAGAGAGCTGTTCACCACGAGGTTCATAGTACAAACACGTGCGCCTAAAATGGTGAACGACCTGTGTAACCTTTACCAAAGGACCGATGAAAGTCTCCGAGACTACATCGACGGGTTTCAGGCTACCATGTCTGAGGTAAGAAATGTCAGTGTCGAGATGGCGACCACCGCCTTATCAGGGGGCATCACTGACCGACCACTCTTCGAGTCGCTTACAACAAGACCCCCATCCAGCTTTGCCGAACTTATGGAGAGGGCCAGGCAACACATCCAGCTGGATGATGCCCTTAGGTCCAACAGGAGAGGAAGGACCAGCGTTCTGGACCGCTTACAATATCCGGACAATCGCTCTACTCAAAGAGCCCCCACTTTCGATCGGACAGCTAGAGGCCAAGACGGAGCTCAAAGTTCTAGAAACTCAGGCCAGGCTAGAGGATCGGGCAGAGACCGGAACCCACGTCCAGACGATCAGGCAGAGAGGACGTACACCCCTCTCAATGCTACCCCGACTGCGGTGCTAATGTGGATCAAAGAGAAGCACCGCAAAGTCAACTGGCCCAGGGACCTCTCCGAAAAAAGCAGGGTTGTGAGGGAACCAAGCAAATATTGCGAATTCCACAGAGACGTCGGTCACTTAACCGACGATTGCACCTCACTTAAAAAGGAGATTGAAAGGCTGATATGCCGCGGGGCCCTCAGGAGATTCACAGGCCCGGCCAGAGGGGATAAACCCTGCAGACAGCTGAAGCCTCGAAGGGACGATCCTGACTCAGACGATGATGAGTGCAGGAACCCCAGAAACGCCGACCCGGGCAGGCCCTATGCCGGGGTGATAAACGTGATCACCGGAGGGTCATCCTATGGAGAAGATCTCCCCAAAAAGGGGAAAGGGAAAGGCGTCTACCTCTCCCGCCAGGCAGAGCAGCCTTCCTCAGTCACCATTTCTAGCGAAGATGCACGAGACGTCCTGTTTTCTCATGAGGACGCTCTCGTTGTAAGAGCTCGGATAAATAATTTCAATGTAAAGAGAATTCTGGTGGACAACGGCAGTGCTGTTAACGTCCTAACTCTCCAGGCCTACCGAGCCATGGGACTCCCGATCGGAGAGCTGAAGCCGAATGCCACTCCTTTGATCGGCCTGGGCAACACCACTATCCCCGTGGTGGGATCGGTAGAGCTCTTTGTCGAGCTCGGCCAAGAGGCAATAGTTCACACTTATAAGGTAATTTTCATGGTTATTGATATGATATTTGCCTACAATGCCATTTTCGGTAGGCCATTGCTTTTCCAGACCGGAGCTGTGACCTCCATCCGCTATATAGTGATGAAGATTCCAACTGCAGGAGGCGTCGCCATCTTAAGAGGTGACCAAAAAGCATCCAGAGAGGCTTATATCACCATGATAAAGCAACAGCGAGAAGCAATGGTCGTAGAGCCCGGCCTCGAGCAGCAAGAACAGGCGGCAAGGCCCAGGATGGACCCAGCAGAGGCGACAAAGGCCAGGTCACTAGATAAAGGGAAAAATGTTCAGGTGGGGACAAGCATGGATAAAGAAACTGAAGAAGCCATCATGCATGTCTTAACCATCAATCAAGCGACCTTCGCTTGGAAGCCAGAAGATATCCCTGGCGTGGACCCCAAAATAATCACCCACAAGTTAAATGTGGACCCAAACTTCCCTCCGATCCTCCAAAAGCTAAGAAGGCACGCACCCGATCGGAGGAAGTTCATTTCTGAAGAGGTGGATAGGCTACTCAAGTCTGGAACCATCCGAGAGGTAGACTACCCCGAATGGCTGGCTAACGTGGTGTTGGTCAAGAAGAAGTCTGGCAAGCTGCGGATGTGTGTCGACTTTACCAACCTCAATAAGGCATGTCCCAAAGACAGCTATCCCCTGCCAAGTATAGACCAGTTGGTAGATGCCACAACATGCCACGCCATTTACTCCCTTCTAGACGCATATGCCGGCTACCACCAAATCCTGATGTGGCTCCTGGATCAGGAGAAAACCAGCTTTATCACAGACAACGGGACATTCTGCTACAGGATGATGTCGTTCGGACTAAAGAATGCTGGGGCCACATATCGGCGTCTAATGAACAAGATCTTCAAAGACCAGATCGGACAGAATGTCGAAGTATATGTTGACGACATGATCGTCAAGAGCCGAAGCGCCGAGGAACATCCAGCCGATCTGGTAAAAGTTTTTGACATCTTGAATAAATTCCAGATGAAGCTCAACCCCGAGAAGTGCGTCTTCGGGGTACCATTAGGAAAATTTTTAGGATTCCTAGTCTCCCAGCGAGGGATTGAGGCAAATCCAGAAAAAATAAAGGCCATCCTCGAGATGCAACCCCCCAGGAGCATAAAGACGTCCAGAAGCTGAACGGAAGGATAACAGCCTTAGGACGATTCATTTCCTCTTCAGCCAAGCGCTGTACTCCTTTCTTCAGGAAGCTGAGGAAGAGTGAAACTTTTTTCTAGGGGGAAGATTGCCAGCAAGCCTTCCAGGAGCTGAAGGCATTTCTCACCAACCCACCGCTGCTTAGCCGACCAGTACCAGGTGAAAATCTGTACCTCTATTTAGCCACCTCTAAGGAAGCTGTTGCAGGTGCCTTGGTCCGAGAGAAAGATACTCAACAGCTACCCGTGTACTACGTAAGTGAAGTACTCAGAGGTGCGGATCTAAGAAAGGGGCCGGTTGAGCAGCTCATTATTGCCCTTATGATGTGTGCAAGGAAATTGAGACCTTACTTCGAGGCGCACACAATTATCGTCCGATCGGGCCATCCTCTTAGGAAAATACTCCAGACGCCCGATCTGGAAGGCAAAATGGTGGGATGGGCAATTAAGCTATAGTCCTGGGATGTCAGATATGAGCTCAGAAAAGCGATAAAGGCCCAGGCTTTAGCAGATTTCATAGCTAAATTTGCGGGTGAGGAACCACAGAGTCAGCCCAAACCACAATGCTGGGAAATGACAGTGGACGGCGCAGCAAATGACACTCGAGGAGGCGTCGGCATAATAATAAAAGGCCCTCTGGGCATCACAATAAGGTACGCCATAAAACTTAATTTTAAAGCTTCCAATAATGTGGCAGAGTATGAGGCGCTCCTTCAAGGGCTGAGACTGCTCCATGCAATCCGACCGGAGTCAGTAGCCATCAGGAGTGACTCCCAGCTGGTAACCAGTCAAGTTTTGGGGACCTTCGAAGCACGAGAGGCCACAATGATCCAGTACCTGGCCAAAGTCAAAACTGCTTTCGCAAAACTGGAAGAGACTGGATCGGAATGGGTGCTACAGAAAGTCCGAAGAGACCAAACTGCAGAGGCCGATCGACTAGCAAAGATATCTGCTTCTGCACAAAGCGTTATAGAGGAAAACAACGCCGTTGTCGACCAGACTTCCTCCTCCCTAGACGAGCTGGAGATGATGAAGATCGACCAAGAGAATAAAACCTGGATGAGCCCGATCAAGCAGTACCTCCAAATCGGACGTCTGCCCGAGGACAAAGATGAAGCTCGAAAGGTATCTCGAAAATCTCTCAATTACTCCATCATTAACGGTGATTTGCATAAAAAAGCTTTCAGCCACCCTTGGCTCAAATGCGTGACGGAGGAAGAGGGAGACTATATCCTCAGAGAGCTCCATGAAGGCATATGCGGGGCACACGAGGCAAGCAGAGCCATGGCAAGAAAAGCCCTTCAGACGGGATATTACTGGCCTAGCATGCTCAAAAATGCCCAGGAGAAAGTAAGGATATGCCCGCAGTGCCAAGTACATGGCAGGATTATAAGGCAGCATGGAGCAGATCAGCAGCCGATCGGAGTTGTATGGCCGTTCAACCAATGGGGTCTGGATATCTTAGGACCTTTTCCCCAAGGCAAAAAGCAGATGAAGTTCCTCATAGTAGCAGTAGACCACTTCTCCAAATGGATTGAGGCTGAACTGGTAGCCACCATCACAGCCGAGAGGGTCAAGGGCTTTACTTGGAAGAACATCATCTGCAGGTATGGCTTACCTAATGCTTTTATTGCAGATAATGGCAAGCAGTTCGACAGCTCCATTTTCAGAAACTTTTGCCAAGGCTTGAACATCAAATTAAAGTTCACATCAGTCGCTCATCCCCAAAGCAATGGGATGACTGAGGTCTCCAATCGGACCATCTTGGAGGGATTAAAGAAACGACTGGGTCAAGCCAAAGGCAACTGGACTGAAGAACTGCATAGTGTCCTGTGGACGTACAGAACGTCGCCCAGAACAGGCACTCATCAAACGCCATTCTCCCTTGTATACGGCTCCGAAGCCATGATTCCTGTAGAGGTCGGCCTCCCTTCTTACCAATCGGCTCTCTACTCCGAACGGATGAACACTCAAGAGAGATGCCAAGACTTAGATCTCATAGAAGGAAAGAGGGAGGACGCCTACACCAAGATCGCTGCCCATAAACAAAGAGTGGCCAGATACCATAATGCTAAAGTAAGGTCCAGAACCTTCAACGTAGGCGATCTGGTGCTCAGAAAGGCAGAATTAGGCTCGGGAAATGCCGGAGTGGGAAAGCTAATGCCAAATTGGGAAGGGCCCTATGAGGTCTCTAAAGTCTTAAGCCCGAGCACTTATAGGCTCCGAACTGTCGAAGGGCAAGATATCCCCAGAAGCTGGAATGTTGAAGTACTTAAGAAGTACCATATCTAATAATGTATCAGAACCTGGCAATTGCCTGATTAATAAAAAGGTTCTTTCTTTCATGACTGTTCAATTCATGCATAATATAGCGTTATACGCTAGACTTGACGCCCATCCCAAGCTAAAAAAGCAAATCTGTGGCGATGGAGGATCTTACCTCCCCAAGTATTATCCCTCCCTAGCTCGATCATGCAATTTTTATGCAATTCTACGAGTATCACCTAGTTCGGTTATGCAATTTTTATGCAATTCTACGAGTATCATTTAGCTCGGTTATGCAATTATTATGCAGTTATACGAGTATCACCTAGCTCAGTTATGCAATTATTATGCAGCTTTATGAGCATCGCTTAGCCTAATTGTGCAAGTTTTATGCGATCTAAGAAGCCAGATTGATCCGATCGGTCACTGAGCTTGGGCGTTATTCGAATTCAGGAAGTACTTGCAAATATTATGCTATTTCATGAGTATTACTTAGCTTGATCAAATTGCAAATTTTAATACAAACTTATGTATACATTAACTTGCATAAAAAATGCAATTTTATTAAGACTGTCTCCACTATACAATTTGTAAAGAATTGTTACAGAGATAGAAAACGAAAAAAAAGCAAAGCTAATCTAAGCTCCTAAGCTAACTGTCTATATTTACAATTTCCACTTTGCCAGGAGGATCAATGATTTGCTCGGCGTTCGGCTCGGCAGTGGCTTGAGAAGGGTCGGCAGTTGATGGAGCAGATCCTGTCCCCCCTTCAGAGATAGGCCCCGTTGAAGAAGGCGCCACCAGCTCAGCTTCAGGCGCAGGAGGAACCTCCAACTCGGCTTCAGGGGCTGAAGGCGCCGCAGACTCCACTTCGCATGGAACCTCCTGAACAGTCTGCGGAAGCGAAGGACCTTCTCCAGAAGCTCTCTCGGTTGCTTCACCCTCGGGAGCGCCTTGATCGTCATCATCGTTCGGAGGAGCAGGCAATGATGCAGGGTCGTCCATCCAAGCCAGATCCGCCTCGGGAAAGCGTCTCCCAGCTTCATGAACTAGCCGAGACAACAGCTCCACCTGAGCGTCTGCTAACTCATCAACCAGGCGCTCCTTTTGATTGGCGAGCTCCACTTCGAGAATATTCGTGAAGGAGGCCTCTTTCTCTTCCTCTGAAGCCCTCAAGGACTCTGCATCCTTCCGAAGTTGCTCGCCCTCTGCCTTCAACTTGGCGTTCTCGGCAGCCAACTCTCTGCACTCGGCATCCAGTCGGGTTGCATCCGCCTCGAACTGCCTCAGCTGCGCACTCTCAGCAGTAAGACGGGCAACTGCGCCCTTCAGCTTGTCGACCTCGCCCTGTCGAGCCTTCAAATCCTGAGCCGACTGGTGGGCCTCCTTCCTCAAGGCCATTGTCTCCGACTGAGAGGCAACATACCGCTCCTCTAGCTTGGCCACCTCGGATCGCAGGATGGAGGCTTCTTTCTTGGCAGCTTCACAACGAGTGTTCGCCTCCGCCTTGGCCACGACGCCTGACTCGGCCCTCCCTTTCCGCAAGCAGGCCATCAGATGTAGCCGTTGTGTCCTCCTGGCGGCCTACACAAAACCAAGAGCAACAAGGTCAGACACAGAGGTGTAAACGAGCACCAGAAACAAAACAACAAATCCTTACATCCATCAACTGCTGACTGATGACATTGCTTTCTCTGCTGAGCTGACTAGCGTCCCCGGCTTCCCTATGATCTTCATCTCGGAGAAGACCCCGGCAGATGAAATTAGCCACCTGGCCCATCGACCATTCATCGCCAAAGTTCTCTCTCAAAATGTCCTTCATAAGAACCGTCCGCCGATCGAAAGAGCGTCGTGGAGACTCGCCATGTTGAACAACTTTGCCTCTGGCGACTACCCGAGCGTCCAACTCGGCTATCAGCTCAGCAGCCCTCCTCTTAGCCGCTTCCTCTACTTTCTTCTTGGCAGCCTCCTCAGCCTTCCTCTTGGCAGCCTCCTCCGCCTCTCGAATCGTATGACCGATAGGTGCGGTGTCATCATCCGATTCGTCCAGGAACCTCGGACCCCGGGTGTTCTTCAAGTGGTGTTGAGCAGCTCCACTTTGCGGCCCAGGCGCCACAGGTTTGGCGGCGATCACGGTAGGGGCTAGAGGGGCAGAAGAGATCGGGACAGCGTCTATTACAGCTGCAGAAGAAGCACCAGCAGCTGCCCGAGAGGATTGCAGCTCCGACGAGGGCACTAACTTCCTCCTTTTCCTCTGCTCTTGGGCCCTCCGCTCGGCCTCACGCTTCTGTCTGATCTTCTCGCCAAGCTGCTTAGACGCATCGCTCCTGCCAGCCATCTCAGCTATACAACAGAAAATAAATGAGATAAGTTTTTCATGCAGAAATTCCTTACACAAAGCATAAATAAGTGCAATGCATGATGATGCATAACGACAGTATTATCTTCCCGATCCTAATGCTCACGTTCTACATTCTCAGCGTCTTGGGAGCCGAGTGAGCCAAGCACTATCCGCAGAAGGAAACTGGATTGATAGGGTTCTCCATTCCTGCTGACGGCATCCATCAGCTTCTTTATATCACCCTCATACATGGGCTGATCGGCTGCTAGGTCCTTCAGGACCCCGACCCTAGCCAATCGGGTGAGGCGCACACCAAATCCGCCTTTCCTCCCCACCAAGAAGTACCTTTCTCTGTACCCTTTCATAGAGGTGGGGACGAACATCAATTTCCTCTTTGGGTGGCTTGTGAAGAAATACTCCGTCCCGTCGCTCCGATTCGAGACATAGAAGAAATGAGTGAAAAGCTCCAGGGTCGGTGCTACCGCCTCTATTTGGCAAAGGATTTTGAAACACGCCACCGATCTCCAGCCGTTCGGATGTAATTGGTTAGGGGCGAGACCGTACCCCTCAATATCGCCATTTCGAAGGCGCCCAATGGAAACCTCAGGCCTGCGTCTAGGCTTCAGAGGTGGCAAACGAACCATTCCCTGCCATCCTAGCCAAAGGGCCCTTCTATCACCGCCATCGAATCTGGGTAGGACAACACTGATATCTCATCAGGAAGGCCGTACTTAGAGGGAATCTCGGCCACTTCCCCAGCAGTCAGTCGGGAATGCAACTCAGCCGCTGGTTTGTTCTCATACCACTCCAAAAAGCTTGTGTCTAATGCTTCAGCACTACTGGAGGCCATACTCAACAAAAAAGAATGAAGGAAAGGCGCAACTCTCTAGTTTCTAAATGAAGTGGGTATGGAAAGAAAGCAAAAGACGAAATCACAAGCAAAGGGGAAAGAAGTTACTTACTTGGTGAAAAAGACTTAAGGAATTCGAAGAAGAAACAAATGATAGTTGCAGAGATCTGGAAATCGAAAGGAGATTTTGACAGAGCTTCGCTAGGGATTTCGAAAGTAGAGAGGAAATGCTCTACAAAGTTCCCTATTTATAGACTGAAGCTTCTCAAATACGCCAAACGACGCACCATTCAACGAGCGCCATGTGTCGAAAGACATTATGCCTCTGCGAAGAACGAAGCGTCGCCCTCGGTACGTGCGCAACATTAAATGAAAACAGCTGTCCAAGCAGGCTCGTCTCTTCAGAAAAAGCGCCTCCTAAATTCAAAAAGCGCGCCAGTACGCGTCTTTGGATCGGAAATTTTCAGAACTGATTCCATCCGAACGGACCCTCAAAGGCAAATCAATGCCCGATCGGACCTGTTGAGGGGGGACAAGTGATAACACAGCAAAACTCAGCCGGCCCACTCAACTGGCAAGGCCCAAAGCCTATCAGCCAAAGGTATCAGACACGAGCTCCTAGGCAGCGCACATGCCCGATCGGCTGATGTGACCGCCAGTCTCATCAGCCGCCTGACACAAGGCAGCGCCCATGCTTACCACCTGCTCCTTGTCATGTCGCCGAATACCTACTCTGACAGCCAGTAATCACTCCCCAGGCACTCGAGTGCCCCTCAACCATCTCATATAAATAGTCCAGCCAACGATGGCTTCAGGTATTGAATCTAAGACTTTCTATCTCTAAAGCACTTTCTCTCTCTAAACTACTGACTTAAGCTTCGGAGTGCTAAAGCCTGGTCCGACCGGGCACCTCTTATTGCAGGTTTCTCTCATCCGATCGGATCGCCCTCTCTCCTACAGATAAAGACATTTTCGGATTTATCATCTAATTAATTTTGTAAACCTTCATTCCGTTCTAATATTATGCTCTTTTAATTAATATCATTCATTTTTTTACTTAAAAAAATGTAAATTAAAAGGAAAAAAAGAAATTTTGAAATTTACCCTAAACTTAAAATTAAATAATGTATTTTTAAAACGAAGGGAAAAAAAAAATATTTTGTATAATTTCCTCAAAAATAAAAATCATTGGACACAAATTGACAGGCCAAGCCTAGACTCAATCTTAAATGAGGAATCCCAGCCCAACCCCGCATGTCTATTCGTTTAAGCTTGTAAACCTTTTTTATTTTCTTATATTTATAATTATGGGTACCAGTTTGAGGCTGTTGGCCCACTGCAGTGGAGAAATGACTCGTATTCGAGAGCTTATTTAACGATAACAAGTGTTAAACCGCTTGAAATGACTAAATATTGATATAAACGTTTTTTTCCTCTTCTTTAAACTGGGGGAGAGTGATCTTATTATGAAAGGCGAATCATGCTGTTCACACAGCTATAATAAAAGGCTACTCTATTGAAAATGGAAATCATGAAACTCTGCCTTCTCCCATATTTCCTGTAAAAGAAAAGAAAATCCAACTCAGAAAAAAGTATAAAGGGAGCTGGGTGGCTACATAAATAATTCGAGAAACCAATTTCTGTTTCTAGATCAGCATATATGAGTACAGCAAGAGCATACCTTAAAGAAACAAACTTTTGTTTTTAGGGCAACTGGGCATGCCAGCAATTGAACCACAAAGCCCAGGGTTGCCCAAGAAGGAAAATTTTGTGGCTGAATTGAAGAAACCCCCAGAAGGAATTGGTCCTTCAAAGTTGTTGAAAGAAACATTAAGAGACTTAAGGGTTTCAATCTTATTGAAGCTTTCAGGAATAGCTCCTGATAAGTTATTTCCTGAAACATCAAGTAATTCCAAGTTCTGCAGATCAGAAATTGAATCAGAAAGGTTCCCCTGTAGAGAATTCTGTGAGAAATTTATAATCCTCAACGCAGTGCAGTTTGATATTTCAGGGAAGATACTTCCAGAGAATTGATTATTGGATAGATCAAGCACTTCGAGAGAAGTTAACTGCCCTAAGTCTTCAGGAATTCTGCCAGTGAATGAGTTGTGTGATAAGAAAAGTTGCTCTAAATTCAGTAACTGACCAATCTCTGCTGATATTGTCTCATTCATTGAATTGGATGTCAAGTTCAACACCGTGAGACTCGAAAGATTCGCTATACTTTCAGGAATTGACCCGAAGATCTTGTTTTCTTGCAGCAGCAGAGAATATAACGTAGCACCAGGTCGGCTGATCGAATCAGGTAATCTTCCTCCAAGTCCCATCCCAGCCAGTTCTAGCTCTTCCAAGTAGGTGCAATTTCCAAGGGCGGTGAAGAAGGGCTCAAGATTAGTGTTATGATCTTCACTGACCATGTAATTGTATGATAAATGAAGCAAGGAAAGATAAGGTAGTTCGGCTACAATCTTTGTTGGTAATTCACCTGAAAGATGGTTACCTTCCACATCAAGGTTAAACAGCGAAGTGTTGGCTAAAGATTCAGGGACTTGTCCTGTCAGTTGGTTGTTATCTAAATTGATAGTCCATAAATTTGGACAATTTCCAATTTCTTCAGGAATTTTTCCAGTAAGAAAGTTGTATGATAGGTCAATGACTACCAATGAAGTACAGTTTGAGAAGAAGGAAGGTGGAAGTGGACTGGTCAATTTATTATGCCTGAGAGTTACAAAGTCCAGGTTTGAAAGGAAGGCAAAGGATTGTGGGATTGAGCCATCTAGATTGTTCATATCTAATCGAAGAAGGTTTAGGTATTGAAGAGAAGACAATTCAGGTGGAATAATGCCATACAAGTGATTGTCAGCAAGGTTCAGGATTCGAAGTCCTGTTAGATTGGAAATTACAGGTGAAAGTGGTCCTGTGAGTTCCTTTCTCCACAGATAGAGTTTTTCTACTCGATGATTATGATTGTTGCACGTGACTCCTTTGAACTTGCACACCTCAACAGACTCAATCCAGTTGGCAAGTGTGGAATTCGGATCAGAAACTATGGTTCTTTTGAATTCCAGAAGAGCAGCCTTGTCTGTCATCAAGGATTGTGTGGAAACTGCAGATGGGTGTACTAATACACAACAGAATTGGAGTAGAAGCAGAAGGAAAGCTGTAAATAGGTTCATTTTGCTTTTATTGATCAATAAAATTTATAAAAGAGCAACTAGAATCTCATAAGAGTATAGGACTGGTAGGATCAAAGAGGTGTGAGCTATATATAGGAGAAGGTGATCAAGAGAAATTCAACGCCAACTATGATTTACTTTTTGAGGGACTAAAAATCTAAATTAACTTTTTAATTATGGGGTTAAGTCGGATGAGTAGATTTTCAACTAAACTTAGATTGGATAACCATTGAAATTAAGGACAATAATACAGATTAGTAGATGACTTTCCTCAATCAGTGGTAGTGGTGTATAGAGAGAAATTATAGTATAGAGAGTCTACCTGAGAGATTTATATCCCTTTATATATATAGTGCTTTTTTGGCATGTCATCTATGGTTAAAACGATGGTAACAGTTGAGCATTAACTGAACGTGATGCTTTTAACGGTTAGTCTGAACTCCTAGTAAATAGTATTAACCCATTGTATAGCTAGATTAGCGAGATTAGAGTTTCGGAGTGATTAGTTCTGTTATCATTAGCTTTCGTGGTCTGTTGATTTTTATAGCCAATCCAATCTAGAATAAGATTAAGGTTTAGTTGTTATGGTTGCTAAAATCTGTAGATTGTAATATCATATTTTCTGTGTTTATACTCGATAGCATACCGATGCAAAAAGCAGTTCACAGGCTGTAACATAGCCCAACTAATAGGAGAATTAGATGAAACAGATGGCTAAATTCTGCTAATGGCTATTGCTGCTTTTGTTGTGTTTCACGTTCTGATAAAATAAGTAATGCCACTTACTGTTTCTGTAGCTGTTAATGGTGCATTTTGTCATCATCATGCTTCATATACCATATTGGTAAATTATGTTTTATATTCTGAAATTACTGCTTAATTTGATGATAATGGGCAAAATTAGGTATTGATAAATTCCTGGATTTTGACAGGCAACTAATGGTATGGTTCATTGGTTTAATACAGCATGGTTGAATCTGAAGTGCAGCAGAATGGCATAATGGTGATTAGTTTATTTATTTTTTGTAAATTTGATTTTGAAAAACTTAATGAAAAGTAACCCGAATTGATTCGATATAAAAATGGATACCATTTTATGTGTATAAGTGTATTTGATTTTAATGATCAAAATTGGAGCAACTATGGTATTGGCTTAAATATAAAAAGTGGCATGTTATATATGCTGGTCTTATATCCTTATAGAAGGCTACTAATTTGTAAAGCTTTCATTCCCTTCTAATATTATGCTCTTTTAACTAATGTCATTCCTTTTTTTCCTTAAAAAAAATTGTAAATTAAAGGAAAAAAAAAAAAGAAATTTTGAAAATTACCCTAAACTTAAAAGTAAATAATGTATTTTTAAAATAAAAGGAAAAAAATTAATGTATTTTGTATAATTTCCTCAAAAATCAAAATCATTGGACATAAATTGACAGGCCAAGCCTAGACTCAATCTTAAGTGAGGAATCCCAGTCCAACCCCACTTGTCTATTCGTTTAATCCTTATAAACTTTTTTTTTAGGACTTTTTACATAATTATACTAAAAAAAACAAAAAAAAAAGCTTTTCATAATACTCGGTATGGTTGCCATTTTCAAAGTTTTCGTTTTTTTTTTTGAAAAAAAAAACATGTGACCGTCGAAAGTGAACATTGTCACTGGTGACTGCTGTCGTGATGGTGCCAATAATCACCGTCGATTTCTATTGACTCAGGTGAAGTATTTTTTTTCTTTTCTCCACGCTGCTCTGGACCTTTTCCATGCTGCAATTTTTGGGTTTCTTCGCAATATGCAATTTATTTTTGTTCTTGAATTAACTTCGAGAATGCCGGTTGATTATAGCAAGAGCTTTTAATAAAGATTTTGAAATTGTATCCGGAAATCTAACCTTTGCTTTAACTTTGAGTAGCCATATCGCTTTATCTAGCTCATTTTGCAATGCTTTTATTTTTGGTAAGAATTGATTAAAATCTGTCTAAAAAAATAAACATAAATATTGATTTAGAACTTTTATCAAATAGGTGTTAATCAGAAAAAGTGAACATAAGAATTGCCTGCATGTATAAAATCCATATCACTAAATTCACAAAAAAAGCAGAGATATAGAAAGATAATTAATCCATCTTAATCTGCAGTTTTTTCCTCCTCTCTTTAGTCCTACAAAACAACCATGAATGGAGCCTTAGTTACTTAGTTGTAGAGGTATAGAAGTTAGTGTTGTATCTCTTTTATGGTATTTTAATAACTGTTGTGGTGCTGAATATTTTGAAATAATAAAGAAATTGCTTTGATAAAGCTGTTATTAGTTTACTGAACTAAAATCCTTTATTAATAATGACTTTCATTAACTAATGTCAATTAAAAGTAAAACATAACAAGACCCATGTGCTAGAAAAAATGACTGCCATATTATTGCTGATAGGAGCTAAATTGAAGTATAATTTAGTATTTATTTTGTGTGAGTTTATGTAATTAATCATGTAATTGTTTGTAAAATTTAATGTGATGTGTTAGATTATGTTTATTTGTATTAGTTGAGTTTTTATGTTGATTAAGTTGAGTTTTTATGTTGATTATCTGTGTTTTAAGGTGAAGAAATGAAGAGAAGAGTAAATAGAACGAGCAAGTCACGAGAGAGGAGCAGGTCACGCCACACACAAGGAGTCACGCGACGTGACCGTAGGTAACGAGACGTGACTGGAGAAGAGAAAGGAGAGAAAGAAGAAAAAGAGAAAGAAAAGAAGAAGAGAAGGACTGAGAGAGAGGAAGTCACGCGACGTGAGCAAAGGTCACGCGACGTGAGAGAAGCCAGGAAAGAAGAGGAGGAGGCGAGACAAGGCGAGACGTGAGCGCCAGTCACGCCAAGCACACGCGAAGAGTCACGCCGTGATGGGAGGTAACGTCCCGTGACTGGCCAGAGAGGGAAGAAAAAGCGAAAGAAAGAAAGAAGGAAGAAAATGGACAAGCGTGTTCTGTCGCGATCGCGACACCGTTGCGATCGCGACAGAGACTACCGTTGGACAGTTTTGAGCCAAAATTCACGTGAAAAGTCATCTTATTTCACCAAACTTTGCAACCATTCTCAAGAGACATCTTTAAGGGACACAATCTTTAAATTATTATCTATAAATAGGTAGTTTAACTGTAATTTTAGAATGATAAATTTTTAGTTAAGTAATTTTTCTGTATTTTGTAAGAGAGATTTTTCTTAATTAAATTTCTATTTAGTTTTATGATTTGAAGAAGAAGATCAAGGAGGAGGAAAATTTATTTCAAGAGATTGAGAAAAGGGTTGAAAGGCTTCTATCTTATTCTCTTATTTTTAATTCTTCTCCAATATTTTTATGAATATCATTTCAATGAATTTGCATATTATTATTTTTTATATTTCCATCTACTTTCATAGTCTTTCATTGTAGATTCTCTATTAATATCTTTTGCATGATTTTTACAAGTTAAAGTAATTCGAGAGTTTGCTTTATATGACATTTAATAGAGTTTCATTATTAAGGTATATTTTGAGAAATCGGTATATTGAGATAATTGCTATAGGTTAGTGTCTATTCTTAAAATATGTAATTAGAAACCTCTAATTCATTAATGAAAATTGTGAGTTAGAATTTTAATTGTATGTTTTAGGCATTTTAATTCATGTCGAGAGAGTGAGTTAAAAGTTTATTCTAACTTGGCTTGCATAAAAAGATGAAATATGTTATTCAAATTGATGGAATCAAATTCATTGTCTTTAATTCTTCATGATTTATTTTATCTTCTTTTGACTATCATTAACTAGGTATATTTAGTTTACATGTTAGAGTAGTTTAAAATAACTTTACCATTAATTAATCATTGTAAACAAGATTAAAATCAATTAGTAATAGTGTGTAAAAACGTTCCTCGTGGGATCGACATCTTAAGTACTATTGTGGTACACCGTATACTTGCGGTATAATTAGCATCTATAGAAAATGCTCAACAAGTTTTTGGCGCCGTTGCCGGGGAACGGTTCTTAGCCATTATGAAAATTGATTTATGATTTTGGATTACAATATTTTGTTTGTTTTAATTTGTTTGTGTGTTTAATTTAATTTTGTGTTTTGTTTTTGGTTTTACAGGATTTTGAAAGTTCATGCCTAGTACAAGGAGTTCTTTAGAAGAGCTTGAGCCTTTAAATCCTGAAATTGAAAGATTTTTGTTAAGTAACCGGAAGTCAAATAGAAAGAAGAATAAAAATAGGAGATCATTTATCATGGCTGAAGAAAATCCACCAAGATTGATGGACTTTGCCACACCTGCTTTGAGTGGTGCTCAACAAGGAGTGGTAAGACCAACGGTAAATGCCAATCAATTTGAGATTAAGCCTTCATTATTACAAATGATTCAAAATAGTATACAATTTTATGGTTTGGCAAATGAGGATCCAAATGCTCATTTAGCCAACTTCCTTGAAATATGTGATACCTTTAAGATCAATGGGGTTTCGACTGATGCAATCAAGTTTAGGCTTTTTCCATTCACTTTGAAGGATAAAGCAAAAGCTTGGTTGAATTCCCTAACAAGAGAATCTATAACTACTTGGGACCAATTGGCCCAAGCATTCTTATCAAAATATTTTCCATTGGCCAAAACTGCAAAAATCATAAAGGATATTACTACATTTGTTCAAAATGAAAATGAATCATTATATGAGGCTTGGGAAAGATTCAAGGAATTACAAAGGATGTGTCCACACCATAACTTGCCAAGAGAGTTGTTGATGCAAACATTTTATAATGGTGTAAATCCTACTACAAGGGGGACTATTATTGATGCTGCTGGTGGATCTTTAATGAGAAAAATAATTGATGCAGCATATGAGCTATTGGAAGAAATGGCAATGAATAACTGTATGTGGCCTCCTGAAAGAGTAAGGGAGTATAATAATTCTAATACTAGGGGGATACATTCAGTAGATTCTATGGTTGCATTACAAGCCCAAATTGAAGCATTAAATCATAGAGTTAATAGTTTAAGTTTGGGTGGTAATTCATTAAATGCATGCAATGTGTGTGGTCAACAAGGACATAAGAGTGATAATTGCAATTTAGGCATGGTTAATAAGGAAGAACAAGTTAATTTTCTTCAAGGTCAAGGTCGTGAAAATCCTTATTCTAACACTTATAATGCTGGTTGGAGAAACCATCCTAACCTTTCATGGGGGAATAATAATATTAACAACCAAAATAGAGGTGTAGGATACCAACAACCACAAGATAGGTTTGGTGCCTTTGAGATTAAAATTGATAAGTTTATTGAAGAAATTAATTGTAAGATGCATTCTCAAGATGAAAGTCAAAAGAAACTTGAACAAAAATTTGATCAAATTGCTAAAAATCATGCTGCCACTATTCATAATCTTGAGGTTCAAATAGGACAACTTGCTAATTCTTTACCTTCTAGAAATCTAGGATGCCTTCCAAGTAATACTGAGAAAAATCCTAGGGAGCACATGAAGCCATGATTTGTCTAATTTTTTTTTTTTTATTTAGGTTACTTAGTTATATTGTTTTTATTTATGTTTTGTACTTTGTTCTAAATTTGTTTATATAATTTAGATTTTAATGCTAATAACACAATTGTTTTTAAATTTTTAACCAATTTAGTAAGATTAGATTTGTTTAATAAATATATAAAAAATTAAATAGAAAAATAAATAATATATAAAAAAAATGTGTGTTTTGCAGACGTTGCTTCTGTCGCGATCGCGGCGAGTATTGCGATCGCGACAGAACGCGATTGTGGCAGGGCTCGCGTCTCGTGATGTTGCTTCACGCGACGTGACGGTCTGAGGATTTCGCTTGAAGCTCTTCTTCCAGGTAAGTGAAGACCGTCACGAGTCGTGACGTTGCCTCACGACTCGTGACGAGTATATCAGGTAATCAGGCACATTTTATTTTTTTTTTCTTTTCTTTTATTATTTTACTTATTATTTTTATATTATTTGGTTTTGTTTTGCTTTCTTTTCTTCTTTAGATGATTTAATTTCAATTACATTAACTTAATTTTACCATTTAGGAATTAAAACACAGAAAAAGAAGAATTAAAAGCGGGAACTTAAAATTTAAAACCCTAAAGTCGTGACTTTTCATTTTATTCCTTTTCTACTTCAGTTTTCTCTTAGTTTTATTTTGCCCAGCGCCGGTCACGAGTTACAGACCTTTAGTAGCCATCTTTCCTTTCTTCTTCTTTTTCTTCCACAGAGAAATTTCGAACTTCCATCCTCTGTTTTCCTTTCGTTATTCTAGTTCTACATTTTAGCATTGTGTTTCTCTTCTCTTTTCTTCAAAAGATTGACTTAGGGATTTCGGGTTTTGCATTCTCCATTCAGGTTTGTCATTTTATTTTCATTTTTATTTTTCTTTTCTTCTTTCCCCTAACACACTACATTTCGGTATTTTTCTTGCATAACTAAAAACGAATTTCTTCTCTGTTTACATTACTGTTTCGTTTATTTTTTCTGTTTTCCTTTTGTGTATTTGGTTTTGTTAATTTCTTCATTTATCTTCAGATTTACTTCCCTATAGTTTTCATTCTCTGTTTACCCAACATACAAATATGGTGAGAACAAAGAATCCCTCTGTTTCCCGAATTGAGCAAGAAGAGCAGGAGGTTGAAGAGGTGAATATTGCTGCCCATTATAGTGCATTATTTCCCATTTTTTCTGTAGATGAAGGCAGTAGGTTTTTAATTCTTTGTGGTAGGCCTTTAATGCAATGTAAGTATTTTCCTGACTCTTTGCTTAATCAAATTGGCATGCTAGATGTAGTGAATGAAATGTTAAGATTTTGTGGGTTATTTAAATTTGCATCTATGCATGAAAAAGTTCGTCCTGATTTGGTTTTAGAATTTTACACCACCTTAAAAAAGAATGATGATAATGAGAATTGGTTAGATTTTAGGATGGCTGGTAAACCTTATACTTTAACCTATTTTATGATGAATAGGATGTTTAGATTTTCTCAAACTGGTTTAACTGAGCCACCTAAATCTTTTAAGCCACATGAATTTTGGACCTTTTTGACTGATTTGCAAACACGTTATAGGGCTAGGGATGCTAAATCCATGTTTATTAAAGATTTGAGATATTGGATTTTGCATAGGATTTTAGCTTCTTTGGTTTTTAATAGGTCTGAATTCAATAGAGTTTCATATAATGAGTTGTTTTTGATGTGGTGTGTACATAAACGCAAGGACGTATGTTGGCCTTTTTGGATAGTAAGTCAATTATTGCAATGTGTAAATAAGCATGATTCACCTTTAACACATGGGCATGTTATTTCTAGTATTGCAAGCAATCTAAATGTGGATCTTGATGCCTACTATAGAGTTTTTCCTTGCCATTATTTTAATAAGAATATGTTAGTTCGTGGAGAGGTTGTTGGTAATAATTTTCAGGAAATTCCGGCACGTGCTCGATCATGTTGGAGGGATATTGCTGGAATTTCTGAGCCACTAGTAGAGGCACAAGAAGAAGAAGGTGAGGAAGAGGCAAGTGAGGAGGAAGTGATGCCCGATATTGATGCTGCTGTAGGTGCTGCTCCTGATATTGGCTCATCCAGCCATAACATCCCATCCATGTTATCTAATATGCAAGAGCAATTATCTTCCATTGAGCGACGTCAAAGGAGGCTAGAGTACAAGTTTGATAATTCCATGATTCAAGCGGGTTTTGTGGTTCTATCGCCTCCACCTTCGCCATGATAGGGGAGTTTTCTTTCTTTTCATTTTATTTGTTTCTTTTACTTGTTTTTGTGTGTCATTTCTCCACATTGAGGACAATGTTGGTTTTAAGTGTGGGGGAGTGACTGTGTTGTGTGTTGTGATATGTGTGACTGTGTTTGTGAGTTTGTGCAGGTATTATGTATGTAAATTGCATGATTGTTTTTGTTTGTGTGTTTTTATATTTCAATTAGGCTTTTAAGTAAACTTTATTATAAAGCATTGTTTATTTGGTATATGATAGAGGTTGTTAAGTTCATTATCTTTTATGCTCATTTTTATCAGTTTTTCAAAAATTTTTGGGATGTGTTTTAAGTTTTTCAAGTTATTTGGTTTTACTTATTTCAACATCATAGATTATTTAGTCTCTTTACCTACCATGTTTTTAAAGTTAGAATTTGCTCATTTTGTTTAAAATTTTAAGTTTCTAGTTGCCTATGGAAACTATAGCCATAATACTTGCCCTTATTTCTTTTCAATAATGGATGAGGACTCAAAAAGAAAAGAAAAATAAAGATAAGTGGGAAGGAGCATAAAATGCACCCACTAATTTCAACAATAAATAGCAAGATGTATATTCAAAATTGCAAAAATATGGGATGGAGCGTAAAACGCACCCATATTAACTTCTCTTGCTATGCATGGAATTAAATGAAAAATATATATATCCATGTAAAAAAAATATAAAAAAAAAAGAAAAAGAGTCTAAAAATGCCATGAGATTTGATTAAGAGTAAGTGAGCTTCAATTGTCCTAAAAGGTGACTAGCAATCTTAGATTTTTAATTTTTATGATCAATTTTCTTTCTTTGATTCATGTTTAGTTTTTGAGACTTTATATTCTTTATGTTGGAAGTAGTAAAGTTAGGAAACTTGATGAATTTTCAATGCATAATTTGAATTTTGATTTACTGATATGTGTGAGTGTTTGAGATAGTTGAGCTTTACAATTTTAGTATACATAGCTAAATGAACAGTATTTTGTAATGATATTTACTGACTATTGAATTTGTTTATTTCTTTTCTCTTGCTTGAGGACAAGCAAGGGTTTAGTGTGGGGGAATTTGATAGGAGCTAAATTGAAGTATAATTTAGTATTTATTTTGTGTGAGTTTATGTAATTAATCATGTAATTGTTTGTAAAATTTAATGTGATGTGTTGGATTATGTTTATTTGTATCAGTTGAGTTTTTATGTTGATTAAGTTGAGTTTTTATGTTGATTATCTGTGTTTTTAGGTGAAGAAATGAAGAGAAGAGTAAATAGAACGAGCAAGTCACGAGAGAGGAGCAGGTCACGCCACACACAAGGAGTCACGCGACGTGACCGTAGGTAACGAGACGTGACTGGAGAAGAGAAAGGAGAGAAAGAAGAAAAAGAGAAAGAAAAGAAGAAGAGAAGGACTGAGAGAGAGGAAGTCACGCGACGTGAGCAAAGGTCACGCGACGTGAGAGAAGCCAGGAAAGAAGAGGAGGAGGCGAGACAAGGCGAGACGTGAGCGCCAGTCACGCCAAGCACACGCGAAGAGTCACGCCGTGATGGGAGGTAACGTCCCGTGACTGGCCAGAGAGGGAAGAAAAAGTGAAAGAAAGAAAGAAGGAAGAAAATGGGCAAGCGTGTTCTGTCGCGATCGCGACACCGTTGCGATCGCGACAGAGACTACCGTTGGACAGTTTTGAGCCAAAATTCACGTGAAAAGTCATCTTATTTCACCAAACTTTGCAACCATTCTCAAGAGACATCTTTAAGGGACACAATCTTTAAATTATTATCTATAAATAGGTAGTTTAACTGTAATTTTAGAATGATGAATTTTTAGTTAAGTAATTTTTCTGTATTTTGTAAGAGAGATTTTTCTTAATTAAATTTCTATTTAGTTTTATGATTTGAAGAAGAAGATCAAGGAGGAGGAAAATTTATTTCAAGAGATTGAGAAAAGGGTTGAAAGGCTTCTATCTTATTCTCTTATTTTTAATTCTTCTCCAATATTTTTATGAATATCATTTCAATGAATTTGCATATTATTATTTTTTATATTTCCATCTACTTTCATAGTCTTTCATTGTAAATTCTCTATTAATATCTTTTGCATGATTTTTACAAGTTAAAGTAATTCGAGAGTTTGCTTTATCTGACATTTAATAGAGTTTCATTATTAAGGTATATTTTGAGAAATCGGTATATTGAGATAATTGCTATAGGTTAGTGTCTATTCTTAAAATATGTAATTAGAAACCTCTAATTCATTAATGAAAATTGTGAGTTAGAATTTTAATTGTATGTTTTAGGCATTTTAATTCATGTCGAGAGAGTGAGTTAAAAGTTTATTCTAACTTGGCTTGCATAAAAAGATGAAATATGTTATTCAAATTGATGGAATCAAATTCATTGTCTTTAATTCTTCATGATTTATTTTATCTTCTTTTGACTATCATTAACTAGGTATATTTAGTTTACATGTTAGAGTAGTTTAAAATAACTTTACCATTAATTAATCATTGTAAACAAGATTAAAATCAATTAGTAATAGTGTGTAAAAACGTTCCTCGTGGGATCGACATCTTAAGTACTATTGCGGTACACCGTATACTTGCGGTATAATTAGCATCTATAGAAAATGCTCAACAATTGCTAAAATAGAAATAAAAGTAACAGATTCCATTTGCCTTTGCCATGAAGTTTAATGTAATCCATTAGAATTATGTCTTCTTCCTTTGCCATGGATTATATTTATAAATAGTTGGAAATATATAGTAGAGAGAGATAAGGAGTGAGTGAATTATTACAGATCATGAATGGATTGTTGAGGTATTAAATGTCCAATGACATGCTATGATTTATTTCGAATGGACAAAAATATTTTTATTAGTTTATGTGAGGAATTAAAAGGAAAAACAACATTTAAAAATTTCAAGATTTTAATAGTGTAAGAACAAGTGGCAATTTTTCTTCTCATCATTTGTCAAAATGACCGACAAAGAGTTGTAGCAGATTGTTTTCAACATTTAACAGACACGATTTCTAAATATTTTCGAAATGTTCTGTATACTATTTGTTCAATAGCTAAACATGTGATTGTTTCTCAATTGTTTGATGAAACACTTTCAAAGATCAAAAATAATCTAAAGTATTATCCATTTTTCATAGTAATACAAAATTTTAAATCTTTTTTTTATATATATAATTATAATTAATATTGTTTATTAATTATTAATTTTAGGGATAATACATAAGGAGCCACTCTAACTTGTCACGAAAAATCACTTGCACACCTTAACTTAAACTTTGACCAGAGAGACACCTACAGTTGGCATATGTGCATGTAATAAGCACAAAATTTGATATGCTCCGAATTAGTGAAGTGTGTGCCATACAGTCTCGATGACATGGATGTCCACCATAGGCATGAGTGGCACGTGGCATTGAAGATTGACCAAACCATCTGAAGTGAAAACAATTACCACAACGAAAGTGAAAAAAATTGAGAAACCGTAAACCTAAATTGATCTCTGTCAAAATCGAAAGTTGAGGTCAGTAGAAAAGAAGAAGAACAGGGAGAGAAAATTGAAGAATCCATCAATTGCAGAAGTGTGGAGTGCAGAAACAGTGAGAAATCTGTCATTGGTGGTTAAAAAGAGTGCTCGATCCATGGTTTGAAGTGTGAAATTTTTCGATTGCAGCAGTCGCAGAGCAAGGAAGATGAAATCTCTGTTGTTCGAAAGCAATTGAAGGAAGGCTTAAAAAAGATATCCTTTAGTTTTTCGGAGAAATGAAATGGTAATTGATAAATAAAGTGGGTAGGGGTGTTTTTGTTATTAGATTAGAAATTTTGTGCTTTTGTTTACAGTGTTGGTAATATTCTGATTTTGAATTTTTTATTGATGAAATTCAGTGAAAAGGAAATGGCTACAATATTTATTAATGTTAGATTTCACCATGGGGGTAGATTTAGTAAAGATGGGGGTGATAAATACGTGGGTGAGGGAAAAGTTGAGGACTTGATTATTGAGAAGGACCATTTCTCATTGGTTGAGCTGGCATTTCACACGAAGTTGATTGGCTATGTAAAATTTGGAGGCTTTTGTTACCTAGATTCTAAGAGTAAACAGTTTAAATCACTGGAAAGTGATTATGCTTTATTGGATGTGGTAAAAGAATTAAAAAACGTGATAATTTTGACTTGTATGTATTACATACAATCAGTCAACCTGAAGTGGTCCAAGAAAATGTTCCTACATTACCTAATGTGGTCCCAAATGAAGATAAAATTGGAGAAAAAAATAAAAATGAAGGTTCTAGGGCAACAGAAGAAGACATCGAGGGTGTGAATAAAGCAGATGTTGTGGGAGCCGATGTGGGTGTGGGAGAAAGTAGTGCCTGTGTGAATGAAGCTGATGTTGTGAGAGTAGATGTGGGTGTGGGAGGGAGCAGTGGTTATGTGAATGAAGCTGATGTTGCTGATGAAACGGTTACAGTGAATAAAGAAGCTAATTTGCACAATGCTGCTGGTGTGAGTGAAGTAGATGCAGATCTAAAAGGGGAGGATGAATCTTCTAATAGTGAAGATATTTTCAGTGATAAAGATGAATCTGATGGCGAGAATGGTACTGAAGAGGAAGCAAGTGATGTGGATGAAGAATTAAGGGGTTTCAAGGCTGCAGCTAGGGAAGAGAAAAGGGAAAGAAAAAAAAGAAAAGAGTCTAATTTTACTCAAGAAATTCCTTGTGGAGAAACAGGAATTGATAAGGGATTTGAAGATATAGCAAATGATGGGAGGGATAATTATTCAGGATGTTTAGGGGGTGATGAAGATTATATAAGTAGTTCTGACCTTGAAAGTGATGATAGCAGAGAAGCTATAGATCTTTCAGCTGTACCAGGAGTAGACATACCAAGTAGAAGGAAGACAAAGAAGGTTTATTATGACCCTAAATCCCAGGTCCCATCATGGCAGTTTTGTAACACCCCCTACCCATACGTAGGCGAACCCATTCGCAAGGGAGTAGGAAGCTGTACGAGTAGGTGTGTTACCGGACAGAAGCGATACAAAGCATATAAAAATATGAAAGAATTTAAAACTTAAGGAGCAAAAGCTGAACATACATAATACACCAACGCACATACGCTAAGCGAAAGCCCCCACACATGCATACTTACAATCATACAACAGAAGCCTAAGACGAAAATAAAATAGAGGAAATACTTAACACATTAACATAAAAATATTTACATAGCCCAAAATATTACATCAGAATCTTTCCATATTATTACATATACATATTACACAGAGATACTAAATCCAAAATACAGAAGCTGAACAAAATACAGAGCTTCTAGCTCTTATGTGGCCGACCCTTGCAGATGCGCGACTCGAACCGAAGCAAACCTGCCACCTGCACGGGAAAAGAACCCGTGCTAAGCGATAACGCTTAGTGGGGAGAACACATAAGAATATGGACGGCCATTCACAATGGTCGCCAAAGCATAACACATTCGAATGGCATATGCATATAGATCTAACAGTTAGATATATATATACTTGCACATAAAAGTCATGCATTCAGAAAATCATAACCACTTTCAAAATCTCGCATTGAACAAACCAAAGCAGACAAAGTACCTTACAAGATACCAATATCATCATGCAGAAACACTTACAATCTCATATGCATATACTTACCGAAGTATCAGAAATCAAACCGCATTACGTTTAGCTACTCAATAATTAAACATGCAGCCTTCATACCAATAACCCAAACATTAACTGAAAACCCATTCACATGCAATACAATTACCATGCAATAGCGCACCCGACTATCATGCAAAGCTACGAGACATTTAAACATACTTTTGTTAGGCCATAACACACACACTAGCCAAAACCCAAGGAACAACGTCCAAACCACCACACCTCCCCTGCGCAACTCTAATACCTGAAATTTCATACCATGGAACATAAACACATGACAACATGCCGAAGATACTACAATAGCTAAGACCAAGGGAAACATATAGCATAATATTAAATTCATTGCATTCGCTAGATCAAAATTATATTCATACTCATTTTAATTCATAAATTAATCATAACAGTTAACAGCACAAAATCACATTAATATACATACAAATTAACCATAGCATTCCGAAGTTCCAACTTACATTTATATACATTTTAATTTATCTCATCACTATACAGAAGTGCAGTATACATATTATACGACACATATGAATAATATACACACAATAAACAAGGTCATTTACATACAAGCAAAGAATACGCAATATACATGCTTGAGTCACAATTAATCCATTCCGAGATTCATAATTGCATTCTCATCTTCATATCAGACAAAATAAATAAAATACCTGCTGACTCACTTTAGTGGATAACGAGAAAATACGGTAATAGTACGGTAACGTACCTTACGGGTACGAATCGAAAAGCAACATCATTTTTCCACATTCAAAACATTTCAGTAAGGGGACCTTAAACAAGATCCATACAGTATAAAGGTTCGCGAGGAACCAGCCAGGGACCTGACCGGGGTCAATTCGTTCAAAGGGGCGCTGTAGCTACAAAACTCTATTAGGCATGCCTAACTATCCACTAGACTGACTCTTGCAGGTCATGCATAAAACAATTCATGTTTTGCATTGCATAATATATATATATCATCATGCATAAATCAGAGTATGATAGACATATCATTTCTTTCTAGTATTAGGCACACATCATACAATTCACATTGCCAAGCATATACTCTAACCCAGTCACATACTTTTAACATTACTCTAAAGCATATCAGAATCAAATATGGGAAACCATATTATGCCAAAGATTATCCAAACAAAACCCGTATCATGCACTAGTATAATTCATGTCAAATATAATATCATATATTATTCTTAGGGAAGAATTGTGAATTAAGATATGCATTACACACTTCACATTTTAGTAGAACATATTCACAATAAATAACCATGAAGTTGGCATTCATAACTTACTTGTGTTCAAAAGGCAACATATGATACAATTCATAATATAAACACTGATAAACTAAATCATACAACTAAACTAAAATCAAATGATAGTCTAACAGGGATTACCGTCACTAAACATATTATAATCAAACATAGACATACCATCATTTGACAATCATATACTTCAAAATACAAATACTAACAATGATTAAGCAAAAACATGTTCCATGCAATAGTGAGAAACCGTGCAAAGTGAAAGAAAAAGGTCATTTTCGAAAACTGGACAAAAATAGGACAGACAGACAAAGGTTCTGTCGCGCTCGCGACAGAGGCCTGAAGAAACCCCGCTGAGCAGGGCTGTGCACGACTCATGCACATGAGCACGACTCGTGCTCATGTGTGCGAGTCGTGTCTGAAGAGCACGACTCGTGCTCTTCGCTGCTAGCCGGACTGTCTCTCTAGTCGAAGAAAGAAATCAGAGGAAGAGGGAGAAGTCAGCACGTTTCGTGCTTCAAGAGCACGACTTGTGTTCTTGGAGCATGTATCGTGCTCTTCTGCTACTAATCGGTCATGCTGAGGGAGAAAGGAGGAACAACACGAGGCAAAAGGAGCACGACTCATGTCTCAAGAGCACGACTCGTGCTCTTGAGTGCAAGTCGTGTTCATGGAGCACTTCTCGTGCTATTCCTCCAAAGGAAAACAAAGCAAGCAAGCTGAAGGGGAGGGGATGAGCACGACTCGTGTTCTTGTGCACGACTCGTTCTCTTCCTCTCTCCTTGTCAGAAGCGTCTCTGTCGCGATCGCGATGGATGTCGCGCTCGCGACAGAAGCGCTTCTTCTATTCCCAGCCAAAAACGCAGAACTTCCTCTTTTTCCAAAATCATTTCAAAAACCATTCAATCATGCACAAACTCTTACCTTAACACTAAAATACATTCCACAACATGCTCATGATTAAATCACACTCAATTAACACAAAATTCAACACTTCAATCAAAGAAATCACAGAAATAGTAGATCAAGAACACTAAAACAGGGGTTATCCAATTCAAGCAATTCTCATACCAAAATTAACATGCACTTATCCTAATTACTACACATACATTACTAGAGCAATTACCCAACAAAATCTTGCATAAACCCATGCCAAGACACTCAAAATCCCAGAAATCAAACACCAATACACATCCACACAAACTCGATCCTAGAAAAAGAGAAAGAGCAGAGACAACTCCCAAACCTCTTTTGAAGCACAACCCACACTTCTTCAAGCTTTAATCCTCAATCTTTTCCTTGCCCTTGAGCTTCCTCTTGCCACCCAAAGCTTGCACAAACCAAAACCCAGAGAATTACTCTTCCAAAACCCAAACTTTTCCCAAATCAAAAGCAAAACAGAAGGAGAGAAAGAACCAAACACATGCAAACCAAAACTAACTCTTACCTCTTCAATCTTGCCCCAAATCTCTACCAAAATCATCCAATCATGTGCCCAAACACCAGCCACAAGAAAGAAAAGGAGGAAGTGCAGAAAATAAAGAAGAAATGAGAAAGAAGAACCGAAGAAGAGAGGAGAACAGGGAGCAGACTTGTTCCTGCGTTCTCTCTCCATCTTTTCCCTCTTTTCCTTTCTTTTCATTTAATGCACACCTACCAAATCCACTTGTCTACTTCCTATAGGTCCACATATCATAATATTACAAGCCCACTTAGCACAATTTTATTGGTTCTCAGTCATAAATATCTTGACTTCATACACTCAAACACCATACACATACATACACACTAGATAACCTCCTCACTTAACATCTTATTAATTTAATCTCTTCAATTAAGTCCTTAATAAATCCAATTTCATATACACTAATTACCGAAATACCCTCATTCGTCCCAACTTAGCATGCACATTTCGACTAGGCCCGTTTTGGGGTGTTACAAATCTTCCCTCCTAACAGAATTTCATCCTCGAAATTCACTTATACCGGTAAGAAACCTCAATACTACACTTCAAGTCACCATCATATTCCTACATTTCATTTTCAAACTACTCACTTGTTTATACTTACTACCATCGCTATACTCTTAAATCACTATCTACCCAACCTTAACCAAACGCAGAACACTTTCCTTAACCGTTGCTATGCTCGCCATTTCCACTCTTAATCTTAATATCAAATAGTACATGTACACCCTGTCAGCTTTCTCTCAATCAAAACACATATGCAAATATTTATCATGTATGGTCAAAGGGATGATGATGCAATGAGAATGTAATGGCTCATGTATGCAGAGTAATGCTGAAGAAATGCAATTAATGCGGTAATAATGCACTTAGTCCCATCCCCATGATTCAATATGCTTTTATTCAAATACTTTTCTAGAGACAGTTGACAGGCATATAAAGTACTACCAAAACCTTACAAAATCCAAATACCTGTCCACCTCAAAATAGTAAAACAAACTTTACTCGAACACATCAAAACAAAACTTACTAGAAGGTTTTGTAGGCTCTATCACTACACTACAGTACTCAACAAACCCTGCTGGCCCACGAGTGGCTCTAAGAAAATTCTCCATATCCTTTCTAGCTTGCCGCGCTACATTCTCTTTGGCCTTAGGACAATCAACAATTTGGTGTTCCATACTACCACATCTGAAACAAGCACCAGTAAGCTTCCGACACAAACCCCAATGTCGCTTCTAACAATGTTGACACATCGGAGGTTCTCGAATCCTCTTACTCACTGGAACATCTCTACTCACCACTTTTCTCTTCTGAGGTCCCTTCCGAACAAAATCTTGAGGAACGCAAGGGGTAGTCAACCTATCCAAAATCCGAATCAACCCTTGCACTAGCGTCCTATCATCGAAAGCAGGACCAGAATCTCTAGCCGAAAAATGCTTGGAAACACTCTGATCAGCCCTAACTGGGTTCACACTTTCCGTTGTCTCGCCCAAATTCTCACTCGGATCAGACTCCATCTAAACACAATACAAGATAAGACACATCTGCATTAGGCAACGACACAAATCGACTTTCCTGCAAAGACACAACACAAACCAACTAGCATACAAAGGCTCGACACTCAAACAAATAAGGACAACCAGAACCGCCAAACCGCGCTCTGATACCACTAAATGTAACACCCCCTACCCATACGTAGGCGAACCCATCCGCAAGGGAGTAGGAAGCCATACGAGTAGGTGTGTTACCGGACAGAAGCGATACAAAGCATTTCGTGCTAATCCACAAGATCTTATTCCTTCTGCAATTTATGAGCACTTTACATCTAGCATGAATCAAGCTTGTGATACTGCAGCAGGCAGTCAAACTATCTCTACCTCCACATCTGACCAATCCACATCGAACCCACTCCCTAACACTTCATTGCCACTATCTCCTACACATATGTCTCATCCTACTCCTAATTTGTTGTCCACCTCACCTGGCACTAATACCCAATCTTTATCCCCAAATCCACCTTTACCCACACATCATCCCATGGTTACACGAACTCATGATGGTACTAGAATACCCAAAGTTATTTTTTCTTTACATAGCATTGTTTCTAATGCTCTTCCTCATGAACCCAAGTCTTTACGTGAAGCTTGTCAAGATTCCCATTGGCAAAAAGCTATGCAGGAGGAGCTTAATACTGTAGTCCGAAATCAGACATGGACTCTTGTTCCTCGACCACCTAGTGTTAATGTCATTGGTTCTCGTTGGGTTTTCAAGGTCAAACAATGTGCATATGGTTCATTAGAACGGTACAAGGCTCGTTTAGTTGCACAAGGCTTCAGTCAGAGACCTAGTATTGACTGTGGTGATACTTACAGCCCTGTGGTAAAACTTGCAACTATTCGCATTGTTCTTAATTTTGCTCTTTCCAAAAATTAGGCTATTCATCAGTTGGACGTTAAAAAGGCATTTCTTAATGGCTTTCTTAATGAGAATGTTTTCATGAAACAACCTCCTGGCTTTGTCAGCACCACCCATCCAGACTATGTTTACAAGCTTAATCGGGCTTTATATGGTCTCAAACAAGCACCACGTGCTTGGTACCATCGGTTTACTTCGTTCATATGTTCCATTGTTAATAGTAAAATTGATTCCTCTATGTTTATGTATCGCCAGAACCAAGACATGGTTGTTCTTCTTCTTTATGTGGATGATATTGTTCTCACGGCTTCTTCCATGTCATTATTATCATCTATCATCACTTCTCTACAAAAAAGAATTTGCCATTTCAGATTTGGGGGACTTACATTTTTTTCTGGGTATTTCTGTTACTCGCTCTCCTTCCGACTTATTTCTTTCTCAGTCTAAATATGCTCGAGAACTTCTTAAGCATTGTAATATATCTGCAGCAAATTCTATTTCTACTTCAGTTGATTCTAAGTGCAAGTTATCATTAACTGATTGTGATCCTTTATCTAATGCCAAGGAGTATCGAAATATTGTTGGTGCCCTTCAATATCTTACTTTCACACTCCTAACCTCACCTTTGTTGTTCAACAAGTCTATTTATTTATGCATGCCCCACGAACAACTCATATGCAGGCTGCTAAACGAATTCTACAATATCTTAAAGGAACTATTAATCATGGTCTTTTACTGTTCCCAAGTTCTATCAATAAAATGACAGCCTATTCTGATGCTAATTGGGCTGATTATCCTGACACTCGTCGATCCACTTCTGGTTATTGTTTGTTTCTTGGCTCAAATCTCATATTTTGGTCTTCCAAATGTCAGGCCACTCTCTCTCGATCCAGTGCTGAAGCTAAATACCGGGCTGTTGCTAATGCTGTGTCTGAAGTTTCATGGCTTCATTCTCTATTATCTGGACTTGGGCATAAACTATCATCTGCAACTTTGGTCTTCTATGACAATGTTAATGCTATTTTTCTAGCATCTTATCCAATTCAAAACATGCGTACTAAACATGTAGAAATTGGCCTTCATTTTGTGCACGAGAAAGTAGCTGCTGGGACCATTCGAGTTCTTCATGTTCCATCATCTCTTCAATTTGCAAATATCATGAAAAAAGGCTTACCAAGTATGCTGTTCTCTGAATTTTGCTCCAATCTAAACATTCAGTCCCCTCTCCGTTCCGATTGCGGGGGGTGTTCGTATACATATTTGGAATTTCTTAATGTTAGCATTATGTATATATGGTATCCTTTAATTTAGTCAATTGTACATATATAGATTATATTTTTAGGCATATTCGGTACTCTATAATTCTATATATATTGTCAATAATATACATCAAGGTATTAAAAGCCTTTTTCACTTTCACCAAACAACTAAAGAGAGAAGAAATGAAGAGAAGAAAACCGTGAGAGAGAGGGAGGGAAAGAAAGAAGAAATATCTATGCAAATCAATTGAGGACAGAAATTCCCACTATCCAAGCTTATATTGCATGTCTAAATCCATGTGGCATCACTACAATAAGCCACATGTCAAGCACAGCCTTATGTCTAACTCACATGCAAAGTTTGCTCTTAAATCCATGGTAAATGTCTCTCTAAATCCCTCTAGTCCCTTCTTCCTTCAATCAACATCAACTTATAATTCCTTTCAATTATGTCCTTAATTCCACTAAATCTTATACAAATACAGAAATTAACATCACTAATTCTACTAGAGTGCAAATCGGATTGTTACACCATCACTAGAGAGAGAAGCCATGGTTGGTAGTAAAAGAGGTTTAGTAGTTACATTTGGGACTTTAAACAAACAGGTAGAAGATGAGTAAAGGTTTTAGGTCAAATTGGACAAACTCGATTAATTTAACAAACAGCTAGATTTTTGCTCTTAACTCCAAACACAAAATCAGTTAATTCCATCATGATAATGGCTCCCCTGTTCCAAAATCAATTAAGATGCATTAAAATAAATTAAAAAAATTGATGAAAGTGGTGTTAGTGGTTATGCACTAGGCCAAATATTTGGACTTTGATGTAATCATTACATTTTCATTTATATATAATGATTTTCTTCACATTAATATTATTGGCATGTTACATTATTGTAATGTTTATGAATAACCATGTTATTCATGTTGTCCCTAGTCATTTATCACTAAAAGGGCATAAAGATAAATTAGGACTAGTATAGATTTGCATTGATAATCATGGGATGATTATATATGATGATATAAATCAAATCTATAGGTATTTGTTAGAGAACAAAGTACTGGATAGACCCACTGTAAGATCACTACATGGGATAATGTCATAAGTGATCTTATAATAAATATATTATTAAATCCTTTGACCTGAGGTTATCACAGTTTCCTACATAAGGAACATTATGTTTTGACATAATCAAATATTATCTTTAATCGGATAATTATAAAGTTTACGATCGGACATAATGAGAATTATGCAGAGAAAAGTGAATAATGAAGATGGAATTTGTCCCTCTCTTATGAGAGAGATATCTATTGGGCCCCTAGATAAGTAGGACTGTAAAAATACATGGCCGTGCTCGAATGAATTGATAGTATGATAAATGTAATTTGAATTTATCAGTCTACTTAGTGATCGAGAAATTATATATTTGAACAATATAAGTTTGACATGGACCATGACTTATGTTCAAACAAGATATCGTGTGACAAAAAGATAGTAACATGTTTTGTTGTCAGGTTAAAATCGAATTAACGATATTTATATTATTTGAGTAGTCATAATGTCTTGCTAGAGATCAATTATGACTTGTGGGCCTATTATGGTTATTGGACCTACTGCCGACTTAATATAAATCTATTGGGTCACACACTAAGACCGTATAAATAGACTGAATTTCATTAGGGTATTTCGGAATAATTGAATAAGAAATAAATATATATATATATATATATATATATATATATATGTATTTATTAAACCCTAGAGAAAATTAGGATATTATCTCTTATTCAAAATAAGAGATTGTATTTATTAAACCTAGAGAAAATTAGGATACTATCTCTTATTCAAAATAAGATATATATATATATATATATATATATATATATATATATATATGTATGTATGTATGTATGTATGTATGTATGTATGTATGTATGTTTAATTAAGACCTAAACCTATTTCATGTTTTGAGTGGCTGCTGGTTTTACATAAACTTGAGAGAAAACCCTAGCCGCATTTTTCTTTGTGAAAGAAAAGAAAGAAAAACGTAGAGAAAATTTTCTTAATATTTAGCAGCACGAGAGGGAGCTAGCACCCTGCGATCATCTATTTTGGTTCGTAAGTGTGGATACCGATAGAAGGCGTTCGTGGTTGTAGCAGTGCCTGCAATTCGATACAACTAAGAGTTGGTTCGTATTCGTTTTTCAAGCACACTAAGAGGTCGGTATTCTAATCTATTCTTTTTGAATCAATTGAAAATACATGGATCATGTCTTGGATTTCAATTTTATTCCGCTGCGTTAATTTGAATTATTGCGATGAGACCCAACAAGCGGTCGATCTCATACACATGCAATTCTCATGGCAGCAAAAAAAAAAATCAATTTTTGATAGATTGGGAACAAATCAAGGGGCATAGCGCTGGAACTATACCTTGGTCTAGCCATTCAAACTTCCTATGTTACGGCTTCTTATGGGTCTTGATCTTGAGATATTCCGGGTGCAAATGTAAAAGAGAAAAGACTGTTCCAAGCACAAATCCAGACATAGAGGCAAGAGTCGCGAATAAAGCAGCGGATCTCATTGTTGTTGACCCAGCAACGAAGCCAGAAGGGAAGCCAGGAGCACAACCCATTGATTCAGTGGTTTACCTTGACTCTTAAATGGAATAAAATCAATTTATAGCATAAAAGTGAGGAAAACAATCTCACCGTACTACAACTTATCGGAGAAGTAGAAAGAAAAAGCTGAAAAAGGAAAGATCAAGATGCCAGTGAGATGGAAGCAGAAAGGGATGGAGAAGCAGACTGAAAAAGACAGGGAGTGTGGAAAATAATTATATTTTTGAAAATAAAAATTTAAAAAGTAAAATTTATGAAAGTGTATAAAAAAAAAGGTTAAAAATGTGGTATTGTGTGTAATTTTCTCTTTTTATTTTTAATTATGGGTACTAGTGCGAGGCCATTGGTCCACTTTACTGATAAAATGCCGTGTATTAGACTTTACTTAACGATAACAAGTACCAAATCATTCAAACCGAATAATATTGGTATAAACTTTTTTTTTATTTTATTTTATTTTTTAAACTGCATGGGAGTGATCTTATTATGAAAGGCAAATTATGCTGTTCACATAGCTATAGTAAAAGGCTTTTCTATTGAAAATGGAAATCATAAAACCCTGCCTTCTCCCATCTTTCCTGTAAAAGAAAAATCCAACTCTGAAAAAGTATAAAGGGGGAGATGGGTGAGAGGGTGGCTAGCAAGGGCGTAGCTCCTCCATGTTCGGTGGAGTCAATTATAAAAAATTTAAAAATAACTTATAATTTTATTTTTTTTAAAAAAAATGACCACACTTAATCACGAAAAAAAAATTAAAAATCACTTTATAACTCTAACTTTTTTTAAATTGATCTCACTAAAATATTTAAATGAATTCCTTATTTTTTAGTGATAAAATCTAAATTTGCCCTTAAATTATTAAAAATAGTACATATTTGTCTCTAAAATTTATTTTTTTTTTTGAAAAAAACTCTCAAAATATTAAAATAGTACAAATTTGCTCTTATTCAATATTTTGAGAGGCAAATGTGGATCATTTCAATAATTTGAGGTAAATGAAAACTATATTTTCATATTAGCTATCAATAAAAATGTATATATTTGCCTTTGTAAAAATAAATATATACAGATTTCAATATTTTAACACATTTTAAAAAAATAAATTTGAATAATAAATTTGTATCAATTTTAATATTTTAAAAAAAAAATCGCTATTATTTATATTTTTATATAAATGAATTTCTTATAAATTGTTATAATTTTTGACTCAACCGGATTGAATTCATAGCTATGCCACAAATAATTAAAGAAACCCATTCCTGTTTCTAGATCATCATATATGAGTACAGCAAGAGCCCATTCCTGTTTCTAGATCATCATATATGAGTACAGCAAGAGCATACCTTAAGGAAACCAACGTTTGTTTTTAGAGCAACTGGGCATGCCAGCAATTGAACCACAAAGCCGAGGGTTGCCCAAGAAGGAAAATTTTGTGGCTGAATTGAAAAAACCACCAGAAGGAATTGGTCCTTCAAAGTTGTTGAAAGAAACATTTAGAGAGTTAAGGGTTTCAATCTTATTGAAGCTTTCAGGAATAGCTCCTGATAAGTTATTTCCTGAAACATCAAGTAATTCCAAGTTCTGCAGATCAGAAATTGAATCAGATAGGTTCCCCTGAAGAGAATTCTGTGAGAAATTTATAATCCTCAATGCAGTGCAGTTTGATATTTCAGGGAAGATACTTCCAGAGAATTGATTATTGGATAGATCAAGCACTTGGAGAGAAGTTAACTGCCCTAACTCTTCAGGAATTCTGCCAGTGAATGAGTTGTGTGATAAGAAAAGCAGCTCTAAATTCAGTAATTGACCAATCTCTGCTGATATTGTCTCATTCATTGAATTGGATGTTAAGTTCAACACCGTGAGGCTCGAAAGATTCCCTATACTTTCAGGAATTGACCCAAAGATCTTGTTTTCTTGCAGCAGCAGAGAATATAATGTAGCACCAGGTCGGCTGATTGAATCAGGTAATCTTCCTCCAAGTCCCATCCCAGCTAGTTCTAGCTCTTCCAAGTAGGTGCAATTTCCAAGGGCGGTGAAGAAGGGCTCAAGATTAGTGTTATGATCTTGACTGACCATGTAATTGTATGATAAATGGAGCATGGAAAGTGAAGGTAATTCGGCTACAATCTTTGTTGGTAATTCACCAGAAAGATGGTTACCTTCCACATCTAGGTTAAACAGTGAAGTATTGGCTAAAGATTCAGGGATTTGTCCTGTTAGTCGGTTGTTATATAAATTGATAGTCCATAAATTTGGACAATTTCCAATTTCTTTAGGAATTTTTCCGGTGAGAAAGTTGTATGACAGGTCAATGTTTCCCAATGAAGTACAGTTTGAGAAGACGGAAGGTGGAAGTGGACCGGTCAATTTGTTATCCATGAGAGTTACTAAGGTCAGGTTTGAAAGGAAGGCAAAGGATTGTGGGATTGAGCCATCTAGATTGTTCATATCTAATCGAAGATGGCGTAGGTAATGAAGAGAAGACAATTCAGGTGGAATATTGCCATACAAGTGATTGTCAGCAAGGTTCAGGATTCGAAGTCCTGTTAGATTGGAAATTACAGGTGAAAGTGGTCCTGTGAGCTCACTGCTCAACAGATTGAGTTCTTTTACTCGATGATCTTTTTTGCGGCACGAGACTCCTGTGAAGTTGCACACCTCAACATCCTCAATCCAGTTGGCAAGTGTGGAATTCGGATCAGAAACTATGGTTCTTTTGAATTCCAGAAGAGCAGCCTTGTCTGTCATCCAGGAGTGTTCGGAAACTGCATATGGGTGTACTAATACACTACAGAATTGGAGTAGAAGCAGAAGAAAAGTTGTAAATGGGTTCATTTTGCTTTTATTGATCAAAAAAATTCATAAAAGAGAAACTAGAATCTCATAAGAGTATAGGACTGATCGGATCAAAGAGGTGTGAGCTATATATAGGAGAAGGTGATTAAGAGAAATTCAACGCCAACTATGATTTACTTTTTGAGGGACTAAAAATCTAAATTAACTTTTTAATTATGGGGTTAAGTCGGATGAGTAGATTTTCAACTAAACTTAGATTGGATAACCATTAAAATTAAGGACAATAATACAGATTAGTAGATGACTTTCCTCAATCAGTGGTAGTGGTGTATAGAGAGAAATTATAGTATAGAGAGTCTACCTGAGAGATTTATATCCCTTTATATAGTGCTTTTTTGGCATGTCATCTATGGTTAAAACGATAAATATCCGGTAACAGTTGAGCATTAGCTGAACGTGATGCTTGTAACGGTTAGTCTGAACTCCTAGTAAATAGTCTTAACCCATTGTATAGCTCGATTAGCGAGATTAGAGTTTCAGAGTGATTAGTTCTGTTATCATTAGCTTTCATGGTCAGTTGATTTTTATAGCCAATCCAATCTAGAATAAGATTAAGGTTTAGTTGTTATGGTTGCTAAAATCTGTAGATTGTAATATCATATTTTCTGTGTTTATACTCGCTAGTATACCGATGCAAAAAGCAGTTCACAGGCTGTAACATAGCCCAACTAATAGGAGAATTAGATGAAACATATGGCTAAATTCTGCTAATGGCTATTGCTGCTTTTGTTGTGTTTCACTTTCACGTTCTGATAAAATAAGTAATGCCACTTACTGTTTCTGTAGCTGTTAATGGTGCATTTTGTCATCATCATGCTTCATATACCATATTGGTAAATCATGTTTTATATTCTGAAATTAGTGTTTGATTTGATGATGATGGGCAAAATTAGGAATTAATAAATTCCTGGATTTTGACAGGCAACTAATGGTATGGTTCATTGGTTTATACAGCATGATTGAATCTGAAGTTCAGCAGAATGGCATAATGGTGATTAGTGACGTGTCAGCTGAGAAACAGTAAGTGGCATAACGGATTAGATTCCAAATCCGTCGTTAAAATTGATTTTCTTTTTATAGTGTCTATTGTGTTGTGTTGTGTTGTGACATATCACATATGAATTTAATTACTGTTAAAAAAAATCCCCTTATTGTTTTATTTTCCACAGAAATTATGTGAAAGATTTTTATTTATTTATTTATAGTTTATTATTCTATAATTTTCTATTTGATCAGTACTATTAACACAATCAAAAATGCAAAGTATTAATATATTTATTTTATTAATTAACGACATTTATTTTATTATATTAAGAGTAGTTGTCCATATTTTAGTAATTTTATGTTTAAAAAAATTAAAACTTTACAATTAAATTTTGATATTAAGAAAATGCCACGAAATTATTTTGATGAAGTTTTATTTTTTTCTTTCACGCGCGCTTTGCAACTCACTCAACGGCCATTTTTTATATTTTGAAACTCACCACCCAACGGCCATATACTTCGTTTTTAGGTTTGTAAAGGCGGCAAAGAATTCCTTGCACGATAGGGAAAACAATCCAAACACATTTCTTATTCCACTTTAGCAAAGAAAAACCCTTTGCCCTTTTGCTGCGTTTCTTGTTCTAATATCTAAAGGTTAGATTTTTAATTTCTTTCATTGAAAATTGTGAGCGATGAAGAGAAAGTTTGGTTCTGATCAATTCAACGGCAAAGGAGAAGAGGAAGAGAGATCGTATAGTCACGGAGTAGCATGGCGGAGAGGGCCGTTGATTGGAAAAGGAGGATTTGGGTCTGTTCATATCGCGAATTTGAAGAAACCCAATTCGAAAAACGCAATTTTTCCTCAGGTTATGGCGATCAAATCAGCGGAGGTTTCTGATTCAAGTTCGCTTCAGAAGGAGAAAGAGGTACTGGACCATCTGTTTGGCTGTCCTTATATTCTTGATTGTTATGGTGAAGAAACTACTTGCAGTAATAATGGGGAGATGGTTTACAATATATTGTTAGAATATGCTTCTGGTGGAACCCTAGCTTATTTAATCAAGCAATCTGGTGGTTGTGGATTGCCCGAATTGGATGTGAAAAGATATACGAAGTGTTTGTTCAAAGGAATTGATTACATTCACAGGCATGGATATATGCATTGTGATTTGAAGCCTGAGAATGTGTTGCTTGTGCCTACTGAAAATGGAGGCTCTGTGTCTAACTTTGTGCCCAAGATCGGGGATTTTGGGTTGGCCAAGAAATTTGCAAAGAATGAAAAGATAAAGCTGGATCCTTGTTTTGGAGGGACTGCTCTATATATGGCACCAGAGACAGTTACTGATCATATTCAAGAGCCTCCTTGTGATATTTGGGCACTTGGGTGTATTGTTTTTGAGATGTTGACCGGAAGAAAGGTTTGGGATTTGAAGCCTCATGCCAAAACTGAAGAAATTTTCAATCACATTGGCGCTAGTTATGCACTACCTAAAATTCCTACTGAGATTTCAGAGGATGGGAAGGATTTCTTGAAAGCGTGTTTGGTGAGAAAACCTATGTTTAGGTTCACTGCTGGGATGCTATTGATTCATCCTTTTGTGTCAGGATTAGATGGTGATTATAGCAGTGAAATTGGGGATTTTTCAGATGAAAATTCATGTGCTACACTTTCCGATACTAATGATGGGTATTGCGATTGGAGCCTTAATTCTGAAGAGAACCATTCTTCCTCTTCTTGCTCATCTGATGTAGAAATGAATAATAGTAGTGTGTTGCATAATTTCCTTGAATTTGCAAAACCAGGAGTCCAAGTGGTCAAGTGATTACCAGCCAACGTTTTCATTTGACCTGGTTTGTGAAATATGTGGTTAAGAATGAACAACTGGATGTGCGAAGAAGACAACTTGGCTATGAATGAGATGAAGGATTGTATAGTTTCTTCACAGATGGACGGCTTCATTTTGCTTCTCCGGCAATTTGAAAGTAAGAATTAACTGACCATTTGCCTTCATTTCTGAAAATCATTTTTGTAGTTAGTGACAAGAAGTAGAATTCGTTAATTAGAGTTTTTATAATAGGCAACTGATTATCCAATTCTGTTGTGCATTAATTGCAACTGAATATACTACTTCAGCAACTTACTTATTGCGTGGGAAAGAAACATCAGATACACTTTTGTGGGTCTCTTATCTTACTATTACTTGTCTTTTTTATTTAATGAAAAAAAAAAACACTGAAGAGAAAATACTGAGTTGTTTAGATTATACCAATCAGGGTAGTGTCTAATTTGTCTATTAGTCATTAGAATTAGTTGCTGTCATTTTTATTTTGGTCTCCCAGAATTTGGGGATAAAATTCTTTGTAGATGCCGTATGGCTCTTCAATTAAATGAAAGAAAGCCTTTTTCTCTCAAGAAGGTAATGTCTTGCATAACTAGGTATGTAACTTTTAAGCACTAAATAGTCTGCAATGCGAAACAAATTTGAAATCATGCTGCGAGTTACAGGAGGAATCTTGTTGAAGCTTGCCGGAATAGTTCCTGATAGGTTATCTCCTGAAACATCAAGTAATTCCAGGCTCTTTAGATCAGAAATTGAATCAGATCGAAAGGTTCTCCTTGTTAGGCGTGGGTTCCTCCACATGGTGGTGGGGCCCACATCATTGAAAAAGAAAAAAAAAATAAAAGAAAGGTTAAAAAGTCAAATTAGGTTGGCAAAATCAAAATTTGCGGCAGGGTAGCTGGACAGTTTATTAAAAGCTGTCCAAAACGCGCAAGTAACGCCTATTGAGTCGCCTATAAATATGACTTATTTTATTTCAGTTTTTCATATCAAACTTTGAGAAGTTTGTGAGAGAAAAGAAAAAAAAATATTTGGGATATTTTTCTAAAAGAGGAGTGACAAAATAGTGAGTTTGGAAAGATTTGTGTGCTACTATTAGAAAAGGCTTTTTCTTGGACACTGTTTTACGTATACGGAACTGTTCAGATATACGGTACTGTTCATATATACGGTACTGTCCACGTATACGGATACTATTTACTGTCAGGAAATTTTTAAGATCGAAGAAGTCCATCGAATTTTGATCTAAATGGAGGCAAAAATTAACAGAATGATCTACTTAAATGGCTCAAATTACCACATTTGGAGTAAAAAGATGAAAGATCTTCTAGTTGTGACGAAAATGCATTTGTCGGTATTTGCCGTAGCTAAACCCGAAGGTAAAACCGATGAGAAGTGAAGGTTTGACCATGAGCAGGTGTGCAGTTTTATCCGACTATTTGTCGAAGACAATGTGTTCAATCACATCTGTAATGAGATAGATGCCATAATACTGTGAAATAAGTTGGAGACGTTGTATTCTTCAAAGACGGAAAATAATAAATTATTTTACTTGATCAAGTTGGTGCATGTAAGATATAAAAAAGGAACTTACTTGCCAGACCACTTGAATGAGATGGAAGGGATCCAGGATCAGCTAAACAGAATAAAAGTAAAACTGAATGATGAAGTTTTTGCTTTATTGGTGTTAGCATCTCTGCCACAGTCCTGGGAGATTTTGAAAATCTCCATCACCAACACTGCCCCCAATGGTGTGGTCAACATGAAAATTGTAAAAAGTAGTATCCTGAATGAAGAAATGAGAATGAGATAACAGGCCTCATCTTCTTCATCACAATCAGATATTTTAGTTGCAGAATCCAGAGGAAGGAGACAATCTAGGGAACAAAACCCTAGAGGCAAGAGCAGAGGAAAGTCAAACAAATATGCCAATGTTGAATGCCATCACTGTAAAAAGAAGGGCCACATTAAAAAGTCCTATAGAAAGTTAAAAACGGAATAAGAGAACTGAAGCAAAGCTGTGAAGAACGATGACAGCAGTGATAATGAGCAGACTAATATCATAGACGAATTCAATATCGTTTATGATAAAAATGTTATTAATCTTGCATCTCATGAATCCAGTTGGGTGCTTGATAGTGGTGGTACCATTCATACTATATCCCATAGAGAATTCTTCTCATCATACACACCTGGAGATTTTGGTGTTGTTAGAATGGGAAATGAAGGCTTATCAAAGGTTGTTGGCAAAGGAGATGTTTGCTTGGAAACAAAGAATGGTACTAGACTAATTCTGAAGGATGTCAGGCATATTTCAGACATGCGCCTGAATTTAATCTCTGTACGCAAACTTGGAAATGAGGGATATTGCAGCTCCTTCATTTATGACAAATGTAAACTTACAAAAGGCTCCTTAATAGTGGCTAGAGGTGAAAATCATACAACTTTATATGTGATGGAAGCAAAGCTCTTCACCGACACAGTAGCTGCCATGGAGAAAGATAGTGCCATTGAATGGTGGCATCGAAGACTTGGCCACATGGGTGAAAAAGCAATGAAAAGCCTAGCCAAGGAGAAAATGTTGCCTCGTATTGATGAAGTACACTTAGACAAATGTGTTGATTATCTATTCGGAAAGCAAAATAGAGTTGCTTTTAAAAGTTTCCCTCCTTCTAAAATGAAGAATGTGTTAGATCTGATTCACTCAGATTTGTGTGAACTAATTCCAAAGTCAATTGGTGGTGCTCAGTATTTTGTGACTTTCATTGATAATCATTCGAGGAAGACATGGGTATATTTTCTGAAGACAAAAGATCAGGTGCTAGATGTCTTCAAAGAATTTTATCCCTCAGTTGAGAGACAGACTGGAAAGAAGTTGAAAAGCATCTGTACGGACAATGGTGGAGAATACACTAGACCATTTCATGTTTACTGCAAAGAGCATGGTATCCGGCATCATATGACACCTCCAAAGATACCGCAGTTGAATGGCTTAACTGAGAGGATGAACAGAACTTTGATGGAGAGAGTCAGATGTATATTCTCACATACAAAGTTGCCTAAGATTTTTTGGGGTGAAACTATACTCACAGTTGCACATGTGTTGAATCTTTCACCTTGTACTCCTCTCAAGATGGATGTTCCAGAAAGAGTATAGTCAGGAAAAGATGTTTCCTATGATCATCTGCGGGTGTTTGGCTATAAAGTATTTGTTCATATCCCTAAGGATAAGAGGTCCAAACATGATGCCAAGACAAGACAGTGTATTTTTATTGGCTATGGTAAAGATCAATTTGTCTATAGATTTTATGATCCTATTGAGAAGGAACTTGTCAAGAGTCGTGATACTGTATTTGTTGAAGATGAGACCACTGAAGATATTAACTTATCAGATTTGAAATTAATTCTTCCAACACCGGTGTCAAGAGAGGTTGGAGATGAAGACCAGGTTTATCCACCTGACGATGATGATGCTCCTATAGAAGTTGGTTCTGAAGACGACGATGATGATGATAATGATGATCACGATGATTTTGCAACATCAACACCTATGGCTTCTCCGGTTCCACTGAGAAGAGGAACATCACCTCCACAAAGGAGAAGTAAAAAAACAAAATAGCCATCTTCTAGATATCCTTATGACCAGTATGTGACTATTACTGAAGGTGGAGAACCTGAGAGTTATCAAGAAGTCATAGATGATGAATCCAAGTAGAAATGGATTGAGGCCATGCAAGGTGAGATGAAGTCCCTGCATGAGAACAAAACTTTTGAACTGATGAAGTTGTCCAAAGGCAGAAGGGCCTTGAAAAACAAATGCATGTTCAGGATAAAGCATGAAGAACACAGTTCCAATCCATGTTGCAAAGCCAGACTGGTTGTCAAAGGATTTAGTCAAAGAAAAGGAGTTGACTTTGATGAGATTTTCTCACCGATTGTAAAAATGACATCCATTCGAACTGTGCTGGGATTAGCAGCAAGTCTTGACCTGGAGGTTGAACAAATGGATGTCAAAACTGCCTTCCTGCATTATGATTTGGAAGAAGAGTTATACATGGAGCAGCCAGAGGGATTCAAAGAAAGATGAAAAGAGAATTATGTCTGCAAGTTGAAGAAAAGCCTCTACGGCTTAAAATAGGCACCAAGATAATTGTATAAGAAGTTTGAGTCTGTTATAAGGTAGCAAGGCTCCAAAAAAACTACTTCAGACCATTGTGTTTTTGTGCAAAAATTCTCTGATGATGATTTCATTATCCTTTTGCTCTATGTGGATGATATGTTGATTGTTGGTCGGAATATTTTCAGAATTATCAATTTGAAAAAGCAGTTGAGTAAGTCTTTTGCTATGAAAGACTTAGGATTAGCAAAGCAGATTCTTAGCATGAATATTATCAGAGACAGAGGCACCAAGAAATTGTGGTTGTCACAAGAGAGATACATTGAGAAAGTACTTCAAAGATTTAATATGGGCAAGGTTAAAGCAGTTAGTTGTCCTCTTGCTAATCACTTTAAACTAAGTTCTAAACAGAGTCCTTATGCAGACAAAGAGAAGGAAGAGATGGATAAAGTTTCATATGTTTCAGCAGTTGGAAGTTTGATGTATGCTATGGTGTGCACACGGCTAGATATCGCTCATGCAGTTGGAGTTGAGAGTAGATTCTTTTAAATCTTGGAAATGAATATTAGGCTGCAGTAAAATAAATTTTCAGGTATTTTCGAGGAACTTCCAAAATATGTCTATGTTTTGGAAATGATAAGCCTGTGTTAGCTGGATACACAGATGCAGATATGGCTGGCGATGTGAATTTCAGAAAATCCACTTTTCGTTACCTGATTACTTTTACAGGGGGAGCTGTGTCATGGCAGTCAAAGTTACATCTGAAGCAGAGTTTATAGCAGCGACGGAAGCTTGTAAATAGTGTCTATGGATGAAGAAGTTCTTGAAAGAACTTGATTTACAACAAGACAAATATCAGCTATTCTGTGATAGTCAGAGTGCTATTCATCTTGGAAAAAATGCCTCTTTCCATTCGAGATCAAAACATATTGATGTGAGATATCATTGGATAAGTGATGTGATGGAGACTAAGCTACTATAGCTTGAGAAGATCCATACGGAAGAAAATGGGTCAGACATGTTAACGAAAATTCTACCAAGACAGAATTTTGAGTGTTATTGGCTAGCTATAGGACTAGCGGAGGCCCCCACCATGTAGTCGAAAGGGGGGAGAATTGTTAGGCGTGGGTTCCTCCACATAGTGGTGGGACCCTGTAAGCATCGTATCCCGAGGCGGTCCAGATCGGAGATTATCCAATGAAAAAATTGATACCTGGTCCCGAATGAGTGGATGGAACTCGAAAATTTTGATCCTCTGGGCTTACGAGAAGTAAAATGTTTTATAGGAAAAGGGAATTTGGAAAATTGGGAGTTTTTAACTTGAAATTTAAGTTTTTGCTCCACGGATGGTCTACCCATCGGTCGTTGGATGTCCCGTCGGTCGTCTAGATCACCGCCTCTCTCAGGGATGGACAACCCGTCGGTAGCTCACAGACCCGTCGGTCGTTGAGGCGGCCACCGCTATTACTCGGGAGCACGCGTCCCATCGGTGACTCAGGGATGCCCGTTTTTTAGTCTAGGCCTGCCCGTCGGTCATGCCTATAAATAGTAAATCTTTTCATTTGAGAAGGGTTCGAATTTTCTTGGAAAAAAGTCACAAAAAGCAAGCTAAAAAGGGCAAATCTTCCTTTTCTCAAGTTTCTTTATCTTTATTTTGATTAAATTCCCATATTTTCCTACTTTTTTCTGGTTTTTGTTTGACTTTTAAGTTAATCTATTTTACTTGGAGAAAGCTAAATCCATTAGTTTTCATCCATTTTGTGGATTCAGATATTTCAAAAATTCAGTAAAAATCAAGGAGAAATATAGACATTTTTTCTTTCTTGGTTTTTGCTTTCTTCTCGTGAGACGCGCAAGGTTCAAGTCAACCGAAGTTTCACTCCAGAAAGGTACAATCCGAGGGTAAATATTCTGACACACGCTTTACTAATTTATCACATTCATTTCCGCATTTGTTGCATTTATTTATCTTTTATTTAGCTTTTATTTGCCTTCATTTTGTTTGAAAGTTGTTTGCTTAAAAGAGAAGAGAAAAATAAGTTTTCTTTTCATTGTTATTTGGGAACCAGGGGCGACCGACGGGATGTAGCTCACTGACGCCCGTCTGTCGCTCAAGCGAAGGGCAATAAACCCGTCTGTCATTCGAGCGACGGCGTGTGAGTCCCATCGTCCGTCGGTCGCATAGGGGACGGCCGTCGGTCGGCCACCTCAGCCCGTCTCCCGTTTTTTCCTTTTTTTCCTCTATTTAATTCTTATTTTATTTTCAAAATGTTTTTTTTACTTACTTCAACAATTTTATTTTTGTGTATTTTATCTCTTATTTTTTATTCTCTACTTACATGTGTATCGCTTTAATTTGTAAATATTAATGTTTCTTTTATTTTGTGAGTATTGTGTTTTCATTTTTCTGGATGGATTGAGCCGCGGAGAATCATCATGCCATCATGACAAGCTTATCTTCGGTTTAGTTTTCCTATTTCCTTTTTATTTACTTATTTTATTTTCCTTATTTCTTATTCAGTTCATGTAATTTTTCATTTGTTTTATTTTATTCCGCGTAAAATAAAAATGAATACTTGTTTTATATTAATTAAGATTGGGATTATTTCATAAAATTAAAGGACCAAAGTCCTATTTTAGCTAATGAAAATGTCATATAAAAGTCGTTTTCATAATAAACGCATACGAGGACCAAAGTCCTCAAAATAAATGAATTTGTATGTATATTTATATCATACCTTTAAAATGGGAGTTGTATTCCGCTCCTAATTTTATTGTAATTTAACTTCGAGCATTTATTTCATTTACTTTTGTTTATGTATGTTTACCGCTTTTATGTGGATTTTTGTGCTTTAATTAAAAATTTGCATCGTGTGGAGAGAGAAAGCGAACTAATAAACTCAAAACTTGAATGTAAAGTTAAGTCAATGTAGAAATAGATGAGAAGTACCGAACCCAGCTCTGGTATTTGGGCTCAGCGAGGTGAAAGGTCTATCCGATCACTCATTGGAACCTCCAAAACACCTCTTGTGTCCCATCAAAAGGCTTAATTAAAAATTTTAGGCTCCATAGGGTTAGAGGGTCATTCTCAATTTTCTATTGGGATGATTGCCTCCAAGATCCCTTTGGTTTGTCCAAGATAGAGATATGCGCCGTCTTAACCTCACTGAGGCGAGACGAACTTTTCTAATATTTTATTAGGTGGCGACTCCATGAAACCTTCTTGTTGCCCAAAATAGACGTACTTGTAATTCGTTACAAGCTGCCAACGGACCTTCAAATACCCGATCGCCCTCAAGCGGGCAGTCAATGGGCGCCCGTGGGGTCCGGCGCGCGTCACAGGCCCACATCATTGAAAAAGGAAAAAAAAGTTGAAAAGTCAAATTAGGTTGGCAAAATCAAAATTTGCGATACGGTAGGTGGATAACTTATTGAAAGCTGTCCAAAACGCGTATTGAGCCGCCTATAAATATGACTTATTTCATTCCAGTTTTTTATATCAAATTTTGAGAAGTTTGTGAGAGAGAAAAGAAAAAGAAAAATATTTGGGATATTTTTCTAAAAGGAGAGTGACAAAATAGTGAGTTTGGAAAGATTTGTGTGCTACTTTTTTGGGTTTATCTCAAAATTATTGTATTGTTTTTCTCTTTTGTACTCATTAATTTTATTAGTGGAAGAAATATTTTCGGAATTTGTCCCATGGACATAACCCAAATTAAAGGGTGAACCACGTTAAATTACTGTGTCAATATTTCTATTCTGCTAATTTATTTTAATTTATTCGCTGTACCCAACACTACCGAAGAGAATTCCATGACACTACAAAAAAACTGGCATTTAGCGACTAAATTTAGCGACTACAAAAATTTAGTCGCTATTTTGCGACTAATTTGCGACCAAGAGAATATTTAGTCGCGAAAACATAATTTTTCAATTGAAAAGGCAATTTAGCGACTAAATAGCGACGGATAATATAATTGGTCGCTAAATTTTGCCGCGAAAAAGTCGCGCCTTTTTTAGCGACTAAATTAGCGACAAATAATTTAGTAGCTAAATTTTAGCGACTAAATTTTAGTCGCTAATATTAACCGATAAAATTGCGACCAAATAGCGACAAAACTTTCTGTCGCAATTTGAAATAGTATATTTAATTAAATTTAGCGACGGTAATGTCTTAGTCGCTAATGTTGTCGCAATTAATATTCTGTAAATATAACCCTAAAATCACACCCCCTTTTTTCATCTTCTTCCCATTTGCAAAAAAATACACATTCTCGGTTTGGATGGTGCCCCTTGTGCGCGGATAGCTACCTCGACTGCCCACTGCGTCACCTCGCCTGCCGTCACCAACCCTCCCAGCCGTCGTGCATCCTGTGCTACCTCAGATCTGCCTTGCGTCGCCGATGAGACTCTCTACCACTGAGCATCCTGGTCTGCATCAGATCTGCCTCGCGTCGCTCCTCCCGTCGCCGACGAGCCTCGCGTCGCCTCCTCACAGCGTCGCGTCACCTCCTCGCAGCACCTGCTCCTCGGATCTCCTGCTCGCCTTGCCTCCCCTGGCCTCCACGCCTCTCCTGCTGGCCTCGCCTCCTTACAGCGCCTCCTGGTCTCGCCGGCGCTTCCTCTCACTTACTGCCGCCGTCTTGAAGACAGGTTTGTATTCTCCACCTTGCATTTGATTTTTATTTCAAATTCTTGTGTGTAGCAAGTTTTTGTCTTGTTTTTGGTGTATTGGATACCAAACTTCATAGTTATCTAGACCCAAATACTTGTTTTTGTCTTGTGCAACATACTTGTTGGTTATTCAAAATTGTGCATTTATTCATCTACCTTTCATTCATCTTACTGTTATCAGTTTGCTGAATAACTTTTAAGTAAATTGCTGAATATAAAATTAGCATGAATGATTCATACTTTACAACCCTGTATCAGTCTCCTAGTGCCCTGCATCTTTGACATTTGTTTTCTAACATAACTGCCAATTATTGGATCATTTAATGGATGGACTTTGATATATGCCAACTGCTGTTAAATTTAGAGAATTAGAAGTTCTTTTCTTGAATTTGTTTTGTGTAGAACTCAGGCTGTTTAGTGGCAATATGTTTAAAGAGATAAACGTTGACCAATTTACAATTAGAATCTTATTGTTTAAAATGCAACAAGAAGGCCCCTAACATTTATGAAACATTTAAATTAAACCCTTCCATCATTGATTCCGTTAAAACTGATGTTAAAAAACCAAATAATGTGGTGGAAAATTGGAAGGACTGAGAGCTGGCGAGTTGTACATCTGATGAATTTGTATGAGAGATGAGTCACAAGACCCTTAATTTGAAAATTCATTTTGTTCAAGATATGAGTTAAGATAACGGTGATTATGATAATAATATGGAAATGTTAATTTAGGACATCATTGATATTATCATATATTCTTGTTTTGAATCAAAAATATGTTATTTTGCCTAAACGTAACTACAGTAGTATTGAATGAATAAGTATATTGTTAAAGGATTAAAGTTTTGCTCGACAGAGCTCATGTGAATGAATTTTAGGTACATTTTCTGCCTCTGTTTGGTGTCTTTTGTGTCCCTCCCGTTTAGTACGGAACGCAGAGGCTTCTGTTTGGTGCCTTTCTTATCCATATATTCTATTCTATTATAGTTGTATATCGATTTATCAAAAAATATAAAAGGAGAAAATCTGATATTCTATATATTCTGCATCCTATCCCAAGCTGGCTTACCTGCCATGTCTTAATTTCTTGGAACAACTTGTCAATGCTTACAATTAGTTAAGTACTATAAGGGGGCTTTGGAGATTATCATTATTTTTTCAAAATATATATATATATATATATATATATTACGAGGACAAAGTAATCTGTTGCAGTTTTCTATTAAATCATTTGAATTATATTATTTATTTTGATAAAATTAAATGATGAAATTTCATGGTATTTTGGAATGAAATGGGGGCAAAATGATGGAATTGCTTACTACTTTAATTCAAGTGATTTTGAAATTAGTTGGGAAGAGGGAATGAACAGAGTGGTAAATCAAGTAGAAGAAATGAACAGAGTGAAATTAGATTTGTTTTGCTTCTCAGAAAGATAGGTGGTGAGCTGAGTCTCTCAACATCATGAAGCTCAATCAATATTTTTGACTGGCAAGGCTTGTGCTATCTGAATTTGAAATTAGTATATATGTCCTGGTTGCTAGACAGTTTTGGTGCCTTTAATATTTTGAGATTAAATTCCACTCGAGTTTACTATCATAGAGTTATTTGAGCTTACATTTTTTGATGCATCTACCTGCTTACTTTATAATTTACAATATGTAATTATCATAGAGTTATGTGGAATAGATTTTTCCCATTAAGTTAGGGAGAAATTCAATAAATTTAGCTTAACCATTTTCATTTGTGAGAGAGGCATGTCCACAATGGGGTCAAATTTCATCTATGGGACTTGGATGGGTACTGATGTCCTTAAACTTTAAATCCACCTCTCTAAATTCATTGTCTCACATTCTTGAAAGGACAGTAAGTTTCAGTAAACAATCGGTAATATGTTTTTGGAAATTTTATATGGTGTATTGGTTGAATTATTAATATTTATACAGTGTGTTGATAATTAATATAGGTCATGTTGCTAGAAAATTGAGATTATATTAATTATTATATGTTTTGATATCTAATAATTTGAAAATTTTATTGGAAATTTGCAGGTATTGGAGTTTGATTAAATGCTGCTAAAGATAACAAGATGAAAGGCATGTGCATAATTGATTGCTACTTGTGATAAATAATAAATAGTTTAGAAAATTACTGTAAAGTTTTAATATTTTTTTAGCATATTGTGAAAAATCTTATTAGTGGTGATTTTAAGTAATACTATTTAGTTTGAATTAGTACCTTTTAAGTATTGTATAATTGTATAATTTAATGTGGTTTTATGATATTATATTTTTTAAATTAATAGTATTGTTGTAGCATTATTTGGATTAAATTAGTGCTTTTTAAATATTGTACAATTTAATATAATTTTATAATATTATATTTTTTAAATTAATAATATTGTTATTAATATTGCATAATTATTATTTATATAAATTAAATTTTTGGTGTAATAATAATAATAATAATAATAATAATAATAATAATAAATTAAATTAAAAATAATTAAAAAAATTAAATAATTTTTGCGACGGAATAGCGACGGAATTTTTGGTCGCTAATATTTTTTTAATATTTCTAGCGACTAATTTAGGGGTTATTTAGCGACGGAGTTTTTTGTTTTTAGCGACGGAATTTTCTGTCGCTATTTTTAGCGACTGTTTTATGATGTAGTCGCAAAATTTTTGCGACAGCTCTATTAACGACTGTTAGTCGTTTTGTCGCTAAAAGTAAATAGCGACGAAATTTAATGAATTAGCGACGGAAATATCCGTCGCTAATTCCCTTTTTTTTTGTAGTGTGAGAAATTTATAACTCTGCCTCTGAATAAGCGGTATGTTTAAGAAAAGCTGCCAAGTTGAGTAACTGACCAATCTCTGCTCATATTGTCTCCTTCAGCAAATTGGAGTTCATGTTCAACAACTTGAGAATCGAAAGCTTCACTATAGTTGAAGGAATTGATCCGAAGATCTTGTTTTCTTGCTGCAGCAGAGAAGATAATGCAGCACCAGGTCGGCGGATTGAATCAGGTAATCTTCCTCCATGTCACATCCCAGCCAGTTCTAGCTCTTCTAAGTAGGGGCAATTTCCAAGGACAGAGAAGAGCAGCTCGAGGTTAGTATTATGATCATGACTGACCATGTCATTATATGATAAAAGGAGTATGGCAAGTGAAGGTAATTTTCCTACAATCTTTATTGGTAATTCACCAGAAAGATAGTTACCTTCCACATTTATGTAACCATGTTAAACAGTGAAGTCTTGGCTAAAGATTCAGGGAGTTGTCCTGTTAGCCGGTATAAATTTTGGACAAATTCCAATTTCTTCAGGAATTTTTCCTGTGAGAAAGTTGTATGTCATGTCAATATTTCCTAACGAAATCCAGTTTGAGAAGAAGGAAGGTGGAAGTGGACTGGTCAATTTTGTTATTCATGAGAGTTACTGCAGTCAGGTTTGAAAGGAAGGCAAAGGATTGTGGTATTGAGCCATGTATATTGTTCCTATGGCGCAGGTATTGAAGAGAAGACAATTCAGGTGGAATAATGCCATAGAAGTGATTGTCAGCAAGGTTCAGGATTTGAAGTCCGGTGATATTTGAAATTACAGGTGAAAGTGGTCCTGTAAGCTCATTACTCAACAGATTTAGTTCATCTACTCGGTGACTCCTGTGAAGTTGCACATGACTCCTGTGAAGTTGCACACATCAACAGCCTCAATCCAGTTTGTAAGCATGGAATTTGGATCAGAAACCGTGGCTCTTTTGAATTCTAGAAGAGCAGCCATGTCTGTCAGCAAGGAAAACTGCAGATGGGTGTGCTATACACAACAGAACTGGAGCAGAAGCCGAAGGAAAGTTTTAAATAAGTTCATTTGGTTTTATTGCTCAATAAAATTAAGAAAAGAGAAAATCCCTCTGAGATTTGAGAGGATGGGTGAAGAAGACTCAACTTGGCTATGAATGAGATGAAAGATGGTATAGTGTCTTCCCAGATTGACGGCTTCAGTTTTGCCTCTCCAGCAATTTTAAAGCAAGAATTATCTGACCTTTTGCCTCCATTTTTGCAAATCATTTAACGATGATGACAAAGACAAAGTTAGTGTTATATAAATTGCTGGATTTTGACAGGCAACTAATGGTATGGTTCATTGGTTTATTTATACAGCATGGTTGAATCTGAAGTGAAGTGCAGCAGAATGTCATGATAGTGATTAGTGACGTGTCAGCTGAGCTGGCACCAAAAAGAGACCTTATTGGTTTGCTAGTGCAGCAAATTTTATGTTAATATAAAATCAAAGTCGACTTTTTATAGGCCTCTGTTGTATAATATTTGTATTTAAATGATTAAAAGAATGTGAAAAGAATGATTTAGCATATTTTGCTAAGTTACAAGGATTTTATAATTACTGTTAAAAAAAGTCCCCTTTTAAATGTTTAATTTCCTCAATAATCATGTGAAATATTTTTTTATTTTATTTATATTTTATCATTCTATAATTTCCTATTTGATCATTACTGTATATGCTTTACTAACAATTTACCAAAATATTCAAATTTCCTTATGCACATTATAAGAAATTCATTCAATAAGAATATGTATGAAATATATGCTTTATTAGTCAGAAATTTAATTTAATTGAACGGATAGAAAGTTCATTCACATAAAAAATAAGATATTAATTTTTTTTAATTATTTTTTTCTTAATTGATTGGAGAGTCAATTTTAGAAAAAAAAAATAAACTTATAAAAGCTTTTTTTTTTTAAAAAAAAATCAACATTTATTTTACTATATTAAGAGTTCTCATCCATATTTAGTAATTCGTATGTTTCAAAAAAAAGAAATAAATATCGGGGTTTGTCGCTAAAGTTGGGGGTTGTTCGATCCTGCAAACTGAAATTTGAGAGTGTATCATGGAATTAGAAAAGCTAGAGAGCTGGGTTTTACACAAATGGTTGTTGAATGTGATAATAAAACTGCTGTTGACATAATTTGTGGTAGGTGTTCTGTTAATTTTTGTTGTTCGGGTCTCATCAATTATATCCGTCAGTTTGTGAAAAACTTACATGCTATTACCTTCTCTCATATTCATAAAAAAACAAATTTTGTAGCGGATCTGTTCTTACATCTCGCTTATGAGTATCTTTCGAACTACCATACTCTGCATCCTGTTTCTAAAAAAGTTATTCGTTGGCTCAAACATGATATTTTTTGTGTCACTTATGTTCGCTAGTTGTTTGTGAGCGTTACTCACTTCTTTTTTTTACCAAATAAATAAATAAATAAATAAAACTTCACAATTAAATTTTGATATTACGAAAATGCCCCGAAATTATTTTGATTAAATTTTATTTTTTTAATTCACGCGCGCTTTGCAAACTCTAGTTTCCTTTGTGGAAAAGTCCCAACGGCCATATTTAATATTTTGAAACTCACTCAACGGCCATCTGATGCGTTCTTAGGTTTGTAAAGGCGGCAAAGAATTCCTTGCACAACTAGGAAAACAATCCAAACACACTTCTTATTCTAGTTTAGCGAAGAAAAACCCTTTGCCCTTTTACTGCGTTTCGTGTTCATTTCTAAAGTTTAGAGTTTTAGTTTCTTACATTGCAAATTTTGAGCGATGAAGAGAAAATTTGGTTCTGATCAATTCAACGGCGAAGGAGAAGGAGACGAGAGTTCGTGTAATCACGGAGTAGCATGGCGGAGAGGGCCGTTGATTGGAAAAGGAGGATTTGGGTCTGTTTATATCGCGAATTTGAAGAAACCCAATTCGAAAAACGCAATTTTTCCTCAGGTTATGGCGATCAAATCAGCGGAGGTTTCTGATTCAAGTTCGCTTCAGAAGGAGAAAATGGTACTGGACCGTCTGTTTGGCTGTCCTTATATTCTTGATTGTTATGGTGAAGAAACTACTTACAGTAAGAATGGGGAGATGGTTTACAATGTGTTATTAGAATATGCTTCTGGAGGAACCCTAGCTGATTTAATCAAGCAATCTGGTGGTTGTGGATTGCCTGAATTGGATGTGAAAAGATATACGAAATGTTTGCTCAAAGGAATTGATTACATTCACAGGCATGGATATGTGCATTGTGATTTGAAGCCTGAGAATGTGTTGCTCGTGCCAACCGAAAATGGAGGCTCTGCGTCTAACTTTGTGCCCAAGATTGGGGATTTTGGGTTGTCCAAGAAATATGCAAAGAATAAAAAGATGAAACTGGATCCTTGTTTTGGAGGGACTGCTCTGTATATGGCACCAGAGACTGTAACCGATCATATTCAAGAGCGTCCTTGTGATATTTGGGCTCTTGGGTGTATTGTTTTTGAGATGTTGACCGGAAGAAAGGTTTGGGATTTGAAGCCTCATGCCAAAACTGAAGAAATTTTCAATCACATTGGCGCTAGTTATGCACTCCCTAAGATTCCTACCGAGATTTCATCAGAGGATGGGAAGGATTTCTTGAAAGCGTGTTTGGTGAGAAAACCTATGTTTCGGTTTACTGCTGGGATGCTATTGACTCATCCTTTTGTGTCAGGATTAGATGGTGATTGTAGCAGTGAAATTGGAGATTTTTCAGAAGAAAATTCATGTGCTACACTATCCAATACTGATGATGGGTATTGTGATTGGAGCTGTTCTGAAGATTGGAGTCTCAATTTTGATAAGGGTTATTCTTCCTCTTCTTGGTCATCTGATGTAATGAATAAGAGCAGAGTGTTGCATAATTTCCTGGAATCTGCAAAACCAGGAGTACGAGAGGTTAAGTGATTACCAGCCAAAATTTCATTTGACATGGTTTGTGAAATCTGTGCATAAAGAACTGGATGGGTGAAGAAGTCTCAGCTTGGCTATGAATGCGATGAAAGGATGGTGCAGTTTCTTCCCAGATAGATCGACAGCTTCAATTTTGTTTCTCCAGCAATTTGAAAGTAAGTATCAATTGACCATTTGCCTCCATTTTTCATTTCTGAAAATAATTTCCGTAGTTAGTGGCAAGAAGTAGAATTTGTTAATTAGAGTTTTTTGATAGGAAACTGATTATCCATTCAATTGTACAGTTACTGCAACTGGATGTGCTACTTCAGCAACTTACTTGTGTGGAAAAGAAACAGCAGATACACTTCTGCGGGTCTCCAATTATTATTACTGGTCTCTTTTGTCAATGAAAACATAAAAACACTTCAGAGAAAATACTAAGTTGTCTAGATTATACCAATCAGGATAGTGTCTAATCTGCGTATATATGTGATTAGAATTAGTTACTGTGATTATTATGTTGGTCTCCCTGAATTTGGGGATAAAATTCTTTGTAGATGCCGTATGGCTGTTCAATTAAATGAAAGAAAGTCTTTTTCTCTTAAGAAGATAATGTCCTACATAAGGTATGTAATGTTTAAGCATAAATAGACTATCCTAATCAAATAGACACTACCAAAAACCAATCATCCATTTTTTTTTTTTCCTTGGTTTTAACCGACCAAAATATTTACATCTTTTTAATAAAATATAGTTCATACACATTATACACATTAAAATTGTGGGAAGTGGAAATCAACAGTAAAAAAGTGGAGCAAACGTGTTTGGCTTCCATTATTGGTGTTTATTTTATGATTTATTTATTTGTTTTACATGGAAGTAAATGAGATTTTAACTCTTGAATGTGCTTGTATTATGATTTATGAGTGAAGATCAGGCAAGAGTGGGGTTTGATATAAGCCCACTAAGGCAACAGACAGCTACATGTTACTTTATCACTATAAGGTTATGTTTGGTAGGAGAGATAGTAATGTAATGTAATTTAATTAAAAGTGTAATTAATTCTTTGTTTATTAATTTAAAATTTTTGTATTGTAATGTAATACCAAATACATTAGTAATTTTGAATACACTTACTAATGTATTTGTTAATCCTTAAAATTAGCATTGTATTTGTCATTACAACACAACTCTTTTAATATATCACCCAATTTTTTTATACATTAATTATTTCATTTTAGTCTCATATTATTATTAAATTTACCCTCTAATTTTATTTATTCACTAAATTTGTATGAATAAATTATATTTATGTACCCAGTATAAAACAATAAATTACATATAAATTATTTATGGCATCAAAATCCTTGTTTTTTTTCAAATCTATTTCATGTATGCTAAAATTTCATTTTCAAACGTTTAGTAGAATAAAATAATTTTTTTCCTTGTCTCGATATGGAATTTTTTTTTATTATATATATATATATATATATATTACATTTTTATTTATGAACTAAATAAATGATATAATATTATTCATATGAGTATTAATTTAATCCGTACATTTATTTGGTAAGCGCAAATTTCAACAGTTATATTAAAATTTCATAATAACGTAATAATAATTACATTACATTACTAATACAACCAAATATAGTAATGTAATCATAATTACATTACATTACATTATATTTTTTAATCTATTAAATTACTCATTACATTACATTACTTAATACCAAACATACCCTAAGAATTGTTGTTTGGATCCGAGATATAATTTAATGTGTTGGTTAAAAAGATGGACTTTTCATGTTTATGGTATTTCATACGTAACTCGTAATTTCATTTATCCAAATTTTTAAACCATTAAATTGGTGATTTTAATTTTTGTATAATTTTCTTTTTTTTCTTTTAAACACATTTATTTAATTTTAATAACTCTATTATATTTTAATATATTCCTAATCTTTTATCAATTTGAATACCTTATTAAGCAAATATATATATGTATAATACTTTGCTCAACTAGAGTATCAAATGTAAATTGTACAAATAAGAAACTAATTAAAATTCTTTCTTCGGAATTTCATTTCAATTCCCTTATTATTTTTCTCTATAAACAGATGGCAGTGGAATTGACTATGACAATTGCAGAAGATATTGAAAAATCTATATTAAAGAAGAGAAGAGAAGGGTCAACATACCAACTTCTACGTCTTTGGATTTTACTAATACATATGAGTTTGACCCAATTACTCTCAACTAAACGAAGTACAAGTTCATATAGCTACTCGTCAACAAGAATAGAAAAGGAAGGATCAATTTCCACACTTACCTACTAATGCAACCCGCGACTTCTATTTACCAATTGAAAATGAATACATGTCATCTCATATCAGAAATGAAATTATTTTGTCTATAAATACCACAAATCAGTTGCATTAATATCATAATTGACAAAAGCATCCTTAGTTAATTATTAGTGAGAATGGGAGCTTTCTTTCTTGCATCCTTTTTAGCTTTTGTTTCACTCGTAAACATTTATGCTCAAGCAAGACCTTTCCCAGGTAATTAACGCACATATTTAAGCTTAGCTTCATTAATTACTTCCTAATGAAAGACCATTTAATTTCTTTTCTGATCTTATTGTTCTTTTATTTGCTTTGAATAATTAATTCTAACATACAGTTTTTGGAATTTCTTGTGCTTCAGATTGCAGTCTCAGGAAAGCAGCAATATTAAGCACATATGGGAGGAGTCCAAACCCACCACCTCCATCACCGGTACCAGCCCCAGGCTCCGGCGAGCTAAGCATCTACGGTAAAACCTTACCATCACCCCCACCTCCGCCAATAGTAGCACCATCAAAACACCAAGTAAACGACGATTATGGGCGGAGGGCCTTTTATCCACCACCACCACCAAAGCCTTCGTCACCAAAAGGCCAACTGGAGATCATAGCTCCTCCATGTGAGGAATCAACATGCAATAATAACTACATAGCTATGGTGACAGAGTATAACAGACCACCAAAATCACCTCCGCCATCTCCAAAACCAGCATCACCTACCCATCCTGCAACTTTTCTACATCATCAAACTCCTCTTGATGCTTTTCAATCCATTTCGGATTTAATATTATCGATCTTCTAGTCATTTCTTGCTTCGTCAGCTTGTACTGAAATAACGGTCAAATGTTCATGTGAAGAATCGTCAACTAAAGGGGAGTTAATAAATGTAATGAAAATTTAGTGAGTTTATGTACAATTAAGGACTAATTAATTCTCTAATGATACATTAATTAACGCAATTCATGCATGATAAGAATATAAATCCTTTTAATTAAATCATGATAAGAATAAGTGTCCCGTATCATCGAATGCATGCTTAGGTAGTTTGAATTCACATTTATTGAAGATTGGCGATTCACAACGATTTATTATAAGTTTTGCTTACATTCAATTTAGACAAAATTCAACACGTAAATTAATTAATACAAAAAATTACTATTTTCTTACATGTTATTTTATTATTGATTATGTTCATCAATAAATTAAATTAAGAATTCAAGCAAGTACATATTATGCTAATTAACTTATTTTGCAGGTACGTAAGATTTATGATTGGAGAAAGCACTTTAATTTTCTATTGAGCTATTATTCAATTTTAAAGAATACAGATTATTTATAATTAAATGTCTAGAATATATTTTATGGTATAGAACAAGAGAAGTACGATGGATCAAATAAATTAATGAGAAGTTAATTTTAATTAGCTTAATAAAAATAAATGTAGATTTGTTGTTCGTGCCACATGTTACATCTACAATACATTATGGAGATTTAGGACCACATTTCGATAATCTTAAAATCGAGATAAATAAATAAATAAACCAATAAATTGGTGAATCTATACCATTTTCACTAATAAATAAATTATAAATAATTGCTCCATTAATTTTCTTTTGGAATTTTTATTGGCCTGTACTAGGGGTGAGCAAAAAAACCGATGGACTTGGTTAACCGAAAAAAAAATCCGAAACCGAACCGATGGACTGGTTAACCGATTGTAATGGACTGGTTAATGGTTAGTGTTTTGAAAAAACCGATATTAATGGACTGGTTAATGGTTTTTGACTCATGTGACTGGTTAACCAAACCGAAACCGAATTTTTAGTTAATTTATTAATTTTTTAATAATTTATAACAATTTATCCTAATTAAAGGTGATCATGTACTTTTTTTCATTATACTAATTATTTTTAAGTTTTTAAGTTTTTTAATTGGCTATGTGTAAGTATAACAATTTATCTAATTAAAAGTGATTATGAACTAATTAATATATTTACTTATTAAATATTAATTTTTAAAAATAAATTTGCTTATATCCACCAAATATTTTTATTTTATCAACAATAATGTTATATTATAGTGAAAAAATTTTAATTTTTAAGTATCTTGAACATTTTAATTTTATTTATGAATATATTTATAATTATAGTGGTTAACCGAAAAATATTGGGTAACCGATCCGAAAAACCGAAACCGATGGACTGGTTAACCGATGACGATGGACTGGTTAATGGACTGGAATTTCGAAAAACCGATATTAATGGACTGGTTAATGGACTGGAGCTTATGGACCGGTTAACCGACCATGCTCACCCCTAGCCTGTACGACTTTAACTGAAAATTGGCACGCATGGGCATGGCAGTAGATGGATATTGATGTAAGATTCTCAAAATACTTGAATATTTTTATGTGTTATTTTGGAAATCTGAAGATAAAAACAAACCAAAAAAGAGGATTAATTATAATTACTGTTGGTGTTGGAAAATTAATGGATTCCCCACAAATTTATTAATTAAATTATTCATTCAAAGTGTTGAGATGTTAGATTCGCTATCTATAATATAAGGTTGGTCATGAGTTATTTTGTAATTTAATAAAAGAAATCATATATATGTAATTGTGTCAAAGTCATTAACAGTTTACCAACATTAATATTAGAGATAAAATACATTACTAATTACTCCCTCCGTTATTTATTATCTGTTACTTTTGAGTAAAATTCAAATTATATTTATCTGTCACTTTTAGATTTTCAATGCAATTTAATTTTTTTTTTCCAATTTAATTTTTATTTTCAATAAAAATTGACCAATTAGATTCATTTTTTTTATATTAAATCACTTAATATGAATTGAATCACTCTTTTTTTTTCTAAATTCAAGATTAATTAATATTTCTGTAAGTGTGTTTTGAAATTGTCAAGATTGTCCTACAAAATTAGTCTACCAAAGCACACCTTTGATGATTTCTAGTTAACCTACCATGCACACCATTTTTGATTTGCCAACCTAGCACACTATTCTTGAATTCTAATTGTGTTTTTTGTTGAAATTGAGTAGTGTTTTTCACATTACTTTTTATGCCTATAAATAGCCATGCAAAACCATTTATTTAGTGTGCAAAAAACTTCATTATTTTTGTTTAGTTTGAGAGAAATTCTCATTTGAGAATTAGTGAGATTTTGGGTGTAATTGGGTTATGGGATTTTGAGAGTTAGGTTCTCCACACCTCTTTTGTATCACTTCAAATTTATTAGTGAAATAATTTTCTGCTCTCCTTCACCCGTGGAGTAGGCACTCTGCCGAACCACGTAAATTCTTGGTGTTCTCTATTTTGTTATTTCATCTATTTTGTTGTTGCTTTATTTATCCAATCATAAATTTTGGGTTCCGTGGTGGATTTATTCCTAACAAACTGGTATCAGAGCCATCTCAAAAATTTTTGATTGTACGTTGTTATGGCAACTACAAAATTTGATATCGAGAAATTTGATCGCACCGTTAGTTTTGCCTTATGGCAAATCAAGATGAAAGCGATTTTGACACAAAATGGATTGCACAAAGCAATCTTGGGCCAGGACCAATTACCTGCCACGATGAAAGAGGAGCAGAAACAAGAGTTAGAAGAAAAAGCTCTAGCTGCCATCCAGTTGTGCTTGTCCAATGAGGTTCTACGTGAAGTCATCCATGAGAAGACTACCAAAGATTTATGGGAGAAACTCGAGTCTCTCTACATGACGAAAAATCTCACTAGCAAGTTAGTTGTTAAGCATCGTTTGCATATGCTTCATATGGCAGAAGGCACTTCTCTCAAGTCACATCTTGATGAATTTAACTCTATTCTTCTAGATTTGGAAAATCTAGATATCAAATATGAAGAAGAAGATAAAGCTCTTATGTTGTTACGGTCTTTACCTCCGTCTTTTAAAAATTTCAGGGAGACTTTGATCTACAGTAGAAAAACTCTTACTGTAGAGGAGGTTAAAGAAACTCTATTCTCCAAAGACCTTATCGATAAAGAGCTTTCAAGTGACAAAGGTGGCTATTCCGCAGAAGGTCTCGTTGTGAGAGGAAGATCTTCAGTGAAAGATTCGAGCAGCAGCAACAATCGATCTAGATCTAAATCAAGATACAGGCGAAACAATTTGACCTGTAATTACTGTAAGAAGAAAGGGCACATCAAAGCTGAATGTTTCAAGTTGCAGAACAAGAATAAAGAAAGGAGTAAAATGGAAGAGAATCCCGCCGAAGCCAGTATTGTAGAAGATGAGGTGGATTGCGAAGTCTATGTCGTTTCTGATGATGGTGCCAGATTTGGACAAGGGTGGATCCTAGATTCCGCTTGCTCATTCCATATATGTCTACATATAGAGACTGGTTCTACTCTTATGAATCAGTAGATAAAGGAGTTGTGTTGATGGGCAATGATCATCCTTGTAAAGTCATTGGTACTGGTACCGTTAAAATTAAGATGCATGATGGCGTGGTTAGAACATTAACCAATGTACGGCATGTTCCAGCAATGAAGAAGAATCTCATCTCTCTGTCTGCCTTAGATGACAACGGTTGCAGATTCTCTGGTGGAGGTGGAGTCTTAAAAGTCCTAAGAGGTGCTCTTGTCATTATGAAGGCTAGAACAGTTGGAAGGTTGTACATCTTACAAGGATCCACAGTTACAGGCATTGCTGCAATTTCCTCTACTATGTCAGATTCAGATGCCACCAGATTATGGCATATGAGGTTGGGGCACATGAGTGAGAAAGGCCTCACGATGTTGAGTAAGAGAGGTCTTCTTTCTGGTCAGAGTACATCTAAGTTAGAGTTCTGTGAGCATTGTCTTTTTGGCAAGCAAAAGAGAGTCAGTTTCAATTCAGGGGTTCACAGAACTAAAGGTACTCTAGACTACATTCATTCAGATCTTTGGGGACCTGCTCGTGTTCCTTCAAAAGGCGACGCTAGATATATGCTTACCTTCATTGATGACTACTCTAGGAAGGTTTGGGTTTATTTTCTAAAGCATAAGACACTACAAGAAAAATGCTCTTTAACGAGGGAAAATCCGGTCGTTAAAAGTTAAAATCCGATCGTTAAAAACCTTTAACGACCGAAAAATCCGGTCGGTAAAAGCCCCTTCGTTAAAGGTATAGACGACCGGATATTGAATCCGGTCGTTAATATCTTTAACGACCGGAATGTTTCCGGTCGTTGAATAGTGACTTTTAGCGACCGGATTTTCCCTTCGCTAATTATATTCACTTTTAACGAAGGGATTTCCGGTCGTCAAAAATATATTTTAGCTACCGAATTTTTCCTTCGCTAATTATATTCACTTTCAACAAAGGGATTTCCGGTCGTTAAAGATACCTTTTAACGACCGAATTTTCCATTCGTTAATTATATTCACTTTCAACAAAAGGATTTTCTGTCGTTAAAGATATCTTTTGGCGACCGAATTTTTCCTTCGTTAATTATATTCACTTTCAACGAAAGAATTTTCGGTCGTTAAAAATATTTTGTAGCAACCGAATTTTCTTTTTGTTAATTATATGCACTTTTCAACTTTTTTTGTCGTTAAAAATACTATTTTACCGATCGAATTTTCCCTTTGCTAATTTTATTCGCTTTTAACGAATGGATTTTTGGCCGTTGAAAATACTTTTTACCGATAAATTTTTTCTTTCGCTGTATTCAGTATCAATGAAAAAATATTCGGTAGTTAAAGATAGTAACGGATTTGACTATTACCTGTACACATCATTCACACACATATATATATCCAAAATTATAATAAATAGTTTTTCCATAGATTGCAAAATATCATATACAAAATATATCAATATTTCAAAATTGTTTGACATCGTATCATATACAAGTATAAAATATAAAAACAGCCCGTATCTATATATCCAAAAAAATAGAATGCATAATGAACCTTATATCTTCATTGTCCATTGTTTTGAAGACCTGTTGAATTTAAAACATAAATTTATAATTAAAATTCATACATAAAGGCAATAAATCAAAAGGCCAAACAAAAGATATTCTCCCAACACATAAACCTTTGAAAACCCTAACAATAGATCTTTGTTCCTTCAAATATATGAGAAAAAAATGCTAATTATGTGCAGAAGTTTTGTCCATGAAACACCTTAATCATTGATAAGATATACAGAGGCTTTATTTTTCAACAAAAATCCTTTATGCTTGAGTTGTGAAAGAAAAAATAATAAATTATAACAAGAGGTATTCTTTAACGGGAACAAAAGCATGTGGACTTTCAAAAGTTGCTTGTGTCATTGTTTTGGCAAGACATCAAATGGAATTCACGAGTAACAAATGTGCCAAAAAAAGAAAAATCAATCACAAACAAAGAAAGGCATATATGGAATAAATATACCTCTATAGCATCAACTAGACATTCCGAGAGGACTGAAATCCATAGGGTTATAAGAGATATTCCCATTTTGAGATCTCGGGAGCTTCATCCTCATCTGCACTACAAGTTGAAGTGTCCTGCTGATTTTAAGCCATTACTTAACACAATTATTTATCAGATCCAAGAAAATTTAGTAAAATAACAAGAGTGCAAAAGTTCATGCTTCATTCCAAGTGGATGGCAAATTGAGTCAAGAGAGATGAGATGATTAACTATAATGTCCTCTTCCATTTGTACATCTAACCAAAGGACTAAAGTCATTTCATTATTATTAATTATTAAATTAAGATTTCGTCAAAGTTTGCACTTTTTTTTTTTAATTATGTCAAAGCTGAATTCTGTTTATGCGCATGTAGAAAAGGTATGAGATAGTCCATCCAATATTGGAAGACTAGAGGAATTGCGACAAGTCAGAGAAAACAGCCATTTCACTATTTTCTGCAGAAAAATAAAGTGACTAACCTCATCTACTGGGAAATAAATATTTTTCTGACTCTTCAGCTAAAAATAGAGAAAGACAGCATAGGCAACGAGCATTACGCAACTACTAAACCTTGATAGAGCCAACTCAGACTTCCCAAAATGCAATTCTGTTCGAGTAGAGTGGAGGACGGCAGGGAATAGCAAGCCCATTACTGCCATCAACAGCAAATGGGAATTCACTGTAGCAGTTCCCTAAGAATGAGGTTCAAATTAGCAGTGAAGTTATGAAAGATGTAAGAGATTTAGGAAAAAAAAATGAGTGAGGTAAAGAATAAGTGCTTCTTTTCCCTATTAATTATTAAAGGAGGGCATACCTTATTAAACACTTGCTCCCTGTTAGCAATCACAAGACCGCCACTGAAGATTGCACATCCAAGTACCAGCAACATGTTTGACAATATTGATCCAAGCAATGACTGCTGAACTACACGTATTATGCCACTTCTCAATGCAAAAACTGATATTATCAATTCAGTTGCATTACCAAAAGTTGCATTTAAAAGACTTCCAACTGCCAAATGAGGAAATATTCAGTTAACAGTAGAAAAAGAAAAGGAAAAGTAAAAACTTCAAAAATCAGCAAAGAAAAGAATCAAATTCACAAATGGACTGGTGCCAAATCTGTCAAAATTTTTAAGCTGTTTTCTTCAAAACTTCTATAGTAAATCAAAATTAAAAGATAATGAAAGTCATGAACAGAGAAGGTGCTTTCAAGGCGACATTTCCTTAAATTGCTAATGTACCTGAAGATGCTTTCCCATATTTTGTTTTTTATCCTCATAAGTTTAGACTGCCAAAGCAAACTAGATTGTTAAATCATTCTACTCTTCGGGAAATTTTCTACTTCATATACTAGTTATAACATCTGAAATATACCTTTCCCAAAGTATCAAACGACAAGCATAGGAATTTAGTCGACACATGATATGCTACGCGTTTCTACCACTTCTTTGAGATAAATGTATATATATGTATGGATGTATGTATATTTAGATGTTACGAGGTTAGTAGCAGCTTCTCTTGATGATTGTTGTTGGTAATAGATGCTTAAAAAGGTAAACATAAAAATAAATGCATAAACTTCATACAAAACTTCATACTGGAATATCTATAAATATTATGCTGCCAATCTGAAAATTAATTATCCATGTCAGTTTTTTATTATTATTATTTAAATAGTTAAGTAAAGAAAGAAAGAAAAATATGTTGTACACCTGTGTCCATGCATATGGATTAAGGATTAATGTAGGTAAGCTCCCATTATATTCCACTACCTTAAAAGTGATTGGACCTATTCATACATAATTATAAATAAACATCAACAAACTAATCAAGTACAAAATTTGATTAGTGATTTTTGGATCGTAAGAATAAAGGAAGAAATACCAATTCCATAAAGAAGAGCAGACAAGGCAAAGCAGGTGGACCCTCAAACAAGAGTTATTTCTCCTTAAAAAGTAATAATATTTACTGAGTTATTTGTTAATTAATCATCTGCAATTATTTGAAATTCATGGAATTAAATACTGTAATGTGTTCACTTTGCTCAGGATTTATACAACAATAGGATGAGAAAACTAGCAATTCAAAATGTAGGACCTTTAGGTAACAAAGGCAATCTACCCTGAATTGAATGGTACCTGCATGAAGAGCATCTCAGAACAAGCATCTCAATACTGCTAATTTACAATTCCAAAGATTAAAAGCAAGTTAGTAAGACTAACTTCTGTAATGAACACATACCTTGTTAATAATCTTAAAAAATCAGAGACAAAAATCAAATGCAAAGTTGAGGATACAAACCTGTCTTCAGCGGCGAGTGACGCAGCAGCGAGGCGAGGGGAACCTTAATACTGTGACCAAGATAATTCTCCCGATGTTTGTAACCCTTGACATCTTCCCAAGTAAATTCTGCACATAAATTTATCCATTAACTCTTCAACAATCACTTCTCCATCCACAAATCAATTACCCAGCAATTCAACATGATTGATGTAATATACATCCAAATTGTCTATATATATACCGCCAAATGCCACATGGAGGATACCATTTCGCTGCCAAGATTTGTAATACAGATAATAACATATTTGCTATAACAAATTGAAGAAAAAAATTAAAAATTAAAAATTAAAAAACTGATTAAATTAAGATAGAGACCTAAAAACTTATGACTTAAAGAGATATAAATACTTAGATGATCAGTGCTAAATAATCCATTTATCAACTACATTAAGGTGTGATTAATCAAAATAATCAACAGACATATTTCAACCAAACTGGGTTCGAGTTCTGAAATAACAGATAAGGAAAAAATTCGAGTTCAAAAAAATAATATAGAAGATGATTTAGACAGAATTCGATGATTTAGAAAACCATATTGAAGTTCAGATCAGAATAATTCAATTACAGATAGCGAGAGCTTACGATTTCAGCCACCGCGGACACCACCTCTAGTTGGATGATACATGTCGGAACTGGTTCAGGTTCAGCTGCTCAAAGAAAAGAGATCCTGGGCTTTACTCTTCCTTTCTAGTAAAAAAGAACAAACCTATATCTGCAGGGCTTCGAGTGCTGCAGCGGCGGTAAGGTAGAGGAGCGACGGGGCGGCGAGGAGAGGGCAACGGCAGACGACTGCCCTAACATCTATTTCATCAGGGTTATAGTTTAACGAAAGGGTGAGAGTTTGCTTCCGGCAGTGAATCGATTATGTTGGTACTTGATAAATCTCAAGTTGCTTCCGATGGTGAAGCTGAGAACAGGGTGAGAATTGATAAATAAAATTTACGAGAAGGTAAGAATCTCAGACAAAGGGATGTAGAGCAGGAAAGGGATTTGGGGGTTTTAAGAATTTTTTAACAAAAGAAAATATGAAAGTTTAATGACTATGAAGCGGAGAACAGAGAGGGATGAAGAAAGATTAAGGTGGGGCTAGTGGGGTGGTTTCCGGCGGAGGGTAGCGGCGAGTGGGTGACGAGGGGACGGACTAGGGCTCCTGTAAGCAATCATTCTACACGAATTGGGTTTTGTGGGTCTGCTTTCTATTTGAGTTTACATTTTTTTGTTTTATTTTAATAAAATAATTGAGAATTATTTTTTGGAGGCAAATAATGAAGTCCCGCCATTTTATTTTAGGCCAATAACGACCGGATTTTATGCCTTTTAACGACCGGAAATAATCCCATCGTTAAATAATAATAAAATTTGAGCTTTGACGACCAGATTAATTTCCCTTCGTTATTTATATCCTTTTACGACCGGATTTTTATCCCTTCGCTAAATTTTGGTCGTTAAAACTCAATTTTCTTGTAGTGAGAATGATGTTTTTGCTACTTTCAAGCAATGGAAAGCCTTAGTTAAAAACCAGACAAACAAGAAGATTAAGCGCCTTCGTACTGATAATGGTTTGGAATTCTGTAATGATGAATTCAATAAATTTTGCAAAGATGAAGAAATCTCTAGACACCTCACAGTTCCAGGAACTCCGCAACAGAATGGTGTAGCTGAACGAATGAATAGAACTTTATTAGAGAAAGTTCGTTGCATGTTATCAAATTCTGGCTTATCACAAGACTTTTGGGCAGAAGCAGCTTCTACTGCTTGCTATTTGGTGAATCGATCTCCGTCAGCTTCAATTGGTTGTAAAACTCCAGAAGAAGTTTGGTCTGGAAAGCCTGCTGATTATTTTGAATTGAGAATATTTGGATGTCCTGTTTATGTTCATGTCAATGATGGCAAATTGGAGCCTAGATCTAAAAAGGGCATATTTATCGGTTATCCTTCTGGTGTGAAAGGATTTAAAGTCTGGTATCCTGATCCTAGATCACCAAAGTCTATCATCAGCAGGAATGTTGTGTTCGATGAATCAGCCATGCTTTATCCAAAAAGGGAGTCTTCTGTCTCTTCTGACACAAATGTTCTTAATTTAAACAAGCAGGTGGAAGTTGAAATTGAGGTGGAGAATCCATTATCTCCTTTGATGAATGTTCAGGAGCTCACTTCTTCAGAAGTAGAAGAGTCAACATTTGAGGAAGAAGAGCATCCTATTGTAAGAGACAGACCAGAAAGGCAAAGAAGAAAGCCTGTAAGGCTATCAGATTATGTCACTTTTGCCTGCGTTGCTGCACTAGAGACGGATGGAGTTGGTGATCCTTCCACATATTCAGAAGTCATTTCCCGTGATGATTCCACAAAATGGTTGATAGCTATGCAAGAAGAGATAGAATCTCTCCACAAAAATAAAACTTGGGAGTTGGTCAAGCCACCTAAAAATAAAAAGATTGTCGGTTGCAAATGGGTCTTCAAAAGGAAAGATGGCATCTTGGGAGGTGAAGATGCTAGATACAAGGCAAGACTGGTTGCAAAGGGCTATAGTCAGGTACAGGGAGTTGATTTTAATGATGTTTTCTCTCCTGTTGTTAAACATAGCTCTATTCGAGTCTTGCTTGCATTGGTTGCTATGCATAACTTAGAGTTAGAGCAACTAGATGTAAAGACTGCATTCTTGCATGGTGACTTGGAGGAGACAATTTATATGCAGCAACCTGAAGGTTTTGAGATTGAAGGCAAAGAAGACCATGTTTGTTTGTTAAAGAAATCACTGTATGGTTTAAAACAGTCTCCTCGACAGTGGTATAAGCGTTTTGATTCATTCATGATTGAACATGGTTACTGTAGGAGCCAGTATGATAGCTGCGTGTATTTTAGAAAATCTACAGATGGCTCATTCGTTTATTTGCTGCTCTATGTTGATGATATGCTCATTGCAGCTAAGGATATGTCTGAGATCAACAAGTTAAAATCAGAATTGAATGGTGAATTTGAGATGAAAGATTTGGGAGCAGCTAAGAAAATTCTTGGCATGGAGATCCAACGAGATAGAGTTAGAGGTAAACTTTATTTAACTCAAAAGAACTTTGTTGAGAAAGTGTTGGAGCGTTTTGGCATGAAAAATGCTAAACCTGTAAGTACTCCACTTGCTGCTCATTTTAAACTTTCTGCTGCTATGTCACCACAGTCAGAGAAAGATATTGAAAATATGTTACATGTTCCGTACTCAAGTGCTGTTGGTAGTCTCATGTATGCTATGGTGTGTACTCGTCCTGACATTGCTCATGCTGTAAGTGTTGTTAGTAGATATATGTCTAATCCTGGAAAAGAACATTAGCAGGCAGTTAAGTGGATTTTAAGATATTTAAGGGGTACTTCGGATCATTGTTTAGAATTCGGAAGGAGCAAGGAAAATGTGATCGGTTATGTTGATTCAGACTATGCAGGTGATCTCGACAGACGAAGATCTATTACAGGGTATGTGTTTACTCTTGGTAATACTGCTATCAGTTGGAAAGCTACCTTACAATCTGTAGTAGCATTATCCACTACTGAAGCAGAGTACATGGCAATTGTTGAGGCAATTAAAGAAGCCATTTGGTTAAGAGGTTTCATTGGTGAATTCAATTCAAATTTAGAAAGGATAATTGTGCATTGTGATAGTCAAAGTGCTATATTTTTGACTAAGGATAAGATGTTTCATGAAAGAACAAAGCACATTGATGTGAGGTACCATTTTGTTCGAGATATTATTTCTACAGGAAATATAGGCGTTAAGAAAATTGGTACTGCAAACAACCCAGCTGATATGTTGACTAAACCTCTTTCAAAAGGAAAGTTCAAGCATTGCTTGAACTTGATTGGCATTTCTGAAAATTGAAGTTAGCCCGTAAGGGGCATAAATGGTGAAGATAGAATCACAGAAAATTTCAAAACAAGGTGGAGATTTGTAAGTGTGTTTTGAAATTGTCAAGATTGTCCTACAAAATTAGTCTACCAAAGCACACCTTTGATGATTTCTAGTTAACCTACCATGCACACCATTTTTGATTTGCCAACCTAGCACACTATTCTTGAATTCTAATTGTGTTTTTTGTTGAAATTGAGTAGTGTTTTTCACATTACTTTTTATGCCTATAAATAGCCATGCAAAACCATTTATTTAGTGTGCCAAAAACTTCATTATTTTTGTTTAGTTTGAGAGAAATTCTCATTTGAGAATTAGTGAGATTTTGGGTGTAATTGGGTTATGGGATTTTGAGAGTTAGGTTCTCCACACCTCTTTTGTATCACTTCAAATTTATTAGTGAAATAATTTTCTGCTCTCCTTCACCCGTGGAGTAGGCACTCTGCCGAACCACGTAAATTCTTGGTGTTCTCTATTTTGTTATTTCATCTATTTTGTTGTTGCTTTATTTATCCAATCATAAATTTTGGGTTCCGTGGTGGATTTATTCCTAACAATTTCTTAATTCTAGTGAAAATAACAAAAGTGACAATTATAAAAGAATGGAGGGAGTATATCTCAAATTAATGGTATGAGATTATTATTCAGTCTTACTATGGTTAAGTATAACTATATGAAATTACCATATAAAATATTCATGAACATATATGCTAGCTGATCTTCATACACGGCAAAGTTCTGATATTCTTTTCTGCCTTAGTTTGATTTTCTGATCTTATTTCTGCTTTAGTTATATTTTCTTCGCTTTTCGAGGCTGACTTTGAGCTTTCTTCAATTTTTTAAAGACCATTAGTTCCTTAGTCAAGAAACAATTAGTAAGTTGGAATTTTCATTTTTTTTATTTTTTTTTTTTTAAATGATGGAAGATGAAAGATATGAAATCAATGCATACAAAAATTGTAATTAAGCAAAATCATTAAAAAATTTGGTAACATATTTTTAGAGTTAAAATATCAATAAAAATAATTACCCGGTTCATGTAATAATAAAAATAAGGAAAAATACAATTTTATTCCTAAATTTTTTGAGTTTTTTGCTATTAAATCTTTATATTTTTATTCGGTAACATTTTTTTTACACATTAAATATTTATTGGACAAAAAAATATGAAATTAAATTGTGCGTTCCATTTATCATACTTTTAGTATTTATATCAGAACTTCCATTAAATTTGATGTGTTGTGGTTAATAATCTTATCAATTTGAAATTGAAATAATAATTGAAAATATCATTTAACTTATAAAAATACGAAGCACACGTTAAATTAAAGTTTTGATATAAATATTAAAGGCGTGCTAAATGGAACGTGTAATTAATTTTACATTTTTCGTCTATTAAAAATTTAATATATAAAAAATAAAAGTTTTAAAAAATTAATATTACCAAATAAAAATATATGAATTTAATAGAAAAAAAATCTAAAAGTTTAAAAATGCGTTCTAAAGTTTAATATTAGGCCCAGCCCATCAGAAGTTATATAATCTTAGGCTATGTTTGGTAGGGTGTTTTGCATTGTAATGTAATTAAGTCAGTAATCATTACTTTGTTTGTTTGTATAAAAAATTTATACTGTATTGTAATGATATATACATCAGTAATTCCCAATACACTTACTCATGTATTTTTTAATCCCCTAAATTTGTACAGTATTTTCCATTACAATTCATCTATTCACCTCCGTAGCCTCCCTCACCTCCCTAAACTCCTTTGCCTCCTTCATCTCCATCGCCGGTCTCACCTCACCATCGCCGGTCTCGCTACCATCGGAATCACCATTGCTGCCGATAGAAGACGAAGCTCTCTCCTCTCTTTTTAACGGTGAGTAACTCATCGATTCTCTTCAGATTTTCTCTTTTTGGTTTTGATTTCGGTCTTGTGAGAAGATGAATCTTGCCTCTTTTCTCTTTTTTTTTATCAATTTTGATTTTTCATATATCTATTTGATGGTTTGGTTTTTCAAATCTCGAATTTGTTGCTCTGCTTTGTTAAATTTATTGATTTGAAGTCATATTTTCTGTTTGAGTTTATCCAGTGCCAAATTTTGCTCATCTAATTATAATAATAATCTATGGAATAATTATTTGCTATTTAATAATGAGTACGCTAATTGGCGTAGCTTTTGTGGGCATTACTTCTTCTGATCAATTCAGCAAGCTGAGATTGCCATCTCTGATTCAAACAGTTTCCCAGTTCTCTAATTTCTTCAACTGGCTTGTTAAATGTATAAAACTACTTTTGCAATGGTTTCATGGCTGGTTTGGAAAACGATTATGTATTTTGTTACGAGATACTAAATTTGAGTCTTATAGAATTCTTTGTATGGAGTAAAATTTGAGTTTTTGATTCGTGTTCTGCTAAGTCTGATTACCACTAAATTAATTTTTTATCTTAATTACTTGCCATGCCCACTCCCTGTTCTGCTAAGTCTGATTGTGGACACACACTCCCACTTGTCCATTTTCTTTTTTAATTATTTTTATTAATACCACTAAATTAAAAAGAATTTTGTTGGATCAAACTAAAGCTAATTGGTTTTTAATTTGACTAGTTGATATTTCAAATGCACAGCTCTATTGTTTAGCAGAATAGACATGGATGGGGTGCAAGTTTCTTAGAAAAAGAATACGAAAATGACTTATTGTTATTGTTAATTGTGGAATAATACAAAAATTAACACCACCGGCATTGTGATTAGTGTGTGTTTGGGTATGGATGAGTTTTGTCTGCTGCAGTATCGTTATCCCTTTAATTTTACACCAATATTTTGTTAATCTACTTTTTTGTTCACTTTGGATATGAGATTGGTTTGCATGGTTTAATTCGTCATCTTTCATAAATCCATTGTACGAATTAGCATTAACTTGCATTCCTATGAATATTTATTTTGCAGAATAGAAATTTGAATTTAGTCTATTTTTTTCTTGTTCTGTTTTACAACCTCCTCGCATTTTTTTCAAGTTCAAATTTGAATTTGAAGTTCTACTTGCAGATCTGCTTTCTTTTCTTTTTGAATGTCTTCTTGATTCAGCAACCCATTGTGATTTGGCATGTTTTGGGTTTTAGTTACTTTATTAATTTGAACTTGCTATACTTGAATTCCACAATTAACATAAACATGCAGTTCTAGGGGCGTGATTGACTTGCGTTTTGCATAGTTGATGTGTTTCAAATTGATATCATATTACATGGTAGAACCAGTAATTTTGTTTTTGAAGTAACTCGATGTCCTCTATGGTGACCCTATTCAAAAACGTGAATGGAGTAGAAGAGAAGCAATGGGCAGTAGTATTAGATAGACCTAACAGCATACCTGTTGATATTGCATTAATCTTAGAATTAGGAGTCATACCCACTTCAAATCACATTTATACAATCCATTAGCCCTCTGTTTTCTTGTTTTCAGAACAAATTTAATTTGGTTAGCTGCTGCATTCCTTGCGTCCTTGTCTTTATTTTCTCCTCTAGCTTGCGATGTTTTTATTGTTTCTTTGACAAGCTTTTGACTTCTCTTAATGTGGTAATATTCATACAACTCTCTTCTTTTTATTTAATTGACATTGTATATATATAGCTTTTCAATTCAACTTCAGTCTGTTGAATATGCATTTGGCATGTTAGTCTTTGTTAATCTTATTGTGTTGCAGAAATGTCAAGCATTGGTACATCTTCAGGTTCTATTAAGACAAAAAGACCAGGAACAAATAAAAGAATATGGACATTTGATGAAGAGACAAAATTAGTTGAAACTCTTCTCGAGTTGCATAATACTGGAAGATTTAAAGCTGAAAGAGGTTTTAAACCTGGACATTTTAATGCTGTGGAAGATGGTCTTAAGGGTAAATTACCAAATAGTGGAATTAAAGCGAAGCCCCATATCGAGTCAAAAGTGAGAAATTTAAAAGCTAATTTTGGTGTTGTGCATGATATGTTGGCTGGTTGTAATTGCAGTGGATTTGGTTGGGACTCAGATCGAAAATGTATTACAGCAGAAAATGCAGTTTGGGATGAATATTTGAAGGTATGGTTATAAACTTTTCATTATAGTTTTTGTGAAAAATATTTTTTTACATCTAAAAATTTGTAATTTAAGAATAGTTGTATGTGCTTATAGAGTCATTCGGATGCTGAACCATTTACGTTCAAATCCTTTCCATTTTATGAGGAGCTCTGTATTGTTTTTGGAAAAAATCGCGCTACTGGAAAATATGCTGAAACAGCTGCAGATATTATGGAAGAGTTGGAAAAACAAACAATGAATGAAGCCAATGAAAATGAAGTAAGTTCTATTCCAATTGATTCTGCTTCATTTTTTGAGACAAATGAAGAGGGTTCTAAGGTAAAAAGGAGTAGAAATGAAAGTATTTCAAGTTTGGCTAGAGTTATTAAAGATTCAGCTTCTATTATTAGCATGGAAATTGGAAAGGCTAGTGATAGACTTAGTCAAGCATTAGAGGATGGCGATGCATATGAGAAGAGATTTATGATCAACAGTGAGTTGACCAAATTGAGTGGTTTGAGTATGCGTGAGAGACACCAGGCAACAAGAAAAATTGGTTGTGACCGTGAAACAACTGATATATTTTTCACTATACCTGATGATGAGAAAGAGATTTGGGTAAAAAGTTTACTTAGTGGAGATATTTGAGCATTGATAGTTTGAGTTTTATGAAACAATTTATTTTATAGTTTATAATTACAATTGTAATATTAATTTTACTTTAAATATTAAGTTTAAAATTTAATATGAATTAGTACAATTAAATATAATTACATTTTTTATATGAGATCATAATATAATAAATATATAAAATAATAATAAAAAATAAAATAATTATATAAAAAATAAGTTAATAATTATAAATATAATTATATTTCAATACATGTATATAATTTAACAAACATAAAAATATATTAATATTTACATTACATTAATAAGATAAACAAATATACTAATGTAATCATACTTACGTTACAATACGATACATTTTTTAATTCATTACTATCTCTGTTACGATACGATACCATCCTTCCTACCAAACATAGCCTTGTTACTTACATTTTCATTAGTATCTAAGGCCCAGTGCTTGGCTCATTCTGAATCTCCGTTTATGCGTACTGCAGTCTGCAGCAGCGGAGAAGAGAGCGTCTCAAAATTACGGAAATGGAGAAAGAGAGGAAGAAGAAGAGCAGTACCGCAAATACTTCTACGGCACTGACTTCCTCCTTGTCAGTGTCAATTCTGCAAGCATTTTCAGTTCATTTGATATCTGCACTTGCTTTAGCTATATCTTTATGGGTAACTCACAATCTCTGCTCCATCGATCTAGTCTCTGATCCTCCACGCACTCTCCGTGTATTTTGGGTATCTCCTCTCTCCATCTCTCGCTTCTGATTCGTTTCTTCCAAATTTTCCGATAGAATATCTGTTCGCCTCTGTTTATGAATTTGTTTCTACATTTTTCCCCTTTTAGATTGTGGAGAGCTTAATTGTAGTGCTTCTTTACAGTTGGTTTCGGCTGAATCCTGAACAATGCTCGGTAATACTTGCTCGCCGCCTTTTATTTTTTTTGGTATTTTGGAAAATATGGTAAAGCATGGAAAAAGGACGAAATGATGAATTGTTTTTGTTTACTATCAGAATAGGTTTGATGAAATTAAATTTAGTCAGAAATTTTTTCAGGTGTCTTATTTAACGTTTTGAAGTTTTTGTTCATCCTTTTTTTTCTTGGAATGTGATGTTACAGTACTTGACAGCTGTAGGACGAGGCTTCTTGGCTCTTCCAGTTGGTTAGTATTGAACTTGCTTTCACTTTTCATGTTTGTATTTGCGGATTCAATAATTTTAGGATTTCATTTATTTGTTTTTATCAGTAAAAGACTTCTGAGGTTAAAAAAATTTTGTTATTGGATGCTGATTAGCAAGCCGTTATGGTTTCTAAGAAGACGTTTTTGGGTTTCAAACAATAAATTGAACAAAATTGGACATCCTTCATGTTGGCAACATATATCTTTGCTGTGTTTTTTGTATATCTGCTTGAAGATTTAAAAGTTACCACATTGAAAGAGCAAGGAGCAATTTTTGGTCATGAGTGTTATGCAGTGGATAATATTTGATTAGGATTAACCAGTATTAAATAAATTTATTGCTGCTAATGTCATTTTTTCTGTTTTATATAACTAAAGCATGGAACTTCCAAATTTTCCCTAATAGTGCGGTACAAATAAATGGTTCTGTAGATACCATTTGCTTCCACAAAAAGTTTTACTTTACATAAGTGAAGCTACAGGACATCCATACAAATATGTGGTACCTGTAGATTCCATTTGCGTCCATACTGTTAACACATTCTTATCCAGACCACAGCCTATTAATTGCTGAGATCTAGCTGATGTCTGGATAGGCTTGGTGCAATTATATAGACTACTACTAGTTACACCATTTTGTTAATGAATCTGATTGGAGTTTTTCTTATCTTTACTGCTAACACATTCTTTTCTTATCCCTTACTATTACAAAATTTTGTCCTTGTGTTTTATATCCATCTACTTGCCATAATTTTTTGCATCCTCAATTCTGCAGGGGCTTTATTGAATGCATTTGGAGCTATTGTTTTGGGTGCACCTGTGGGCTTCCAGTATGTGGTGTAGTGGTCAATGGACTCTTATGTTCTATATAATTCTGAAAACAAAAATTAGAGTTGAGGTTGGAAGGGAGGGGGGTTCACATTTTGTAGTGCCCAAGAAGACTTTCATCACTATCAGGTATATAAATCCCCTGCTGTTTGAATTTTAATTTTAAAAATTGGTTTGTTCTAATTTTATGTTTGGATATTAAGCTGATTGTTTTTAAAAACTCAGCTGGGGTATTAAATTTCAGTGATAGTGGTGGCTGTCCAACCTCAACTATGATTCTTGGTTTCAGAATTATGAAGATAGAAACATATGGAAATGATCAACATGTAGTCTTTCATAATTCTTATACAGCGTGGACTTGTCTTTGTTATTGTTACACTTGGAGCTAGATATTCTTAAGAGAGTGCTAATTTTTTTTTTTTTGTTTTTGGTTGCTGGTTACAGGCACTTACCAAAAACCATTAATTGGTCTCTTCTTATGTCATCATTCACGGTAATTATTTGAAGGTGTTAGGTTCACAAATTTATAAACTGCCTGAAGGATTTAGTACGTTTTTTTTGGATTATAGTCTGAAATTTTCCAATATAAGAAACTCTGTCTTTTAGATCCTATTTCAAACATTTCTATAAACCTTCATAGAGAAATACTCTTTATTGCCTTCTATATAATTAACATGACAAGTATGCATTTGTGCAAGTGGATTCAAATAAATATATGGGTATTATATGACCTTTAAAAATATGGACACATGGCATAAAGAATGGAAAAAGTAAAAGAGAAGGAATTTCGCACTTATCGTATTCATCATCCAGAGTAATGTACTTCTTCCTTGTGTATCATTCCAAAGTTCATTTACTGGGTGACTGAGTTCTCAAATATTAGATACGTGTTAGGATCATAGAAGTAAACTAATAGTGGTTTTATATGTGATGTGCTGATTTTGCTTAGAATGGAAAAGTATTATAATTACCATGCTAATCTGTTGTTTGATCATGTTTTCCCTGCTCAGTTGTGCACTTGTGCTATGCCTTGATGATATTATTAGACAAACTTGTTTGTGGCAGGTTGTGCCTGCAGCTTCAGCCTTCGGTTCATCATGGTCTCATTGGCATCGTTTGTTTGCTTATACAAAGTATATTTTCATATTTCATAATTACATTGAGGATTCAATTGACTGTTATCATATCTGTCACAGTATGATACTTGAACTTGTATTGACACTTTGACAGTGCAAATTATTGGATGATCTCACGAAATTTTAAGAAAATATCTTGTTGACACCCAAACACATACCCTTTTTCAAAACTTATGAAGTTCAACGTGACATTATAGAACGTTAATTTGTGTTCATCTACACATTTTTTTATTTGGCTATAAATCAAAGGCTTGCTTTTAGTGTCTCTTTAGGCTTTAAAAAGAATTTTGGTTTTTATCTTTTTTTTTTTCTATTATTATTTTGGAATTCATGTATAATAACAATTTATGGCCCTTGCCTTTTGCTGGGAACCTATTAGATGTACAAGGTACTTTATTAAAAAATTCAAATGATTCATCAGCAGGATATTTGGTCTCCTAATGAGATTGAACAACAAAGCAACAATCTGTATAACAACTTCATGGCTGCATAGTTGAAATTTGTACCATTGAATGGTTGAATTTTCCCTGGAACTTTTGTATGGTCCTGATGTGGAACATAATTTTGTTTACTCTTAGGCCAAATGAATCTTTGGAGTACATGATTTGCATACCAGCTCATGGGGCTGTAATTGGAGCTTGGTTTGGGGCTTGGCCTATGCCACTTGACTGGGAAAGGCCATGGCAGGTAGTCTCTTAATTTTTCCTTATTTTTTTCTATTCTTTTTCTTTGGTTCATTGTTTCCTGCTACTGTGGACCATTTTTGTCTTATCATTATTTTACCTGCACTGTGGCTCTTTGTTGCATACTGTGATCCCATTGTTCCTGATTTTGTTCTTGGTTGCATTTTTCAGTTTTAGCTGTGGGTCAAGCCCTGATTTTATCATTTCCCTGAGGATGTGGGACCATATACCTGATCTAATAAACTCAAAGGAATAATTCAAACTCGTATCATGATAATATGGTTTATGTATTAAATATATGATTCTACTGTGAATGACTGATGTTCTCTGATACTATAGAAGATACACTAGTCTTGTAGAAAGGACTTTCTGGCATCTTTTATTTATGGAGCAGAGCTGCCAAGCTTAAACCTCCCTGTTGATATAAAAGGAGATAAAGTATGAAAGAAAAATTAGCACAACATTCAGGTGTGCAAATAAGCCAAATACCTCACATCAGTAAGATATGGCAACAGTAGATGTTTTAGAAGACGAAATTGGCATTTTAGCTCTTTATGAACTAGGGAATACGTATACACTTTGCACCATTCAAGGTTACTTCAAAGAATGCGATCATCCAAAACACTTGTTTCTTTTCACTCTAGTGTATTTTGTGCCTTGCAAATCAACTTTCTCTGCTACTTTTGAGACCTCATGTTTATAATCTCTATTTGCAGGAATGGCCGATATGTGTTACCTATGGCGCGATAGGTGGCTATTTGGTTGCACTGATTGTGTCTCTTGGCTTTGTGCTGGTGCAAGGTGGACGATGGCATCTTAAAGGGGACTAGTATAGGGAGCTTACTGACTACATAGTTCTTGCAGTTTGATTTGTTGGAACATTTCTAGATCTGGCTGGGGTTGTCAAGTCTCATTTATTGCAGAGGTGATTAGGAAATGCTTATTTGTTTTCAGCGCAAAAAAACAAATGATTCATTGCATTCAGTCATTACATAACCTCACAAGCTGATGTGTGTATATTATGAATTGTTGGACAATCTCGTCGCCCTGGGCAGCTAGAACTCCGAAAGTACGTACAAGTTTTCCAGATTCAAGCTGTGGAAACTATATTCTCATTGATTGGGTGAAAAACCTAAAGAATGCTGCTCGTAATCCTATCTGTAGACTCAAAATATGAACTTGTCGTGCCTTATGATAAAATTTGTTACTGAATTTAAATTGATCATAATTGAGCAGAAAAACTTTCACAAATTATGTGCAGGTATATTGCATTGTGTTTGGCTGCAGGGCATAGGAAAAGCAATCTAATATTGCGGACATTCATTTATTCTTTCTTTTTAGACCAAGACAGACAAGTTAAAATGAAAACCATTTTCTCACAATATTTCCAGAAAATAATGCCTGTAAGATCTATTTCATTCACTAGATACAATTCCCCTCTCCCTTTGATAACTGGTAATTGGCTAGAACTGATTATTAATTAGGCAAGGCAAGGAAGAAAGCAAGCCCAGACTAAATATCCAGTTTCAAGCTTAGCCGAATTTGAAAGCCCAGCTAGTACAAAACGAACCGAGTTGTAAAAAGGCCGGAAGTCACGTGCCGCTCATACTCCGATCGGATCTCATTAACAGCGTGTCAATAAAATAAAATAAACGATTCGCGTCCTTAACACGCCGCCGTCAACTGCCACGACTTCACGAATCGTCAACTTTACTACGAAAATGCCCTTAATCGTATGCTCTAATGTCGAGAAAGCCACTCACTTTGACACGCGTCGCTGCGATGTCGTTTGGGCCTCACCGATGTGTAATAATGCCAAGTCAGCATTAAGCTTTTTAGTTAATAAGGTCCCATCTGATTACGTGGAAAATGTTTATAAGACCACGTCGGACCCACACCGAACCCTTTAAAAACTTCTTTAGAGCCCTAAGCGCCAAAACAATAACACACACATTCTCTCTCTCTTTCTGCTTCTGCAATCACTCAGTGGTAAGTGGTAAGGGTCCTTTTAGTTCCATATATGTTTTCTTTCTTTTCTTTTTTTTTTTTTTTTGTGTTTTGTTTTTCTATCCATTGGGAAAGTAAAGTACTTTCCTACTTTCTATATGGTTAGATATTTGGGAATTTTCAATTTATAAGGGTCTTTTATGTAGTTTTGATGTGCGATCATCGTTTTTTTTTGGGGGTCGTTTCTCCCTTTCTCTTTTCTTGATGAATTAGGTTTTCTATTTCTTTCTTTTACTTCTTGTTGATGTTATCTGCTTTCATATGTTGATTGATTTTTTCTTTTTTGTTGGTTTTTGGGTTTTATAGTGTTTATATTTGCAAATGTGCAGTATTCGTGTTGGGTCTTACAGCGTTTACTTTGAAGAATTTATCTCCATTACGTTGCTTCAACTCTTAACTTTAGCTGTTTGTTTGAGAAACATATGATATGTATGTGATTTAATTATGAGGGCAATTTCTCAAACTTAGATTAAAAAAAAAAAAAAATTCTTGTTCAAATTAACTCTATGTTTTATCTCAAATTTGCGTTCTATTTTCTGTTCCTTATATTCAACGTTGATTTGTTATAATTGATTTGGTGAAAATAATTTTTGTTAATTCACAGAATTTATGTAGGTGTTTGGGGTTCGTGTTTATTTTATTTGTTGCTTTGCATTACTCCAAGATATTCAGTTATGTTCCTGTTGTGATGCCTCTTTTTATGCTGATTCTTGAGAGAGAGAGAGAGAGAGAGAGAGACTTTGCTGATTTTTTACTGGATTCCAGTTTTTTATGTTCTTTTGCAGTTGTATATTCTAATATCTGAATGCATGTCTAAGTTACTCTTTATTTTTTCCCAGAACTTATGCAATGGCAAGTGAAAATCCAAAACAAGAAGATATGCCCCCATTGTCTAATTCCTCTTCACAAAGTAATGAAGAACAGTCATTTTTTCATCTACAGAATGGATCAAATCTTACTCCTATTTTCAATGTTGAAGCAGAGCAGGATCATTATTGTTTGACTAGAGATGAACATTTAATTCCTGAATCTTATGGACAGGGAATGCCAGTTCATGTCATTAATGATGATGTTTCTGTTTTTCCTGAGACTGGCGACAATTATTTAAGTAATCCTGTTTCAGATTTTTCAGTTTCAATTGGAAATATGAAAGGATTTGATCTTAACCATGCTTTTGAGGATTCAGCGGATGCTACTAATAAATGGGCTAACGATCTTGACAGCTTTCAGATTAAAAGAAACATTGTGGACAGTGGAACTGATGTGGGCAGAGCCTCACAGACATACAGACTGGATGGAGAATACAACAGCGATGGCAATTGTAGGCCTTGGCTAATCGGAAGTCAAATTGCCCATGCAGATCGTGCACCTGTATCATTCCATAACCCAACTAGTGGGGAGTTGGGACCAAGCAGCCCACAAATACATAGAGCTGGTGAAGTGAATGCTTGTAATGTAGCTAAGCCTTGGGTAACTAGAAATCAATTCTTCCAGGCAGGTAGTGCATCAGTGTCTGGCTGTAACCCAGCTAGTGGAGAATTTGCAATTAGCAACAATTTCATGACAAGTACAGCTCAACCTGACCATCCAGAAATAAATGCAAATTTCCTGAGCCTTGGATTTGGAACAAATAAAGAGACCAGTTCTGAATGCAATGATCCCAGTAGAGATAGCAAGCAGAACATTGAAAGGGTTGTTTCTCCTACTTTAAATGCTTTTTCTGATCAAAATATTGCCAAAGGTACTTACAGTGTAAGTTCCGCCATGACCACTGGTTTTTCTACTTTTAATAATTTTGCTGGTGGATTTACAAGACTAGCTAATAAGAATCCATGCCAAGCACAGAAAGTTGATAGGTTTTCTAGTCTAGTTGAAAATGCAGCTGTGTTTCCGCCTAGTCAATTAGAGATGCAGAAAGTAGAACCAGTGCTGAATGTGGGTGGGCCTTCCAATCAAGCACAAAATAGGGATATACCTTCTGGTCTACTGAAAATTAATGATCATTTCTCCCAACCATCTGGGATTGAGAGTGGTGGGACACTACCTCTGTTAGAAGATGGGCAAGAATATGATCATATCCCAAGCAGCTGGAACTTAGGACAAGGAGAAAAAATGTGTGAAGGCTTTGCAAATATAGATTCTAATGCAAGCTTTCAAGTTTTTTCAACTGACTGGTCAATGCCTTACAATGGCATTGGCATGCCTGATGCTGCATGGTATGGGGCAACCAGGGCACCATCGTCATCATCTATGGTTGGGTTTACTTCTCAACCTACTTCTGGCCGATTGCAGAATCCACACATAAGAGCTGTCAGGAACTTCTCACCAGGGCCTTATGTAGCTCGCTCCTTTGCTGGGGTGCCAGGAAGCATGTCCTGGCTGGGTCAGTCAGGTGAGACATGGATCCTCAGTATTCCAATTTGAGATGTAAACATTTATTTCATGGAGCTTCTAAGCGTAATCAATTTCTCACCAGGGCCTGTTATGGTTCCTTCTGATATCGGGGTCCCAAGAAGCATGGTCCATCGTGGTCAGTTAGGTGAGACATTAATCTCCATTATTCACTTGAGATATAAAATGTTTATTTCACAGAGCATCTAAACTAAATCAATTCTTACAAGGGCCTGTTGGGGTTCCTTCTGAACAGTTCCCAAGAAGCATGTCTTGCCAGGGTCAGTCAGGTGAGACATGGATCAGTGTTCCACTTTAGATGTAAATATTATTTCATGGAGCTTCTAAACTTGATTGTCTTTTAGTTAAATGTCTCATTTTTTTTTTCTTCTTTTAATCACTGGATAGTTTCGCAAATCAGCAATGCATGCGAAATCAAATCTTAAGTTTGCTGTCATATAACCCTTCATGAGACAAAGTTCAAGCTTGTGCTTTGGTTTCTGTTTTTGCTCTGTGTTCATGATGAATAGACAAGTTTTCTATTGATATTGTTGTCTGCCGTCACCTTTTTGCAAGGATCAAAACTTAAAACTTCATTAAGATTTGTTTGTATGGTTTTCTTTTCCATTTATGTTGCCATCTCATTAAATATGTAATGGTGAATGTGATGCATTACATTTAATAGTACAATATGTCCAAGTATTTGGATAATTAGTCCCAAAGAAATCAGATAAACATTTAACATTCAGAAATGGTAGTTTTTAAGTGTAGTATACTTGATGTTTACATGGAATTCAGTAGTTTATACATAATTATTTACACTGTGCATGTATACTTTATGTGCATATTTTTATAAATCAGGATGCTAGTTAGGCTTTGATTGAGTGACAAGAGGAAGCCTACCCCATCCCCATGAATCACTGTTCCAGTGCAAGTTGAACAAGGACCGTTAAGTTGGAATTCTCTAGTTCAAACTTTAGACTATCAGGCTATATCTTCAAGGACTGAAAATTAAGTCTATGAATAACAATACTGTGACAAAAGTTGGCTACAAAATTAAGTTATATAATCTCTTCTCAATCTGCAGTCTTTTCTTTATCTTTATTGTTTGATGCATATTGAGCAGGAGAAGCAATAAATGGTTCAACGTCCCTCAGATTCCATTTAATATCTGGTCCAATTCTAAAATTTATTTCATTTTATTCACAATATGTGTGCAATATTATTATTTTCGGATAACTATAGTTCAGCTGAGTAGTGATCTGTCTGAATCCATTTGATGATCTTAATTCAGTGGAAATTAATTTACATAAATTTTGAAAAGCATGTTTGTCCCTTACATTCAACTACATTCTTTGTAAGACCGGTACTTTCAACTGAGGTGAACTAATCCCTCAAACGCAACTTAAGTATGGTTACTTAAAATGACCCTTTCTGTCCAATTAGCTCTGTTTTGAGCCAAACTTTCAGTAATTGTTATTTGATGTTGCAATGAAAAGTAATTCATATCGTACTTAAATGAAAATGGAAAAAAAAAAAAAAGAACTACAGTGTGAAAATGTGGGTATGAAGAAAATTAGATTGAGTGTTTATGTCTATAGTATATTGAAAGAATTGTGTGGATCATTATTTAACTAATTGTTGGTCTATAGATAATATATAATAGTTAAAAGGTATTTAAGTACTTGTTGGTCTATAGATAATACATAGAGCTTGCTTGTTATTACTTAGAGAAAATTCTGGTTTTCTGTTCTTATCTCTTTCTTGTTCTCTGAAAAAAAAAATATTTGAGTCACTGTTTCATTGTTGGCATCTGTTTGCCATAACAATTTTTAACTTTTGTTGATTCCTCGTTAAATGAGTTATATCTAAATCTACTTTAGCAGGTCAGTCTGTACAGGCTAATACAGGTTCTGCTGCTCAAGCTACTGAAGGTAGTCCATTTTCCAAGAAAATCAGAGTTCAGCCAGCTTACAAGGGTATTTTTTTTTTCATGTCACACCTGCTTCAGATTTTTGGTCACGTCTCTACATCAGAAAGCTTGACTGTCTGATTTTAATTGAAGTCCCTTCTAAGATAATACTTAATTGATCTTGCAAAGCTGTAGATGAAAGCTCCAACTACTCTCAATTGAAACCTCAATTGTAATATCTGGAGTGCAGGAGTGTACTGGAACTACATAAATAAGACAAAAGAATTTGAACAACCCTTTTTTTTCTTATTAAAAAAAAATTAAAAAATAAAAAAAATCTCAATCATGCTACAATGTTCAGTCCCAGGAGATAATTCGCCTCTGGCTTCCAAGAGTTCATTGTCTAGTTTCAGTGGGTAACATCTCTGATCCTTTCTGGCAGGCAGTCATGGTGAATCTCAGGCCTTAGTTGCTGTCAAACCTTTTAAAAGTTCACCTGCTCATGCTCATACTGCAGGTACCTGGAAAACTTCTGTCCATTCAAATGTAAGTTTTAGGGCATTTTTTTCAGATTCAATCATTAGTGTTAATTTTTTTTCTACATACAGATCAAGAGATTCAAGAAGTAAATCTGCCTTATCAGCCGTCCAGTGTTTATTACGGACCATCCCGTAAGAGGGGTGCTTCCATATTGCCACGCAGTGCTCCTGGAGCTCAGCGCAGAAAGACCAGATCAACTATACCTTACAATCTGTCTACTCCAGCAATCCACCAAATTCGACCACCTCATGCACTTCCAACTTCAACAAGTTCTTTAAGCCCACAAGTATACCTGTCTGTTCCCTCTCGTCCACCCCTATCTCAGGCTCGTCCATACTTGCCCAGAAAATCTCCATCTCTCCATATAAAGTGGCAAGGTAAATAAGAGTTTATGATTATTATTATTATTACAACTAAATGCTTCTTTGACCAAGTTGCACTTTCTTTAAGCTTAGGCTTTCTAATAATATTTACAATGTTTCCTCTGCCAAATTCTGCTCTTTCTTTAAAAATTTGAAGTTTGTTCATTACGTATTTTCCTTCTTTACTGTGAAAGCTCTATCACACTATGATATTACATATCTTATCTGCCAGTCAGAATAAAATGCTTGCATTTCGTTTGTCACTGATGCATGGTTTGGTGGTGGGTTCACTCAAGGCCTAGCAAAATCTTTGCTGTGCCTTGATTTATTGGAAAATGGAAATTTGTCATTTGGCTGCATGTGGGACTGCTTCAGCATAATTTTGCTTGGAGCGCATTTCAACAAGTGCAGACCATGGGCAAATGACCACAGAGGCATCTTTATTTAAGTTCTTTTTTTGCACTAGAATTATATTAGAATTGTTGATAATGCTTATTGCCATTGGTGATATCAACAATTATGTGGTTGATCAAAATAGAAGTGGTAATGGTAAAACTATTTTTTTCATTACAGATAAGGATAAAACTTCTCTAAGTGGATTGCACTGTCCTATATGCAAGAGGGATCTCTCATATACAGCAGAAGGACCCATGTTTCAACCAGAGAATCTTGTACCTACTTCCGTCTTGCCATGTGGTCACTACTTTCATACTTCTTGCTTGCTGCGCATCACTCCTGCTGATCAAGCTGGAGATCCTCCATGCATCCCTTGTGCCTTGGGTGAAAAGATCTAACTTTCCATCTTCATCATTCATTTTGTCCTTTTTTGTTATAAAATTTTTTTGCACCTAGATAGCTTAAATGAGAGGGAAAAGGGGGAAAGTGAAAGTCCTATAGAAGATTCAACTAAATCAATCATAGCTAAATTTCAACTGTAGATAATATTAGCAGTCTGCTTAACAGATATGCCATTATAACCTGGATATTGAGTAGTTGATCCAATTACATGGATATATATGATACATCCCTTTCAGAATTTAAAGGGTCATTCTAAATCTAATGCTACATGGGGATGTTTTATATATTGATTTTGGTATTGGATTATTATAGTTTCATGCTGAAGCTGCATAATTTGGATGGGAACTTTGCTATATCACAAGATAGTGGAGCAATACCTAAATATATCATAAACACTTGATGTTGCAGCTTTGGATTGCAGTGAAGACCTACACATTATTATCATTATTACACCAAAAAAATAAAAAATAAAAGCTAATTATGAGCAAAAAAAATAGAAGTCGTAAGATGAGAATGACTTAACAAGGACTGGCCTTTTTAATTATAAATTTGCATGTGGTTTCATGGCAGAGTAAGTGGGTGGAACCTTTAGTGATTATTTAGGTGTTGTTTGGATGAGGTTGGTCATGTTTGTGGTACAATATGATACAGTATTATAATTAGTTTCAAAAGAATATGTTATAATTATTGTAAAAAAAAATATGGTATGTTATGGTATGATTTAATAAAATTTTAAAATTAAACAAGAGTATTAATATTAAGAGAATAAAAAATATAAAAATTATGAGAAATTATAAATATTTAGATTTAAAAATTTAAACAATAAAAAACCATACCATATTATGCATGAGTTGAAAATCTTTCCAAAAAAACCAATTTACCATTTTAATACCATACCATCTATAACCATATATTATATTATGATATGCACCACTACCTACAATTTTATGAAGAAGGATATGACATTGAAGCGGTTAGTTCTGTCCTTTCCTTCCTGGGAATTACAGGCTTTTCTTCCATTTTAAGATAAGAGCTTTGTTTTTTTCTAATAAATAAATAAACCTATTGTAAGGGGTAATTTCGTACTTTTAAAAATTGTAAATTGGATTAATATCTAATGGCCTTAATTTAATTGGTATGTGTATATATATAAGGTTGCAGGTATATACAGGAGAAGCATGGCATTTCAATTGAAAACTAATTATTCAAATTGAATTAATATTAGATCAAAAATCAAATATAAATTTGAAATTAAATTTTTAAATTAATATAATCACTTTAAGTTCAATTGATTCAATTTCAGTTAAAAATTTATTATTCAAATTGAAAATGAATTTTCATTAAAAATCTAAACTAAATCCAAACTCAAATCAAATTCAATTTCAATAACATCTCCAAATATATTTAATTTACAATTAAAATTCTTTAAATGCAAAATTTGATATTCCAATAAAATTTCATTGCATGGTGGATAATTTATATAAATTTATACTAAAATAAAATACTTAGTCCATTCCATAATAATAGGAACACTTTTATTTTCACATAATTTAAGAAAAGTTAGTTTTTATGGTTATAAGACATAATTTTACACATGATTTATCAATTATGCCCTCAATTTATATTATACACAATTATTACTGTAACAGTAAAAACAATGACTATTATTGGTGTATTAGAGTTGAAAATATAAATTGTCATAAATTAATTGACATGTGGAATGAAAAATTAAATATAATAAAGTATATAATGGAGAGATAAAAGATAAAATTTGTTGACTATTGAAAAATTAAATAAGGGTATTATATGTCTTATATTTTAGAACTGACTATATTATTATGTAATATGAGGGGTATAACGAATACAATTATTAACATCAATAACCGTAATTTTAGTCCCTAATATGACATCAAAAAGGTTAAAGCTAGATTCAATGTCCGAGAAGATTTTAAATTCGAATCTCTAGTCTTCCTAATTTTGTATCAAAATAAATAGATAAACAAATAAATATATTTTTAATATCATATTTTATTTGGTATGAATGGCATGGACTTCTAGCGGATTAGTTATACTTATTATAATAAGATTTAATATATATTAAGATACTCGAATTTAACTTTATAATTCGAATTTAACTTTATAATTTATTTAAATACTTAAATTTTAATAATAATTTATTTAGTTTTTATACTTGTCAATTTTGTAAATAATAAATACAAATTAACACTATTTTTGAAAATTAGAACGCTAGACACTTAATTAAGTTGACATAGTATTTGAATCATTGTAATTAAAACATATATTTTATATGCACGGTAAAACTAGCGAAAATCAAAAACGGAATAAATTGATTTTCTTATATATTTTAATAATTTTTTTTATTTTTATATTGTGTGATTTCAATAAGTATAGTTGAGTGTCATACGCTTTAATTTTTCAAATTCAGTATGAATTTGTATTTATTATTTATTAAATAAATAAGTACAGGTACTCAATAGGCCACTATTAATATTTAGGTATTCAAATGAATTATTAAATTAAATTCAAATGTCTACATATATATTAACCCTAATAATAACGAAGAAAGTATTTAAATCCTTGAATCTCAATGGAAGATAGTTAAAGGAAACAAAGTCTTTTTAATCATTAATTATATAACATGTATGTATTAATTTTGATATATTAAAAAAATTCAAATTCCAAATCTGATTTTTTTTCACGTCAAAATTGAATTAACATACACACCCCTAAATGAAGGAAATGGCCATAAATTCCACCTCGAATATTTTCTACTAAATTTAGTCACGTGTATAACATGTAGTTTACTTAATTAAGTCACGTGTATAACACGCAGTTCAGTAATTAGCCCCTTGGCAGCCAACAATGCACACAATAAATACAATATAACGAAAATTATTTTGTTTCACATTAGCCAATTGAAATAATTAATTAGGTATGTCATATTAAAAACTAGGATATAATAATTAATTACTAAACTAATTTTTTAATTTCCACACAATTAGAAAGAAATTTCATCTACAAATGGAAAGAGAAGAGCAGGAATTAATTATACAAGGTTGAACGTTGAACATGATTTAATTAATTCACTGGTCTTACAATTATCTTAAAAAATTAATACTTATGACTTTAAACTTTAATTGAATTAATATTGAAAATTTTCTTGATATATAAAAATTGACCATTAAAAGTTAAAAATAGACTAAGTATATTATATTTATATGATGTAATAATACAATTTAATTTTATATGATTTTTTTTTTTGCTCAACCACATTTTATTTTTTTATTTTTTCTGAAAGCTTAATTTCCATTTTATTGCTACACCAAAGCTCTCTATTAGGAATGAAATTAAGAAAACAACTATAAATAAAAACTATGCAATAGAAAAGACATAGTTCGAAAATTCAATATCAATTTGTTAAAGTAATATTTAATAGGAATGACCGAATTTCTGGTTTAGACATTTACTAAAATAAAATTTAATTATTTTGTTTTATAATATAATTTAATTTTTACGAAATAAAGGTTCAGGCTTAATTGTGGATGGATAATTGTTCCAAAGTGATTTAAACTATTATAAATTGAGTTAATCACAATTATAAGTTCATATTATCTGTCGCTATTTTTTTAATATAAAATTATTTTATTATTTTTTCGAGTGCAATTAGTCGTTCATTTTAAATTTTAAAATTTTTTATCTGCAAAATTCATATTTAGCTATTGGGTTTTACACTATTACAGTAATTACTTTAAAATGACTAAATCGATTTAAAATAAATTTGACCACAATTACATGTCCATTTAACATTTGATCTCTCTTAATTATAGTAGGATTCTCCTCTTAACAGTAGAAAGAAGAAGAATCATAACTCTAAGAAAGTTCATCCTTTGAAAAGAAAATTCTTTTATGCTAAGGAGCATATGCTCTCTAATATTAATATATATGGCATAAAAAAAGACTACCACATTATTCATTATATAAAATCTTATTTCAGCACTGAAATTGAGATTCAAATGCCAAGAAAAATTAAGCAAACAAATTAAGACAAGACTGTGTTTTTTCTAATATATATATAAGAAGTTGACATAAAAAGCCAAGATGAAGGGACCCACAGAGACAACTGCTGGCATCCACAACTTAAATCCTAACCGTTGATATCAAACACAGACCTTGATGGTCCCGTCATCAGTTCAGGAGACCCCAATTACCAACAAACTTCACCATTATCAAACAACACCACCCAGCTTAATTTCTCACTCAACCAACATTTTATCTTCTTTTTTTTCTCAAACCCATAACCAGAAATTCAAGAAATTCAAAGTCTCTCTGTCTCTCCTTAAGAAAGGAGAGACCTTTGCTATATGTTCCATAATTCCTTAAATTTCAAGTTTCTTTCCAATGGAAAATCAAAACGACCATAATCAAGATGGGGTTTTGGATGGCTTCTCTCCAGTCTCTGCACCCAAGATCTCTTGGAAATCTCGAAGGAGATCAGGTACTTCTCCTTAACTATATTTCTTTTTTCCTTTTTATGTTTTGTTTGTTTTCCAAGAAAGTTAGCAGAGAGAAAATGTTGGGGACATAAGAGTATTTGTTTGTTATATTTGATTTTTATTAGTATTTTTCATGTTTATGCGTAGCTGCTAAAGATCTCTGCTAAAATAGCTGATTTTTATTAATTTCTTGATTCTTTTTTGTGGTGTTTAGAAGTCATATTCTTTTAATTGGAACGAATTTTAAAGTAATTGAGTATGTTTCTGGGCAGAACTAAGTAGAAAGGGAAAAGCTTCGACATCTGTTTGGTTAGAGAGAAAATAATGTTATGGCTTGAAGAGTTTACTGTTAGCTTGTTAACGGTGTTATTATGACTTGCTGGTAGGCTGATACTTTGCTGCTACGTTAATTTTGTGGTTAGCTAGCCTGCCTTAGCAGTTACTCTCTCTTTCTTGTTATTATCACCAACATTTTTTTTTCTTAGTTTCATAGTTTGCGTGTCTCCCGTTGCAATTATTGAGAATTCTTTTATAACAATGTTGGACCAAAATATCTGCCACTGGTTTTAATTATTGTGTCATACACATGTGCTCTCCATCAAAAGTTGAAATATATTTCACATGGCCAAAACCATATATATATATATATATATATATATAATCAACATGTGTCCATTGCTAAATGTCTCATCTAATGCTCAAAATGATTTAGGAACTTTATCACTTCAATGTTAAAAAAGAAGAAAAAAAATGATAACATGAAGAAAAGGAAATAATGGCTGCTTGTATTATCATATTACTCCCGTAGCTCAAGTTTGTTAGATAGGCTTATAACTCTACTGCTGAGCTCAGTACTCCCTAATTTATACTGTGAATATGATTCCAGCTTTTCTAGAAAATAAATAAATAAAATTCTGGTTAAACTACTTAGTATGCTATTGTTCAGCTCAGGTAATAGTTCATTTCTTAAGTTGCCATATAGTGAGCCATTTAGCAAATTATGATGTACCAAAAATAAAAAAATAAAAGCCAATTGTTTGGGATGTACTTGCCATGTGTGATATTGCTGCAGAATGTATGCATCATTATGTTTCTTGTGCTATTATGTGTCTAAAATTGTTGGAACAAGAATGGTAACTTCTTTCCAACAGCTAGCGGGAGGAATTTAGACAAGGTAACAAATGAAACCCCTAATGTAACACCCAACAGACAGGAGGAATCTCCTGGTGACATAAAGATGCAGGACTCGGATCCAATTCCAGAGCTTTCCGAGAGGCGGAAGGCTCTGTTCGAACCATTAGAACCTGTGACTAATATCAATGGCAAACGACCATCGGCTGAGTCCCTACTGCCTCCACCAGATTTTGATGCAGCAAGCTATCCCAAGGGCTGGCTGATAGGAAAGAAGCGCAAACTTGTTAATGTAGATGTTGTTGAAAGCATGCGGAGGATTGCAGTTCAGGAGATGAACAGAAAGGTAGCTGTTTCTAAGTTGTAACATTCTCTCTCTCATGCAGACGGATCAAATGCTTAACCATACACGTGCGGACTGAATTGTTTTGACTATTTCTTGCAGGACCGGGAGATCGATGGCTTAAATGAGCAGTTGGAAGAGGATGCAAGGTGTCTGGAACACCTGCAACTCCAACTTCTGCACGAACGAGGCAAGCGTTCAGACGTAGAAAGAGAAAATGCCATGCTGCAAGACCAAATATCTATGCTGATGAACATGATACAGGAAAATGAACAACTTGGAGATGATGGTGCTGGGGATGAAGCCCCGGATGAACCATAAATTAATATGATTTTTTTGTTTATTATTTTTGTAGGCTTGTTTGAAACGTTAGAAAAAAAGATCAAACATGAATGTATACTTAGTAGTCTGTTAAAGGAGATAGTGGTTTGTGCATGGTTGCTGTTGTTTGTAATTTAGCCTACCATTTCATAAAATGGTACATGCAACTACGTGTAATTTGTATCTGTTAAATGGCCTCTGGGCTAACAATATTTAATAAAATTTCCGTACCTATTATGTCATGTGTCATTGGTTTTAGTGACAATAAGCTGTGATATCTCCAAATATCAGATGATAGACAGTTATACGTTCCATTTAAATTATAAAGGTTGTAAAGATGCTGCATTTTGGACATTTATATATGCACAGTTAGGGTCAAAGGGGGGAAAACACTTGACATATTCTTGGTAAGAACACACACGGCTCCTTCATCAACTATAAACTTTCTAACCCCAACCTTCTACTATTTACAAAAACTAAACTGGAACTCGCAATATTTACATATCAAGGACTGACTTCCCATCAAAGATCAGTTGATAGGGACAGAATCCATTCTTTTCACTTCATGATCAAAATCACCTCACATGTTGAACAAGAACTGTGGGAGGGATGCAATCCTTGGAAGATTTAGCAACAGCTCCCCAACTGAATCCTTCCTCGACATAGCTGGCGCATGCTTGCAGCTCGAAACATTATTGGATTGATCTTCAGGTTCTCGAATACTCTCTATAACTAGACTCTGGCATGGATCTGCTTCATGAATGGGTTTAGTTTCACCTATTCCCCCATCACCATCTACTTTAAGATCAATGCCACTCTTGGCCTGCAAGTTTCTTACTGATCCAGGGTCCTTCTGTAGCAAGCAGCAAAGAGAATTGACCCTTGCCATGAGGGATTGCTCATCTGATGCTGAAGTAAGTTGAGAGTCATTAAGCAAACACTGAGTGATTTCCTCCAGAATGTCACTGTTCCTTGGGTTGCCATCAGAAACAGAGGCATCTGCAGACGTCATCTGTTCTGAAATGCATTGTCCAATGTGGTTCACAAGATCGCTTATCGACATAGACCGCTGAATTCTAGGCACCTTAATTTGATCCCAATGGCTTGGCATCTTCTGCCCATCTGCTGTCAAACTCCTGATTTCTTGAATTGAATAGGTATCTATCAAATACCAAATAAGATGCAAGTTAAACACCAGTAAGGTGGGCATCGACTTAAAAAAGCAATATTACTCTTGCAGGAAAACCACCAAACATAGCTTCACTACTTCAAAGCCGTAATTATTTTGATAAAATGGCCATGAAATATATCGGGATAAAATGGCCATGAAATCTTAACTACACGAAAGTAAGAACGGATGAATATTCCAGTAAGTTATATTCAGATTATGGTAAAACTATATTCCTTTCCATCACCCGTCTGCACATGGTATCGCCAGCTAACCGACAAGCTCTGATATTTTTATCAAAAAGGGCGCACAAACTGAAAAAATTAGAAACTTACACTTGAAAAGGGAGTCTTCTACTCGAACAATTTCCAGTGCAAGCAAGAGCATAAATAAAGAAACTAATATAGAATTACTACTAATCACGATTATCAACAGTGTACTCAGTTTTAGGATCATATTTTACCTGAGCTGGATGAAGGAGTTTCCTGAGAAACACTTTCTGGAGTGCTGCCAACAAAAACTTGAGGTTCATCATTCACAGAATATGAAAGGGCTCCAGATGGGGACGCTGCATCCCCTAACGCAAAGACAGCAGTTCTCTGCTCAGCCTTTGAAACAGGTACCTCAGCAGGTTCATTCAAGTCGCCAAATTGAGTAAATCTTTGCTCAAAAAATGGGGATTCGATCAAAATTTCTGGCTGTCGACTGAGAAAATTGAGACGGGGATCACATTGAATAAGTTTCTCAAAATGCTTGCCTAAGAAACCTTGTTGGCACTGCAGAAAATGTCGCCTATATGCCAAAAGGAACGCCATCAGCACAGTACTCAAAAGCATTTAGATATGGATTTACCCTTGCTGAAACTTAAATGTTCAATTAAAAAAAAATTACAGTTTAGATATGGGATTTATTATTGATTTATTTAGAAGCAAACCAAATGAGGCCAAAGATATGAGAAACTCGAAGACATGCCGTTCTTAAGTCAAAACGAACGCTACATGGCTTCAGCAAGCGGAAGGGTCGACAAATTCCCTCAATTGAAGGAAAATTTGAAAAACAGAAAAATTGACATTAAGAGTTGGTTCATAGGAATAAAACTACCTGTGTAAGCTGGCTTCTCCACCAGTAAAATCTGAAGTAGCCTGCCATAAAGTATGCTTCCTAGGTTGTGGATTAGTTTCCCTGAAGAAAAGGGGTTGCCTAGCCAACTGCACCAAACACAAAAATCCCTATTTCATCACAATAATCAATGAACAAACTCTTAAGAGGCTGGATTAAACAGAAGTGAGGTTACCACAACATCCAAGGTTTCAGGGCCATCATCAGGGAAATTAGCCTTGATACCTACAATATCAGACCACTGAATTTCAATCTTATTCTTAAGACCACCATCAAGCACCTCCCATACAAGCTTATGCTTCGCAAAATAACATTTTGCCACCAAGTCCCCTTCATATCTCGATTTATACTGCAAACCCAAAAGTTCAAAACTGTATACGATAAATAAATAAGTAAATATGAATTAAGTTATTGTGCAAATACCTCCCAATTCCCAATTTTCAAAATTGAAGCTGGAAAATTCGATGCCTTTAGCTTATCAGTAGCAGCGGGATCCTTCTTCTTCGTATTGTTTCCTTGAGAAAGCTTCATTTGAATTAAATCCAAAAAAGACGGGCTCTTTTTGAGGCGTAAGCCGAGCGGGCTTGGCTCATCAAGTGGATTACAAAGCGAAGAAGCCGTAGGTATCATCTGCAACGACAATTAATTAAAGTTTATTAATAAGCCAAATACGTTTCTGTTTGGTTACTGAAAAAATTTATACCTCTAAAGAGGAATCGAGTTTGCAGCGTTTGTGGAGCGGACCGAGTTGATCCTCCAAGGAATCCTCTACTTCAAACTTCACCACAGATTTCTTCGTTCTCGAAGAATTGCTCATTAACTGAACCATTGTTAAGTAACTTTCTTCTCTTTTTTGGGGGTTAAACTCAGTGAGTTAACTCAGTCAAACTCTCCGATTCGAGATTCTCCGATAAATATCGCACTCCACTCTACGTGATTGCAATCGGCTTCTCCTAAACGCTATTTGACTGTATTTTTATTTTTATTTTTATTTTTATTTTATATTTTCACTTTAAGTTTGTCTATTTTTTAGAATAAAAAGGCGGCTGTCACGTGACTTGGATGAACCGCCACGTGTTCATTACCTAAGACGTGGAGAACTAGAGTTGAACTGCGAAACTACTAAAAGGCCCTTGAAAGAAGCGAATAATGTCAACTCCTGAAAGTGGCATTGCTGTCATTTAGGGTCAATGGAGAGACGAGATGTAAGCTAAGGTGGCAGTTTGTGTTACGTGTCAAGTTAAAAAAGAGGACACGTGATGGAAACGGTGGATATTGGATAAAAGGTGGGAGCCAGATCTTGAAACTTCGGCACGAAGCAGTCGCTGTCGGAATTTGGCTTTATACCTTATAAAGTAAGTGGGTGTGATTGGAGGGAGATGAAGACGTGGAAGAATCTAGTGGCGTGGAGAAGACACGTATGTAAAGAGTTAATATAAAAAAATAGGATGCTAAAACTAAATATGCGGTTGTGGATAATGTTGCCAATTTGGCTTTGTTCTCCTCTTTCTCCTTTTGTTGACCACCAAAGAAACCACTAACTTATATAACAAAGCCACCGCTTTGCTTTTCTTCCCTCAACTCATATAATCAAAACGGCGAAAGAAGAACACACACGACAAGAAAGAAGAATGAGGCTACTCTCGGGTTCATAAGTTCCTCCGTACATTCATTCATATTAGCATCATTCAAAATAAATAAGGAACAAATAAAGAAATAGAAGTTGCATGAGATAAAGCCGCCTTTACAATATAATTAGGTAGCTAATATTTCTGCGTATTTATTCGAAGAACAAAAGATGAAAATTATGTTTAAAATAAAAACCATCTGCCATTAAAAGACCAAGTTCTAAAGATATAGAAGAATAAAAACTTTTAAGCAGATAAAACAAGTCAAAGGAGTTCATTTCCGTTTCAATAGATCAAAACTTTAATTCAAAAAGAGCCTCAATTGGGAATGCTTACAAGTATATACGTGGTTTTGCGAAAAGTCGATTTGAAATCGAATTAATACGTTGATTAATTGATTATAATAAACTGTTTAATAGTTAGTATTTTAAAAAAATCGATATTAATAAACTGATTTTTTACTTTTTTATATCGATTGACCGATCCATTATCATTTTTACAATTTATTAATTTTATTTTACTCTTTCTTGTTTTTTATTATTTTTATATTTAATTATTTATATTTTTTTAATTTTTATTAATTTTAAAATATATTTAAATTTCATTTTAATTTTTTTAAAGATATTTTATTCAATTTATTAATTGTTTAATATACCTATATTTAGTATTTTTTATTATTTTTTGATTTATTAATTTTTTATTAATGAAAATTAGAATATATTTGAAAAGTTATATAACGTAAATATATCAATTAAAATATTTAATAATTTTTAAAAAATTAAAATTTTTAATATATATGAAAATAAAGTGTGTCAAATTAAAAAAAAATAAAAGAAAAAACTATTAGTATTTAATGAATTTATTTTAATAATTTTGCATTTTTAAAGTATTTTTACTGCATTTTTTCATTATCCTAATTATTTTGAAATTTTTAATTTTTTTTAATTAATTATTAATAAGTGTAATCATTCATCTAATTAGAAATTATAATGGACCGGTTTATTCATTTACTTATTAAGTTTTAATTTTTTTTAAAAAAAAGTTGTTTATATCTATCAAAAATTTATATTTTAACAACAATTATGTTATATTATAGTGAAAAAATTTTAATTTTTAAATAGTTTGAAAATTTTAATTTTATTTATAAATATATTTTATAATTGTAGAGTTTAACAGAAAAAATATTGGTTAACCGGTCTAAAAATTAAAATCAATAGACTGATTAACCGATTTTAACGGATTGATTAATGTTTAATCTTATGAAAAAACCGATATTAATATTCTGATTTTTTTGGGCTTATTTAACCGATTCATGATCACCCCTGCTTCCAAGCGTAAAGGGAAGGAGTTGAGGGGATCTTGGCCCCCTAAACTTAATACAGTACACATGTAGCACGTATAGTAATTAGAGATGGCAAATTGAACAGATTGGATGAATTTAGGTTGGATTATAAATGTGAGGAGAATAAATAGGCTTAAAAGTATGGTCATAAATGGGTCAATATCCAGACGGATTTGGATCGACCTTTGAGTTTACTATATATTAACCCAAATGAAACAAAATATTAATAAATTAATACTTATTTTACAAGAAAAAATTAAATAGTGATTATTAAAAAATCCAATAAATATTATAAAAAAATATATTACCTTTTTTCGTATTTTTAATATTTTTCTTATAAAAATTAGTTAAAAATTCAATTTAATTTTTAAAATTTTTATCAAAGGACTATTTTTTGAAAAATAAAAAATATTTTTTGAAAAATAAAAATTAAAAATAAATTTGCATGCAATTTTTAGTATATGGTTATTCTCCTATTGCCATTCATCTATTGCCATTTAAAAATTCGCTGTATAAAGATAATAGAAATTTATAATTTATAATAAAAATATAAGATACATCAAAATTTATCAAAAAAATATATATATTTTTACTAATCTCATGAGTAAAAATAAATTAAAAAATAACCTCTAATTTAACTTAAAAATTAATATTAGAGACTTTTAGCTAAGTCAAATTGAGTGTTTTTTTTTTTTTCAATAAAAATTTATTTCATTCAACTAGTGGAGGACTGAGATAGACGTTGGCAACACCTGAAAGAGTATTCACAAACTGACCCTAAGCATCCCACACTTCGGCTGCGAAACCAATTAAATCATTTGGTTACACCCACATTACACTTGGACCAATCCAATGCAGGTTTTAGGAGCTAACAAAGAACAAACCGAGCCTGCTACCATGTTCAAAAGTCGTTTTAGCATAATTCCCAAGACTTCAAATAATTTACTATTATATTAACAAAAGAAATCACGTCAAAAGTTGTTCCATTTCACTGTTGCCAAATAAAAGATTTGCGATGAAGTCAAATACGGAAAAAAATAAAAAACAAACAAACAAACGCTGCAATTCTTTCAATAACAACATTAGTTCCCCTTAGAGTGGCAAATTAAACAGATTGGACGGATTTGAATTGAATTAAAAATAGACGGATTAAAAATGAATAAAAAAATATGAGTTATAAATTGATCAAATGTTCAATATATTGGATGGGTTGGATCAATCTATCGGCTAAAAACTTTAAACCATGAGTCAAATTGAGGCCCAAACGAGCAAAAATGTGTTCATCTCATTCGACACAATTTTTAATAAAAAATAATTCTCGATATAACAACGGGATGTTAAAAAAATTATTAAAAAAAAAGTTGGCCCAAACGGATTAGGTGGAGGCCCAAATGGGCCGATATATGGGTTGATCCATTTGACTGATTTTTTTAACAATAAATATTTGTCAATATAACAGAATACTAAAAGAAATACTATTAAAAAGTTATTCCAAACAGGTCGAGTGGCCCAAACGGGTCGTGTGTAGGCCCGAATAGACCAATATGTGAATCAACCCATTTGATCTATTTTTTTAACGATAAATATTTGTCGACCCATTTGACACATTTTTTAACAAAAAATAATTATAAATATAATAACAAAATATTAAAATAACTACTATAAAAAAAATATTGGGTCAAATGGCTTATATGGCCCAAACGGGCCCAATAGAGGCCCAAACGGACCGAGATGTGGGTCAACCCATTTGACCCATTTTTTAACGAAAAATAATTTTAAATATAATAACGGGATACTAAAACGACTACTATAAAAAATATTAACTTAAACGGGCCAGATGGCCCAAACGAGCCGGGTAGAGACCCAAATAAGCCAAGATGTGGGTCGATCCATTTGATGATATGTTTGTCTATTTGTGAGCTCAAAATCAATTTCATAATTCTCAAAATAATAAATTAAACTTTCACAAAAAATTTCAGCTCAATCGGAATCCGTTTTCGGGACTGATTCACTCTAACCGATCCGATTCGACAATTTTTAGTGTTACCATAAAATTAAATTTTCACTGTCAAAATTTTTTAAATATTATTTTAAGCTTGTCCAGTTATTTACTATTTTTAGAAGTCTGTTCAAACTTTAGCCAAATCGTGATCTCTTAATACGGCCCAAGATTCTTTTTTTTATTTTTGATTTTTGAAAATTTATTTGAACTCATTTTCACTCCAAATTTTACCACTGGATTCACCGTAACTAATATTTTTCGATAGTCAAATAAAATATTTTTTACTTTCAGGAGTAAAATGTAATGCCCGCAAATGTGTCCTAATAGTTTTGACCTAATTCGGGGTGTGTGTGTAATTGAATGTGTGTTTTGGGACTTAGTTGTATAGATGAAGGACTTAATTGAAAAAAAGGAGTGATTAATTGGTAATTATGCATAATTGAATTAATAGTAAGTGAGTGGCTGATTAATTAAGAAAAGTAAGGATTAATTAAAGAATGAAATAATATTAAACTAAGTGAGTGGAGGTAGATTTTTGGTAGTGAAATCTGCTGGCTTACTCTTGAGCTGCCACCCCCACCATGTGATGCATGTGTTCCCTAAAGGAATGTGAATGATTCAATTGTGCATAATTCAGTCAACTTTTTTGTTTCTTTCCCTTCTTTCCTGCGTGAGAGTGAGCTGAAGAGAAACTAAAGAGTGCATGCTTATTGTTAAGGAGATAAGAATTTGGTTGCTCAAGAGTTAGTGCAAACTTGAAAAGGGTAAGTAATTAGTATGTAAGGTTCTTATCATCTACTCATTTCTTCCTAGTTTTGATTGGTTTGAATGGGATAATGTTGGATTGAGTTTAAGTCTGTAAATTTATGTTGTATTGGTAGCTGAGGAAGTGAAGAAAGACAAGGGGAAAGCTATTATCGGGGAGCCAAGTACTCAACGAAAATAGGAGTTGAGGCGACAAGGTTTGGGAACAAACCTTAAACGTGTAAATTATGTAAATTGTGTTTGTTGATTTGTTTGATCATGGTGTGTAATTGATGCATGGATATTTTGATTGAGTATAAGTGTTCATATAAATGTTTATGGAAACTATAGTTTGAATTGGGAGAGTTGGTTTGGCCAAATTGGCTATTTTCAAGTTTTACAAGCTTGATTGTGTAAATATGTTTTTGAAAATTTATACTGACCCCCGAGACTTGTTTATATTGTAAGTTGAGTTTTACAACTCCAAAAAGGGTGAGACTAATTGGGTTAGAACCATAATATCTGCGTCTTTAAATGTTGTAGAAATATCTCGGTTGATTTGAGGACTCTAAGGTCATCAAAATTGACCATAACCGTAGTGCCTCTGTTTGGGTCGGGTTACCTGAACAATATAGTTTGTTTAGCTCATATATGAACTTATAGATGTCCAATTGACCTGAAACTTGTTCCATTTGAAAGATAAGGCATAGGGGAAGAAATGTTAAGAAGGGACCTTTGCCTAAAATTGGGTGTAAGACATCGTTTTGGGCTGTACAAAATTATGATGAGAACCAGTCTCGAAAGTTAGCTTCTATTTTGCTTGATTTGGTATGTCACGGTGGCAACCAAATTAGTTACCACCGTGACATACTTCTGGAGCAGGCGGAATGTGTGTAAATGGACCTCACGGTGGCAACCAAGTGGTTACCACCGTGACCCCCCCTGTTTTGTCTATTTAGGGTGTTTTTCTTCCCGAAATGCACCCAAACTTCATCACGAGTTCCCATAACTTGTCCAATACATATTTATCATTATAAAATGAGTATTTTAAGCATGATGAACTATGCATGCTAATATGTACAAATATGTATGAGCTATAAGTGTTATAAATGTGATGAGTCAAGTATATGAATGTGTATAAATGAGTATGATTAAGATTGATAATTTAATTAATAAAATAACAATATATAATTATGTGAAGGATAGTAAATGGAATGACAAATATATGTGTATGAGAGCGATGTTAAGCTCAAGTGATAGGTATGTGCTTATGACATGATGATTCTTGAACTTAACTAAGTATGTAATTAATGACCATGAATAAGTAAACTTGAGAAGTGTAATGTGTATGTAAGTGATGAATGATATATGTGTTATGAAAATTGATCAATGTGAAATGGATGACATAATCAAATAACTTAAGCCTGCGAGTCAAGTAGTGGATAGATAGGCATGCCTATAGGGTCAAAGTGCTGCAGCCCAATACGTTTAATGTATCTGATTCCTTGGGAATCACAATGCGATTACAATGCGTATAATTTTTGCTGGAATTTATTATATGCGAAATGATATTACTGTACCTGAGGGTACCAATGCGTAAATAAGATTTTAATGTGATTATAGTACCTCGGTGGTACCAATGCGAAACCCATTATCCGCGTCTTTGAACTGCAGGCAACTTAATAAATGGAAATAATAATAATACAACCACTATGTATGTTATATTCTGGAATTATGAGATGGGTTGATTAATGCTCTATGTGTATGAGAATGCTAAATAAATCATGACATGCCTAAAATGGTACTTAATGTGATATGGTCATTTAAGTATGATCTCTTGCGTATAATGTATGATGTTCTATTTGTGTGATGTATTACTTGTTATGTGCATGTGTTCCCCACTAAGCGTTATCGCTTAGCACAGGTTTTACCTTAATCCGTGTAGGTACGGAAGTGAGGTGATCGAAGGACTCTCCCGCATAATAACGGTCAACATTATGTGCATGTGTTCCCCAGTGTAGGTTTTGGGGTTTGTGTTTTGGAAATTTTGTATAACTATGTATAAGTTTGGTATAGCTAATGTGTATACAAGTATGTAAAGGCATGTAATAATATGATGACTAAGTATACTAACTTATGGGTTATATATGTATGCTTAGTAAGTATATGTTTATAGTGAATGATCTATAAGTAATTGGCATGAAATGCATGATAATGTGAATGCGAAGTAAGAAATTTTATTGTACAGGTTTCAATAAGAGTTTGATGATAAGAAAGTGCATGTGTTCTGTGTGTGTAACGGTCATTCCTGACTATATTAGCTGACCTAATATGACAGTTGGGAAGGGGCGTCACATAAAATCTACCCCAAGTGCACTATTCACTGGGGGAAAGCGGATGAAAAAGAAAAAAAGAAAAAGAAAGACAGCAATAACCCGTTGGGTATATGAGACATGTTTAAACGGGTTAAGATTTAGTTGGGTTGTTTTTGGGTTGACCCAAATAGGCATTATTTGGGTTGAATTGGGTTTCCGTCAGTTTTTTCTGGATGGATTATTTGGATTTGGACTATGTTTAATAGGCCCAGTTCCTCGTAAAAGAGACCAAAGAGCATTCATTGCTGAAATTAATATGCCTAATACTACACCCAATCGAGTCTCAAAGGCTTCCAACTAAACCAGAAGAAAGTAAGGTGTGATTACTGATTAATATCTTCCAATTGACCACAATGTTTGCATTTTGCAACATGTATTAATATGAATACCTCTGAAATAAGTTCTTCCTACTCGACAAAAAAAAAAAAAAAAATCCTTACTAATCACCGCTAAAGAATGTATTTAATATTCTGTTCATTTTACTATATATGATTTTTTGAGCAAAATTAAAATTTCATTATCTGACAATTTTAGATTTTTAATGAAATTTAATTTAATTTTTTAAATTTTATTTTATTTTTCAATGAAAATTGACTTATTTAAAATTAATTAAATTTAAGTTTATATATTAAATCACTCAATTTTATTCTAAATTTAAGTCTAATTATTTTTTTTTAATTTTATTGAAAATAATAAAAACGTCACATGTAATTGACTATTGGTAATATTTGTTGGTAAAGATTTAATATATATATATATATATATATATATATATATATATATATATATATATATATATTGTCCATTGTCATGGAACTTAATTGATTTGATTGTTAAATGAATAATGTGATGATGTATCTATAACTTTTTTTTTTTTTTAGAAATTTACAGCATAATATGTTAAATGTTTGGGGGAATTTATTAGAAAAATGTCTTTTCCAAAATTATTAGCATTCGGGTATGTTTTGTAAAATATTATTTATAAAATTGTGTGCTAAAAAGTCAAAGTCTAAATTTCCAACTTTCAAACTAACGGTTGTCGCACCTGTTACTATAAAAGTCGCAATTTAAAGTTTTTAATTTCTATATAGGATGAAGGAAGTCGATTTTTTTTTCAAAGTTGCATAGCACACAGCATTTACACAAAATATTTTTTGAAATTCGCCAAATTACTAATTATTTTTAACAAATTTATTCTAATTAATCTCCTAAACCTCGCGAAGAAAAAGAGTATGAAAATAATTATACGATCTAATATCTTTTTTATAAGTTTTGAAATGTCAAAACTAGAAACAAGATGCTTGAGGAGCAACACAAACTAGAGCCGATTTTCAGTAGGCAGTGGCCGATCTGTAAGGCAGATGAAGCCTAACCCTTAGTATGCAAGGGATTAACACTCCGATACTTAAGTAAGATAAAAAGTAATGAGAGAGTTTCTTAGTTGAAATTTTTTTATTACCTGAGCGCAAATAACTTGGTATTTATATGAATGTAGAAATCCACTTGAGTGGTCAAATTTGGTGTCAGAGTAGGTTATGGTGATGATGTGACAAGAAGTAGATAGGGAGATAAGGCGGTTGCGTGTGTCAGTAGACTGACAGAGGGCATGCCCCGTCAATTCGATCAGACATGCCACGCTGACAACTTGTTGACTTTCTAGTCATATGTTTAGCCCTTATGGCATTGGGCCTGACTTGGGTATTGACTTAGGCCTGAAGATAATGGATATTATCATTTGTCCCCTTTCAAATAGACCCGATCTAACGACAATCGGGAGCCTCTAGTTGCTTATCATTTCGTCATCCGTGATTATTAATGGTGATACTTTGTTTTCAGAATTTTCTGGCGCGTTAAATGACGGACGTTTCGTTTGACACACTCATTAAAGGCGACTATTTAATAGCATTGTTCCGTCTTCTCATCTTTCTTGGACTGCCATGTGGCTTAAGCCTTTTTAGCTGCCCTTTTTATAAAGGAAGTTTTTATTCTACAAATGGGTGGTTTCTCCTGCTGTTTTTCTTCACAAGTATTTTTCAGACTTCTCTCTTCTGTAACATGTTCTTATGGACTTGCTTAAGCATTTGAAAATTTTTTTGCCCTCATTTTTCCAATTTTCTAACATTTTAGGAAGATGAATGAATTTTGCTCCCTTGATGGAGGAAAGTACAGGCTCCTAACCACAGTGCTTCTCTGTGTCAAACGAGACGAGAGCTGAAACAAGGTGCTCTTCGCTCCCAAGTATGTACTTTCTTCTCCATTTTCTCGATTTCCCCTTTTTTCCTTTCTACTTTTAATTTTTTGCCACTAGGGGAAATTGTAAATATGTCGACTCAGAGCTGAGGAGAGAGAGGACTACAGATCCTAGGCTTTGGAGAGTAGAGAGCTGCATTTTGCACAGAGATGCAAAAGCGAGTAGAATGGATATTTTTGAAGCATCCTGGCAAGTGTAGTGCCTCATTTCAAAAAAATTTTGTCTAATCAGTGTCGAGTTGTTAGATAGGATAATTTCCTTTACATTTCCCTCGTGTCTTGGAAAAATTTTCTTCTTCTTTTTTTTTTAAATGGTAAGCATGCACATACTATCTGTTTCTCGCTCCACTTTTTCTTTCTTTTTTTCGAGTTCAACAAAGTGAATAAACCAATCAAAAAACACGATCAATTTTGTTATTTAACTTGGAAATTAAAACATATAACATTACTATTCAAAGTGGGTTCGATCAGATAACCGTGATCGACGCAAGTGTCAATTGAGTAGATAATCCCTTAAAAACTTCTGATCTTTGACGCATAAATAATTAATTATTTCTATCCCGTTGGGCGTATATTCAAAATCACATATGACTTTGATCATCCGACTTGGGATGGAATCTTTTGCCTCTCTAGAGTAAGCCTTTTCGGTCGAATACCTTTTTTTCATGGGCGATTTATTCCCCTTGTTCATGTTATCTAATCGGAGTGGTTGGTATGCTTTGTTGGCCGTTTTAGCTTTACGAAGTCCGTTTGACTTCTTCGAAGTGGCAGCTGGGGACCAACCGATCGAATCAACAGTGTTTTTTCCCTTGGCACCAAAGACCTGATATTCACACAGGAGTCACTTGCGTAGCCTATCCCAGTGTCAGGTAGGTTATGGTCACGTGACACGGAGCGGGAGTATCAGATTAGTTCGATCGGACAACCTATTGACCTTGTCTCACTAAATTCGTGGGAGTCCACTTACCCACTCTTCAAGGCTTGGAGTTGTTAGGCCTTTGAGTTTAAAGTGCGCGATCCCCTGTTTGGACTTTGGGGTGAGTTTTGGTTTGGGCCTAACATATGATAATATTGAATTTTGTCCCCCTCCTGAATCGTTCGTTTAGATCTAAGAGGGGAGATCTTTTCGAAAAGAGACTGTGTTGACTCAGTCAGGCTGGACAACTTCTATTTTTGTATGCATTTATATATCTGCGCATTTAAACTAGTTCTTTGAATCCAATGCCTTTTTCTGTTGACATTACTCATTAATGCTTTGTTAGCTTTGCTCGTTATAGCAACTCCTCATTTTTGGGCTTCTTCTGAAATGCTCCAATGTTGGATTGCCATGTGTTTTTGCCGTTTCAACTCCTTGAAGGAAGATTTCCTTATAAATGGGTGTCCTTATTTCCCTTCCTACTCCAAAGCCTTTGTTTGGTCTTTCGCATCCTTCTAACTTTGGTGTTTTTCTTTCCTAGAAGATGCCGTTTGTAAAAGGCACTTGGCCCTTATGTAAAATTTATAAAATCGCTTTATTGCTTGTATTGTTTCTTAAAGAAATAAAACTTACTTTAGTTTTATTGATGTAATGTTCCTTAAATCAATCGAATAATCATAATCGATTTTATTTCGAAATGTAACCAAATTTTGCAATAAATAGTCAATCTCGATCGGACAATTGTAACTGAGTAAATGGCTTCGCAATTCTTTTGGAAGGAATGCATGCTGCTTAATAATCTTTAACTTACCGAATAATATGATCAAGATCGGTTCATCGTTCACCTTTGTAAGCATTTAGAAAATGTGCAAGAACTATGATCGGATTTGTTCGCCTATCAAGAGTTTATCGGCTGAAGCGAATGTTTTATGACTCATTGATTCATCTTTTGGAAGTTTATCGATCGAAACGAATATTTTATGATTTGTTGATTCATCTTTCGGGAGTTTATCAACAGAAGCGAATATTTTATGATTCATTGATTCATATTTTGGGAGTTCATCGATCGAACCAATATTTTATGATTCGTTGATTTGTCTTTTGAGAGTTTATCTACCAAAGCGAATGTTTTATAATTCATTGATTCGTCTTTCGGAAGTTTATCAACCGAAGCGAATGTTTTATAATCCATCGATATTGATTCATCTTTAGGGAGTTTATCAACCGAAGCGAATGTTTTATGATCAGAGGTTTCGGCTTTTGTCCATTTTGGCCTTTAGGAGTGCATGCACTTCTCTGAGGCAAACTCTTTCAATACAGAGTATTTGTTTCTTCTCGAAGTGGGTCCAATCTTTTAAGGGTCTTTGGACCGCTCTGAAGTGGACTAATACTGATCGTTCAGGGGGCCTAAGGAACACTCTGAAGTGGTTTTATGCCGATTGTTTAGGGGTTGTTAAACCCGATGGTCACATTATGACTTTGTCATTTTCGCTTTTTAAGAAGAGAAGTGAATAATCGATTTGGGTAATTCTTAAAGATCTGCAATATATATGTTTAAGAATCAATTTTATTGAAATACAATATTACTATTAGTACCTTTTAGGTTTGTCAGTGATTCCATAATTTCGAATGTCAGATGGTCCGTGACGCCCTTTGAGATATTTCTAATCTTCAGGAATTATTTACCTTTCTTGACGTAGGATTCCTAGGCCAGGGCATCCGTCATCTATTGATTGCGACATAACTTTTCGAGTGTTTTAGCAATGGTCCTCATGGACGATCTATTCAAGGCTTTGGGACTTTATCTTTGAGAAAGCTAATTGGAGAATGTCAGTATGGTTCTGGGCTGACAACTTCTCCGATTGGGCTTGTATTTTGTGTCCATGAATCATTGGCGAGGCGCATGCATGAGGACCTTGAGGTTGACGTTTGGGAGATTTCTTGATTTCTCCATTTTTCGTCGAAACCTCAAGGTTAGTGTCTAGGAAATTTCTTAATTTCTTGGCCCTTTGGCTTTGGAGCGGAGGAGACCTTTGTGATCCATAGATACTGCGAGGTTCCTTTCAGCCATGCTTGCTCGAGGTGGAGTTTCTCCTTATTCGAGTATTTTTCTTCTTCTTTGTCAGCCATGTTTGTAATTTGGTGAGCATACCGATAGAAATTATTTGCCTCGCCCGATTAGTATGGCGATTCCCATTGTCTCTTCCATTCCAATTAGTTGGTTTTTAATGACTAGACAAAAGGTGACTTTTACGGCCTTCTTCAGTGTAGAGTTAATGCTCGATTGGTTCCTCGTAATTTGGAAAGACAAACCCTCCCTTCCAGCTGTCCTTTTTCTCATCCACCAATCGCTAGAATTTCGTCAAACAAGTGGAGGATTCTACGATTCTAGAATCGCCCTTCGAGTCCTTTCCATCAGAAAGTGTTCGTGGGACCTCGAAGGTTTTTTACTCCACTCTTTGTGCAGAGACAATTCCTCGTCTGAAAGGGTTCTTTGTGATTAAGTGGGTTTCTGAAATAGTTCTTCGTGACTTTAGGGAGGGACGTTGCATCTCTTGCTTGTTGGGAACATTTTCTCTTTTCCTTTATCCTTTTCTATCTGACTCACAGGGAAAACATTTCGTGACTTGAGGAAGGATGTTTTGTCTCCTGTCGAGACCGGCTCAGCTTCTCGTCTCTTCAATCGTTATCCGATTGGTTTGTTTCTTTGGAGGGGGAATTGTCGAGGCTTTCTTGCGTGCACCACATGAATTTCTCCAGAAAGCCTTCCCGTAAAAGTCTTTCTATTTCATCACTTAGTGCATTGCACTCGTTAGTTGCGTCATCAACATCCCTGTAAAAATCACAATACTAATTATTTTTATCAATTTTATTCTAATAAATTCCCTAAACTTCATGAGGAAAAAGGATATAAAAATAATTGTGCGATCTACTTTTTAAATAACAAATTAGAACCAGGAAATAAATACAAGTGGAGTGGTTATGTAAAATTTGAATTAAATAAATATTGTAAATTACAAGTTGTTATTTATAATTATACTTTGTTTTTCATTTATTTAAGAATAAAAATAAAATACAAAATGGACACTTCTAAATGAATTGAAGGGTAATAAATATGAGGAACATATCTTTGTTTTTGCTTTTAACAAATATATACACGTGATCATGGTATAATAAATGTATATCACGCATGAACTGCACCATCTTATGCATATAATGCCCAGCCCTCTTTTTCACCCTACTTGACTGCGGATTTTCAAATGAAATTAAAATCAGTTTTTGTTTTACCAAATATTATACTCCAAGAAAAAGGAATTTCAATTTTAAATGCTACCCAAATCAAGGAGAATTTTCTGTTTAATGACCTCCTTTTTTTCCAAGTCAAACCGAGCAAGATATAATGATATGGTTGGCTGTTTTTGGTTTCTCGTTGCAGCCTAATTAAACTTATTAAATGAAAACACCTACTAGTAATTAACTAATCCCTATACTCAAATTAAGGGTATTTGATTTTTATGTGATAATTGCTCCCTTCATTTCAGTATATGTGATGTTTTTTAGCAAAATTTAAATTATTTTTATCTGATATTTTTAGATTTTTAATGAAATTTTTCTTTCAATTTAAATTTTTTTCTAATGAAAATTGAATTATTTAGAACTAATTAAATTCAAATTTATAAATTAAACCATTTAATTTTATCATAAATTTAAATCTAATTAATAATTTTTTAATTCTAGTAAATATAACAAAAACGTCACATATAATAGAATGAAGTGAGGGAGAAATTAATTACTATATTCCTTCTATAACGGAGAGTAATTAATGAAGTGGTTTTTTAATTTTAAAAAATCAATTTTACAACTGAAACGGCACAAAAGTCTGTTATAATACATAATTCATTAATCACTATCAGGCATTAATAGCATTTGGCATTAATTGTAGTAAGATGAGGCTATATAAAGCCTTCAAATCCACTACGTATTCTGTTTAGTCAACTCTTTTCTATCTAAATTACCTTTCATTTGAATATTTTCATCAAAATTGTGTCAGATTTTTCTCTTCTGAAGCAGCAGCTCGGACAAATCCGACTGTTATCATTTACTAAATAAATTATTTGTTGTTGGAGTTTAGTTAATGATCATATTCATAACCACTTGAATAGTGGGCTTCTAAAATGGGCTGAATTCTCAAGAAAGTTTGTGGGGCAGTTTAGTTAGCCCAATAATTGACTTTTCCGTTTATAACAATAACTTGTTTCTGCTCACACTCCAAAAGGATCACCATTTTATGGGCCTGCAAGGTAGGCCTATCATTGACCCAATAGAAAAGGGCAAAAAGAGATAGATGTTTAAATAGATGGTTAAAGTTAATTTTTACAATTCTTTTTGAGGTTATTAAAAAATGGGATTTAATTTTTTTTTTTATCCTGAAAATTTTATTATAGAAAAATTTTAAAAATATATTTTATCTAGTATTCTATAATTGGTTGTTGTACGACACATGAGCAATTTTTCTCAATAAAAAAAAAGTGCAATGGCATAATGTAAACCATTTCAAAAAATTTGGCGATAAAAAATAAATTAATTCTTTTTTCTATTATATATTATTATATTTATAATCTATTCTTGTATATGAGGGTTTTTTTTTTTAAAATCAGAATTTCCGGACCTAAAAAATACAAAATAGTGGTGCAAACCGACAAGACATTTTTTTTAATGTGGACCATTATACGTATGCCATAATAGATATATAAATAAGATGAAAATAGATAAGATCAAACGTAAACAATTAATTAACAATATGTACATAATTAGCTTTGTATGTCTAAAATATATATATGTATATATATAGACACATACAATAATGGCAAGTGTATTAAAGAGTTGGTTTGAGGTAATGACAATTATGAAGGGATATGAAATATATATGCAAAGCAGTCCCTTGATAGAAACACACAATATGCCTTAAAACGTACATCTATATAACTATAAGGTGTGACAGTTGATTCCATATATATGGTTTGAAAAGCTCAGAAAACCATCACTACTTTTTATATATCCCCACCACCCACTTCTGCTTTCCTTTCTTTTTTAATATTTTTATTTAAATTAATTTAATATCAAGTTTATTATAGTTACCTATAAAAGCATCCCACCAATTTCATTTTCTTGTATTATATTTTCGAATGCAAACTCGATCGACCACCCCACCCTAGCTACTGCACAAAAACATAAAAACTCATTGTGTTTTATTTATTATTTATTAATATAAGAGATACGAGTGAAACTCGAACTTGAGATTTCGTAGCAAATCCATACCACTAAATTAGGAAATATTAAGAAATTAATGCTAGCATATAGAATGATTTCTATGGTTCAATTTTTCTTTTTTTATCTTTTAATTTCCAAGTAAATGCACGTGAATCCCCAATAATTTCTCATGCACCAGTGGGTCCTTTAGCCAGCCCTTCTTTTGTACTCTTGCCAAAGCCAAACTCCAACCCCCAACAATCTCTCCCCCTTTCTCTTTCTTTCTCTCATTTCTTTCTCATACCAGATTTTTGTTCTTCTTCTTCTTTCTTTTCTGTTTTTATTAACAACCCATTTCTTATCTTTCTTCATTGTCCTCAACAATGGTGGAACCAAAACACACTCTTCTTTCTCTTCTTGAGGTTCTTCTTCTTATTACTATTACCACTGGTGATGCTCATGTTCAAAGTTTGGTTGAGAAGAAAGTCCTCAGCCTCCAACAATTTCAATGGAAACAAAAGAATAGTGACAGTTCAAGTTGTCTTTCCCAGAAATCAAGTAAGTCTTACTATAAAGATTAAAACGTAAAGAAAAAGATAAAAACATATATATATATATATATATATATATATATGCAGAACAGAATATATTTATTTTTATTCTGTATGTTGGGATCTGTAATCTATTAATGATTTCCTTTTTCTTTACTTTGGCCGTAGGATCTATAACTGTTTCCATTCTTTAAAAGAAACAACTCTCCCATTGGTCTCTGTCTTTATCTTTAGCTTTGTTTGATAGCTTCAAACTGTACAGTATTCACAAAAGCTTGCCCTTTACTTCACTTTACTTTCCCTTTTTTACTGCAATATTTAGCCTTTAATTATTGATTTTTGTACTTCATTATCTTTCAACTAATTAACTCTTTTTGGACTTGCATGCACATCTTCATTTTGTATGTTCTAATTAATTATAAAAAAAAAAACAACAAATTATTTCTTTTGTTTTTAACTTTCTTTTTTTTTATTATTTTATTTGGAATTGTAAGGGTGGGAGAAAGGTGCAATAATATTCGAAATGCATCACAGAGATATATGTTCAGGAGAGATAGTAGATTGGAACAAGAAGCTTCAGAAAAGATTGATTCTTGACAATCTTCATGTACGGGGACTTCAATCTCGACTTAAAAAGATTGTTTCTGGAAATCATTTACATGATGATTTGGATACTGAAATCCCATTGGTTTCAGGTGTAAGACTTCAGACCTTAAACTACTTAGTTACAGTTAACTTAGGTGGTAAAAATCTGACAGTGATTGTAGATAGTGGAAGTGATTTAACATGGGTTCAATGCCAACCTTGCAGACAATGCTATAATCAGAAAGATCCTCTTTTTAACCCTTTAGTGTCTCCTTCATACCAAAAGGTTTTATGCAATTCATCAAGTTGCCAATCTCTCCAAATTGCAACTGGGAATTCAGGTGTCTGTGGGACTAATCCACCAACCTGTAACTATGTTGTTAACTATGGTGATGGGTCTTATACCCGTGGCGAATTAGGCACAGAGCAGCTTAATTTGGGAACTAGTAGTGTCAGCAATTTCATTTTTGGGTGTGGCAGGAATAATAAAGGTCTCTTTGGAGGGGCTTCAGGGCTTGTAGGATTAGGCAGGAGTGACCTTTCAATGGTTTCGCAAACTTCTGCAATTTTCGGAGGAGTTTTTTCATATTGTTTACCAATCACAGTTCCTGATGCTTCAGGTTCTTTGGTTCTGGGAGGTAATTCTTCAGTCTACAAGAACATAACTCCTATTTCTTTCACCAGAATGGTTCTGAATCCGCGGCTACCTACCTTCTACTTTCTCAATCTAACGGGTGTTAGTATCGGTGGGGTGGCTTTGCAAGCTCCAGGGTTTGGTAAAGGCGGGATATTGATCGATTCAGGAACAGTAATTAGCAGGCTTCCTCCTTCACTTTACATGGCTCTGAAAGCAGAGTTTCTGAAACAATTTTCTGGAGTTCCTGCTGCACTGCCTTTTTCAATCTTGGATACTTGCTTTGACCTTAGTGGATATCAAGAAGTTGATATTCCTACAATCACTATGCATTTTGAGGGTGATGCTGAACTAAGTGTTGATGTAACTGGGATTTTCTACTTTGTGAAGACTGATGGATCGCATGTTTGTTTGGCTCTCGCTAGCCTTTCGTATGAAGATGAGGTGCCTATACTAGCAAATTATCAGCAGAGAAACCAGAGGGTGATATATGATACTAAGGCTTCCAAGTTGGGGTTTGCTGCAGAAGCTTGCAGTTTCAACTGAGGATATGATCCCTTAATTATTTAAGAATGGTTGTGAATATATTTCCTTGATGCATTTGCCAATTTCTTCTGTTGGTAATGATATAATAGACTTGTAATTTTCATGGTTTCACGTCACTTGTAGTAGCAATGGTAACTCATTGGGGCGAGGTATAGAATTTGTAACTACCATTTCCTGTTTCTGAGTGATTTTAAGATGTAAAAATATAATATTTCACAACAGCAAGTGAGCAAGATGCTACAATTTCCTTGTAAGAACTGTTTGAATGTATATAAACAAAATAGAAATTTAAGATAACATGGTTGAATAACCATCAGGCCCCAATCCTTCAGTAGATAATCAAATAATGAGTAAAGTTTTTCAAATCAAGCACAAGATATTTCTTTTCTTCACCGTATAACATGCAATGAGAACAAAATTTTAAGGATAAGTCGCACAAGGAATCTAAATTTCATACAGAAGATGATAGCCAATGTTATTCAACTGCATTGAGGACAAATTAAAGGCCACAACTGTCCCAGTAGAATTGATGGTTTTTGAGGGAAGAAAGTAAAAAGAAAAAAGAAACATATAAATGGTGTAAACTCTGTAAAATTTATCCACGCAAACATAAATGGGACATAGATATATCCCCTAGTGGCTATATCTCTATATGTGTTCCTGCTTCAATCTCATTCGACTGCTTTATCTTATCCTAAGCTAAAAGTACCGCCACCTACCACAAATATTTAGCGTGTGATATGCACAAAATTGTCTGCTAGATGCTCAGGTTGAAACAATTGTCTGGCACTCAATTGTGTCGGCTGTGTGAAGCAGAAACTAGTTGTGGTCCGATAGTTAGTACAAGTTTATACTGACATTAAAGTTACCCCGTTCAACCTAGAAGAGTGAAACCACCATGCTCAATTGACTGCGTTAATAGTTATTATCAACTGATGATGTCTTGAGGAATTGACAACTAGTGTCATCATAAACTAGCAATTTCCTAGATGTCATTTTTCCTTCATTTAATTCAAGAATTATCAACAAGGGATGCCATTTCAAGGTTTTTGGTTTCATCTTTTCTGGTGTTCAACATGTGTTCTGGAAGGATGGATAAGTTGGGATCACTTCTGGGTATCAAGAACAGCAGGCTAATTGGAACCATTCTCAGAATGCTCCGGATCAAAATGGCTGCCCAAAGGTTGTCAAATTCTGTTCGCGTAACCTTCAAGATGTGGAGTATGAGACCCCCAGTCCAAGTGGATGAAAGCATACCAACGTGATCAATTGACATGAGCAAAGCAAAGAATGTACCCTCTATGCCAGCAGGGCAAAGCTTAGAACTAAGTACAAGAAGAGGCATCCACTTAATGCGTCCAATCATTCGATGAGTGGCTTCATCAATCACAACAAAGAAATAATCAGGTATACCAATTTGCAAGTTCACACGCAAGACCAGTATCATATCTAGCAATCCTGATGCAGAATACAGCAACTGAGACCAGAAAAGTATATCTCGAAATGGATGATTCTTCAAAAAATTTTGGTAGATAAGCACACCACAGAGGGATCCAACTGCACCCACCGAGAATATGGACCCAACAACCTCCTGTGTAAAACATTATCAAGAGGAGTTCATACAAAATGCCCCATGTTATAAATAAAAACTTCTGAACATAGAATGGGAATGGTCCATTCAAGATGCACTTTTTTGAGAAAACCATGCAAATTGAGAAATCATAAAGCAGCAAACTTGTAAACAGAAAGAGAATGATTTGTCAATAATACATAGAAGAAAAGGGCAAACATCAGAACAGGAGCACAATGAAGAAAAAAAAAAAAAAAAAAGAGCACACTTTATTTATAATTCATATAATTGGATGTAGAAACAAAGTAACCAAAGGCATAACCAAGTATCCACTACGATTGATGTAACAAAATACAACGAATAACCAATCATATTGCACCATACATCCAAATGGATCTAATTTTAACCAACCATGAGCTTTATTGCCAGTGGCTTATGAACAATTTTCCCATCGAAATTCACATTGATCGACACTTGTTAATTAACAAGTCTTCTTGCAATAGTTCTCTAGGCACTAAAACTATGTATTGTCACCCAGCTTTTAACAAACAATTAAGTCACAGAATCATCTTCCACCCATGCATTTGTCCTTGCAAAACAGTTATAGGGTGGTTCTTCATGAAAGTGCTCTATTTGAACGGCATAGTTGGTTATTTGAAATCATATGAGTGTTCTGGTTTTGTTTTTTGGCACTTAAAGTCTCATAACACAATCAAGAACTCCCTAGGTTCGGCGACAGAGAGTTTTATTTGTCATGTAAAGCTGCTATATATCATACACTGAACTACTTATCCAACTCCGGAACCAACTCAACTAAAATCTAGTCTGAAACTAGTTAAAATTTTGTATATGCCATTCAATTCCATCCAAAGCCAAATTATCTACCAGCTATTCCAATACCGTAACACCTTTTAATGCTATTATGGAATTTTATTCAATCTCATCTTTCTTATCCCCAGTTGCCTGATTCCACTAATTCTTAGATACAAGTTCACCCATTAAAATTTGTGAATGCTGCTCCACCTTCTTGTGAAAATGACTACTTCTAATCCAGTCTACATTGTGGAACCTATATTGTCAATAAAACTATAAGGACACAAACGAGGGAGACGAACAACGAAAATTTTTTGAGACAGATGGACAAGGCAGTTTGCCAGATAAAAATCTAGGGTTGACATGAACATATGTAAGTTATGATTCTTGGCTCTTGACCGGTCGCATTGCAAAATAATAAAGGATAAATCTTATGGTGGACACATTAAAATAATATTTAAGTGCTCAAAAAGCCCTAAACACCAAGTAAATTACATAAGTTAAAACAACACATTTGCATTTATCTTATGTTTATGATGGGCACAGTACATCAAATTTTCTTTGTTTTCCTTGTGTATACATGCAAACAAGGATATATGGATATTCTTACGGCAATCAACGACACTTCCCATAAGGGGTAAAATATAAATAAATTTTCAAAAATATGCAAATTTGAACCCGTAGGATGCATTATCATTTGATAGTCATAGTCATACTTGACTTTGAATAATATGGATAACAAGCAAAAGAACAGGTACCTGTGTGAAAGATGGACCTCCCTTTGCATCCGTATACCAATAGAACATTCCTTCATGGATATTCAAGCTCACAGCAAGAGATATATACATGTACAAACACGGCCTCCATACATCCCGGCATTTGAGTGTTGACCACATAGCCTTACCAGCATCCAAGAACTTCCCATTGACCTAATTTAAAGGCTTCATATGAGCATAGAAGGAGGGCACAAAATTAATGTTCCATGTCAAATTGAAGTAAAATTACCCCTCTATAAGAAAATCTATGTCCACGGGATTCTCTCAGCATTACTCCAACCAAAATGACAAGGCCAGCTGGAATACTGAGCAACCCAAAGACACCCTGTAATAGTGGAATTTTAACAGGTCAATAAAGAGTAAAATGAAGAAAGTCACCATCTAAAAACAGAATTCGACATTTTTAACTAAATTTCTCTCACACCTGTCCATGACTGCATTATAAAAGCAGCTCTGCAAAAGGAATTCAATTTTATGCTACTGGTAGGAAGGAAATAAATAGGACTTGGTCTTGTTCTCAACTAGCTCTCAGTTTTGAGAAATTCCAGAAGTCATAAAGGTTAATTAAGATTTAAGATCCATGACCTTCTCCCAACATATCAATTTTTTTTTTTTTGCTATTTAGAGAACTACATCTTTCCAAGAATATCAATGTGTTTTTCTAAAAACAGAAAAAGTTTATCATTCTTTTTTTAATGGATATTGAGATGTTTGTTTTTCATGTTGGAAGTATGTAGGCCTCATGTTCTATTTCTCTGCTCCCACTTTCTCTGTTTTTTTTTTTTTTTTAATGTGAATACTGGAAAATTCATACAATTTATTTATTTCCCTAATATTGCAACTGGGAACTATTCAGAACAATCAGCCAATATAATAGTCTCTGTTTCGCATCGTCTTATATTCACCTCAGCCATCACCTGCCACTTGCTACAAAACCTAAAAACTAACATGCTTTCCTCAATTTTCCAATTGATTAGCCAAACCAACTTGTAAAACTAAAAGAAAAGAAAAAATTGATAATTTGCTGCTGCCAGAAAATTCCAGTGACCTAATTCTCATATACCGTCCACAAAACAGCCAGATCCCCCACAAACTTCACACATCCAATCTTCCATTGACTAAAAGACATGTTAGAACCTTTCTTCCTCAAAGTTTAAATTCTAACATCATTGGTTTCACAAACCCTGACTCAACATGAGAACATGAATTGGGTAAATTCATTTATCCTGTTGATTTTTGTTGAAGTCATATCAGTTAATATTGCAAACTGCTACAAAATGTTTTATCTACCGATAATTGCAGATATAAATGTCCACCATATAATTATCATATATTGGGATCAGAAATTTTTTCAGACTGCAAACAACCTGCATCAAATCTGGCTAAGAGCATTGGATATTAACACATGTAGAAGGCAAGTAAATGGATTGTGTTGGTTATTGAAGATGACCAATCATACTATGAACAAAAACTAACCTTTGGGCCGACTATGTGAACCAAAAATCCACTGAGTGTGAACCCCACAAGTGCTCCAATGGAAGAGCTGATTCCACACAGGCTTTGCATATCACCAGCCAGAGAAGGATGAGTTATACTGTTTTGTGTCACACATGCGTCTATGGTTACATCTGCTATAGACATACCTGCACTTCCTGCTACTAATAATAGCAGAGCAAATGCAAGTTGCAAGTTGTTCTGCAGTGATAGCACAAGCATTGAAGTCACGCTAAGAAAACCTGCAAGGAATGAGGAGGAGCCATATCGGTTAAACAACCGAATTTGCATTACAATCTATTCTCTTCCATCAATGATATCCAAAAAAAGATATATACTAAAAGTGGTAAATGTCATTTCACCTCTCCAATTTAGTTTCAATCCTAGGAAATGGGATGCAAGAAATTAAAAACACCATTGGTAAGAGAGGATTTCTTAAATAACATGCTTGATTATTCTTATTTAATTAAGAACGACAATGCTGTTTTGGAAAAAGAAAATCCTATTAATCTTGAAAAAAGTATTAGGGCTTATTTGGTTCAGCGCATTCGCGTTCAGGATTGACAGAAGGCGGAGCATAATTGACATTTTCATTCTATCATCAAGATCAAAAACTAAAATGAACGAAGTTCTAAAGCTCTAAATCAGACTTAACAACACATTAATTGCACCCGAAACTTAATCTTAAACCACAAATAAGCAATCATAGCCACCACACATGGAAAAATTAAACGAAAAAGCAGTAAAATTTACCTGCAAAAACGAAATAAGGACGCCTGCGGTATCCAAGAATAGGAATAGTATCAGTTACAAGACCCCAAAGAGGCTTAACAATCCAAGGAATTTGAAGCAAACCCAGATAGAGCTGTGCTTCAGAGGGCTGCACCTTCTGTTCATCCTTCATGTAGTATTGGGTACTAACTTTGCTCAACCCGATTCCAAGGCCCTGACTAATACCGTACACGATCACAACACCCAAGACAAAGCTCCAATGCAGTTCTTCACCAAGCATTTTGAACCATTTTACAGGCCTTGATACCAAATCCGAGAAACCTTTATTCGGGTTCTTCTCTATCTGGGGTTCTTCCATGGATTTTGATTGTTCTGGAGCAATTAGCGAACTGGGTTTTGTGAAATTTGATTAGAATGCGATTCATTCAAGATATGAACTTGGTAGCCATTTTGGATTTTTTTTTTTTCTTTGGTAATGCAAAAGGCGAGAGAGACGGAAAGAAATTGTTATTTGGAAATCCGAAATTTTCAATTTGTTGACTTCTCACAGACAAATTGCCATTGACCGATGTCATGTGCAATTTCTTTTGTCAGCATATCTCTTAGTCTTAAGAAAATCATAATAAAATTAAAAACTTTTATTATGAATTTTGATAATTTATATTCTTGGCGCCATCAGACCGAGATTCGTGGCATCCTGTCGGTAGAATTCCAGTCGGGCATGCTGATGGGCTTTGGCTCGTGGATTTGGGCTTTCTGAAGACTCTTTGGGCTTTTAATCTAAATGACAATGGGCTTTATTTTATCAGTTCTGAATGAAACTTAAATAACTACTTCTTTTTAGGTGAATTGTTTGAATATATAATAATTACTTTGTCACAAATTAAACTTTCTAAGAAGACATGTATACAAAGCTTTTGGAATAATTATAAACTAAAGTTAATAATTATAAAAGTTTTTTCTTTTTAAAAATATATCACCAACTGTAAAAGTTACAGATTTTAATGTAATAGAATATTTTGAATTTTAATAAACAAAATAATTGAAAAAATTTCCATGTTCTTAGAACAATCACAACGAAAACCTCTTAATTTCCAATATATCATTCAGAAACTTTGTCCTTTTTTTCTTGACAATAAAAATGTAGTTGAACCAAAAGCAGCCTACCAATAACCATTTTTAGCTTGCCAACTTTGATTTACAATCCTAAACAAACACAAAACCTTCCAAATGTTCATTAAAATCATAAAATGTAACCAACATAAATAATCTAACACTAATCACAGTTTAATTCTAAACTGAAATTAAATGTAGTTAATCAAGATAAAACAAAAAATCAATTAATTACTACTCCCTCAATTTCATTTTATGTCTCACTTTTAAGTAAAATCTAAATTCTATTTATCTGACACTTTTATACTTTTAATAGAATATAATTTTTTTTTCTAATTTATTTTTTCTTTTTCAATGTAAGTTAACCAATTAAATATTTTATTTTATATATTGAATTACTCAATTTTATTCTAAATTTGAGTCTAATTAATATTTTTTAATTCTAATGAAAACAACAAAAATGACAAATAAAATGGAATGAAATGAATAATTAGCAGCAATTCTCTATCTCAAATCAGGAATGAATCTTTAAAAAAAACAAATCATTTTTATTAAATTTATTTTTTCTTTTATATAGATAGAAAGAGTAGAAACTCGAATTTAAAATTTAAATTAAAATCAGCATTTATTGTTAAAATATTCCTTGAAGACCAAACTCATTTTCAATATTCATTATTTATCATAATTCTTTTTTTTATTGCCTAATCATCTTGCAAAAACCTCAAGAGCTTAAACTATGGGTGATAACGGGGAGGGGAAGGGAGGGGCGGGGTGTGGCTCCCAACTTATTGCCCTGCCCAGAGGCAAGGATTCTCCGTCCCCACTCCCGCTAGGTAGGGATGTGCAACACCCGACCCGGCCCGAATAAACCGAATAACTCGATCCGAAATAACAATTCGGGTAGAGTTATTCGGATTATATGGGTCAGATCGGATGTTAATATGTATGATATTTCAGGTTCGGGTCGGGTTAAAACATTGACCAACCCGAACCCGAATCAAGATACTATAAATATTATTCTTTTCCCTTTACCCATACCCATCTGGAACTTTCCATCTCCTCTCACGCTCACCTTCTCTCTCACACTCACCTTCTCTCTCTCTCTCACACACTCTGCTTCTCAGTAATCCAAATCTCACACTCACCTTCTCTCTCACAATCACCTTCTCTCTCTCTCTCACACTCTGCTTCTCACACTCACCTTCTCTCTCTCACACTCTCCTTCTCTCTCTTTTCTTCTCAAACATATCGATATTAGATTCTCAAGCAAGCAAATCTCTCTCCCTCTCAAGCAAAATCGTGAACCAAATCTCTCTCTCCCGATCGAGATCAAGATCGATCTACTAGATCTCTCTCCTTCGACATCCATCTCCATCGCATGCTTGTTTCGGCGTTCTCTCGATCGAGATCAAGATCGATCTATAGCAGATTTGTTCTCTTTTTTTATTGTTTTTTTTAGATCTGTTTAATATATTAATATTTCATATTTTGCTTGTGACTTTTTTTTTATCCTTGTTGGTGGGTGTTGTGATAAACTTTGATTTCTCTTTTGTTATTGAATCTGTGTTGTGTTAATGGTTGGATGAATTGTAATGTTTTTTTTTTCGTATTGAAGCTCTGGATGTGAAGGATTTGTGGATTTCGAGTTAAATGAGTTTTTCGGTTCGGGCCCCGATATTTTCGGATTTTTCGGTTCGGGCCCCTACTAGTAGTTAGGGTCGGTTCGGGGTGGGATTTTATGTATATTTCGGGTATCAGGTTATTCGGGTTCGGTTCGGGTTGGCCCGAATCCGCCCGATGCACACCCCTACCGCTGGGGATGCGGAAAAAAAATTCCCCCATCCCCGTCTCGGCAGAAATCTCCGTTACCGATAAAAATATTCAATTTTAATAAAAAATTTCGACCCGAATCAAAAATATTTTACAAAATTTAATAATCGATAACTTAAAATTAAAAATATTTAATACAATTTAAATACAAATATTTATAAATTTCTTATACAATTAAAATATAAATATTTGTAAACATTTCATACAATTCAAATATTACAAATATTTATATATTATTAATATATATATATATATATATATATTAACATATTATTTTTTTTGGGACGAAAATTTTTTTCTCCCCATTCCTGCTTCCACAGAAAAAAAAAATTCAAAAATTTTCCGTTGCTTTGAAATCGAGTCCCTACCGAAAACGGAAAATTTCCGTCCCATAATCACTCCCACCTCAAACAAAGTCAAATAGCACTTTTGTTTGAAAAAGAAATAATAATTATTTGGTAGATTTGGAATGAAAACCGAGCTGTCCAAGAAATGGATAAAAATCCTGCGGTGGGACCAGAACGGGCAGTTTGGTAAATGCAATAAAGAAACCTTAAATTGTGGGCATTAAAAAATAAAAAATTAGTTAGTATATTGGCGGTTCATTATGTTGAGTATTGAAAATTGGGGCCTAATTCACCGAAAAATGTAGCACAACAAAAATTGGTGGCACTTAAAAGCTCTTCCGCTGCCATTCATATAATAGGAAAATCATAATTAAGAGAATGAACTACCACGTGACTCTCACATGTGGAAATGTTAAGCACAAAGTTTATATAAATTTCATCACAAAATCCCTAATAATATACTCTAGGTTGTCGTTAGAAAGAGTGGTTTCGAATGCTATCCACCGTACCAACTTCTAACTATTATAAATTTTAATTTTATAATTCCGATATTATATTGAAAAATCTTTTATAATTAAAAAAAATATATATGGGCAAACTCCTATTTCTAATAATGGGTATAATTGGTAAGTCTGGACCCATTATATATCCAATTGCGAGTACATGACAGCTCATTGAATTTAGAATGGCCTCTCCTATTTGGATTTGGTAATCAGTTACAGTTAACAGTTCTAAACCTTGTACGCATTTCTCTTTAATGAAAACGAAAGAATAGTTTGCTTTTAACCTCAACTTGTGTGTGTGGTTTAATAATATCTCTAATGAAATTTCATGAATCTTGTTAATTAGATCGAGCTTTTAAGGTTTTCTTCCACATGTCGCTTTTGAAAACTTTTTATTCCACTTCAAATCTTCATTTTCAAACTCCAAATATTTATTACATTTTTTTTATTTTACCTTTATACTTGCACTTAAAATTAGATAATTAATTAATAGAATGAGATTATATAATTTTTGAAAAAAAAAAAGAGAGGTTTATTTATTTGGTACAGCAATTTATTTAATTAATTATTTTTGTTTTAGCAAAAGGATGGGGAGACAAACTAGATGCACCATCCATGCATAAATTTAGTATATGTTTTTGCAGAGCATGAATGCATTAATGCATGGGGCCATAAGTATGGAAAAGCTGATCGCAATGTTACATCAAAGTAAAAATAATTATTGCTCTCTTTTGTATAAAGAAATTTAATTATTAAATTAATTTAAAAATAGTCATTTTAAACATGCTTAGTAAACTATTCATACTCATATTAACAAAATATAAACGAACTAAAATAGTAGTAATATATATTTATTTTTTCCTGAAGCAAGAACCATACAAATATTTTTTAAATCTTTATTTTATTGAATCTAGATTACAAATTTATTAAGTAATTTACATTAATTAATTAAAAATTTAGGATAACAGTATCAAAATCAAAATTAATTAATAAATAAGTAAGCTATCGAGATCTGATTTTGGAATTCGTTTCTTCTCAATCTTTATTAGAGATACACACCCTCCTTACCTAAAGTCATTCATGGCCAACGAACCCAACCCTGCTGTTGACAATCTCTTCTATTTAATTTAATTTAATTGAATAATAATAAAATTAATAAATACTACTAAACAATTAAATTTAAATAGAAACAACACATAAGCACAAGGCCAATAAGGGAAAGAGAAGACAAAGAGAAAATACCTACAAAGCCGCTTATAGACGGCCACTAAATAACACAAATTCATTGCCGGCTCTTCTGCTCCGTCCTCTCTTTTCCTTCCATTCTCAATTAAACCCTTCTGACTGGTCACAGGATCTGCATATATATATATCCCTTTCTCTTTCTCTAACACTAATTTTCAGCTTCACCTTACTAACCTCATCATTAATGGCGAAAATCTCCAAGCAAAAAGGAAAGGGAAATACTTCAGACACTAACACTGCAAACCAGACAACAAAGACCAAACGTACGAGGAAAACTGTTCCTAGAGACTCTCCTCCTCAGCGAAGCTCCATTTATCGTGGAGTTACAAGGTTTAGTTTCATTTTAATCTTTCTAATTTTTGTTATTTTATTTTTATGTATATAAATTCGGGTTTAGGCATCGATGGACTGGTCGTTATGAAGCTCATTTGTGGGATAAGAATTGCTGGAACGAATCACAAAACAAAAAAGGCAGACAAGGTTCTTCATTCTTTTTTTTTTTTTGTTTTCTCATTAATTTCCTCTATTTCTCACTTTATTATTTATTACTGATTAGTTAATTGTTTTTATTGTTCTCTCTGATCGTGGTTCTTGAATCAACTCAAAATACAGTATATCTCGGTATAGTTTTGTTATTTATTTTCCTTTTTTTTTTAATTATTTTGAATCACATGGTTCATATCTATTTAGGGATTTTGAATTTGAATATTTATTTGTTTTGGATTTGTGTTTATGTCAGAAAAATAAATACTAAATTAGTGATAAAATTAACTTCCCTTTTATAGGAGCATATGATGAGGAAGAAGCAGCTGCACATGCCTATGACTTGGCTGCATTAAAATACTGGGGACAAGATACTATACTTAATTTCCCAGTAATTTTTTTACTCAAAATTATTTTCCCTTTTCTTTTCTTCTAGACATCGTATTCAATTTTTTTTAATATTTTGCATTTAAAGTCTTAAAAAAATAAAAAAATATAATTGGTTGTTAATTTATAATGTTGATTTCAGCTATCAAGTTATGAAGAAGAGCTCAAAGAAATGGAAGGTCAATCGAAAGAAGAATATATTGGATCCTTGAGAAGGTAATCAGTCGGAAATTTCTTTTTAGATAATTTTAATTAATTAATAAAAGTATTTTCATTGGATTTACAGGAAGAGCAGTGGATTTTCTCGTGGGGTTTCCAAATATAGAGGTGTCGCAAGGTATTAATTATACTTTTTTTTTTAAAATGTATTAATTGTACTTAATACTACAATATACTTTCTTCATAATATAATTAAAATAATAAAGAAAATGTGTAAACATGAGTACACAACCACCCAAAAGTTGGATTTTTTTTTTGAAAAGTCAATCATAATTTTACTTTGATGCAATTAAGTATAATGGTACTTATACTATATATGATTTTCAACTGTAGTCCCATACCTAAAATTAAACCTTTCGTAATGTTGATACTCTCCTAACATTTTGTCCTCAATTTCAATCAACATTAAAAACTCATTTGTCCTGAATAGGCAATAAAAGAAAAATAATATAAATGTTTTTCTTTTGTTTTTTGGGTAAAATACCATATAAAGATAAAAGTTAATGAAGATATTGATATCAATAAAAGAGCAGAATTATAACAAATGTTATTTTGATTTTACAGAGCAAAATTTTAAGTGGGACATTTTTTCTCGAAATTTTAAGGAATCTGAAAATTAGAAGAGATTTGAAATTGATGCACATTATAATTAAGCATTTAATCTTTAATTTCACTTGAATAATTACTCATGTCAGTTCAACAAAGTAGTTGATGGATAATTAGAAATAATTAATGAGAAGTTTGTGTCAGTCACAATCCATTAGATAGAAGTTATCAAGTTATGTTTGACCTTTCAAATGACAAGTTTATTCAGGCACCACCATAATGGAAGATGGGAGGCCAGAATTGGCAGAGTTTATGGCAACAAATATCTCTATCTTGGAACTTATGGTAATTATTTTCTCTTTTTCAAGATAATTTTAATTTTTTTAGATATATTAATAGTTATTATATAAGCTTAATTCATCAGAAAATAATCGATTCATAAAATTCTCTCTAAAATAAGAAAACTTTTTATAGTATTTACATTGTACATATATAATTTTGAAATTTTTTTGTCTAAATTGGATTTAGAAATTTTTTATGAATCAACTTAACAGTGTATTGACACATAGAATTAGTAACCCTGTATCCATTATTTTTTCAACTCCTTTTAAATTATTTGTCATATGTGCCATTCTCTTATTAATTTGGTCCGTAAATTTATTTATGAATTCAATTTAAATAAGTTACTAAAGTCTAGAAGATATCTTTTGGTTTTTCATTTTGGCATATTGTATTACATATTGGAATTTATAACAAGGTTTTGGAGATAATGTTGTAAAAAATAGCAATTTAAATTAAGAGACATAATTAACGTTGGTATATATAGTTAAGGTTTTATTATTATTATTATTATTTATTTTGTTAGAAACGTGTGTTTTGCATTTCTTTTTCTTTTTTTTTATTCCGATTTAAGTGAAAATAAATAAATTAGTCGACAGTCGTAGATGATTTTTTTTCAATTAAATTTGAAAAAAAGGGTAATTTAGTCAAAATAGTAGGATAAAGAGAGGAGGGTCTATAAGTAAGAAATATCCAATCGGGTTGGTCGGGATATGGATCACCAAACCTCAACTGCTTAGTGAAGCTATTTAAAATTTCCAACTTATACCAAAATCTTCATGCAAATTAAATTTCTTCAATATTATTCCCAAACTACCCTTCATAATTTTATCAATTCTCTTTACAGCCACTCAAGAAGAGGCAGCCATTGCTTATGACGTGGCAGCTATTGAGTACCGTGGACTTAATGCCGTTACAAATTTTGACCTTAGCCGTTACATTAAATGGTTACGTCCTAATACTCAAAATAACCCTCAACAAAACCCTGACACCGGTACCATGCCAAACCCTAATCAACACCTCCGATTAGATTTCACATCCTACCAACAAAGCTCAAGTTCGACGGAAACAACCGTGTCTCCACCGCGGCTTAGTGGCCGTGGTGGCAATGGCTCAGCTTCATCTGCATTAGGGTTACTTTTCCAATCCTCAAAGTTCCAAGAAATGCTAGAGAGAACATCAACCAATGAATGCCCTTTCACACCACCGGAGTCCGAACTGCCACGCCGTAGCTTCCCGGATGACATTCAGACATTTTTTGGTAGTCAAGATTCCGGTAGCTTGACGACGGAGGGTGATGACATTATTTTTGGAGACTTATTAAATACATTTACTTCACCAGTTTTTGAATGTGAACTTGAGTATTAAAGCAGGAAATTAAGCAAAATAAACATATCCTTATGCGGAGGGTTTTATGCTGTGAATATGAATTAAGTTAACAATGGTGGTGGTGATGATGAACAAGGGTGGGGTGAGGATAGAGAGACGATTTTTAGAATATTATTCTTTTATTTATAATTATTTTGATTTTAAGTTTTGAGACACATGTTTGTTTCTTTCCTAGTTAAAATGAGGGATTATTCTGTATTTTTTCTTCAATTACATGTAGATATTGGAGGGATAGACAATCATTTATCAATTATTTATCTTAATTTAATAAGACAAGTTGATGACTAAGGCAATTTTTTATTTTATTTTATTTTGTCATTCACGCATGCTTGAACATTGATGGTGGTGGTAATGTTTTAAATAGTTATTTATTTAAATCTAATTAATTCTCACATTTATCATTTATGGTTTAATATGTTTATTTTAGCCATAATTTTATGATGACTGACCCCAACTTAATTAAATACATATGTTTTCTGTTCTGCGAGAGATATATATATATATATATTGTTCTGAATGGATTGATTTTAATAAATCCAAGTGTAAAATAATTCAACTTATGTACTCATTAATAATTCAACATTCAATCCTCTCATCATAGACATTCCACCAATAAAATTATACGTAATGTGGGATATCAAATGCGATCACATCTTCTCGTACCCTCTATCGAAAAAAAGAGAGTTGAACATCCAACCTATAAAAAAATAACTAACATCTAAATGAATTTTATAATTTTCCCTTAGATTTTTTATTAGAGGTGGCAAATGGGTGGGTTGGACGGGTTTGGGTTGGGTTATAAATGGGTTGGGTCATAAATGGATCAAAAATATATGGGTCATAAACGGGTCAATACCCAAATGGGTTGGGTGGATTTGGGTCGACCCATTTAATTTTTTTAATGAAAAATAATTATCAATATAATAACATACTATAAATATTATTATAAAAATATTGGCCCAAATGGGTCGGTGAAAATCCAAACGGATCGGGATATCGGTTGATTTATAACTGTCCAATTTACTATTCATTTGGTAAAAAATTTGGCAGTATAACGGCTATATATATAACATACCCTTCCTACAATTCAAACAATCCATAGTCACACACAGGGGCACAACAACACAATAATTCATAAACCAAGTGGCCCTTTTTCTATTTTTAAGCCAATTATGTAATCCTAAATTATTTCACTCACTTTCTAAGGTCAATTTCTCCCAAAATTAATTTTATAATTCTTAAAATATATAAATTAGTCTCCCTGCAAAATTTCAGCTCAAATAAAGTCCGTTTTTCGATCTGGTACATTTAAATCAGTCCGTTTCGACAATTTTCAGTTTTACCAAAAAATTAATTTTTCGCTGTAAAATTTTTTTAAATATTAATCTAAGTCTATATATACAATTAAAATAATTTTTAGAGGTTATTTGCTATTTTTAGAGATCTAGTCAAATTTTGGTCAAACCAAATAACCTTTAAAACGAGCCGATTTTTTTTATTTATTTTTGACTTTTGGATATCTATTTGAGTTCATTTTTCTCCACATTTTACCCTCGAACTCCTTGTGACTAGTATTTTCCGATGGTCAAATAAAATATTTTTTTATCTCCGGGTGTAATTTTTGTCACCAGTACACTATTTACTGTCGAAAAATACTATTCACGACTAACCCGATAACTCGACCATTACAAATCTAACCAACAAAATATGCATGCACATTACAAAATAATAATACAATGGGACAGTTTAAGCAAAAGATCTTGTTCATTAAGGCAAAAGTTTTTAATACTAAATAAATAATGAAAAAAAAAAGAACAAACACCCATTGAGTCTAGGAAGAATGACCCAAATGGGTTATATTTTATGTGGGTAGATTTTGGGTGGGTTTAAATGTGTCAATTTTTTAGTTGAATTGGGTTTGAATCAATTTTTTTTGGGTGTGTTTGGGTGATTTGTTGGGTTTTGGATAATTTTGACATGTCTATTTTTTATTCAATTATCTGCTATAGCCTAACACTCTGTTTGGATGATGATTATGCATGATTGAATAGTATGTATTGTCTTGTATTTTATGGTTTTCTAATAATGTGTTGTATGTTACAATGTTTTAGTAACTGTATAATTTCATGATGTATTTTACTGTATTATATTATTTAATAAAGGATTAATTTACCAAAATATCCTTCTTCATAAAGACTCCTTAATTACATTCCACTATATGTTACGTTTTTTAGTAAAATTTAAATTCCATTTATATGACTTTTTTAGATTTTTAATGAAATTTATTTTTTTTTTCGAATAAAAATTCACTTGTTTAAAACTAATTAAATTTAAGTTTAACTTAAATTTTAGTTTTAATCGCTCAATTTAATCATAAATTTAAGTCAAATTAATAATTTCTTGATTTTAGTGAAAACAACAAAAGAATCAAGTATAATGAAATGGAGGGTATCTATTTAACAAAATAATAACTTTATTAATAACTTAAAACACATTTTCCTTTTTCTAGTCATTAATTATGTTTTATAAATTTATTTCTATAATTTAATAGTTGATACTTACAAATAAATAAATTAATAATGAATATATATTTAGACAAGCATTTTTACATAAATATTATATATTTAGAAAAAACAAATTGAAAAAAAATAAAACATATGCACAATGGGAGTGCACAGGTGTGTTGTTGTAGGTTTATATATAAGGTATTTTGATAAGTGAAAAAGGATATTTTTGAAAAGTAAAAAATAAAACCGTAGAAATAAACATATATAATGAATTATTTATCTTGTTGTTTAGATATTGTTCTAACTGTATGGGATGATATTGATACGAATTAAATTTATTTATGTTTTTACATGATATTTTATGTATAACAAAAATCAACTGCATGTTATAAACCAGTTATATATGTACGTAAAAAATTATTCGTACACTACACATAAGCCCAGTAATGAATGATATCTACGTTAGAATAATGCAATTAGGATGGACATTTTTGCCAATAAAAAAACAAAGCATGGACCACAACACAGAATTGTGCATGGAGACGCATTGGTTGTTGGCTGAAGTAATTACAGAGCTGTTGGGATTTAATTCTTTCTATTGATTTATTTATATTTTTGTCAATGCCATTCTTACTCATATTTCATATCTACTTCACCACTACCAACCATCCATTGCACATTTGGAATTATGTAATAGGGCTGTAATTAATCAAGGTAGCTAGAGGATATGAGATACTACATACATACCTCTATTTAATTACTTTCAAAATTTCATACTACTAATTCATTTTCCGACTCTTTTAAGTGTTTGAAAACTCAACCAAACATCTCTAGTTAAAAAAAAAAATCATTTCATCTCATCACTCAAAAAGTAACACCTCTATAATTTTATTATTCATTCCTAAAATGCAATGCAATGTTATTAAAATCGGATTGGACTGACTTATTAGACATGTTTAACCGTAAACCGCCAGCTAACGGACGTTTTAACAGGAAGAAGTAGTTTCTTTTTTTTAAAAAAAGAAATCAAGGGAATAACTTTTGAGTCAAATGAATTTGTACGAGTTAATAGAGAACATCTCGCAGTACCCGGTTCAAAATTTTGGGAGAGGTCTCAGGGTCAGGACCATCTAAGCCCTTCCCTGTAACCTCCACCCTCAAGGCTGCAGAGTTGGAAATAAAAACTACAATGCCAATTTACATTAAGAGAACAAAAAAATCTGAAGATTCAGATTTGAAGCTGTTTATCAAAATGTTCATACAACTGATTCTTTTATACCCTCAGACAATGATTCTTGTCTAGTTGTGCTTCTGATGAATTGAGATTGGACAGACAAGAACCAACGAATACAGTTTGTGTTCAGAGATTGAACAGCAAAATGATGGTGGCACTCTGTAATTAAACTGTGCAGCAGAGTTTTGTATCAATTGAAGCCAAGCTTATGCAAAATGCTTGATAACCAGTCAAAGGATATCTGGAAAAGAAAGCCATTATTGTGTCATATTTTATTCCATTTCCTTCATAACTAAATGCTAAGCTTTTCACAAATATTTTTGAAGCAAGGTTTCACATCGCAAAATCTTACAATCCATGAGAAATGATTACCAGTGCATTTTGGCTTTCTACTACTGGAATTATGGATTTTTTCTTGCATGGACCCCGGTCTATGATAGACCAGGCCAATGACTGTCATTAGCTTGATTTGCATAGCTCAGGTCTAGGCAAGTATTATTTGAACTTATGAATAGGAGGAAGATTGCAAGTTCGAGTTTTAGTGTTGGAGCCTTATGAAACAACAATTACAATAAAGAAAGAAAGAAAAGTATGCACCTGAAATCCATCACAAACTTTGATTTTCCCACCCGTCCAAGCTGCAATATTGTCTGCTTTCCATTATCCTAGTCGAGAAATCATTAATCAACAACCACAAACTTTTGAACTAATCTTATTCATAGAGTTTTCTGAGTTCAGGATTCACATTTACCTCCAATTTCAACTGGAAATTCTTTACTGATCGTTGTATTCTAAGCCCAGCTCTGCCCCTATCTCTGTAGTCTAACTCATATTGCCTTAAAAACTTCTAAAACAAAACAAATCAATGCCAAGCATGAAAATAAAACAATAAATTAATTTCCTTTTTTTTTTTTGGTTGTAAAAGAAGAACATATTCTCTTGGATCTTACATTATTGTAATGTGGAGTTCTTGAACATAACTTGTGTACTTTGTCCATTTTTGCCTCCCAATCCTTGGGCAGACCATTAATGTGCTGCATCTATTCCATAGAAAATAGCAAGCCACTGAACATAATTCCAAATTCAAATGACAAATAAATCACCGTTTCAATAAAATGAGGATTTTTACCTGAGCAGTATTTTTTAGCTGCATAGATTGGTGCTTTGGGATGAAAACCCTCATGCTTCTGTAACACCCAGTGCAGGTGGTTATAGTAGGCACAAAGCTGCAAAAAAAAAGAAAAAAAAAAAGAAAATGAAATTGATAACAATAAGGAGAAGAAAAAACAAAAAGGAAGTGGAGTCTGCCTTACCTAACAATAGCAAGGAGTGGATTCCGCTGCCTAGATTGGGAATTTGTGCTGCCAAACTGCAAAGAAACACAAGTATTTTCAAGTTTATTTTGGGATTATCAGATCATCTTCTATATGTGGTATTGGTTTTGTTAAGTTTTAGGTTTCTCAGGAATCAAACCTGATCCCAAATATGGTATTTGGAACCCATAAAATTAGCTGTTACATTCCCAACAAAACTATCATCGGAACTAGACACAAGTCCCTTCAGATTCTGAGCTATGGTAAATACTGACTTCCCATTTTGCCGCTTATGATGAGCTATAGCTAGTTTCCGATCCTGCCTTCCCTGACCTTCCTGTAATGTTAACATATGCAAGAGCAAATTTTCAGTCCTGCTGCTGGACTTGAGAAATCACTTCTTGAACAATGTAGATGAATTTCAAGTCCAAACCAGATGATCATTTGAAGAAGAACTCATCTAAGGTATCAAATTTCTTCAATTTTTTTCCCAATACAATTTTCTGGAATTTCAATTTCAACAGTATTTTTGCCGCCATTAATAAGTGAAAAGTGTAAAAATCATTCTTTTTCGACTCAAAATATAAAACTACATGTGATTAGAAGGATTCTACCTAAAAAGAAAAATCCATGCAGTCCTCACATTAAGGAGCAAGCAGAGCCATCATGGCATGATTATTAGATCAAAGCGTCATCAAGAATTCATAAATCTAGGATAAAAGCAAAAGAATTCACTAGTTTCAGAGATCTTACATTGGTATAAAGTGAGTAGATAGTCCCACCATTTAAACCTTTTGGCAACTTTTCCTTCACAATAATACAAGTACATCTCCCAATATCCAATGGCAACGGCCTACATAACAAAGCCCTGAAAAGATAATAAAAGAAAAAATTAGTTTAACAAATCAACAATTAGGCCACAGATCAATTACACTAATTGAAGGGTATTATAAGTATAAATGAACCTATTAGGTAATGTAGACCAAGAAGAAGCAGGAGCAGTCTCAGAATCCGAATGATCCCAAATTTTCAAAGAAGAAGCTGAGTTCTCAGACTCAAAGTCCCATAAAATGGACTTGTAACCATTTTCAGGCTCATTCATTTGCATACACAGCTGAAGGGACGATCGCTTTAGAGCTCTACCAGTGGACAAAGATTTCATATTTGAAAACTTCCTTGGCAGAATTGGAACAGACCCATCTGCGGATATGGGTTTATTGTTTGTGGGTATTGCATTTTCTTTGTCATTTTCACCGATGGGATTGTTCTCTTTGTTGCTTCTGAAAGCTCCCCTGAGATCTCCTTCACTACAGGTGTGATGGTGTTTGGATTCAGTAAGGGGATTAACACTAACAGAGAAGGAATTGTATGAAGATTGGCTTAGAACTGTTGGTTTCTTAAATCCAGCCATTTCTAAGGGAGAAAGAAAAGATAGAGATTTTTGGTTACGGTTTGGGTTTTGATTAGAAAAAATTAAGTAACGAGATTATGGGAATCTGGTGTTCTTCTTCTTTATTGAAGCAATCATTGTTAAAGGTGAGAGCTATTCATAAATGAAGTTCAAGAACTGGAAATTGGCTTTGTTTTGGTGGTATTTAAAGATTGAAGCTTTTCCAAATCCAGTTGATGAATTAATGTCCATCTGTCTCTCTCTATGTATAGGTTCTTTTATGGTAATTTGATAATTCCCAAGAAGTAGAAAGAGGCAGTCCTGATTTTGCCACGTAAGCATCTGCTGGTGGGACCAAAATGATCAAGGGGGTGGGAATGAATTTTTAAGATGATTTTGATGGTGATGATGGGTCCCATATATTTGAATTTGAAAGTGTTAGAGAGATGTGCAGAGTTTTGTTGGGTAGTGGGTTTTTAATATCTGGGGGCTAACGGTAACTGTTGGAAAGTGTTAAACTTATCGCGTTGTTATTTGGTTGTTTGTTGATTAGAGTTGTTTCGTTTGAGATGAAGGATTATGAGCGGGAACACGGTTTGAATAATAGTAGCTTTTTTTTTTTTTATTAAAAATAAAAATTTTAAAAATCACATATTAGACCGACATTTATTGATTTAAGTGATTCGACAATTATTTATTTTGAGATTAGCAATAATTTCTTTTAAGTTATTGGATTTGCTTATATGACTAAAGAGTTCTAATCCTATAGCAATAAATAGATTCAATTCGATATATAAACTTATACTAGTAGTCAAACCAAAAAAAAAATTTATATATTCGAGCTCTTTTCTTCTCACCATAAGAAATAACATTCCTCAAATTGCCCACCACTGTAGGGCCTTCGTTGCTTGGGCCAGCCTCTCCAATAGGTTTTTTTGTTAGTTGACCTATAGTCAACTTCAAGAAGGATGAACAAAAAAATTCATTAGTACATGAGATGTTTTTAGACCCCGCAAATGAATAGGGTCAAATCAATTCAGGCTGGATTGAAATCAATCGAATTAAAGACAAATTGAGTTATAAATAAATCGAATTGGATCAATCCGTTTGCTATTTTTTTTCTTATTTTCATAAGACAATTATAATTAGATGAACATTTAATCTAGTAGACTTCTCAAACAACAAATTCAAACCAACCTATTATAAAGAAATTAAATTTGGATCAATTTTACATGTAAAAGTGACAATTTTCATGCATTAATTTCAAATGAAAAAAAAAATTTTAGATAGTTAATAGTTCATTTAATGGGTTTATTAATAAATAAAGTATGTAAAGATAAAATAAGATAAGATAATGTAATAATGTATCGTTTGAAATAAAAAAGATAGTGATAAGTATCTAATATGATTCTTGTAGTACTATATCTGCCATAATTATGTTTTTCTTCTCTATTGCTTTTCTTTGTGATATAAAATATCTTTTTTTAAAACTCTCTATTTCTATGATTTAGAATTCTAATTCCATCTCTGTAAATTTGCTATGATCGATTGTGAATGAATATATGCGCTAAAAGGGTATGCTTATGTTATTGAGCCAGCCATTTCTGCAGTATTCTTTTATACTAGTTTTCGGAAATTCTCCATAATTCGACATGTAAAAAATAAGATGGATTGGCCACAATTTTAGGGCCAAATTGCTTTTTTCTTTATAGAAAGCCTTTGTTTTCTTTACAAATTATGTCCACATGAAACACTATCTCTTTATAAAGTTACGGATAAAGTTTTTTAAGCGAAAAATAGCTAGAATTTTATATTAGCTTCATATATATAAAAGAACATATAATTTGTGTGTATATACCTTAACTTGATCAGTTGCTTTGCTATGGATCACACGAAGCGTAACGAAATACGTAGCAAAAGGAAGCATGATAACTCCGCCTGATCAAATATCTCACAGAAAGAAATTGGGAAGATCTGTGATTGACGTAAGCAAAAAGAAAAAAGAAACAGAGCAATAGCATAAGATTAAAAGAGAGAGAGAGAGAGAGGAGGAAGGCAGCACTTGAAGTGGATATGGCTGTGGCTGGTGGCTGAAGGTGGGAATCAAAAACCCTCTTCAGGTTCGCATCTGCTTCTTCTAGATTCTTATGGTTGCGCACATCAGATAAATAAAAATAAATTAGCAGAGCAAAATATAGACACCAGCAATTTAACGTGCTTCACCCAAAACGTTTGAATTACGTCCACGGGACAAACTCCGAAAATATTTATTCAACTAATAAAATTAATGGGTACAAAAGAGAAAGACAACACAATAATTTTGAGATAAACCCAAAATAGTGGCACACTAATATTTCCCAAACTCACTATTTTGTCACTCCCCTTTTAGAAAATATCCCAATTATTTTTCTAAACAACTTCTCTCTCTCTATTTACAAAACTGAAGGATGAATTGAACTAAACTGGGAAGGCCTATTTATAAGAAAAATATACGCGTTTGTTACGCGTAAACCACCTACCAATTGTTGAAAAATTTCCAGCTGCAGTTGCAATCTTTGAAAGAAAATTGTTGCCGCAATTGTTGAATTTTCCTTTCATTTGACTTTTCAACTTCAACCCTCCCTTTTTTTTTTCTTTCTTTTCAAACATATGTGGGCCCCACCATGTGAAGGAAACCCACATCTAACAATTCTCCCGGTTCCGACTACATGGTGGGGGGCTCCACTAGTCCTGCAGCTAGCCGACAATACTCAAAATTCTGTCTTGGTAGAGTTTTCGTTAACATGTCTGACCCATTTTCTTCCGTATGGATCTTTTCAAGCTGTAGTAGCTTCTTCTCCATCACATCCCTTATCCAATGATATCTCACATCAATATGTTTTGATCTCGAATGGAAGTAGGCATTCTTTCCAAGATGAATTGCACTCTGACTATCACAGAATAGCTGATATTTGCCTTGCTGCAAACCAAGTTCTTTCAAAAACTTCTTCATCCATAGCAACTCTTTACAAGCTTCCGTTGCTGCTATAAACTCCGCTTCAGTCGTAGAAAGTGCAACACACTTTTGTAATTTTGACTGCCATAACACAGCTCCCCCTGCAAAGGTAATCAGGTAACCAGAAGTGAATTTTCTAGAATCCACATCGCCAGCCATATCTGCATCTGTGTATCCAGCTAACACAGGTTTGTCATTTCCAAAACATAGACATATTTTGGAAGTTCCTCGAAGATACCTGAAAATCCATTTTACTGCAGCCCAATATTCCTTTCCTGGATTTGAAAGAAATCTACTCACAACTCCAACTGTATGAGCGATATCTAGCCGTGTGCACACCATAACATACATTAAACTTCCAACTGCTGAAGCATATGGAACTTTATCCATCTCTTCCTTCTCTCTGTCTATAGAAGGGTTTTGTTCAGAATTCAGCTTAAAGTGAGTAGCAAGAGGACAATTAACTGCTTTAGCCTTGTCCATATTAAATCTCTGAAATATTTTCTCAATGTACCTCTCTTATAACAACCACAATTTCTTGACGCCTCTGTCTCTGATAATATTCATGCCAAGAATCTGCTTTGCTGGCCCCAAGTATTTCATAGCAAAAAGACTTACTCAACTGCTTCTTCGAATTATTAATTCTGAAAACATTCTGGCCAGCAATCAACATATCATCCACATAAAGCAAAAGGATAATGAAATCATCATCAGAGAATTTTTGCACAAAAAATACAATGGTCTGAAATAGTTTTTTTGTAGCCTTGCTCCCCCATAACAGACTCAAACTTCTTATACCACTGTCTCGGTGCCTGTTTTAAGCCGTAGAGGCTTTTCTTTAACTTGCAAACATAATTCTCTTTTCCTCTTTCTTTGAACCCTTTTGGTTGCTCCATGTATATCTCTTCTTCCAAATTACCATGCAGGAAGGCAGTTTTGACATCCATTTGTTCAACCTCCAGGTCAAGACTTGCTGCTAACCCCAACACTGTTCGAATAGATGTCATTTTCACAACTGGTGAGAAAATTTCATCAAAGTCAACTCCTTTTCTTTGACTGAATCCCTTGAGAACCAGTCTGGCGTTGTAACGTGGACTGGAACTGTGTTTTTCATGCTTAATCCTGAACACCCATCTATTTTTCAAGGCCCTTCTGTCTTTGGGCAACTTCATCAGTTCAAAAGTTTTGTTCTCATGCAAGGACTTCATCTCATCTTGCATGGCCTCAATCCATTTCTGTTTGGATTCATCATCTATGACTTCTTGATAACTCTCAGGTTCTCCCCCTTCAGTAATAATCACATACTGGTCTCGAGGATATCTGAAAGATGGCCATCTTATTCTTTCACTTCTCCTTTGTGGAGGTGGTGTTCCTCTTGGAACCGGAGAAGCCATAGGTGTTGGTGCTGGAATATCATCTTGATCATCATCATCATCAGAACCAACTTCTATAGGAGCATCATCATCATCAGGTGGATAAACTTCATCTTCATCTCCAACTTCTCTTGGCACCGGTATTGGAGGAATTAATTTTAAATCTGATAAGTCGCCATTGGAATCAGGAACATCCTTCTTCATTTTGTCAATGTCTTCAATGGTCTCATCTTCAACAAATACAGCATCATGACTCCTAACAAGTTTCTTTTCAATAGGATCATAAAATCTATAGCCAAATTGATCTTAACCATAGCCAATAAAAATACACTGTCTTGTCTTGGCATCAAGTTTGGACCTCTCATCCTTGGGGATATGAACAAATGCTTTACAGCCAAATACCCGCAGATGATCATAGGAAACATCTTTTCCTGACCATACTCTTTTTGGAACATCCATCTTGAGAGGAGTACAAGGTGAACGATTCAACATATGTGCAACTGTGAGTATAGCTTCACCCCAAAATTTCTTTGGCAACTTTGCATGTGAGAGTATACATCTGACTCTTTCCATCAAAGTTCTGTTCATCCTCTCAGCTAAGCCATTCAACTGCGGTGTCTTTGGAGGTGTCATCTGATGCCGAATACCATGCTCTTTGCAATAAACATCAAATGGCCCAGTGTATTCTCCACCATTATCCGTCCGGATGCATTTCAACTTCTTCCCAGTCTGTCTCTCAACTGAGGCATGAAATTCTTTGAAGACATCTAGCACCTGATCTTTTGTCTTTAGAAGATATACCCACTTCTTCAGAAGATATACCCACGTCTTCCTCGAATGATCATCAATGAAAGTCAAAAAATACTGAGCACCACCAAGTGACTTTGGCATTGGTCCACACAAATCTGAGTGAACGAGATCTAACACATTCTTCATTCTGGAAGGAAGAGAACTTTTAAAAGCAACTCTATTTTGCTTTCCAAATAGACAATCAGCACATTTTTCTAAGTGTACTTCATCCATATCGGGCAATACTTTCTTCTTGGCGAGGCTTTTCATTGCTTTTTCTCCCATGTGGCCAAGTCTCCGATGCCACCGTTCAATTGTACTATCTTTCTCCACTGCAGCTACTGTGTCGGTGGAGAGCTTTGCTTCCATCACATATAAAGTTGTATGATTTTTACCTCTAGCCACTACTAATGAGCCTTTTGTAAGCTTCCATTTGTCATAAATGAAGGAGCTGCAATATACCTTATTTCCAAGTTTGCGTACAGAGATCAAATTCAGGCGCATGTCTGGAATATGCCTGACATCCTTCAGAATTAGTCTAGTACCATTCTCTATTTTCAAGCAAACGTCTCCTCTACCAACAATCTTTGACAAGCCTTCATTTCCCATCTTAACAACACCAAAATCTCCAGGTGTGTATGATGAGAAGAATTCTCTACGGAATGTAGCATGAATGGTAGCACCACTATCAAGTACCCAATTGGACTCCTGAGATACAAGATTAATAACATCTTCATCATAAATGATATTGAATTCATCTATGATATTAGTCTGTTCGTCATCACTGCTGTCGTCTCTCTTCACAGCTCTGCTTCGGTTCTCTTGTTCCTTTTTGAACTTTCTACAGAACTTTTTAATGTGACCCTTCTTTTTACAGTGATGGCATTCAACATTGGTATATTTGTTTGACTTTCCTCTGCTCTTGCCTCTAGGGTTTTGTTCCCTAGATTATCTCCTTCCTCTAGATTCTGCAACTAGAACATCTGATTGTGATAGATTATCTCCTTCCTCTAGATTCTGCAACTAGAACATCTGATTGTGATGAAGAAGATGAGGCTTGTGATCTCCTTCTCATTTCTTCATTCAGGATACTACTCTTTACAATCTCCATGTTTACCACACTATTGGGTGCAGTGTTGGTGATAGAGATCTTCAAAGTCTCCCAAGACTGTGGCAGAGAGGCTAACACCAATAAAGCAAATACTTCATTATCCAACTTTACTCCCATTCTGTTTAACTGATCCTGGATCCCTTCCATCTCGTTCAAGTGATCTGGCAAGGAAGTTTATTCTCTATATCTTACTTGCACCAACTTGGTCAAGTAAAATAATTTATTATTTCCCGTCTTTGAAGAGTACAATGTCTCTAGCTTACTCCACAGTATTCTGGCATCTGTCTCATTACAGATATGATTGAACACATTGTCTTCGATAAATTGTCGGATAAAACTGCACACCTGCTCGTGGTCAAACTTCCACTCCTCATCGGTTTTACCTTCGGGTTTAGCTGTGGCAAACACCGGCAAATGCATCTTCGTCACAACTAGAAGATCTTTCATCTTTTTACTCCAGATGTGGTAGTTTGAGCCATTTAAGTAGATCATTCTGCTATTTTTTGCCTCCATTTAGATCGGAATTCGATGAACTTCTTCGATCCAAAAAAAATTCTGATGATGAATAGTACCCGTATACGTGAATAGTAACCGTATAAGTGAATAGTGCCGTATACATAAACAGTACTCAAGGAAAAATCTTTTCTGATGTGGAAGATCAGTCTACGCTGTAACCACAGAGCATACTAAGAAATAACTTTGGCTCTGATACCAGTTGTTGGGCACAGCGGATAAATAAAAATAAAATAGCAGAGCAAAATATAGATACCAGCAATTTAACGTGGTTCACCCAAAACGTTTGGATTACGTCCACGGGACAAACTCCGAAAATATTTCTTCCACTAATAAAATTAATGGGTACAAGAGAGAAAGGAAACACAATAATTTTGAGATAAACCCAAAATAGTGGCACACTAGTATTTCCCAAACTCACTATTTTGTCACTCCCCTTTTAGAAAATATTCCAATTATTTTTCTAAACAACTTTTCTCTCTCTATTTACAAAACTGAAGGATGAATTGAACTAAACTGGGAAAGCCTATTTATAGGAAAAATATACGCGTTTGTTACGCGTAAACCACCTACCAATTGTTGAAAAATTTCCAGCCGCAGTTGCAATCTTTGAAAAAAAATTGTTGCCGCAATTGTTGAATTTTCCTTTCATTTGACTTTTCAACTTCAACCCTCCCTTTTTTTTCTTTCTTTTGAAACATATGTGGGCCCTACCATGTGGAGGAAACCCACATCCAACACTTATAGCCAGCACTGCTTCACAATGGCAACAACTCTTAATTCATTGCTATCAAACATATAACTGTGTTTCTATTAAACACGGCGGATTAAAATCTGAAGTAAAACACTTTGTTATGAAAAGAAAATGAAAATCAGCAGTAATATGAACATTTAATCCAATAGAGTTCTCAAACAACAAATTCAAACCAACCCATAAAAAAAATAGATTTGAATCGATTTTACATATAAAAGTAACAACTTTTATGCATTAATTTCCAATGAAAAAGAATTAAACAGTCAATAATAATCCGTGAGCTTATCATCAATTAACATGTAAAAAAGATAAAGATAAGATAATGTAACAACATACTATCTGAAATAAAAAAAAAAATAATATGATTTTTCTAGTTATGTTTTTTTTTTCTCTCTCTGTTGCTTTTCTTTATGATATAAAATAAATTTTTTCAAAATTCTCTATTTCTATCGTTTAGTTTATTTTTTTAGTTATATTATTTAAAATTCTAATTCCATCCCCATAAATTTGCTATGATCAATTATGAATGTATATATAAGCTAAAAGGGCAGGCTCATTTGTGGCTTTTGTATGCCCATGTTGTTGAGCCAGTCATATCTGCAAGTATTCCTTCACAGTGGCTCCCGACGATTCTTCATGACTTGACATGTATGGATCAAGATGGATTGACCATAATCCTATTCGATTTTTTTCAAGTCATATGAGTTGGATTATGTTTAAATCATTAACAAATTGAGTTGAATTTACGGATCGGTTAAAATTTTGATGGGTGTAAATGTTTTTGCATTGTCTCCATTTATTTTTATTTTTTCCTTCTATTTAACTTCTTAATGCCTTTAATTTTGCTCCTATTTAAATGCATAATATGATAAAATAATGGGTCAAATAGAATCGATTTTTAACCAATTACAATATAATGGAAAAAATTCCAAAATTGAACGGCTAAAATTAAGGGTGAGCAAAAAAATCGATGGACTCGGTTAACCGAAAAAAAAATTCGAAACCGAACCGATAGACTGATTAACCGATTGTAATGGACTGATTAACGGTTAGTGTTTTGAAAAAACCGATATTAATGGACAGGTTATTGATTTTTGACTCGTGTGACTGGTTAACTGAATCGAAACCGAATTTTTAGTTAATTTATTAATTATTTACTATGTCCATATTTATTATTTTTTGATTTATCAAATTTTCAATAATGAAAATCAGAATATATTCGAAAAATTATATAACAATTTATCCTAATTAAACGTGATAATGTATTTTTTTTCATTATACTAATTATTTTAAAGTTTTTAAATTTTTTTAATTGGCTATTAGTAAGTACAACAATTTATCTAATTAAAAATGATTATGGACCGGTTAATTTATTTACTTATTAAATATTAATTTTTGAAAACAAATTTTCTTATATCCACCAAATATTTTTATTTTAACAACAATAATGTTATATTATAGTGAAAAAATTTTAATTTTTAAGTACCTTGAACATTTTAATTTTATTTATGAATACATTTTATAATTATAGTGGTTAACCGAAAAATGTTGAATAACCGGTCCGAAAATCCGAAACCGATGGACTGATTAACCGATAGTAACGGACTGATTAATGGTTAGTATTTTGAAAAAATCGATATTAATGGATTAATTTTTTTTGGGCTTAACCGGCCCATGCTCACCCCTAGCTAAAATAATGATATAAAGGTATTGCTTGGAATAAATGAATTTCATAAAATTTTATGGAATTCATTTGTAATTCTCATTTTTCATGCATGGAATGCGAAAAAAATAGGAATTAAATTCATATAATTCAATTCTATAGAATTCGTTATACTTTCACCAAATTCCATCAAAATAAGTGAAATTTGCAAATGAATTCCATATTTTTAAGAGTTAAAATTGAAAAAACTATAATACCCTCTTAATCATTTGTTATAAGTAAATTACTTTTATGTAGTTAATGTCTGTTATTGTTTTTTTTCCATCACTATTCTTCTCCCTCTCTTATCACTATTCTTCTATCACCTAAAATCACCATCACCGGATTTTGACTCGTTTCCGTTGGATTTTTACGGACTAAATTTATTTGGTATGTATGATTTTTTTAATAATATTATTACTCAAATCAAATTTCTGAAATATTAATATGAATTACTTTTTTTTAACTATATTATTATTGATTCAGTATTTATCGAAAATTTTAAAATAATGATTAATGGTTGTTAATTTTTTTTTATTTGGAGTAATCGAAAGAAGATATCAAAATTGGCATTAAGAATATTTTGGTAAATAAAATAGAAATGAATTCATTTATTTCAAGTATAAAAATTAGGAATTCATTTTCAAATTCTATATTTTAATAATTTTATTCCAAACATAAAAATTCATTTACAAATAAATTTCATATGAAATTCACTTGTAAATGAATTCTACAAATTGAATTCATTTGTTCTAATAGGAAAGCTCAAATTTTAATTAGAATTAGAAAGGTAAAAAATTAATTAATTAGTTATTTATCACCATAAAATTAGTTAAAAGTAAATAAATACTCCTTCCATCCCATTAAATTATTACTTATTACAAAAATTATCAATATTAAAGTAATAATTAGTTGTACTATTTTTACCTAAAAATATATTGATGGATTAAAATGTCACCTCTTAAAAATATATTGAATATACTAAAATATCTTCTCTTAATTTAAATTATCATAGTAAAATATATAAAAAATATTAATTAAGATATTAAATATTTTATTGATATTATATGACATGCATTAAATGGTATTTTGAATTTACAAATGACAATTTAGTTGGATAATTTTTTTTTTTTAAAAAATAACAATTTGTTGAAATAGATAAAATTTAATCTTTGTTCACTTTTATTTTTACACATATTGAAAAATTATAATTATTATGATTAATAGATAATTTTTTTTTATGACGTTCATATTATATCAATTTTAAATATTATTTAACTATAAACATGATTGTTGGATTTGATCAGATGGGACTATTGTTGGAGACTCAACATTCAATCGAAACTCTAATTTTCTTTTCTTTTTTCTATTAAACCTCTTATACAAATATAAGTAAATTGCTTACAGGGATGCAATTGAAAAATTAGGATAAGATCCTGGGTGAATTTTTATTACCTCTAAAGCCGTTTGCTTAAGCCTCTGTGCTTCTTTTCCTAAACCCAAGTGAACTGGATGAATTCTTATCAACTCTAAAACCATTTGCTTAAGCCTCTGTGCTTCTTTTCATAAACCCAAGTGAACAACAAGAAGCTTCATCAATGGAGAATGGTAAAATTCCGGCTAACGCTAAAGGGAACAGCGAAATTCCGGACAATGCTAATGAAAGTATGATTTTTTACCCCATCTTTTTGTCTTCTTTTTGTTTGTCCTCACGAGATTGATTTCAGTTTCCTAAACCTTATGAGTAAATCCTTCTTCTTCATTTTCCTGTTTATTGTTATTTCTTTTTTATGGATACAGATTGTCCTGGTACTCAATCAGAATCTGCTGGAAAATCCGATGCATGCCAAGGATGCCCTAACCAAGAAGCTTGTGCTTCTGCACCTAAAGGCCCCGATCCTGGTGTGTCCCTATCGTATTCTAGTCTTCCTTTTTTGTCTTAACATTCTAAATTTTTTAATATCTTGATGATACTGGAATTTTAGGAGGATTGCTTTTCCTTTAGATAGAATTCTATCAGCTTAATACAATCTCAAGTACTGGTTTAGGGTTGAATTTGCCTCTTGATTTTAATATGCCCTTCATACAATCGGAAAAATGTTATCTTGTATTGATTTTTTCACAACTTGTTTTCAATGTTGTTTTATCTGGTATTAATACTCTTTTCAATATTAGTTACAGTTTTTCTTTTAGTTCTTTTCATTTCCAAGTAGGTTTTTTGATGGATCATAGTTTCAGCTATAGATTCCAGCTCTCGACATACCTTGTATTTGGTGAGAGAAAATTCAAAGTTTGAGCATTTCTTGGGCTTACTACATTTTCTAGAAGTAGTTGTCATCCTGTGATGCGGCCTTTCAGGACAGGCTAGGGAATTTGAAAATATTGTTGATTGTCGTACAAATAAAGAGCGGTGATTAAAGTCTTAAAGTCTTAGGTTTGGATATTCAACTAATGTGGTTGCAAGAATTTCTCAATAGAGAATTATGACCTGACTTAAATAAGCTTTGGGAAAAACATATTCTAGAAAACATCTTTGGCCTTTTTCCTTTAATTCTGTAGAGATATATTCATGGACGTAAACAAATTTTCCAACTGTAATTTTGTGTTTCAGTTCACTTGTGAAGCAATGTCATTTGATAGGGTATTTAGCTGATCATACAAAATAAGCATAATTGCTTTGTCGATTTCATTTATCTTCCCAAGCATAATTAGGTACCTTGGCAAGTGAAATTGAACATCCGAAGATGGATTTTCTGTTGCGAACATGGTAATGCAAAGGATTGACTTGGATTTTTCTTCCTTGAAAACGTGTTTGCCTCTTGAAAGTGGGAAAATAATTTTTTTATCTAAATTATCCAAAACTTACTCTGTTTAATTCTGCTGCTTTCTTTGAAGACGTATTGTATCATTCAAAATTTAGTTGCATACTCAATGTTATATGCATTTGTTTTTGCAGATTTGGTCGCAATTGCAGAACAGATGGCTACTGTAAAGCATAAGATATTGATTTTATCAGGGAAAGGTGGAGTTGGTAAGAGCACATTCTCTGCCCAGCTCTCATTTGCATTAGCAGCTATGGACTTCCAGGTTGGTCTAATGGACATTGATATTTGTGGACCAAGCATACCTAAAATGCTTGGTCTAGAAGGTCAAGAGATTCACCAGAGCAACCTTGGCTGGTCTCCTGTCTATGTTGAGTCAAATCTTGGGGTAATGTCAATAGGGTTCATGCTCCCCAACCCCGATGAAGCTGTTATATGGAGGGGGCCTCGCAAGAATGGGCTCATCAAACAGTTTCTAAAGGATGTGTACTGGGGAGAGCTTGATTTTCTAGTGGTTGATGCGCCACCAGGGACCTCAGATGAGCATATCTCGATTGTCCAATTCCTTCAGGCTACTGGAATAGATGGTGCAATTATTGTGACCACTCCACAACAAGTCTCTCTAATTGACGTGCGTAAAGAAGTAAGTTTCTGTAAGAAAGTTGGAGTCGAGGTCCTTGGGGTGGTTGAGAATATGAGTGGCTTGTACCAACCATTGATTGATTTTAAGTATATGAAGGTGACTGAGACTGGTGAACAACAAGATGTTACAAAAAAAGTTTTGGAGTATATGAGAGAGAAAACTCCAGAATGGTTAAACTTGGTTGCTTCTAGTGAAGTATTTGACAGCAGTGGCGGTGGTGCGATACAAATGTGCAGAGAGATGGGTGTGCCTTTTCTGGGGAAGGTACCCTTGGATCCACAACTTTGCAAGGCAGCTGAAGAAGGGAGGTCCTGCTTTGCTGATCAAAAGTGTGGAGTAAGTGCTCCTGCACTGAAAAATGTTATAGAAAAATTATTGGCAGTGAATAGGTGGAGTTAGCTCTAGTCTGCAGCAGATAAGTACAACGCGACACATTTATCTGCACCATTTGTGGGTGAGTTTTTTTTTTTTTTGTTCAGTTAGATAGTTTATATTTTAATTAGTGGTCTTTTGCGGAGTCTTTTGTTTCAGTATATGGATTTATTTTGAGTTGCATGAGTTAAGAGCAATGCTATCTCATCTATTAGGGATTCAGAGTCCACTACTTGTCACCTTATTGAACTTAAATTAAATGATTGATTGATTAGTTATCCTTCTATATTATTGTACATATATGAGAAAATTAATAAAAAGATAATACAAGAAGAACTACAAATCTTTCTTTTTATCTCTTGAGAGCTGTGCAAGATGAAGATATCATGAAATGTGTGAATGATACCTTTTTTTCCCCTTCTATTATTTCATATACGGTTTTGAATGAGCAAGAAACAAAGTGCGAGAATCACTTTTCTTCTGAAAGTAGGTTTTTTCAGCTTTGGTTAATAGAATCTTGAATATTCTTTTTATTATTTTTTTTAGAACATTACTATCTAATTAGCATTGCATCTCACCTGCCTTTTGTTTCCCCTATGCTTATTGTCTCTCTGTTACAAACTCATGATGTGCATTATATAGATTGGATCCAGGCATGAGAAACTGATAAATGTGTTGCCGTCGTAAATGCTTGCTGTCTTAATGGTTGTCATGATGGTGTAAAGAGCTTCCCTTATTGAAGCTTCTTCAATATTACACGAAACAAGTCTCTCCATCCACATCCGGTAAAATTTCGTAATCCTTCTTCAAGAGACATTAACATGCATGTGCCTAAATGACGAAATTCTCTTTCTAAAACTCACTCACACAATTACTTAGTGGGACCTTTACCAATTCTTGAGTTGGGAGATCATAAGCCACAACTATATTAACTCTTCGAAACATTATTTCTACTGATGATTTTCCACACAAAATTAGAAAGAGCACAACTTATTTCTCTTCAGAAAAATATTACATCAAATTTCAACTTCTTGGGCCCTATGAGTAGTATGTATGCTTGCAGAGTAACAACCAGCAAGGTTGGTCCGGCCTATTAGGCATGAACTCTTCTTATATTCCAATATAATTCTAACTTTATGTTTTCTTTTTTTAACTTTTTTCTTCTATCAAAATTTTTGTTACAATATTATTTTTTCAAACACATTGACAATAATTATATTATTATATCATACTTATACCACACCACATGAACGAATCTAAGAAAGTAATGGGGGCAATTGCCCCCACTGCCCTCTAAAATTTCTATGAAGTCCCTGTACTTTCTATATTTGCCTGTCAGCCAATTCTGGTGGAACCACATGCGAGTGTCGGCAAATTCTCTTACTCATTTTTTTTTTCTTAAATTGCATATGTAATATAGTAATGGTTTATGTGAAATGTTATATATTTTTAAGAATTTTACCAAATGTAGATAATAATTTATTTGTAATGCTCTCATAAATTTGGTGTGCCATCACTAGATCTGTCAAACAACTTTGACTCGACTCGTGTTTGAATCTGACGATATTTATAAATAGTTTAAACATGACTCAATCTATATGACCTAAAAAATTAAGACTGAATTAAGATCAATCCATAAATTAACTCATCTTGATCTAATCGGATCAGGTCACGATATGATCCGTAAAAATTTTCCATTTATTTGACGACAACCACATGCTGTGACTGCTCCTCGGCCACCTGGTGCTGCAGCAAGGCCACCTTGTATTCCTTATGCTGATGAAAAAGCAAATCAATTAGTAATTTTAAGCTAATTGTTGTTGTTAAGAACAAATAATTTTTTCCATTTAGATCTACAATCTCATGTTAAATACTAGTTTAAATGTATTTTATGACTTAATTAATTAACATCAACTTTTAATCAGTTTTGTTCCAAATACATTGGATTATACTTGAACAACTATGTTTCATCGACTGTAATAATCAAAGCAAATAAAATCATTAAAATAAAAATAAAACAAATGGATTGATTCATAATTCAAACGTCAATTCGTACGTGATCTAATAGTTTACGATCTAATACATTTTAATTCAATTCGATACATTTAAAAGGTTCAATAGTTAGTAATAGGGGTGAGCATGGTCGGTTAACTGATCCATTAGTTTCAGTCCATTAATATCTGTTTTTTGAAATTACAGTCCATTACCATCGGTTAACCAGTACATCGGTTTCGGATTTTCGAATCGGTTACCCAATATTTTTCGGTTAACCACTATTATTATAAATATGTTCATAAATAAAATTAAAATATTCAAGATATTTAAAAATTAAATTTTTTTCACTATAATATAACATTATTGTTGTTAAAATAAAAATATTTGGTGGATATAAGCAAATTTGTTTTTAAAAATTAATATTTAATAAGTAAATATATTAACCGGTTCATAATCACTTTTAATTAGATAAATTATTATACTTACTAATAGCCAATTAAAAAAACTTAAAAACTTTAAAATAATTAGTATAATAAAAAATAGTACATGATCACTTTTAATTAGGATAAATTGTTATAAATTATTAAAAAATTAATAAATTAACTAAAAATTCGGTTTCGGTTCGGTTAACCAGTCATATGAGTCAAAAATAATTAACCAGTCCATTAATGTCGTTTTTTTCAAAACACTAACCATTAATCAGTCCATTACAATCGGTTAACCAGTTTATCGATTCGGTTTCGATATTTTTTTTTTCGGTTAACCGATGTAACACCCCGCCATCCCCGTTGGAAGGATACCGGAGTGCCACGCGAGCAAACACATATAATCGAATCCATATACACATGTATAAACAAAACCAATGAGATGTAAAGAAACTTTTAATCATTAATAGTAAAACTTTTTTACATATAACATATATCAATATTGTTTTACAAAAAGAGGCTCGTAAGCAAATACATATACAAAAAATAATATTTGTTTTTTTACAAAAGATTTACTTTGCTATTCACAAGCCATATACAAAAATTACAGCGGAAGACTTCAAATAACTTCATTCAAAAAGACTCCTAGTGGCCGACCTGCAGATATCCGACTCTGAACCGAACTCGCCACCTGCACGAGAAAAGAGCCCGTGCTAAGCGATAACGCTTAGTGGGGAGGAACAAAACAAACGAACAATATGCATATACAATATTTATACAATAATAATCTAATGATTCAAAATCAAAGGCATCAAAATTACATGTAAACATATCTCCAGATTCCTTACTTGACATTTATAAATATATATACAATACAAGCAATCAAGTATTCAATTTATAAATCTCATCATTCTAAGTATACAGATTCAAGGTGCATAATATAGAGTTATGCAGAAATTCATGTACATTTTATACTTGTAATCATGTCAACAATGCATCTCAACATATGCAACACATTTAAACATATAGCCTGACTAGTCTAACATACTCTCTAGAAGTGGATACGGTCAAATGGATACTGATAGAACACAGTATCCCAAGCATATAGAGACATGAGTCTCAAACATGTATTTTTCATATAGAGACCGAAGTCTCGCATTAAATCCATATAGAAACATACATGATCGAAACAAGGATCCAAACGGACCCACGTATAGCGTTTTATCATATAGCAGCTGCACACACACACTGACCTAAGTAAGCGCTTACTTATCCACTACTATAACTATTCAGGCTTAAAACTCAACTCAACAATTCAAGCACCAATATCAATATGAGAATTGAAAATAATACTGATTTATAGTCCATGTATACAGGTATACTGATCACATTTAAAACAAGTAACTATAAATATTAAATACAACTAAATGCGAATACATATTTCACGTGTACATGTGTCTAGATCAAATTCAGAAACATTTAAATATATCCAGTATCAATTATTGGAGGCAGAAGTACAAATAATTTACATTCAAGACAATTTATGTTCATGTAAAATATAAACTAGTAAATTATGTACATTAATTATTTAATCAAATATACAACTCAATATTAAGCAATTATTAATTACAATTCAGATTTTAAACCCAAACATTTGTCATGTAGTGCAAAAACTTCTTAAAACAGAAGTTAAAACTTTGTTTTTAATAAAACAGGGCAGCAGGGAAGGCTGGTCACGAGTCACCCAGGCAGTGGTGTCTCGTGACGCAGGCTTCACGCGAGCGCCAAGCAAAAGAGCAAGGCAGTCACGCCGTGACCATCAGTCACGTCCCGTGACGCCTGAGAGGAGAGGGGAAGGTCACGAGATCCTGTCTCGCGACACGCAGGGAAGAGGAAGGTCACGTGGCGTGACTCTCCGTCATGTCTCTTGACTTCCCAGGGAAGGAGGTCACGGCGTGATGCAGCATCACGTCTCGTGACCTTCTTCGGAGAAGAGGTCACGGCGTGATGCTCCCTCACGTCACGTGATCCCTTCCCTCACTTCTGCTCCTCCTTCTCAACACTTCAGAATTTCCAGAAAGCTTAAAAACCCAGAAAGAAATCGTAAAACAGATTGTAACTCAAAACTCAAATCCCAATTTGTCTAAATCAAATTTTCATGCAAAAATCATGCTAACACGTACCTTTAAGTCTTCTGGGCACAATTACAGCAATTTCACTCACAGTATTCACATTATCATATAATCACAGTAAATAAACAGAGAAAGTCACAACTCCGAACTTCACATTCAAATACATATGTAAACGTCTCATTTGCAACCTTATAGTCATTCTTTCTCTACCTAAATCATGTATACACAATACATTTCTCATACATTAATATAATTGAACACACACATAGCTAAAATTAACATCAAACAGCAACTAGGATCCAAAATGAGAAATAACAGACGCTCCCAAACCTGAAATGAAGTCCCAAAATGTCCACTGCACTCTCAGTCCACAACCTTCTCTTTCCCTTTATCTTTCTTCTTCTCTTCAACAGATTACATGAACCAACAAATAAACCCAAAATCAATCCAAAGAAACAGCAATGAACAATCCTTAAACAGAGAAGATGGAGAACCACTTGAAACTGACAATTACTCACCTTCTGAAGCTTCAAATCTTAAAACCCAAACTCAAGACAGATGAACATGTACATGCAAACAGAAAGAAGGACATAAACACAAGAGAAGAGGAGTGGTTTACGTGAGAGAGAGCAAGAGAGAAAAACTTCAGGTCTTTTGTTTCAGCCAACTAAAACTTTCTCAGACTTCTCCTTTCCCTCACCCACGTGCACACACTCACTCTCCACTTGGCACACATGCACAGTTTCACAAATCCACTTATTTCTCTTTTACCAAAATAGTCCTTGTCAAATTACCTTTTACTCACCAAACTAAAATCTGCCATTTAAAAATACTTTTATTTCTTTTCAATTAATTCCTCTTTCATTTGTAAATAATCCAATTACCCTTAATTGCCCAATTAAAATCACTAATTTCCAATTAAGCCACTTATGGGGTGTGACAACCGAGTTCATCGATTTTTTTGCTCAGTCCTGTTTAGTAAAGACACAAAAAATTATAATATTTGCTCAATGGAATTGTAAACTTTTGAAAATAAATTATATACTGTAGCATATGATCTATGTAAGATAAAGTTTTAGCAGGAAAAGCACACGCGTGCATCATTCATCGAATAGACCAAAATTCGTTTTTGGATAAAAAGCTAAAAATTGAGTGGCCATTGCCTTCTTGTTCATACCCTGCCTCTCTAATATTTACCAAAATGCAGCGACAAACTTCCGCAATGCCGCCATTCTTCACTAGTAAATCTATCATCTCCACAATCCATGGCCGCTCTCACCCTTCCTCTTTCTAATTCCTCTCTCATTAAACCCGCTTCCAAATTCTCATTTTTGACTGCCAACTTCTTTGGCAGGGCTCAAAAGGCGTCGACTTTCGCTATGGCTGCACCTCCTGCTTCCACTGCTACTGCTGCCAAGGTGGCCCCCGCCGTGATTGTCGGCGGCGGACGGGTCGGAAGGGCCTTGCAAGAAATGGGTAACGGTCAGGATTTGCTTGTGAAGAGAGGGGAGCCTGTTCCGCTTGATTTTGAGGGTCCCATTTTGGTTTGTACTAGAAATGATGATCTTGATGCTGTTCTTGAAGTTACCCCTAAATCCAGATGGAACGGTATGACTCCACCTGGTTGTTTTATGGATTAGAATTTAATGAATATCTTAATCACTAATTTGTTGGATGGAATTATTACTAGGATTTTTATCTAAGAGTTTCGATTTTTTTCCTTTTAAATGCACTTTGAGAAATTGGGAATTTTTTGGTTTTATGCATGCTATAGTTGGTGTTCGACAATCTAGCAGATTTGGTGTTCTTCCAGAATGGGATGCTGGAGCCATGGTTTGAAAGTAAAGGTCTTGGAGATGCAGACCAAGTGCTTGCATATTTTGCTGTTGCAAAGCTTGGAGAACCTCCACTTGATGGAAAGACTGATACAAATCCTGAAGGATTGACTGCAGCTTATGGAAAATGGGCTTCAGCTGTGGCTGCAAGATTACATGCTGGTGGCCTATCTTGCAAGGTGAAAAGGGAATTCTTTTATATTCATTGTATTGAAACTAGTTTGATTGATTTTAGTTTGTAACTGAGGTTTGATTGGGTTGATATGAGTTAGAGAGGCTGCTATCAGAGTTTGAACTTTAAGCTGAATTTTAGTTGCAGTGGAACTTCTGAAGCATTAATGGAACTTACTATTGAGTTAATTATTTATTTGTTTGATATACTCTCTCTATTCGTGAAGTAAGCCATGATATTTAGTCAATCACATTAACATGTCTTCTCAATGGGAATCAGGTCCTTGACAAAGAAGCTTTTCAGAAGCAAATGTTGGAGAAGCTGATTTGGATTTCAGCATTCATGCTTGTTGGTGCTCGTCATCCAGGGGCAACTGTTGGTGTTGTGGAGAAGGAATACCGCTCTGAGGTAATGCTGCCTGTGTTTGCAAAGCATAGCATTGGTGTATTGCATACCTTTGCATTCTGCTATACTAAGTAAAACTGCAAATAAGACATTTGTGATTGAAGTGCCTTTTCTGCAATAAACCTGCTTTACAAAATGTTTTAAACTCCATCTGCATTTGAATGATTCTTCTTTGTGGTCATATTCCTTGTAGGCATTACTTTATTTAGATGATGTCTTATGTTATGACTTACAAGATGATTTTGGTGTTTCATTCTACTAATTTTTTTTTATCTTTTTTTTTTATTTGAGATTAGTTAGTGTGTTAACGGTGATTGGGCACATAATTGCCCTATGGAGCTTCATTTTTCCTTGGGATTGGCTAATCAAAAATATTATATCATTCCAAAGAAGGATAAAATTATTTTATGGAAGTTTTTCAAGGATGCACTACTCGTAAGGAGCTTGGCTTTCTATCTTAGGCATGATCATTGTTTTTTCCTCTATAAAACATTATAGCTCGTTACTAGCATGCCACACCCCATATGTGTCTATCAAACGCTATTTATTATGCCAGATTAATGAAAATTATGATAGTGATATGTAGAGTCCCAACAACTGATAACTAACTGCGTGTTTGTATGCTGTTTTGAAGTATCAAATTTGTTGGATTTGGGCAATATCAATTTCGCTAGCTAATCAAGTGCATCAAAAAATTTGGCTTGTTTAAACACCATGCTTCATATTCTTGATGATAAACTAATAAAAGTTAGCTTTCTTTTCCGTTTAGTGTTTTCTTTACCAGCAGATGTCTGATGTTAGAATTCTTGATTTCTCTTACTAATGAAACTTACAGACAGAAGTTATGTCCTTAAACAAGTATGTTAGTGTCCCTTGTTTATGGACACAACTTTCTAGCATGTCAGACTTGTACTGGTTCAAATTGGGTTTTAGCTGGTATTTTCCTCTTCTGATAATCCATTTACCAATTAGTTTGGTCAATTGTATGTTGGTGGCATAGACAAGATGAACCTTTTTGTGTCCAATCATTCTATCTTTAAAATATCGCATAAGTTTTAGCAGTGGACTTACATAATATTTTGATGCTGATTTGCTTTATTTTATCTTAAGGTGTCAAGCCTTATTGCAGAACTAGCATCTGCAGCAGCTGCAGAAAAAGGATTAGTATTTGAGGAAGCTATGGAGGAAAGGTTATGTGCTTACTCAAGAGCAGTTGCACACTTCCCGACAGCCGTTAAAGAGGTGAAGTTGTTATTCCAACATAGATCCCACTTCCATGTTGCTTGTTAACTCGACTATCTCATACCAAATATTTTAATGATATGCAGTTCAAATGGAGGAATGGGTGGTTCTATTCTCTTTCTCAGAAAGCAATGGGTGAAGGGAAGCCTGATCCTTGTCCTCTGCATACAGCTTGGCTTAAGGAGTTGAAAGTTGTGTAGATTGCCCTCATTAACTATATCTATGAATTGGATCATATCCGTTGAATATTATGAGTATAGAGGAAAGACATTTTGGGGTGCTATCTGTGAAATCATCAAATCATGTTAATTTTGTAAAGAATTAGTAGGAAAATCTCATTTAGGTTCACTATTAGACTATTAATGTCTCCACAATTGAGGTTTCATTTATTTGATAATGGAATACTCCCGGGTAGTTACAAGATTATTAGCTATAGCGAGTAAAATTTCCATTTGTAGCCTCTAATTAGATGAGAATTCTTCTCAATGAAGTAATTCTATAAGTAGAAGATTTGAGGGTCAAAACCATATGGTATTAGTCTCACATTGCAGGGTATTGTGGTGGGAAGGCATTAGGCCAAGGGTGGCTCACTCTAGGAAGAAACTCGAATGCAAAAGGCTCTCTTGTTTATGCTGTGTGTCTCGTCTATGTTGTAGGGGAGGGGCCATTGCCCAAATAGAGTGAGTTTGTGCAATTGGCATAAAAACAATTGAAGGAGAAGCTATTCTGGTTTCAAAAAAAAAAGGAGAAGCTGTTCTATTTGTTAAATGTGTTAAAAGGAGCGTGGCATCTTTTGGTATTAAGGGAGTGTTTGACCTTTTCTGGCTTATTTTGCATGATTCACTGGTCATAATGGACAAACTAGAGCATTACCATCATGCAGTTAAATGGGTGAACCACTTGAATACATTGTCGGAGTAGAACTATTTTTTAATCCCACGAACCATACATGTTTTATACATTATATTTGTTCAAACCAAGCCCTTCAAATTTTATTTTGTCAACATCAAAACCGTCAATTTATATGTTGTCCGATGACACTGTTCACTTCATCAACCAATACCTTCTTTTTGCTGATTGGCATATCCCTTTGCCAGAATATGGATGTGCTTGATTGATAAAATAGGGCAATTGATTACTTCAGGCAATTAACAAACTTAAATAATTTGCATATTAGGGAAGACCGAAGTGTAATTTATCAAGCATAACATATACTAACAACGTTGGATGCCATTTATTTAATAAGAATTGGCTACGCAAGCAGAAGTCGCCAATAATTGCCATTTATTCAAAATCTGAATCGGCAGGACACGTCCAAGGTATATCCACCTGCTAGCATTGCTCCACTAGTTTATCGGCTGTTGGAAATGTGGGAGCTATATCCACAGGCACCTGAAACACACGGTACAAGGTTAAGGAAACTGCTAGCATCAACAAGACAAAAGTAATTAGTAGCATACTATAATTGATCACTAAAAATTAAGTCTTAATGGCATAGCAAAACTAAAACATAAAGTTGCTATCATCCTCATTTTCCTCACGGTTTCAAAACCGATGCGATAGTTTTTGCTCAAAAAATGAAACGCCCTTAATGTTTGATAAAAGGTGCAAATTTACCCCTAATATTTCAATCAGTGCAATACTGTCTCTATGTTTTAAAATTAGGAAAATTTTATCCCTCTTTTGATAATCTCTTGACAAGTGGTACTCGACCAAGTAGACATGTGATATAAGAAGGACAAATTTTCTCCAATTTTGAAATATGAAGAATAATATTGCACCTATCAAAACATCGAGTAAATCTGCACTTTTTGTCAAACATGGGACAAATTTGCACTTTAAGCCAAAATAAAATTTGTCAAAACTTCTGCCATTCATTCTACAACAAAACTTTTGACTATAATTCTAATCCAAACATTTGAAGTGTTGAAAAGCACATCTTTGGCGCCCTCGGTGGCGTAACTTTAATCAGGCAGAACATCGACATACCATCAATCTCAATGTTTCTCGACCAGAATTAGAAATTAGATACGTTCCACTTAAAATAATAAACTAAGCATATTCAATGTCACTAGTAACTAGCATATAAAATTTGATTATTTCCAACGACTTGTCAATAAAAAGAAGCACGTTATATAATGAAACCATTAGATAAACCAACAAGCATAAGCAGGTATCAGTTTTGTAGCTTATACCTGAACAGTATCTAATTTGTGCAGTGCAAGTTTTAATGGCTCTGTCATTGCACAATATTTCTCAAGCAGTGAACTGGCAGCAGCTTTGTCTCCTTTTGCTTGTATAGTTAGTATCTCCGTACTAAGGCCTTCAACTGCCTCTTCGACCTTTGGAATGAAAACAACATTCATGACATTGTTACTTCAACCAATGAAATTTAATTTCCAGGAAAGTTCAGACTGGCTATACCTTAGCAAAATCAACTGAGAATGTCTCGTCAGAGTGCAAAATGAAGGCTTCTTTCTCATATAACCAATTGAACTGCAATGCTTGGCCTTTTCTGATGTTTTTCAATAGATATAGTGTGATCAGCAAAACAGACACCCACATGATAAAGGAAATCTATAGTTGGCTTACCCATGAGCTTCTGTTAAACCAAATCGAACTGAGCGAAAGCATCCCGCCAGAAAAGAGACGTACATAGACTTCACCAAACTCTCTGACAGCAAACCCTGCACTCCTCAAATGCACATGCACAAAAGAGATAGACAAAAAAGAGTAACTAAGAGAGAGAATCCAAAATCACCAAGTTCTTAAAAATACTGCATTTCCTAGATTACACAAACAAGCATCCATAAGAGGTGGCAAGTATTTACTTTGCCTAACTCGAATAAAAAATTATATAACCCAAACTCAGGAAAAAAAAATACCCAAAATTTAAGGCCTTAAAGCAACCTGTTTAACTCCATCCACTTGGTTTGACCCACTCAAAATAACTTGAATGCATCAAACTTTTTCTTCAAAGGAAGAGTACAAAGGGGGATTTGAATATCATGTTAAAATTATGAGTTTGAATGTTAAAGTTCATTACTCTAGCATACTTAGTAAAGGTAGAGAGAGAAAAAAAAAAGAAAAAAGAAAAAAGGTAATATAGTGTAAGATAGGAAGAATAATGTGAAAAAATTTGTCAAGTAAAAAATGATCAACGTAAGTAAACAAAAATATCCGTCAAGATATTTGATTGCAAAGAAAAAAAAAGAAGAATATTGAAATAACAAAAAGAGAAACATTAATACACCAAATATATAATTATTCTGTTGAAAAAGAAATAATCTTTTTGTATTAGAAAGTTCACAAATCTATTTAGAGAATGACTTGTCTCAAACTTGAAGATCTGGGGGTGAAAAAATTTGAACTGAAATCCTACTCGGTAAATAACATGAAGATGGCCCTCATCTAAAAAAATAGTGCATTATTTTTTAAGAATAACAATTACTTTGGAATATGCATTTCCTGACTTCTAGAAAGAATAAAAATGTATCTATATATTCAGCACATATGGAACAAAAAGTTGTATGGAAAACAGTTAAACTCATGTCATAATAGCATTAAACTACAAGGAATTGAATAATATGTCCATCCTAGCTGTTTGGCTACTCACTGTAAAACTTGATTACTTCATGCATTGCAGATCTACTGTTGGAATGACTGTGAGTTCATTATAAAAAACATTTAATATCTAATATGTGCTCTATATGCAGTAGTTTTCAAACATATTAAGTTACTGACCTGCTGGATCAAGAATCTGAGTGCCCAAAGACCAACGATATCTGCTTTTGCTTCTTCCAGAGCTGAGTGGAGTTCTTGCAGCTCCTATATCAATTGAAGACAGCAAAGCATGGAAAAATTAAAGATGATTCTAGCTTCAGCCTGTAAAATCTCAAACAAAATTGTAACTCAAGTTCAAGCCTTGTTTCTTTGCCTTCTTATTAGCAGGTAACTAGGTTTAAACAATACCAATATATGATAGCTGTTGAAAATAAGACACTGCTATATCGTATGTTTATTAAATGAAAACAAAATTTTCTCTGTAATTTGCTTTTATAACTAAAGGCTGAATTATCTTACAAAAGAATATGCCAAGATCTAAAGTTAAACCCTAGAAATCTGTAAACAATAGAGAGATAGCACAAAGTCATGCAACGAACCTTTCTTACTGTGGATGTTTGACCATTTGGAAGTATTATAGTATGGGGGCCAATACCATGGACGCATTCATGACATATGGTATGAGTGAAAAAAGAATCAAAATCCACAAGCGCTGTTTGTTCCTTAGAAATACACACATCAGCTATAGGCTTCAGAATATACTTGAACCTGGGATAAAATTTTTCATACCCGAGTTACATCATTTAGAAAAAGCAACAAGAAAGCAAGAAATAGTGACAACATAAACTTTCAGGAAAGAACTTCTACTTGGCCTCAGAAATATTCTTAAGCATGACCATTGAAGTTCCTCTATCTTTTACTATCCGCTCATCATTGGGCAAATTGAAAGCAACAGTTTGAGGACCCTTGACATCCTGATGCAAAATGAAAAGCTGTTAGCCTCAATAAAAGACGCAGATAAAATAGTTTTAGTATATAATTATGCAAACTCACCCCTGAATTGTAGAGAAGTTGAATGACACGAATAGGAGCAGCATTAACACTGGTTGATTTATAAGCATCGTCCATTGGAAGATTTTGTTCCAAAACCTAAACGTACACTCTTTTATAAAAAAGATTGGCATATAAAGTATAAAAAAAGTGTTTATAAAAGGACAGACAAAGAAAGAAAGGTTAAGGTTGGCTGTAGATAATTCCACGTACCTGCAGATTATTGCCAAATAGTTTAAGTTGAGATGTTGCTTTATCATCCCGGACTTCAATGAATGTTTCAAATGTAGCCTGATTTTTTTTTTAAGCAACTCATAAGCAATTTAATACAACTAAGGAAGATCACAAAAAGTCGAAAAAGGCACAGTAACATATTATACCTAAAGAACATTCGACATGCATAAGCACATCTCTGTACCATCAAAGAAACACAAGAAATGAATAGGTCTGCATACATTGAAATGCACAAGCAAACTTGTCAATAGCCAATAAAGCACACATATGCAATAAATAGGTCCGCACACATACATTGAAATGTACAAGCAATCTTGTCAATGGCTAACAAAGCACACACATGCAAGGGTGGGGGATGATCTTGGTTCTTGTGAAACTTAAGCTTGAACTTTTGTCCACATATTCACATTTCAGTAATTTGTGAAGGCAACCGTGCAAAATAGGCAGGCAAATGCCAGATGTAAATTGAAAAGTAGCCAAAAAAGTCAGCTCCTATGCATCAAACCAGTCCAAAGCATCAATATATAATGGGACTGAACCTTGAATAGGCAGGCAAACTGATTACAAGTGCCGAATACAAAGAAGATAAAGAATGCTACTATACTAACATAACTAAATAAACAAATCAGAGGTGGCAAATGTTGACATATTGTTCTTATCCTTCAATGTTTTACTGGGAATGAACTTTGGAAGCAGGGGCAGACCAGGAAGAACTGAAGAGAGCAGCCAAAATATAATATGCAGGGGACACAAAAATTTTGAAGGGGGCCAACCATAAAATAAAATAAAAAAAAAAAAAATCAAACACCTGCAAAAATTTTGTTTTGGCGGGGGAAGGAGGCGGCCAAGGGCCCCTTCCCATAGCTTCAGGTCCGCCTCTGGAAATGTATGTCTTTTCTGTCTAAATAATCCCATATTTAGAAAAAGGAACAATTTTTTTAGCCTTAAGATTTCTTTTCTTATCTGTCTCTCTCTCTCTCTTTTTTTTTTTTCTTTTTTTTACACTATAAAATTATGGAATTTAAGGCAAAGGCTCATAATAGCCTAAGCTTATAACAAATCTACCAACTTTTCATGGAAAAATTAATCCAAATTTTGTCTGAAATGTGTTTCTTCAGAAACAACATATTGTACAACACCAATTAACATATGTTAAAATTTTTGCGGTTAGAATCAGATGGTGAAATGTGGGATATATAAATCATATACTCCTAACTGGAAGCAATTAACATCAAAATTATATCCAAAAACCAGTTCATTAACAACCTCAGGATTGATTCCAATGAGATTAAAATGGTATATAACAAACACATGCTTTATAAAAACATTACCTTGTATCCAAAAAGTGCATCTTCATATGTCTCATATGGACCAATAGTTATGTCCAGCTTAGAGTCCTACACCAAGATGAGAACAGATGAATATATGGTTATCAGACTCAGCTTAGAATCCTACACCAAAATTAGAACAGATCAATAAATGGTTATCAGACTTTGATTTGCTAAATGCATAAGCAACAGTTAAAACAGGACGGTAAACACACAAGGTTAAAAAATAAAAATCTTTTCGATTTATTACTGTGTGCTCATTTTAAATTTTCTTATTAAGACAGCTTAACAGATGCAAAAATCCACACACGAAAAAGCTTAACAACTAAAAATTAATGCAAGCGGATGATTGGAAAACGTTCTCTCATTTGAAAATGCTATTAGAGGTTATAAAATAAGTGATGGCGGAGACAAGGGGGAGCTTTGGCCCCCAAACCTGGTAAAATTACAACGTAGCATATAATATAATTTCAAAAATTACAAGAGGATTCTCATTGTGGCCCCCAAACATTGTAACACACGAATAGAGTACATATTAAAACTTCAAAAATTGAACTCACGCTCTTATTTTCGTCCCCATTTTTTTTTTTTTTTAAATACAGTCTCTCCATGATAATGAACTTACACACTTGATTAGATAACTAGAAATATACATTTGTCAATTAACACGTATAAAGTTGAATGAATAATTAACTAACTAAATTTTTTTATTTTTACAAGATAAAACCATTTAGTGATCGCCAACAAGTCCCAATTAATCCCGCTTCTTTCCTAATTCTAGTATTATTTTCTTTCATAAAAATTGCTCAAAGGTTCAACTTGACCTGAAGTTTTTGACAATAACTAATTTTGCAAATATTTAATTTTGAACTAATTAGCATGTAATTTTTAATGTATGGTCACTTTGTCTGTGCCTTGACATTTAAAATAACAAAATTTTATATTTTTTCCTTTATATTTATTTTGTTCAATAATGTTGCCTTAGATAATATAGATTTCATGAAAAAAAAAAAGAAAAATTATATATATATAATAAAATGGAGCAAAATGTCAATAAATTAAAAATTGCGTTCTAATTTGGTCTTAAAGTTTATCTTAGGGAAATATACTAAGTTTAATCGAATTTTCTTCTCAAGAAAATTTATCTGATCGTCTTGTATATTTGGTCCCCTCAAATAAAATTTTTGACTTCGCCCTTGAAAAGGAAACATGATAAATTTTTCATGCAAAGAAATGATAAGCCCAGTCTTACTAAGTTTTTGATACCATACTTGTTGGAGTCAACTACAAGTTGCCAAGGACCACTTTTATTTTGTGATGTAATATTAAATCCTTCTGTACCACATCTGTCAACACCCTTTTAAGAAATCAAAATAATGGTAGATGAAAAAAATGCTTTAGAATTGCTAGTATAGCTCTACAGTCCAGAACCAGTAAATTTCAATTTTCTATGTAATTATTATTCATAGAATGGCTTCACCGCAAAATTCTAGCCTAGTTTTTGGGCTATAAAAAACCTGATAATATTGAAGCTATTTCTACTCAAAAGCTTCCAAGGTATATGTGAGTTCCCACAAATGGAAAAGTAAATGGTGACTATCTTCTAAAGGGTGTGCCTGTCACTATGTACCTGAACCAATTACTACATACAACCATGAACATTCTCACAAATGACAAAGAAAAGAAGAAGAAGAAGAAGAAGAAGAAGCATTCTGCGTACTGACCAATTCCATCCAAGCTATATCTGACTCGTAGTAGTCATTAGAGAGAAATGCATCAGCTTTGCTATGCAGTAACCTCTTCAAGCTTCGGAGAACAGAAATATCAGTGAGCAGGACAGAATAAAACATAATGTCGATACATGAACTGCCAAAAACAAAATTTTAGCAAACAATATACCTAAGTGTACTAGCAAAATCCCCAGCTTTGTGCAATAGATCAGCAGCTATTTTGAGAAAGGAATTATACTCTTTAGAGTAAGGTACAATAAAGAGATCATCCGTATCCTCCAATTGATATGTAGCATCAGCTGCATGATTTGATAAAGAAGAGTCCAATTCAGACTCACTGTGCCTTCTGATAACATTAAAATAACCAGTTGCATCACGTTGTTGAGCCTCTGACAAAGTATCCTTCCATAATTTGAATTCCTATGCAACAAGAGAAACATTCAAGTCTCAATATTGGATGTAAAAAGAGAAGATCATGATTTATGACCACTGCATAGAACAGTGGTAATGTCACTGTTATTGGATCTTAAGAAATATCGTCTCTGAAGCAGGATGAACTTCCCCTACCATACCTTTTTTTCCATGTCTGGTGGATAAAAATTTGCTCCAGGAGGCATTAGTATAGGAAATGCTGCTTTGTATTCCAGACCCTTCCATCCATTAATTGGCTTCATGGCATTAGGAAGCAACTTTATCGCTGAATCCGTTGTTGTTAAAAATGCCTTATTTTCATCAAGAGAGGACCTGTTGAAGAAGAATGAATTACAATTGACATATATTTCTTTTCAAATGTTGTTCATCAAAAAATAAGCTTCAGAGGAAAGATGTCAAATCTAGAAACTAATATGGGATGCTTGGTTCGAGTCAAAGTATCAACAACATAAGATAAGAAATCCAGACATTCTCTGCCATCAAAAATTATATTAAAAACTGATTTGAGCCCAAAATAACAATGAAAAAAGTCAGAAACATTCAAAGGAATAGTTGTATTATTATTGAAACAGTGACTCTGAAATAATACAACTCTATTTCTGAAATTTTTACACAATTATTTTAAGAACGTAGCATTTAGTACTTGAGGGAATTGAACCTAGCATCAACTCCTTCATTAGCCTCACCGCTAATACTAGGATAAGGAACTAATTGATCCAATTCTTTTTAACAGCTAGTCATTCCATATTTATTTATTTACAAGGGTTTATGTGAAAGCATATGATACCATGTCAGCTAGACTAGATATGACAAAGAAAGACGACAGGAAAAGGAAATTGCTAAAAGAGAGAATGTCAGGCAATAAATGATCGAAGTGACATCAAGTCTCTACAAATGAAAGATGTGGTCCATCCAGATGAACCATAATTTCACCAGATAAGTCATTCATTTCCAACAACACTCCTCTCATTGCCTGAGCTCTTGCTAGTGTATCATGTTGATAGATGAATTTTAGGGAAGTTGTGCCTAGCAAGCCATACTCAAAAGAAAAATCATTAATTTATTGGAATTCATAGGAAGTAGGGGTGTTCAAAAATGGTGTAACCCATCCAAACCGTTTAACTCAATCCGTCTAACCCATTTTTTTCATAATTTTAATGGATTATTATAACCCATATAACCCATTTTAAAATTTACACATATTTATATGGGTTATGAGTTATTATATAACCCAGCCAATTAACCCATCTAAATATTGACTCAAATTATTATTTATATTAAGATATAATACAAATTTATTTCAAAATATTTAACATATTTAAACTCGTATACTTATCATATAATGAAAAATAAAAGTTGGTTCACTTAGACAAATCTTATGCGATATGTCATAGTTTTTATCTTTGTTTATAAATTGAAATTATAATGTATCAATACATAGTTCTATTTTGTGAAATCTTAATTTATCACTGTAGAATGTGGATTCAAGTAAAAGTGATTGTTAAATTAGAAAAAACGAAAGATATTTTTTTCCTGAAGCTTGTCGGTTTTGCATTAAATTAAATTCGTTTATAGATAATAAATTTGGAAAGGAAAGGAAATAATGAGAAGATGAAAATATACATGACAAAAACCAGTTTTTACTTTATCCGGGACATGGTGTAAGGGCATGTTCAATGGTGTAAGATTTCATCATGAATAAAGATATATTTTATTTTTCCTAATTTATATGTACTGTAAAAATCACAAAATTCTGCTACATCGGGAATTAAATTTTATGCATAGTTGATTTGCATAAATGAAGAAATTTCTAACAGCAAATTCCACCGTCAATGAAAGTAATTGCAAGAGAATATGTCAATCGAAATAGCAAGTTGGAATTCTTGAAAATTTAATAACATCTCAATAATAATAATAAAATCAATCCGTTAAATTATCCATATTTATTTATTTTGATTGAAATATATTCATTAATAAATTAACAATATCATATCTCATCAAATTTAAAAAAATAAAAATAAAAAAAGAAATATTTCATCTATGGTTTTGTGCAAATGGTGTAAAAGTAGTATGTGTTTTAAAACACAACTCCATTTGGTTAGTTGTTAGTATCCATAGATTATGTGTACGATTTACCTAATTAATATGCTATTTCCGACCTTTTTAAAAGCTTTAATTATTGACTAACTGACTGATTAAAAGAAAATATTTTTCGACATTTATGGATATATTTTTATTAGAAATAAGAGAAAAATTATTGGGCCTAATAAATATTAAGTATAAAACCTATTGATATAACTAACTAATATTGATATAACTTTTTGACAAAACTTTCACCGATAGTCTTTCGAATCCTGGCATGGCAATTCATTAGCAATTCGCCTTCCAAATATATCACACTATTGTTTGGAATTAATTTTTTTCATTTTTTTACCACGCTATTCTTCGGAATTATTTTTTTTTTATTTTTTTAAAAAAAATGAAATATGCATGTGTTATTTAAAAAAATATTTACAAGAATAAAATTAATGTTTTATACTTAAAAAATATAAATATGGATAATATAAAATTTATATGTTAAAAAATTAACATAACCCATGTAACCCAGTCATAAACCAACCAACCCAATATAAATAATTTAAATTATAACCCAGCTGAATTGGGTTGGGTTCAACCCATTTAAAATTTTAGATGGGTTGGATGGAAAACCGATCGTAACCCATCCAACCCACCTTTGAACACCCCTAATAGGAAGGAGAAAAATTTGGGGAAGACAAATTGGATCCTACAGCTATGTACAACTTTTTTCCGGTGATTTGGGATACTTGGTGTTTCAGAAAGAATGGCCACATCTTGAAGAGCGTGTCGCATTTTTATCCATTATCTCTTCCTTCTTCCTTCATAAATCTTCTTTAATCAATAATAACAAAGAAAAACCACTTATTGTTTCCGTGGGTCACGAGTGTCCAGTATGTCATTTTTAATGAACTAAATATGTCTATGCCATATACTGCATCTGTAATCAACTTCATCTGAACTAGTACTAACAATAGTAAACAACTAATGTAGTCAAGACTTTATGTAAGCAATACATCTTGGCTTTACGAATTACATTATGATGGCTTTCCTCACTTATGAGTTATGAGACTAAACACAAGCGCATATATGTGCGGAAAGCTCAAAGAAAAAGCTAAAGACTTACCATGGGCTTTTATTAATCACATAATACATCCATTTGAGCTTGTCTAATTCTGATGCATCAGCATGCTTTTTCAACCAATCCCTAAGAGCTGGATTGCTATACCAAAGCTGATTAAAAGAAAAAGAATAGAATGAGACACCAGTGGCAATTAAATTTTCTCTAAAAGGGACAGTGTATTGCTTACTCACTTTTTGCAAAAAATTAGTAAAAGTGAAATTCTTTAGAAGGAAGAAAACATGTAAATTTATAAAACGACGAAATTCATATATTTGAGTTAATAATAGCAATGTTTTCTTTAGAGAACACTTATTATGACTTGTTAACAATTCAAAATAACAAACTAACTACTTTAACTTTTAGCATTTAAAACACAATTCAAAATCATTTTGCGAGCTAGAACAACATATGGTATTCCTTTTCCTAAGAACAATTGCAGTAAAGTTACATTTTGCAGAACTAAGATTTTATCTGGTAAGTTCCTTCTGAGAACAGTTGCATCATTATTTCCCAAGAAGCCTCCAGTGATTAAGAAATTTAAATGGTAGATTTCAAATGCAGAGCTTTTTATTGAGTTTATGAGAAACACTACTACGTTAAAACAAAGGGTATTCTCTTTCTCATGTTGTCTGCACTAATGCTCTCCATCCCTCCATCTTTGCAAAGTCCCCCCAAAAAACAACCTGCTTTCTGCCCATGCCTATGCACAAACAAAAATCACATAGGTTCAAAAACCTGCAGGTAAAAGATTTCATCCACAACTTTTGCAGCTTTAATAAGTAAACCCAGTGCTTTCCTGTCTCCATCTGGTAGGCCTGTCAACTGCAGAAAGAAGGAAAAGAAAATTTTTAATTAATAGTTATATATAAAACCCCATGATCAAAGGAAAACAAAGGGGAAAAAGAAAAGAAGTATTTTAATGGCAATAACTGGATCAGTAGCATTGCAGAATGATAAAAAGTTTTAGATGGAATAAATCAACAAGTATCCAACTTAAATCTAGTGCACCTCAAAGCATTTCATCAATCTGATAAACAAAAGTGCAATGAAGCAAGGTTCACAGAAGATAGAGGAAATAAGCCACCCCTGATGCTTATGTCCAGCTGCAAATTGAGTAATTACAACTTCAAAAGAAATGCTTAGATCGATCATAAACACGCATGTACAACCTTTGCATTAGTATGCGATTATCATAGACACCTTTTGAAAATATTATAATTATTTCATACTCATCTTAGGTCTTGACCTAATCAGCGACGGTTCCTGAACTTACATAAATCTCAAACAAGTTCAGAAATGAGTACAGTCTCTTGTACTGACTAGTTCCTTTTTCTTAACATAATGATTTCTCCAAACATGAAATTTAAAATCCCTCAGTATTTCATGATCAATAACCATCTCTCCATTTTTAGAAAAAATAAGGCTTTTTAATCATTTCATTTTTAATGTTTAGACACATGAAGTGCTTGGATTTCTACCCAAATTTGATTGACACTGAAATCTTTAAACATCAATCAACTGGATTTTATAGCAAATATGGCATTTGAAAGATTTGCAGTAAATAAAAAGAGAAAGGGCACAACCTCCACATTGAGAGAAACGGGAGCATATCGACTGAGCTGCTTTTGTAGAGTCAAACTCCGTGCTGCAGTGTTTTCGTTGTACCTATGGTAAATCATATATAATATGTAGGAAAACTGATTTGTTTATAGTTACTCCATAGATGCAAAATTTGACCACAAAAAAATACCGTTACCATACCTTTGCTTAATTATGTCAAAGAGTTGACCATATTGTCCATTTACGTCATAAGGGACATACTCAGGATGTTCTTTGGCAAGTAAGCGTCTATACTCCTCATAGGAAATATATTTGACAGCAGATACTTCTGTTTCCTAGCAAAAGATAAAACAAGAACATGGATTCAGATTCTTACAACTGTCCAATGTCAGGCAAAACACAGTTGAATTGCTGTAAAGCTCAATTTTCCATATTATCAAACACAATTAGCTGGAAAACCTTGGCCTTTTGAAATTCCTAAGACCAATTTCAATAGGCCCAACCTCCAAAAGTCCATGAAAAACAAAAGCCACAAGTTATTGAAATCCATGACTGGGAAAGCAGAGGTAATTGTTATTAGTGAAGGCATAACAAAAAACTACTCGTGTTGCTTTTGCTCAGAAAGGCACATTTTGAACTACATCGAGTATTAAATTATAAGGGTAAGATCAATTGTTTCATAATTAAAAATTTTACACCACCAAACAATGCCTTTCATTTGGATTAATACATGATTCCCTCCAAACTATGACTATTTAATATATTACCCCTTAAACTAGATGCATGTCAGATTATCCTTCTGAACTTATTAAAAATATCATATTACCCTCTATGGAGATAAGTGGCAAATCATGAAAAGCGTGTAAAAATCACGTGTATGCGGTACATAAATAGTAACAAGGGAATAATCTAACATTTTTAACAAATTTAGGAGGATAATATGATATTTTTACTAGTATAGAAGGATATTACGTACACGTTTAACAAATTCAGTGGCTCTCCTGATATTTGATTAGTTCAAAAAATAATCTGCTAAACAATAATAGTTTGGGAGAAAAATCATATGTTCTCTTTGATTTTTATATTGGGATAAAATGTTACAACTTCAAGCCTCATAAAACCATATCAACACAAACAACTCTACAGTGATAAAAAGGGTACAACCTAGCAAGTTATGCAAAATAATAATTTGCAACAAGGATGACCGTGGTCACATTAAAGCATCAAAATCAAACTTAAATTGTCATGTCTAGAGAGACTCTCACCATACATGAAGTCAAAGCAAATTCTATACACACAAATTTGGGTTTTTTTTTGGCTAACGATGGGGGAAATCCAATGTATATTAACCAAGTGCATTAGGATTTTTATTAACGATAATCATTAATTACTGACCTGAAGAGTAAATGCCTCAAGAGGAATTGGATCCACCGTTGTTACAAGATACACATCATTGTATTCATTATTGATATATTTGCCATCATTTATGATGCTGCATAACAAGTTAACAGTAATTAACACAAGGCACAAAGGAGGGGGATTGAAGGAAAGCAATTAATATACTTAAACACAGTATTAGATTGTCATAAGACAAGCAACTATGCAAAACAACCTTAACAAGGAATCTTAATGGGCATGGCATTGATTGAACCCGCAGATAAGTGATCTGAAGGACACATAAACAATGTATTCCCCAACACCCAAAAATTTGGAAAGACAAACATTTGATGTTGTAAAAGACAACTGCAAATGTACTTGATATAAAATGCATAATCAAAGATTATACTCTGCTTCATTTTATTTTGAAGCTCCCATAATTAATATTTCAAATTTATTCACTTGCACAAGGCTGTGGAGCTAACAACCAGCCCATCAGCAGCCAATACTGACAAAATAAAATTTCCGGTATTGAGTGAAAGAATGAAAAAAAGATTTCACTAACCACTCTTGAAGAAAAACGAATATCAACTCAAATGCATCCTGTGGAAGGACAACCCCCAGTTCTTCATGAAGCTCTCTTCTGAATTTGAGCAAAAAAAGGTTCCACCATGAAGCAACAATCACATCAAACAGTTAAGTTGAATAGAAATAATATATACATAATATTAATTTTATATACATAATTAAAATTAAATATAAATAATATTTAAATATTAAAATCTAAAATTAGTAATATTTTGTGCAAATTGGATAAAATATTAATAAAAGGTTACCATATTTATCAAATTGAATAAAATAAAAATGGTCCACACTTCAAACCTGGCAGTTACAAGTGATGCATCACCAGCAGAAATATGGCCAGCACTAGATATATCCCAAAGCCCGGGCCACGAATCCTTGGAGTCATCTCGCCGTTGAAGAAGCAATTCTTGCGTACTTTCAGCATAAATCCAAACATGAACAGCTCTGTGATAATCTCCGTCCCGATGAACGTCTCCCCTGCGGTAGCACCAAAAATCAAGTTAACCCTATGCAAAAGCTATATGTAAACTACATCTACATTGTGATTGATTGCTTTTCTAATAGCAACAGCAAGTTTTAACATCACTAACAAACGGAAAATATTTTAAAGTCAGTCATTTCATCGCTTTTCTCAGCGGCCAAAAAAAACTGAATAATTGAAAGAACAACGCTATAAATATAATAAAACAAGATCTGCGCAAAGAAAAAGTCGACTATAGTGAAATTAGAGAAACGAAAACTTGCCTGGGCTTGGAAATGCCGGTTTTCTCACCGGTTTTAGTAAGAACGTCGAGTTGTTCTTCTTGCAGTATGGAAGCTGTGGCCGCCATTTTCTTCTATTGAATTGCTCTCTTCCCCTCTCTCTCTCCCTCGGTCTCTTCTTTGGAGAAAAGAAACAGAGTCAAACTACGGGCTCTCTGGTTTTACTTATATAAATACTTTTCCTTTGTCTCTTGTTGGGGCAATAATGGAATTTCATCTAAAAAAGAGATAGACCAAAGATAGAGAGAAGAAACGATAAGCTAAAATTCGACCGTTGAGTTGCTTATGATATTATTTAGGCTTCGTTTGGTTGAATGTAAAGAGGGTAGGGTAAATTAAATTCATTTACTTTCTATTCTTTAAATAATAATAAATATAATAATTGTCTTTTTCTTTCTTTTTTTTTTTTATTGTATGAGAGTAAATTAAATTTTTCTTCACTTTTATTGAAAATAACCAAATAATATTCATTGAAGTAAATGTCATTTACTTTCCATCCAAAGAAAGCATTAGGGATAAATAACAAAATCTCCATATGCGTCTTATTTGATTTCTTATTTCTTTAGTCTTGCGAATTGGTTCAAAATTATTCATATAGATTAAATGTTGGTATAGTCATTTGAACTATTTCAATTATTTATAACTTTAAGTTGAAAATTAATTGCTAAATTTGATTTTTGATTAAAAAAAAAACAGTCAACATAATTCATATGATAAGGTCACCATTTGACTCATGACTCAACATTCATTATTTATGATTTTTATCTAAAAAATTATATTTTAAACTCTTTTTTTTTCCTGAAAGAAGGTCACCGTAAATTTATAATTATCTAATAAAAAATTTATTGCATAATTAAATTGACAAATATAAATAATAATCAAATTTATTTTATATTAGATACAACTATTTATGTAAATCATTGATGATATATACATAATTTAAATAAGTGTATATGTATATTATTGATAACCGGACTCTTCGAGTAAGAGATCGGTGCATACCTATCCGAACACAAATTGTACGCCGAACTTATGTTTCAAGTATTTGATAGCCGGGCTCATCCAGACAATCGATACATTAGTAGCTCGGTTTCAAAATATGAAAAGTCATCATCCCCTGATATTTTCCAGATATGGCGCAGATCATAGTCCAACAATGATGAAAAGTACCAACAATCACTTAACAAATCTTCACAAATAAGAACTCAAGCACAAATCAAGAAATCATAATAATTTCCTCTTATTTAGAATTTAATTTCCTATTTATCTTATGGTAAAAGCTCTATATAAAGAAGGAGAACATGTACATTAATCTCTTTCTGATTTTTTACACACAACATTTACTTTGTCAATTGACTGACTTGATCGTCGGAATCTCCCCTGTCGGAATACCCGATTTTGTGGTTTCTTTCAGGTGATTCAAGCAAGAGATTACTTTAAAAAATTACTCTGTTATCATGGTTTCTTTTAAAAAATGCGACTTGCATAATATGATTTTATCTGATGGTGCCATGTGATCTTTTAAGGACATAAGCAGCTCAATTTAATGAAGTTTAGGAACAAATTTTAAGTGTGTAATGTAACACCCTAATGTATTACTTACAGAACTTTTAACGAAAACATGTTAAGTTACTTAACCTTATTAGTTAAAAGTCAGGGAATTTTTTTTTTTTTTTTGAATAGTACCGTATATATGAATAGTACCGTATACATGAATAGTGTCGTATATATGAATAGTGCCGTATATATATGAATTGTATTAAACAAATAGAAGTCATTTAATCAATTAAAACGATAAAAATATTTAGAAAACGGAGTTACCAAACTCATTATATCAAACTTACAATTTCCTAAACTGACCTATAACTGTCCAGATTACTATTCATTTGATCAATTTTTACTTTATCGTGTATCATGCATTTACCATTACAAATCTCGTGCATTTACTTTTCTGACATATTGCTTGATATACCACACAAACATACATACATTAAACATGCGAAATCTCTACACACTTATTATATGTTATACAGATCCTGAAAATAATTACTAGATACTGACTCCAATATAAGACAGGTACATGCCAACTCTTACATACTTTAATCTCCCAAATTAATCTCCAAGTAAGCTCTCAAAATAATGTGAGGATGCCTTGCTTCCGATCCTAAAGCGAACCTGCACGCAGTTAAACAAACTACGTGCTGAGCATTAATAATGCCCAGTGGTGATTGCAATTCCAAAGATTTCCACTAAACTAAGTCATATGCATAAATATAATTAAAATGTGAATTACACATATCATGATTCCATTAGTCACTCATAAATTACTTATTTAAAGTCATTAGTATGCGTACCATACGTCAAATACCTTGATTACCATTTTATCCTCATTTTATACTAACTTCCCAATATTACTCTTAAACTTCTTCAAAATGACAATTATGCCCTTAGTTCATTTTAACTTTTCACATTATTTACAATTTTGCCATTAGTTCAAAATTTATTTCATCAAAATTACAATTTTGCCCTTAGACTTTTTATATAATTCTAATTATGCCTTTTTCCACATAAATATTATTTTAATCACAATTTAATCATTTTAATCACGTTATTACCATTTTGCCCCTGTATAACACTGGCATATTCTAAACACAGGATAAACGAGACGTGAACCCCAATAGGCTCACATAAACCCGAAAAGACCACAATTGATCAATCCGGTACATTCCAACCCGAAGAATCCCGAAAGATTACTCCGGTACATTCCAACCCGAAGAATCCCGAAGGATACTCCGGTACATTCCAATATAGATACATTAAATAGGACCATCATTGGCCTATAAAAATAGTGAGACGCCATGCTCACTCCCGCGGTCTTATGTCCCTATGGCTAGCCATTATATCCTGAACTAGACTTGACTACCAGCACATCACATAGGGCATTATAATATTATTTTCCATGTCATTAACATGTCATACATATTTTTCATGCCATAACATCATTTTATCTCATTCTTTTACATGTCATTTCATCATTTTACATGTGATCATCATGTATACATCATCACATATCATGTTAACACATGATACCATCATGGTACACATGTATATACCATATATACCATTCGGCCATCACATTAATTTTTCACCATTAATTCTTTTACTCAATTTTATAATTCTTTTAGGTCAATTTCATGTCAAATAACATCACCATACCATTAATTACCATGCAAACACATAAAAATCATGACTTTTCACATGATATACATTTGGCCATACATACATCACATACCATATGATGTTTCCACATGCTCTAACACATACTATTTATTAATTTACATGCCAAATACCATAGATCCATAATAAATATACATAAAATATCATGTAAACACATGAAATTCACATAATATACATTTGGTCATACATATATCACATACCATATGATGTTCCACATGCTCTAACACATACTATTTATTAATTTACATGCCAAATACCATAGATCCATCCTAAATATACATAAAATATCATGTAAACACATGAAATTCACATGATATACATTTGGCCATACATATATCACATACCATATGATGTTCCACATGCTCTAACACATACTATTTATTAATTTACATGCCAAATACCATAGATCCATCCTAAATATACATAAAATATCATGTAAACACATGAAATTCACATGATATACATTTGGCCATACATACATCTTTCCATATCTTTTTATTTTCTTCATTTTAATCATTCATTCTACCATTTTCAACATCCCTAAGCATGAATATAAGGTTATTTTCAAGCAAACATGCCTTAAACACATACTTTGTTAACAACATAACCTAAATCACATGTTCACACATGGAAATAGTTGGAATTTGCAATCACAAACCTTATATCCTTGAAACACACTTCTCAAGCTTCCTTTTCCTTCCCTTTAGCTTGATTGGAAACACCTTCACCTATTAAACATAATAGGTGTCATACACAAAAACGTAGATTTATCAAAAACTAAGCTTCCTTTCCCCAAAAAAACTTCATAAACGCCTTATTCACATCCTAAAGTACCCTTAGGAACTTTAAAACCAAAATAAAAATCTCAAAATCACATACCTCAAAATGACACCTAAACCTTCAAGCCTAGGTTTCACCAAGTTTTCCTTCACCAACCGGACTTTCAAGGGTACCAATAGAAAGTAGAGGAGCTGAACTTTAGTGGGGAAGCTGGATTTTAGGGTGATATGGAGGAAAAATGGAAGAAAAATGGAGTAAAAGAGAGAAAAGTGAGTTATGCCTTACTTAGGAAGAAGAGAACGATTTACAAAGAAGAAATCTGAATTTCAGAACATATTCCCACTTTTATCCATAAGTGAGAATGAACCGAACCGGTCCAACCAAGGTGATCCAACCGGTTTGGTCCAACCATTAAGTTTTATGCATATTTTGCAGTGTTTTTGATATTTTGACTATTCCTGACCTCATTTTCACTCCAAACCAATTCCATCATGTTTAAAATATTAAAAATAGTCTACCCACAAAATTTCAGCTCAATCCGAGTCCGTTTGAGATCCGGCTCGCTTAAACCGGTCTAATTCGGTTCAATCCGGTCTGCCGTAGAATAAAATTATAAAGCTGTCAAAAATTTCTAAATATTATTCTAAACATTTTATCCTCTTATAGTAGACTCATTTATCCACTCTAACTATTTTTAAAAATTCGGTCAAATTTCAGTCAACGCTTAATCCTATTGAACCGAACCAGAGAACTTCAGACTGACTTTCAGGGGCTTATATGACCTCATTTTTTACACCAAATTATACCAGTATACTGCACTCATTATTCTCTTTCTGATCATAAAAATGAAAATTTTTCGAGTACTATTCACCCCTGAATTCACTATTCATGGGACCCACAGTTACTGTTCATATCACTATTCATGGGCCACACAGTACTGTTCATTGATGACATCAGCGCTTATGTCATGCTTATGTAAGCGCTTATGTCATCGATGATGTAAGCGCTTACATCATCATGACGTCATGCTGATGTCATCGTGGGTCCCACTTACTATTTACTATTCACTGTTCACGCTCACTATTCACTATTCACGTGGGCCCCAATTTCACTATTCATTGAAGTTGTTATTTTTGGCCCAAAACACAAAAATTCACTCATGCACACTCTAATGCTGTGAAACTAACAACAGAAATTTCAGAAAATTCAAAAATAATTCTAAGGTGATATGCAGGCCATTACAATTCTCCCCTACCAATAAAAATTTCGTCCTCGAAATTTACCTGTGCCAAATAGTTGGGGATACTGTTGCCTCATTGTCTCCTCGGGTTCCCATGTCGCTTCCTCGACATTGTGGTGATTCCAGAGGACCTTCACTAAAGGGATCTGCTTGTTCCTAAGCTGCTTTACCTCACGAGCCAATATCTTAATTGGGTACTCCTCATATGTCATGTCAGGCTGAACACGAACCTCTTCAGGCTTGATGACATGACTGGGATCTGAACGGTACCTTCGAAGCATAGAGACATGAAAGACATCATGAATTTTCTCTAATTCTTGTGGAAGCTTCAGTTTGTAAGCCACTGGTCCAACCCGCTGAATGATTTCATAAGGGCCAATGAACCTCGGACTCAGTTTGCCTTTCTTTCTAAATCTCAGAATCTTCTTCCATGGAGAAACTTTCAGAAATACTTTGTCCCCCACTTGGAACTCTATATCTTTCCTCTTCAAATCTGCATAAGACTTCTGTCGATCCATAGCTTCTTTTAGTCTATCTTTAATCACTTTGACCTTTTCTTCAGTTTCTTGAATCAAATCTAAACCCACAATCTTGCTTTCACTGAGTTCTGCCCAACAAAGAGGAGTTCTACACTTTCTTCCATATAAAGCTTCATATGGAGCCATCTTAATGCTTGACTGGTAACTATTGTTATAGGTAAACTCCGCTAAAGGCAAATACCTTTCCCAACTGTTATCAAACTCAAGCACACAACATCTCAGCATATCCTCCAAAATCTGGATCACACGCTCAGATTGACCATCAGTTTGAGGATGAAAAGCTGTGCTGAAATGCAATCTGGTTCCCAAAGCTTCCTGTAGCTTCTTCCAAAACTGAGAAGTAAACCTCGGATCACGATCAGAAATGATGGATGAAGGAATTCCATGCAATCTGACAATCTCACCAATGTACAGATTAGCCAACTTGGACAATGAGTAGTCCATTCTAATGGGCAAGAAATGAGCTGACTTAGTGAGTCTGTCAACAATGACCCACACTGCATCATGCTTCTTCCTGGAGAGAGGGAACCCAGCCACAAAATCCATAGTTATCCTATCCCATTTCCATTCAGGAATGACAATAGGCTGAAGCAAACCAGAAGGAACTTGATGTTCTGCCTTGACTTGCTGACAAATCAAACATTTACCCACAAATTCTGATACATCACGTTTTATACCAGACCACCAAAATTGTTTCTTCAAATCCTGATACATCTTATTACTACCAGGATGCATCGCAAAGCTACTATGATGAGCTTCTGACAGAATATTCTTTCTTAAATCATCTTGATCAGGCACACACAAACGCTGCTTGTAATACAATCCATCATCTGAACCCAAAGAATAATCGCTGACATGACCATCTCGAATCTGAGATACAATAGCAGACAATCTGTAATCATTCTTCTGAGCATCAATCACTTTTTGAAGAAAATTTGGCTTAACTATCAATTCTGCAATCAAAGCACCATCATTTGAAACATTCAAGCTCACATTCATAGCTCGAAGAGAAGCCATGAATTTCCTACTGAGGGCATCTGCTACCACATTAGCCTTACCAGGATGATAGTCAATGAAGCATTCATAATCCTTGATCAATTCTAGCCAACGTCTCTGTCTCAAGTTAAGCTCCTTTTGAGTAAGCAAATACTTGAGACTCTTATGATCAGTGTAAATATAACATTTCTCGCCATACAGGTGATGTCTCCAGATCTTTAAAGCAAAAACAATAGCAGCCAACTCAAGATCATGAGTAGGATAATTTTTCTCATGTGTCTTAAGCTGTCGGGAGGCATATGCAATCACCTTTCCTTCCTGCATCAGAACACAGCCCAAACCATTCTTGGAGGCATCACTGTAGATCACAAAATCTTTACCAGGTTCAGGTTGCACTAAAACTGGAGCTTCTGTTAACATACACTTCAGCTTCTCAAAGCTTTCTTGACATTTATCCGACCATGCAAACTTAACATTCTTTTGTAATAACCTGGTCAAAGGAACTGCAATAGAAGAAAAACCCTTAACAAATCTCCTGTAGTATCCTGCCAACCCAAGGAAACTTCGAATCTCAGTCACATTCTTAGGCGTCTTCCACTGAAGAATAGCGTCAATCTTTTTAGGATCGACTTTAATACCATCTGCTGAAACCACATGACCCAAAAATGAAACCTCATTCAGCCAAAATTCACACTTACTGAACTTGGCATATAGCTGCTTGTCTCTTAAAGTCTGCAAAACTATTCTTAAATGTTCATCATGCTCCTCAGGAGTCTTTGAATACACCAAAATATCATCAATGAAGACTACTACAAAACGATCCAAATAGGGATGGAAGACCCTATTCATTAAGTCCATGAAAGCTGCAGGAGCATTCGTCAATCCAAAAGGCATGACCATAAACTCATAATGACCATACCTTGTGCGAAAAGCTGTCTTGGACACATCTGACTCTTTAACCTTCAACTGATGATAACCAGATCTCAAATCAATCTTCGAAAACACACCAGCATCTTTCAACTGATCAAACAAATCATCAATCCGTGGCAAAGGATACTTGTTCTTTATGGTCACCTTATTCAGTTGCCTGTAGTCAATACATAACCGAAGTGATCCATCCTTCTTTTTCACAAAGAGGACTGGAGCTCCCCAAGGTGAAACACTTGGTCTGATAAAACCTTTATCAAGCAACTCTTGTAACTGGATCTTCAATTCTATGAGTTCTGTGGGTGCCATTCTGTAAGGAGCAATAGAGATCGGTGCAGTACCAGGTACTAAATCAATGGTGAACTCTATTTCTCTATCAGGTGGCAACCCCGGAAGATCTTCAGGAAAGACATCCTGAAACTCTCGAACAGTAGGTACATCTGAAACTTTAAGTTCTTCCTTTTTAGCCTCAATTGTATAACAAAGATAAGCCACACAACCTTTTCTAATAAACTTTTTAGCTGCAGTGGCGAAAATCGCATTTGAGAGAAAATCTGATCTTTCACCCACAACGACTACCTCCTGACCATCTGCGGTCTTAAGGGTTACTCTTTTACTCTCACAATCAACATTAACACGGTAAGCAGTCAACCAATCCATACCCAAAATCACATCAAACTCTCGGAAGGGGAGGTCAATCAGATTGGCAGAAAATACATAACCATGAATACTAATAGGACAATCTCTATAAACTTTATTCACTATCACACTATCCCCAAGAGGATTGCTGACTAAGATATCCTGGTCTAACTGACAATCATGCAACCCTTTATCCCGTGCAATCTCAGTGCTAATATAAGAATGTGTGGAACCAAGATCAATCAAAGCATAAACTGAATGAGAAAACAAAGAGAATTTACCAACAATGACATCTGAGGCATCACCCTGTTCACGAGCTCTAACAGCATATACTAGTCCAGTGTTATGACCCTGAGGTTGTTGTACTGAAGGACCTGAAATGGCCTGTGGAGGAGCTACTCCCCTACCACGTCCTCTCTGAGGGGCTGACCTTCCACCCGAAGCTGGTGATACTATAATAGATGGCTGGCCCTCCGGACAATCTCTGATCTGGTGTTCCTGGGACCCACATTTGAAACAAGCCCCATTCAGATATCTGCACTCGCCCAAATGGAACTTCTTGCAATGGACACACTGAGGAATTGACTCTCGTCCTCTACTCCAGGGTGCACTAGCTATAGATGTGACTGGAGTACTGCTACCGACTGGCTTCTTCTGAGTAATAAAAGGTGCTACTGATGCACGGCTTTGTGATGGAGGAGGGCCTCGAGACTTCTTACCCTGGCTAGGAGCACCTGAAGACTGTCCTGGCTGTCTCTTCTGCCTGAATCTGGATTGTCTATCTTCCTCATCTGACATAATAGTCTCAACTCTGAGTGATGCCTTAACAAGGGATCTCATATTGGTGTGTCTTTCAGAACCTAAATCCAGTCTAATTTTGTTGTGCAAACCTCGCTCAAATCTATCACACAATTTCTGCTCAGTCATGGAATCATCGTCCAGGTAGCCGCTAAGGCGCTCAAACTCTCTCTCATATTCAGTGACTGATCTGCTCCCCTGCCTAAGTCGCCAGAAAGCATCTTGCATAGAAGATCTATACTCAGAACCAATATACTTCAGCTCGAACTGAGATAGGAAAAACTCCCATGTAATCTGGTCAGCTGGAGTATGCTTACGGAGTGAACTCCACCAAGTATAAGCTGGACCCTGAAGAAGGGCTATAGCTCCCTTTAACATCTCCTCAGGTGGGCTCTGAGTTATCTCAAACATTCTCTTCAACTTGAATAACCATTCCTCAGCCTGTACTGGAGTTAACTGATCTCTACCATAAAAATCTTCAGCTCCTAATTTCTTAAGCTGCTCAAGAATAGGTCTCCTACTAGATGGAGCTGACTGAGGCTCAACATTTTGTGGCTGTTGTTGCTGCTGAGCTTGCATAAACTGGTAAAAATTCGTCATCATGACCATAAAGTCTGGTTGCTGGGGAGGAGGAGGCACAACTGGAGGGGTCTCCTGACGTCGATGTGACCTTGACTGTCTCATGCTATCTGATGCGGCACTCTCCACATCACTATCACGACGACCTTCATCTGATGCCATACTCGAAATCTAACATAAGGAGCAAGCATACATTAACCTCACATATTTATACTTTTCAAAAATTAATTGGCATGTACATATACTTATACTATTCCCATTGACCCACTCCGATCTTAGAACCACCTAAACCGGAGCTCTGATACCACTAACTGTAACACCCTAATGTATTACTTACAGAACTTTTAACGAAAACATGTTAAGTTACTTAACCTTATTAGTTAAAAGTCAGGGAATTTTTTTTTTTTTTTTTGAATAGTACCGTATATATGAATAGTACCGTATACATGAATAGTGTCGTATATATGAATAGTGCCGTATATATATGAATTGTATTAAACAAATAGAAGTCATTTAATCAATTAAAACGATAAAAATATTTAGAAAACGGAGTTACCAAACTCATTATATCAAACTTACAATTTCCTAAACTGACCTATAACTGTCCAGATTACTATTCATTTGATCAATTTTTACTTTATCGTGTATCATGCATTTACCATTACAAATCTCGTGCATTTACTTTTCTGACATATTGCTTGATATACCACACAAACATACATACATTAAACATGCGAAATCTCTACACACTTATTATATGTTATACAGATCCTGAAAATAATTACTAGATACTGACTCCAATATAAGACAGGTACATGCCAACTCTTACATACTTTAATCTCCCAAATTAATCTCCAAGTAAGCTCTCAAAATAATGTGAGGATGCCTTGCTTCCGATCCTAAAGCGAACCTGCACGCAGTTAAACAAACTACGTGCTGAGCATTAATAATGCCCAGTGGTGATTGCAATTCCAAAGATTTCCACTAAACTAAGTCATATGCATAAATATAATTAAAATGTGAATTACACATATCATGATTCCATTAGTCACTCATAAATTACTTATTTAAAGTCATTAGTATGCGTACCATACGTCAAATACCTTGATTACCATTTTATCCTCATTTTATACTAACTTCCCAATATTACTCTTAAACTTCTTCAAAATGACAATTATGCCCTTAGTTCATTTTAACTTTTCACATTATTTACAATTTTGCCATTAGTTCAAAATTTATTTCATCAAAATTACAATTTTGCCCTTAGACTTTTTATATAATTCTAATTATGCCTTTTTCCACATAAATATTATTTTAATCACAATTTAATCATTTTAATCACGTTATTACCATTTTGCCCCTGTATAACACTGGCATATTCTAAACACAGGATAAACGAGACGTGAACCCCAATAGGCTCACATAAACCCGAAAAGACCACAATTGATCAATCCGGTACATTCCAACCCGAAGAATCCCGAAAGATTACTCCGGTACATTCCAACCCGAAGAATCCCGAAGGATACTCCGGTACATTCCAATATAGATACATTAAATAGGACCATCATTGGCCTATAAAAATAGTGAGACGCCATGCTCACTCCCGCGGTCTTATGTCTCTATGGCTAGCCATTATATCCTGAACTAGACTTGACTACCAGCACATCACATAGGGCATTATAATATTATTTTCCATGTCATTAACATGTCATACATATTTTTCATGCCATAACATCATTTTATCTCATTCTTTTACATGTCATTTCATCATTTTACATGTGATCATCATGTATACATCATCACATATCATGTTAACACATGATACCATCATGGTACACATGTATATACCATATATACCATTCGGCCATCACATTAATTTTTCACCATTAATTCTTTTACTCAATTTTATAATTCTTTTAGGTCAATTTCATGTCAAATAACATCACCATACCATTAATTACCATGCAAACACATAAAAATCATGACTTTTCACATGATATACATTTGGCCATACATACATCACATACCATATGATGTTTCCACATGCTCTAACACATACTATTTATTAATTTACATGCCAAATACCATAGATCCATAATAAATATACATAAAATATCATGTAAACACATGAAATTCACATAATATACATTTGGTCATACATATATCACATACCATATGATGTTCCACATGCTCTAACACATACTATTTATTAATTTACATGCCAAATACCATAGATCCATCCTAAATATACATAAAATATCATGTAAACACATGAAATTCACATCATATACATTTGGCCATACATATATCACATACCATATGATGTTCCACATGCTCTAACACATACTATTTATTAATTTACATGCCAAATACCATAGATCCATCCTAAATATACATAAAATATCATGTAAACACATGAAATTCACATGATATACATTTGGCCATACATACATCTTTCCATATCTTTTTATTTTCTTCATTTTAATCATTCATTCTACCATTTTCAACATCCCTAAGCATGAATATAAGGTTATTTTCAAGCAAACATGCCTTAAACACATACTTTGTTAACAACATAACCTAAATCACATGTTCACACATGGAAATAGTTGGAATTTGCAATCACAAACCTTATATCCTTGAAACACACTTCTCAAGCTTCCTTTTCCTTCCCTTTAGCTTGATTGGAAACACCTTCACCTATTAAACATAATAGGTGTCATACACAAAAACGTAGATTTATCAAAAACTAAGCTTCCTTTCCCCAAAAAAACTTCATAAACGCCTTATTCACATCCTAAAGTACCCTTAGGAACTTTAAAACCAAAATAAAAATCTCAAAATCACATACCTCAAAATGACACCTAAACCTTCAAGCCTAGGTTTCACCAAGTTTTCCTTCACCAACCGGACTTTCAAGGGTACCAATAGAAAGTAGAGGAGCTGAACTTTAGTGGGGAAGCTGGATTTTAGGGTGATATGGAGGAAAAATGGAAGAAAAATGGAGTAAAAGAGAGAAAAGTGAGTTATGCCTTACTTAGGAAGAAGAGAACGATTTACAAAGAAGAAATCTGAATTTCAGAACATATTCCCACTTTTATCCATAAGTGAGAATGAACCGAACCGGTCCAACCAAGGTGATCCAACCGGTTTGGTCCAACCATTAAGTTTTATGCATATTTTGCAGTGTTTTTGATATTTTGACTATTCCTGACCTCATTTTCACTCCAAACCAATTCCATCATGTTTAAAATATTAAAAATAGTCTACCCACAAAATTTCAGCTCAATCCGAGTCCGTTTGAGATCCGGCTCGCTTAAACCGGTCTAATTCGGTTCAATCCGGTCTGCCGTAGAATAAAATTATAAAGCTGTCAAAAATTTCTAAATATTATTCTAAACATTTTATCCTCTTATAGTAGACTCATTTATCCACTCTAACTATTTTTAAAAATTCGGTCAAATTTCAGTCAACGCTTAATCCTATTGAACCGAACCAGAGAACTTCAGACTGACTTTCAGGGGCTTATATGACCTCATTTTTTACACCAAATTATACCAGTATACTGCACTCATTATTCTCTTTCTGATCATAAAAATGAAAATTTTTCGAGTACTATTCACCCCTGAATTCACTATTCATGGGACCCACAGTTACTGTTCATATCACTATTCATGGGCCACACAGTACTGTTCATTGATGACATCAGCGCTTATGTCATGCTTATGTAAGCGCTTATGTCATCGATGATGTAAGCGCTTACATCATCATGACGTCATGCTGATGTCATCGTGGGTCCCACTTACTATTTACTATTCACTGTTCACGCTCACTATTCACTATTCACGTGGGCCCCAATTTCACTATTCATTGAAGTTGTTATTTTTGGCCCAAAACACAAAAATTCACTCATGCACACTCTAATGCTGTGAAACTAACAACAGAAATTTCAGAAAATTCAAAAATAATTCTAAGGTGATATGCAGGCCATTACATGTAATGAGTTCTTTTTTGAGCAAATTTAGCACAGTTCTTATCATATATTCCTTTATAAAAAATTATCCTTTTTTTTTCTGATTCAGATACAAAGCGAAATGGAACTGATAACTCAGCAAATATCATTTGCTCTAAAACCCATCCTGTCGGCCCATTTAAACTGGCAAGGCCCAAAACCCATCAGCTAAAGGTATCAGACACGAACTCATAGGCAGCACATATGCCCGATCGGCTGATGTGACCGCCAGTCCCATCAGCCGCCTGACACAAGGCAACGCCCATGCCTACTACCTGCTCCCTGTCATGTCGCCGGATGCCTACTCTGACGGCCAGTAATCACTCTTCAGGCACTCAAGTGCCCCTCAACCATCTCATATAAATAGTCCAGCCAACGATGGCACCAGGTATTGAATTCACTACATTATCTCTCTAAAGCACATTCTCTCTCTACGCTACTAACTTAAGTTTCGGAGTGCTTACGCCTGGTCCGACCGGGCTCCTCTTATTGCAGGGTTTTTCTCATCCGATCGGATCGCCCTCTCTCCTACAGATAAAGACATTTTTGGATTTATCAGGAACCATATAATATCTTATGATTAGCCGCGATCATATATATAGTATAGAGAAGGGGGATAGAAATGGAGATCAGCTCCCATATCTAGCCCTGTGCATCGGTCGGTTCGGTTCGGTTCAATAACCGAACCGAAATAACCGAAAATCGAAATTTTAATATTTGGACGAACCGAACCGATATAATACAATAACCGAATTCAAACCGAACCGATATTTTCGGTCGGTTTGGTTCGGTTAACCGAAAAACCGAAATTTTAAAATTATAATTAAAATAATTCTCTAAAAATTATAAAAAATTACAAATTATAAAATTAAAATTAAAAAATTCAAATTAAAAAATATATATATGTTTAATTTGAGTTAAATCCACTTATATTAAATTAAAAAAATACAAAAATATTGTTTATTTTAGTAAAAAATGAAAAAAATATATATATAATTAAAAGTTCGGTCGGTTCGGTTTTTTATCGGTTTTTACCTTTCAAAACCGAACCGAAAAACCGAAATTAGATTATTTTGGAAACCGAAACCGAACCGAAAAACCGAATAACCGAACCGAATTAAAAATTTCGGTCGGTTTGGTTCGGTTTTTCGGTTTAAACCGAAATTTGCTCACCCCTACCCATATCTCATGATCAGGTCATGGCCTTATCGCCTTTAATCTCTGTCCTGACCGACATAACCATGTGTTAAATAAGGCAAATAATGTGACGGATGAAGATGGAATTATTTGTTGCAAGGAGATATAGGGATCCCAAGTTTAAAGAGTTGCATACTTATTCATGGATATATAGTTGTGTTAAACAATAAACATGCAACTCATGATTTAGGTACACAATTACTCTTAAAAATAAGCGTATAAGATGGATCTCTGTTGTTCCATAAACGTTTTGCATAATGCTTCTTATTGCAAACAAAAGGCCACATGCTAATTTTATTTTTTAGCATTACAAAATACAAAGGATTATAATTAATTGCTGATATTTGAACGGCAAGTCTCGCAGTAATTGAAATATAATCAAGATCCTGTGCCTCCCTTTTTCTTTCTACTACTTTCTGCTTTCAGATGCAGGTTTATAGCTCTTTATATCATCAACCAATTAGTACCGAGACAAATGCAAGTAGACAAATCCTTTTTAAGAGCTGTGCAATCACTTACGATTCATAAGGATTCAATGCCATCCAGAAAAAAAAAATACATAAAAATAAAAGGATTTGATACTTCAAGTATTTCTTGCCTATACAAATCATGAATAAATTTATGCACCAAGCCAATGATAAACTGTCGTATGTACAAAGAAGTTAAATTTCATTTGGTTGTTACATAACTTAATTCAATTTCCCTAATAGAATAAAAAATAAAAAATACTAGGACTAACAATTAAAGTACAACCTTTCTATGTCTGCTTCAAGGAGGATTCATGACTTCAAGTCTAGCAATTGGTTGACAACATCTCTCATTGTGGGTCTGTTGTGTGGCTCCTTATTGGTACATTTCAGTGCAATTTGAAGGACCCCAATCACTTGTTCAGCAACCTCTGAATCTACAGTTTCCTCCATTAGGCTCCAATCAACAATTGCACCAATTTCTTCAGTCATACTCCAGGCAGACCTAACCCATCTAACAAGATCCATTCCCTCCATGAACGAGGAATCCAAAGGATTCTTTTTGGTTATTAGTTCCAGCAAAACAACCCCATAACTATATACATCAGATTCTTTACCCTTTGCAGTCATATATGCATATTCTGTCAAAGACCAAAGAAGACTTGGCATTAGAAAGTTGTATGTATGTACCCATGCACATGCACATGCACATGCATCAACAATGGAAAGTATGAGATGAGGAAAGATAATCACCTGGTGCAATGTAACCAACCGTACCAGAAATCGAGATGGATGCTGCTGAAGGAGAAGACTGATCGAGAAACCTGGAAATACCGAAGTCAGAAATGTGAGGCTCCATATCGAAGTCCAAAAGTATGTTCTGTGGTTTGATGTCTCTGTGCAATACAGGGGGATTACAGTCATTGTGGAGATACGACAATCCATGGGCAGTTCCAAGCGCTATCTTATACCGAACATCCCACTCCAGATTTTGTGGTGAATTTTTTGCATGAAGAACATCATGAAGACTCCCATTTACCATGTACTTGTATGAGATTAATCCATAGTCCTTTTTGAACCAAAACTTTTCCAATTTGATCAGATTCCGATGCCTGATCTTCTCAATGGTTTGAATTTCTCTTACCATACTTCTATTTCCATCTTTCTGCTCAGCAAATACAAATTTCTTCACTGCAAAAATATTTGCTGGACCCAGTTCAGCCTTAAAAACAGCTCCATGGGCTCCTCTTCCTATAATATACTTGTCATTTAGATTCTCAGTAGCCACCATTATTCGGTTAAGTAGGGGATCATCTACTTCATGAGAAGAATTGTCCACTTCCTGCTGCTTTCTTTTTTTGCAAAATAGAAAAATTAAAGTTAATCCCAAAAGCAAACAGACACCTAATAAGGACCCAAGGGTGATTATTGCAACTTCTGTCTTACTAAGCACTGTCCCATGGCTGGAATAAAGGTCACAAGCTCTGAAATTTCTGTACGCAGCGCAATTCAAGCCTCCTGATATAGGACAATTGACACAGAGTTCAGGATTGCCAAGGAACAATGACGGAGATTTGTTCAATAATTTCATCAGTTTTTCTGGTACTGGACCAGTGAAAACGTTGTACGAAATATTAACTTCCAACAGTGACTGCATTGCATCAAGAGCATCCAACCTTCCAGTCAGATTGTTGCTGGAGATATCCAGTCTTTGTAGCTTGGTCAATCTCCCCAGTTCAGAAATATTACCAATCAATCCATTATTTCTAAGGCTTAAACCATATTGCAAATTCCTCAATTCGCCAATTGAAGACGGAATCTCCCCTTCTAGGATGTTTCCACCCATTTGCAAAAGACTAAGCTTTTCAAGTTCTGACAAAAATGATGGGATGCCTCCTGTAAAATGATTTTCTTCTAAAACTAAAGTAGTTAAACTGGTCCAATTCCGAAAACTTGATGGAATTGAACAGTTTAATGAATTGGACCCGACATCAAAGGTCTCTAATTTCTTGCAGGCGGATAACTGGGGTGGCAGACAACCTTGCAATTGGTTATGTGCTAAAACCATTTTTGTAAGATTTCCAAGATTTCCAAGCTCTGGAGGTATAAAACCTGTAATCTTATTCATGGACAAATCAATGGAAGTGATATTGGAACAGTTCCCTAAGCTTGGCGGAATGCTTCCTGTAATGTTATTGTCGGTGAGGTCCATGTACCAAAGATTTGGATTTGCTGGAAATTCTGGAAGAAATCCAGAAAGGTTATTTTGACTAAGGATCAGTCTCCACAAAGTTGGACATTTTCCTACATCAGATGGTATGCTACCTTGCAAATTGTTGCCACCCAAATTCAGAACTCTTAAACGCTTCCCAAAACATAGATTCGGGGGAATCTGACCTATAAACTTGTTATTCATAAAATCTACTGTCTCTAAGCTGCTATTAACTCCTAAACTTTGAGGTATGACTCCAGAGAACTGGTTGTTATACAGCCAGATGCTTTCCAAACTTTTGAGGTGTGTCAATTCCAAAGGTAGTTCACCTGTAAGATTATTACTATACAAAAGAACATGTTTAAGACTTGGAATTTTCCAAATGCTAATTGGAATCTCACCGGTCAAGTAATTCTCAAACAATTCAAGGTTCTGCAGTTCACTCAGCATTCCCAGTTCACTTGGAATTTCCCCCACTAGTCGATTTCTGTATAACTTCAGTTCCATGAATGACTTACAATTCCCAAGTTCAGGAGGAATTCTTCCAGATAAAATATTCTCAGTGAGCCGAAGAATTTGAAGGTTATCTAACAGGCCAAAGGAAGAAGGGATATTACCTGTTAAACTATTATGCACAATCTCTAACCGAGTCAAGCTGCTACAGTTTCCCAAACCTGGTGGAAGGACCCCGGTAAAGTTATTGAATGACAAAACTAGAGAGTCCAAATTCTTGCAATTGCCCGAACCCAAAGGAATATTACCCACAAAAGTGTTATTACTGATATCCAGCAGTTGAAGATTATCGAGTGTATTTAGACTCTTGGGCAGTTGGCCAACAAATTGGTTGTCATTCAAACTCAGTTCTTGCAAATTACTGCAGTTCCCTATAGAATCAGGAATTGTTCCTGATAATTGATTGGCATCCAACCATAAAAACAAAACCTCACTCAAGTTCCCAACACTACTAGGAATTGAGCCGGTGAATTTGTTATGGTCCAGATATATAATCTCCAAATGAGGAATTTGAAAAAGCCAGTAAGGTATTTCTCCATTCAGAGAATTCTCATAAAGACTAAAACGCTTCAAGCTTTGCAGGTTTTTCAAGCTAGAAGGTATTTCTCCACTAAAATTATTTTGAGAAAGTTCCAATCGTTGGAGCTGAGTACAATTACCAAGCTGTGATGGAATGACACCTGAGAAGTTATTATTATTCAAAATAAGAGTCTGCAAATGACCTAATTTTTCAATTTCTGGTGCCAATTGACCAGAAATAGCATAACCAGTGAGATTCAAAGAGATGACATTGTGGGTGGTGGTGTTACATTTAATTCCCACCCATGAACAATGAGTAGAATCAGAGCTATTCCAGCCCAAAGTTATGGAAGAAGGAACAGATTCCCATTTCTTCATTAGTGAAAGTAAAGCCAACCCATCAGAGTTTAAAGCATATATTACAGGAATCAGGGATAAATATAGCAACAAGAGCATCAAAATAAGCTTCATCTTATCAGATCTACTAATGTAAAAATGTGAAGAATGGGAGGAAAATTCGTGCTTACCTAATGAAAAGAATGCGAAAATGGAAGCTCAGCAGCAGGCAGTATGGGTACAAATGTGCAGAGTTTGTTGAACTATCCGTAAAGTATACATAGAGAGAAGGAATCATAGACTTGCAAGAGAGCGAGTGAGATAGAGTTTTGTAGCTTTTGGTGGGCGTAGTTGTAGCAGAGAAACATTGACCAACACAGAAATTTATAAAACCACGTTTTTTTCCTGTTCTTCGAAAGTATAAAACCACGCCCCTTATATTCAATAGAGGTTGTACTTGCAGGAGCTGTAATAGAGAGAGACTCAAGTATTCTTTCTCACTTCTAACTTTTCGAAATTGAGAAGATTATATTTCTATTTTTTTGTCATTAAAAATGAAAATTATATGTAAGTCAAGCTGTTCTTATTAGAATAAGATTAGGTTGGATTCTGAATGCACCTCGAAAATGTAATTATTTAAAAAATTACTATTAAGCAATAATCATTTAAAAAATGTCTATTTAAGTAGCGTATTTTAATGATAATTTTTCGGTGTATGACTAGAATTGCTGGACTTGATGTATTTTACTAAGATAAAATGGCCAACAGTCAAACCTCGATCACCATGCGGATTGAATCTGAAATTATAATACTTTTGTTTAATGGATTATACTGCATGCGAAAATAGTTGAATCTTGAATTTTGGCAAAAACTGATCAGGCCATAGGTTTTAGACCCTAATGCTTTGACCCCTTCAAAAATTCTCCAATAAAATATTATAAGTGTATTTGGTACCATCAAATCTAATAAACTTATTGATAAAAGGCTGGATAAAACCACTCCACGACTTCGATAAATTGATTAAAATGTCGGATGGAGCCCAAGATAATAGTGATGTAATTGCAACTATATATTCCTTTTCTCTGTTAATAGAATAGATTTACATGAGACAAATATATTTAAGAATTTTGTCTTTTATTTTTCACTTTTTTTATCATTGAAAAGTCCAGCACAATTACATTATATAAAGTTAAATTGAGCTGCCACATTTACAAGAAAGCTATTTTTAAGAGATTGACGAGCTAAAAGATGAACAGTTAGAGGAAACTAATAGATAAAGACAATAAAAATATAATGCATGAAATAATAGCTTGAATAACACCAGAAGCAGCAGCGGTTTGATAAATAGAGTTCACCAACATTAAACTCTCAGTTTCAGCAAGAAACTGATGATGAGGACATGCTTTGGTTATAATACATTGCTGAGCTTTTTCAGAGAGGGGAAAAAAAAAGACTGGATTTAGCAAGATTGACTTTCTGACCACTAACTCTACTATGCTCTTGGAGGATTTGGTGAATAGTCGTCACTTCTTGAGGTTTACGCTTGCAGAATAACAAAGAATCATCTGCAAAAAGTAAGTGGGTATAACCAATGAATGTAGGGCAATTTTAAGTCATGATACTTGGCTGTTCATAGCAGCAATTCTAAGATCAAGACATAAACCTTTTGTTGTTAACCGGGGATCACCTTGTCTTAATCACCTAACAGGGTCTAAAACATCCATATCTTACTCCATTAAGCTTAATTGAGTAAGAAACAGAAGACACACAACAGATAATCCATGAGAACCATTTGAAATGAAAGCCCAATTTACTCAGAATCAGCTTGAGGTAGTCCCACGCTACACACTCATGGGCTTTGGGAAAATCAAGTTTAATAGCCACAGAACTCATTCTACCCTGACTTTTAGTCTTCACATAATGAAATAAATAATTCGTGAGCAATTAGGATATTATCTGAGATAAGTCTACCCTTAGTAAAAGAACTTTGATTTGTAGAAATGATGGAATTGCAATTAATTTTACACAGTACATTACTCAAACAAATTGGATGAATTTGATGTGCAGTTCGGATGGATGGTTTCAGAAAAAAAAAATAAAAAAAGAAATTACTTCATCTTCTTCAAGATTTACAAGTTGTGGTGATTAAGTATCAAACAGAATCTGTAAATCCAGCTTTTTGCCTAAACTAGGCTTCTGTTAATCACGTAGAGATAGCAGTGATAATGACAGATTGTTAAAGCTGAAATCATTATAAGAACTCCATATAAAAGAATATCATTTATAAAATGAAAAAATACAAAATCCATGTCATGAATTAGCTAACGAAAACCTAAAGAAAAAGAAACATTCCAAATCGTGTAAAATGGCCAGAAAGAAATTATCTCAAAACATTCATGTGATTGGATTTTTCCAGTACAAGTTTCGATACAAATCATGTGTACAGTAATCAATAACAAGCACAAATATCTGTTAAAAATGAGAAAGGATCAGGAAATCACTAACAATTAACTTGTCATGCCATGTGCTAGAAAAATTTCATTTTTCCTTTAACTGAAGACTTTGCCAGCTCTAAGTGACAAACTGCTTTCTGTTTCCCCGCCAAACCGGAACATGATCCAGTGGCCCCTAAGGTGATTGCAAAGTAAAGGTAGATAGTGCATAGGAAAGCCAAAAGAACCAAAGCTGTCAAAAGAAAACGATGCCTTTGAACGAGTGTTGACCAACTGCCCAACTCATCTCTAGGGAATGGTTTCCGAAAGGATGGTGACCTCCGATGAGGAGAAGATATAATGTTGTCAAGAACCATAGCTAAGCAAAACTTCCTTGGCCAACCTGAAACGTAACACCAATTTCTGTGGTGATTATGACAAGTGAAAAGATGCAATCAAAACGAGCTTGTTCACAGAAACAAGAACCGAATCAGGCAAGATCCTCAAAATTACTATAATTAGTGAGGTGTAAGTGATTCAAGCTTTATATTTCATGGAAATAACTGCAAGCTCTATCTCTACATCAAAAGGCAGTTTTCATTTAAGAAAACTAGCAAACCAGAAGCTTGCTTTCAGAACTAGGGGAACAAAGGCAGAAGTGAATACAAAAAATTTATGAAAGCATCACCCGTGAAACCAAATGTAAATGAAATCATATCACTAGAAGTGTAGAGCAATTGTTCTTCACAACCTATAGAAGAGAAAAGATCATTGGCATCAACATGCTCATAATTATCAGATGCCACGCGAAAAAGGAATTATCTCCAACAAATTAAGCAGGGAAACAGTGGGAAATATCGTCATCTTCAGATGTTACACTTCGGAAGTTATCTCTTATGCTCTGATTACAAATACAGGAAAGTAGGAGAATCAGGCCTTGACAAGACATTATTTGTAAGTGCTTAAACTTGAACAAGAAGTTTAAGCAGGGATGGTCTAGGCAATCTTCAGCTAAGAAATTCAATGATACCACTAAATTGCTAAGGTCCACTGTAACAATAAAGACAATCAACATGAGCCATTCATCATTGACGAATGACATCTCAAAGAGAATTGGAGAATAAACTGTGCTAATAAAAAAATAAAATTAGATAACATGAGTAAACAACCACTAACTTGTCTTCAAGTAATCTCCCATTGAAAGAGTCAAAAGAGGGAATGAAAAAGGGAAGTACCGAAGAAAGCATAAAACTCGCAGCTATACATCCATTTCCAATTTTTTTTTTTTTTTTATCATCAATCTACTCGATCTCTTGGATTGTATCTTTCCATTTTTCTTTCATAAGTTTTTTGGACCTAGCAAAAAGTACTAGCAATCTCTTACAGATATATAATTGAAGTTCGTGAACCTTCTGTTTAATGCATTACCAGAGAATATGAGTAACTTTGAGGTAATAAGGAACTGAACAATTTGATACACAACGATGGCCCAGGAAACAACAATTTACTGTAATTTAAGAGGGTAGAAGTAACGCATCTAGAGAGAGAAGCACAAAAAGGTCAAATACAATAATCTAAGTATCAACACAATCGAAGATACGGTGAACACATGATTTTTACATTTAACAAACAAAAACAAATATAATGAATTTGATCCCTTTTTTTTACCAGCAAAAGCTCCAATGTTATTAGTTCCAACTTCCAAGCGTTCCAGTTGTACAAAGGAAAAAGAGCACTAAATAGGTTATTTTACTAGACAAAATCACATAAAAGTACGTGGATCAATTCTTAAACTAGGGAGAAAAATCCCCTCTGAGGGATATGATAATTTTGGAATCTGTGAAATCCAACCACACTATTCTATGGCCTTAACTCACTACACAAAACCATTTACCCACCAGCCGAAATATGAAAAAAAAAAAATTAAAATATAAAGATCCTGGGTTCCATAAGGTAGCTAAGCATGCCCCATTTTTTAATAACTTAAAAAGGCTAAGATTTCGACCTTTCAGCTACACCACCTCCCCATTTCTTGATTTTAGATCTCTCTCTCTACCGAGAACAGACAATAAATTCTTCCATTCCAATCAAAACCCAGATTAAAAAGAACAATCTTTTGCACATCAAATGAAGAAAAAAAGATAATCAGAGTAAATTATCTCAGATCTGAAGAAAAGGAACACAGAAACTTACGGCGAGAGAAAGGATCAAAATTGTGTCCGAACAATACAATTACAATCTTATGGAGAATTCTCCGTATGTGTCGAGAAACAAATGGGTGCAAAACATCCACGCTGTTACCCACCAGGATTAGGCAAAGGGAAAGCGAGTTACAGATTGTGATTAGTAAAACACAAATGGCAAAATATTAAAGAAAAGAAAAGAGAAGAATGCGTGAGATAGTGAGTTGACAGAAGCTTAAAACGTGATTGGAGGAGATCATTGGACTTTTATTGGCGTTTTATTTGACCTTCGGACACCTCTAGGGGCGTCAAATTTTAGTATCAAGAAAATAGGAATGCCTTGCCTATTATCATTCCTTGTTTTATGATTATTATGGATAATGATATTTTTTGAGTTCCTATTCAAATTCGAAATATCGAAATTATTTAGAATGATCTTATTATCACAATTGTAAATCTTTAAATTCATTTTAATTTAAGAAACGTGATACATATAAAAGCAATTAGAAAGTAAAAGCTATATATTTAAGAGTTGAAATGAGACCTTTTTTATCCGTATATCAAAAATATTAAATATTTAAAATTGAGTATTTTATTTTTGTGGGTCCGTGTCCGAATTAATTAAATTAGTATATTTATATATTTAAAAATGATTGTATTGATATACTTAAATATTTTGAGAGAATATTTCATTACATAAACTTGCAATATTTTTTTTTTTTTTGTTTCTTTATTAAGATTTAGTGGTTTACCATGAACATGATGGTCTAATTTATTGGTGATGTCTTTTTCTTGAATAACTATTTCTTGAAATGTTGACTTTGTCACTGCAGGCAGGTATATATAATAATAATAATAACTGTATTTTTTATGCTACTTGTTAGGTGTTGAATTTTAAGATTTTATGCACCATCCACTCCATCCATATTCTCTTATAGTTTTGGATGGTGAAGAATCAAGATATTGACTTTGTCTAGGTTTGAACCATTCGGCCCAATTTTGGGTGGACTTGTTTGTCTAGGTTTCAAGAGAGCATATTGTAACTAAGAGGGGCCTAAGCTAGTAATATTAATGCATGCATCCATTAGCACCCTCCATTTTTGCTTTTCCTTCTCTTTTAAGGATTCCTATAAATTTCTCAAATACTAAAATCAAACATAATAATAATTAAATTCAGGCCGAAACGTAGCTCTATTTTTTTATGAATTTTTGAGTTTTCAAATTTTTATTTTTTAAGACTCCAATTGCAACAAATGAATTCAATTTATAAAATTCATTTACAAATGAATTCCATGAAATTCATTTGTAAATGTAATTCATTTGTAAATGAATTCTTATATTTTGAATAAAATTATTAAAATATAGAATTGAAAATTAATTGTTTATTTTTATGTTTGGAATAAATGAATTTATTTCGATTTTATTTACTAAAATATTTTTAATGCCAATTTTGATATTTTTTTTCAATTACTCCCAGTAAAAAAAAATTAACAACCATTAATCATTATTTTAAAATTTTCAATAAATACTGAATCAATAATAATATAATTAAAAAAAAGTAATCCATATTAACATTTCAGAAATTTGATTTGAGCAATAATATTATTAAAAAAATCATACATACCAAATAAAATTAGTCAGTAAAAATCCAACGGAAACGAGTTAAAATTTGGTGATTGTAGTTTTTGGTGACAGAAGAATAGTGATAATAGAGAAAAAAGAACAGTGATAGAGAAAAAACAATAACAGACTACGTTAACTGTATAAAAATAATTTATTTATAACAAATGATTAAGAGTATATTATAATTTTTTCAATTTTAACTCTTAAAAATATGGAATTCATTTGCAAATTCTACCTATTTTGATGGAATTTAGGTGGAATTTGGTGAAAATATAACGAATTCCATAAAATTGAATTTTTTGAATTTAATTACTATTTTTTTTTTTGCATTACAAACATGAAAAATGAGAATTACAAATGAATTTTATAAAATTTTATGGAATTCATTTATTCCAAACACTACCTAAATATCAAATTTTTTATTAACAGATTTTGTGAGTATGATTAACACAATAGTTAGTCTCATTCTCATCTAATGAGCTGGCAAAAAATATATTTATAGAAGCGAAAGTTAAGTGGAATTTATTTATCCATGTGTGTGATTTCTGCTATATTTGGTATTACTAAAATTCAATCGACTATATTGATTACCGGTATAGTAAAGAGATATATTTGAACATAAAAGAGACTGGTGATGTGATTGATGTCAAAAAAAAAAAAAATTAAGAGATCAATATTGCAAAATAAATTTTAAGGGAATTTAATAGCAAAATTCTAAAAATATGGTGCTTAAATTGAAATAAATAGTGAAATTTAGTATTACATTACATTGTAAAAGTACCAAAAAAAGAAAATTGAGTAAATGAGGAATACTAAAACAAAAGGTCCTGAAAGCTATTCAGATAATTCTTAAAATTTGAAAACAGGATTTTATTGTGTATCAAAAATAGATAGAAGGATGTAAGTGCTAACAATGATAAACTACGGGGGCTGATTATGCATTAGGTGAAAAGAATTGATCAAAAGTTATAATATAGGAATTGCTACTTTATAATATGTATTCGCTCAATCCTGATCGGACAAAAGGGGGGCCCCCACGTACAAAATCAACGGCAGGCATTGAACAACGAATTGCAAGAAGAAGCATAAAACAGCATTTGCTGGTAAAGGTAGAACGTAAGGAGTCTTCCTTGACTGAGAAACCAAATTCCTCTTCTTCAACCTTTTCTCTTCTTTGATTAAACAAAGTTCTTAATTCTTTTCTTTGCTCTCTGGTATGTTCAATTTTATCTCTCCTTTCTTCTTATTTTGCAATTATTTCTCTTAAAATATTACGTTGATTAGGTTTTCATGATCGTTTTCTATTTACAGCTCTACGGTTGAATAAATTATATTTCGAATTGATCATAGACCTGTTAGGGTTAATTCTATGATCAATTTACGGACCTCTTTTTTTTGGTGTTTTCTTCCATTCGTTTTAATTTGCGTCTCATTATCTTCAGCTGGATAATTCAATTAGGGTCTTGATTCTAATCAAGCGACGTCGATCGTCTTTTGTGCTCAGATCGGAAATTTGTTTAATTGATTGTCAAAGAAGATGTGGGCTGCTTCTTGCCTTGCGTCTTGCTGTGCAGCGTGTGCCTGTGATGCATGCCGCACTGCCGTGTCCGGGATCAGCCGGCGGTCTGCCAGGATTGCGTACTGTGGTCTCTTTGCTCTGTCACTGATTGTTTCCTGGATTCTTCGTGAGGTCGCTGCTCCTCTCATGGAAAAAATTCCTTGTAAGTGTTTTCTCATTAACAATGGTTTGTCTCTGTATGTTCAACCTTAATGAAAGTTTACTTATTTACCTGTGACGGTATTTTTCTTTTCCGTTAAAACAACTGATTAATGCCAATGGCGTTAAATTAGGAGTTAGAGGAAGTCAGAATAGTCAATGTGTGCTTACACATGGCTTACTGATGATTCTAATTTGAATTATTGAATTTCAATGCAGGGATCAATCACTTCCAGAAAACACCTGATAAGGAGTGGTTCCAAACAGATGCTGTGCTGCGTGTTAGCTTAGGGAATTTTCTGTTCTTCACCATTTTAGCAATTCTAATGACTGGTGTGAAGAATCAGAAGGATCCTCGTGATGGTATCCACCATGGTGGATGGATGATGAAAATTATCTGCTGGTTCATTTTGGTGATATTTATGTTCTTTCTTCCAAATGAGATTGTCACCTTCTATGGTAATTAGTTCTCTCCATCTTCATGCCTTTGCATGGACTATTGCATGTGTTTCCGATTTCTATTATCCTATCTGTTCTTGTTTCATGCCAATCAAAATTGGATAACTTAAATTAAACCAAAAGTTGTCTTTCGCATATACAGAGTCAATATCCAAATTCGGCTCAGGACTGTTTCTTCTTGTTCAAGTTGTGCTTTTGTTGGATTTTGTTCATGGATGGAATGACAAATGGGTTGGATATGATGAAAAGTTCTGGTTAGTATGTAATGTATCTTATCTTTCCATTTTACTAATGCATTTTCTCATTCTTTTATGAGGTGTAACCATGCAAGTTTTAAAATTTTATTCATACAGGTTTGTTGCTCTTTTTGTTGTTTCACTTGTTTGTTATCTGGCAACATTCGTCTTTTCCGGATTTCTCTTCCATTGGTTCACACCATCTGGACAAGACTGTGGGTTAAACACGTTCTTTATTGTCATGACGCTGATGTCTGTATTTGTTTTTGCAATTGTCGCTCTGCACCCTGCTGTAAGTTTTTACTTATTACATTCCAGTATTTCTGCTAGTTATCATAGTCGATAATTTTGAATACCTCTGATCTGTTCAGAAACAAAGTGTTCATTGTAGGAGATTGGTTGACAAAATCAAAGTTTCTGTTCTGAATTGTGTAATTGATTGAGAAATGCAGACAAAAAGAAATATAGGAAACACGGTGTATCTAGATGCAGAAAATGCTTAGATTAGTTATTGTCTTGCTTCCTGCTTTTCAGACTGAAAAAATTAGGTGGCATCTACAATCATGGAAGTGTTCATAACTTGAACCATTTAATTTCATTTAAAGGCACACTTCCAAATTGCCTGCAAAAGTTAGTGGCCTAGAGTTCTCTAGTAATAGAAGCTCTCCAAACTACAAGTTGCTCAAGGTATATTTTATTGACTGTTGCTAAGAGCATATTATAGCTTTTACTAAATGACTATGTTAATTAAAGAGAAAATTATCGCTGGGACACCACCTACTCATCATGGTCCTCACAATGGGCAACGTGATTGATTGGAAATATAACTTAATATTTAGATTTTCTTAAAAGATATCGTGTTCTTAATGGGAAGTGCTACCAAGATTTGCATAATGTCTCATACTTACCTTTTTCCTTCCAATTTTGACTAAGTTCACTTGTATCATTGTTAATACCATTAATTTTCACTGTAATGTTTACATGGATTGCTGGACATTACTCATACTCGTATTATAAGTTTTTCTGTTTCTATTAGAGTCGTACTACTTTCCTTTTATATGATAAAGAAAGTTGTCTACTGCACCTTTTTTCGTTCTTATATGTGAGATTTGTTGTCTCATGATCAGTCTTTTTGGCGGTAAACAGGTAAGTGGAAGCATCCTGCCAGCTTCAGTTGTATCCCTGTACTGCATGTATTTGTGTTACAGTGGACTTGCTAGTGAACCAAGGGAATATGAGTGCAATGCTCTGCACAAAAATTCACGATCAGTTTCCACCGGCACCCTTTCGATTGGCCTGATTACAACTGTTCTATCAGTTGTATATTCTGCTGTCCGTGCTGGTTCCTCTACAACTCTTTTGTCTCCACCAAGCTCACCACGAGCAGGTAAATCTTGGGAAATGATGTATGTGTCATCCAATTTTGCATATGAAATTCTTTAGATGATAAACTGCAACAATGCATCAAAAATACATTACCTTAGAATCTCTTTTGGCTTGAAATTTTCCAAACATTTCAAAATATCTGGTTAAAGGAGGAAATTAAAGACTAGCAGTTATCCCACTTGTTTGGGAAGGAACACAGATGAGTGTCCCGAGTTATTTTTTCCCCAAGATTACAAGTTTGTCCGTTTTATATGGTAATTCTGTGTTTTTTTTTTTAAATAATAATTAGATCTAAGGATTTTTTATTTAATGTTGGATGTGCAGGGAAACCCTTATTGCCATTGGAAAACAATCCAGAGGGAGACCATGAGGAGAAGGACAAAGCTAAGCCGGTCACATATTCTTATGCCTTCTTCCACATAATCTTCTCTCTTGCTAGCATGTATTCAGCAATGCTTTTGACTGGGTGGTCGACCTCAGTTGGAGAGAGTGGAAGGTTGGTTGATGTGGGGTGGCCCTCTGTGTATGTTCGGATTGCTACTGGCTGGGCAACTGCAGCTCTCTACATTTGGTCTTTGGTTGCTCCTATTCTGTTCCCAGACAGGGAATTCTGAGTTTTACCTGGGTGATGAGACATAAGTGGTTGTTTCAACCTACTTTGTATATGTGATGTAATGACAGCTTTTCATTGTTTTCTCGTCCAATGAAGCGACTATGATATTGTATGCCACAATGCAATACTTGTGCTCCTTTGCATTCGTGAATTCAAGTGGTGAAAAATTCTGTCAATATTGAGTTCTGTGCTTCTTGGTCGTATTTAAATCTCATCAAACTTAGTGCTTGCTGCTGCTAATATTAGTTGCAGTAGTAGTAGTATTAGTAGAAGCAGGAGAGATATTTTCCCTACTAGCATCAAATGAAACGTACTGCTGCACAAAATATACTCGATGGTCAAAAAAAACATTTCTCTTAAAGCAAAAAGGAGAAATGAAATACGGAGGGCCTATTCGCTAGCTTAGTATTGCTGCTTAGGATGCAAATTCACACTCTTGCTTTAAATGTCAGCTATATTTCGTTGTCCTTGTAGATTGCTTTAAATGCATCAATATGGAAAATCACCAAAAATCGCGACATGAACAATATCCATCCTTAAAATGGTGGAATCTGAAGCAATCTCTGACGATGATCTGCATGTTAACAGTTTTGGCTATGAACTTGATGACATTATGGCAGTCTCCACATATTCTCAAATTCTTAAACACCCGAATTGATGATTTCCCTGTTGAATTCAGTATCCCAATAGCAACTGCCAGCCTCTCACTATGGCTGCACAGAGATTCTTCTCTTTCCTTTTGCTCTACATTCTGCAGAACAAAATCTGTGTTGGGCTGATATCCAGCCATTCTCATCTTCTCACCTATATCATCCAAAAACTTATATATCTCACCACTCTGTTTATTGCTATTATCTCCAACAACAAAGGAATGTATTCTATTTTTAACTCGAACCCAACTACGGCCTGGTGTCTTTGCAATTCCTTTGTCTCTCATCATTTTTCTGGTTTCAGAAGCTTCGGCCCACATTTTTGCACTAACCAAAATGTTGAATAGTAACGCGTAATTTCCAGAGTTGTCTGGTTCAATTTCAAACAGCCTATTTGCTGCAATTTTCCCTAACTCCACATTCTTGTATACTCTGCAAGCACCGAGCAATGCACCCCAGGCAGCAGCAGTTGGTTCCAATGGCATTTCTCGTATGAACTCGTACGCCTGTATGAGGCGACCAGCACGGCTCAGTACATCAACCATGCATGAGTAATGATCTATATCAGGTTCAATTGAATATTCGGCACTCATTGAATTGAAAATGAGAATACCTTCATCAACTAGCTGGGAATGGCTACAGCCGGACAAGACACCTATAAATGTAACAGAATTGGGTTTAACCCCTTCTTCTAACATTTCGCGGAAAAGCCTCAACGATTCTTCTCCATTCCCGTGCATAGAGTTTGCAATGATCATTGTGTTCCAAGCAACAGCATCTTTTCTTGGAATTAAATTGAAGACTTCTCTTGAAAGTCCCAATTCACCACATTTCGCGTACAGCAAAAGCAGAGCTGTTGTTATCGTTATGTCCTCAAAAAACCAATGCCTAAAGATGTAACCATGAATCTGTTTGCCAGACGTTAAGCTTTCCAAATTCGTACAAGCAGGTAATGTGCTAACAATTGTGATTCTATTTGGTTTCAACCCTGACTCTTGCATTTTGTTAAATAAATCCAATGCCAGTTCGTTTTGCCCATTCTGCACACAACCACTGATAACAGCATTCCATGAAACATGATTTAACTTGATACCTTCCTTTCTCATTCGATGAAACAAAGAAAGACCTTTCTCGAATTCCTTGTTAGAGAAGTATGCAGTTAATATTACGTTCCATGATACAACATCTCGCGAAGACATGCTACCGAATACCAGCATTGCTTGTTTAAGGCTTAAGCAACTAGCATACATATTCACAAGTGCAGTATTCACAAACACATTCTTCTCCATTGCATTCCTTAAAATGAACCCATGAATCTCTCTTCCATGCTTCAAATCCTGCAAATCTGTACAAGCAGGCAAAATCGACGACACTGTCAACGAGTTAGGTCTCACTCCATTCAATTCCATTTCTCTGACAACCAGTAAACAACGTCTAGACATACCACAGTTGACATAACAAGAAGCCATTGAAGTCCAAGAAACCACATCTTTAACTACCATATCATCAAAAACACGTCTTGCTCCATCGATAAATTTACATTTCCCATACATATCAATCAAAGCATTGCCCAAAAAAAGATCTTCATGAAAACCGAACCGAATTGCATCACCATGTAATTCCTTGGCCTGGCAAAGATCACCGGAAGTAGCACATGCCTTAGCTACTGAAAGCAATACCAATTTATCAGGACTTATATTGCGCGCCAGCAATGTTCTGTACATTTCTATGGCTTCCTTAGGGAAGCCGCGTTGAGTATGAGCTGCAATTAGAACGGTACAAGAACGCAGATCTAATAGAGGACCTTTATCGAACAAGTGGCGGGCGCGTTGTAAATCACCGGAATTCAGGCAAGCTCTGATCAGTGCAAGGCTCCGGTGAGGTTGGAGATTTATGGGTGGCCTTGATATCATGTGAATTTTGAGGTTTAATAGCTGCAAGATATGCTTTTCCTTGAAAAAATTGAGAGCTGATCATAGTTAAATTGGCAAGGAGTAATTGCAAGTCGGCTAAGTAGCAAAACTTTCTGCACAGAAAAAGCCCAACATATTACAAGTGAAACTTAAGTTACGATAATATCCAAAGAAGTTCATGATTTGGTTATTTAATACACCACGCCGTTTTGACTAGGGGCAGCAAATTTCCCCCACAACCACCTATTCGATCCAAATTCAATTTAATATGTGAATTAACATATCATTTATTATCTGATCCAATCCATAATCAACGCATTTATTATCCGATCCAATCAATTCTGTATTCAATCCATTTATTATTCGATCCAATCAGTTCATAATTTTTTATGATAAATTTACGATCCTTTGTGATTTTCTAAACTATAAAATTTTTAATATACTTATGACTTGACTTGCTATAATGAGCAAAAACTGTTCATTTTTATGCTTGTCTTATATTCTACAGGAAGCTTCCGATTTTATAAAATCTTGCTTGCATTTTGATGTTGAAATCTCTTGATCAATGTAATTACTTTTATTAAAAAAAAAAATTGCTATAACCCAAACCAAACCCATCTAACCAACTCGTTTGTCACCGATGCAACCTCATATTGTAATGCACATGAAATTAATTCTCTTATTATTAGGCGTTCTGTTGGAATTTACTTTTCTTTCTATTGATGGAATAAAGTATGAAAGGCCTCAAACTATATAATGGCACCAATTTCTTCTAAATAAAAAGATATAAAAATTGAATGAACATTTGATTCTGTAGTATTTCTCTACATATTTGTGAGGTTAACAATTAAAAGTTCGATATGGGAGCTAAATCATGTATCAATCTTGTTATGTCAAAACCACTATATCATGAATGTATTAATCATATGCTAAAATGGAATTGGGTTATGGCACTTGAAGAAGTTTTTCAGAACTTGAGGTTCAAAATCGTTCATCAGTATTTGGTCACAACAAACCTGAAGGGGCATGATTGAAAAAAAAAATTAATAAAATAAGGGATAAGAATTCCTTATCAAGTGCTCTAGTATTGGAAGCTCGAACACTACAAAGTCCTTATCAAGCGCACCAATCCCCGTAATAGTTCTATTATCGGTTGATGTCAAAGCAGCGTATAGCAGAATTCTACAACAAAGAAGCCTGGCCAAAAAAATCAACAAAATATTATTTAAATACTTGTAAAAACCAAATAATGCAGATTTATTGGGTTAACTATGACAGTGATTCTGTCAGCAGCCAAAGCTATTCCACCAGAATCACGGATGTATCCGAATAGATTCAATCGGACAATAGAAATAGTACCATTTTCCTTTCAACCCTCATTCACACTTGATGCGTTAAAAAATGCCCACATACTCTTGTAGAGGATCATGGCTTTGCCTATCAACTATATCAAACATGACAGCATGTTCTCAAAATCAATTTCTTTAAAAAAAAACTGATTAGAGTTCACAATGCAATAATCAAATCACTACAAAGTTGCTGACAAAGACCTCCATCTATATAATGATTTAATGGGAAAAAGTAAAAAAATAAATACATATCCAACCAGTTAAGGTTCTCAGATCAATCCTCAAAATCTCCACCATGTTCCAATAGGTAGTTAGCTGCCAATTCCTCATTACGATCACAAGCCAAAAATGCCTCAATCACAAGTGCTCTATCAAATCCCATTGCCTGAAGCTATAAATACAAACATACAACTAATAAGTAAACTGTGATTAAAAAAATGGGAATAATATTAAAATGAAAAATAAAAAGATAAAACCAATAATACAATGCTTATATCAGCATGTACCCGATCAATGGCCTCTTGTTCCTCTTGTGTCACGTTAATAGCATGAGGCATGTCTTGCTCACCCTGATCAAATATATCCCTGAAAGAACTAAAAATTAGGTCATTTTGCCACATCACAGTCAGAGTTCAATGACCTAAGCATGTAGGGAGATGAATGCAATCCATTTTGAACTTATAAAAGACATGCTTTATTAACTATTTGCGAGATGCAGATCATGGTAGCAACATCGATGACATGGATCAAACACCATCCGTTTGGTAGTCTTTTTTGTATTTTAGCAAATGCACAGCACTCACCCTTCAGAACCTTCATGAGGTTCATTTAATAATCGAAGAAATTCTGCATGATTTTCTTGAATCATTCTTAATAGATGTGGGTTTTGCTTTCCAAGTTCCTGAAGCATGGGCTGTAATAAAAGCAGTCAATTGGACTCCAGGAGATTAAAAAAAAAAAGAGAGATGACAGTGATGATGGCAAAAGATAATAACAAACCTGTAAAATTTGAGGATTTGCCTGAACCAACGATCGCAATGTTTGGAACTGAAAATTGAAATGAATAAATACAAAGGATTAAGGCTACCATGCAACTTTAATAGACATCATGTAAAAACGATCAAGCACCATTAGATACTGAATAATTGACATTAAAATTAAATTAAATTCTATGAAAACCTATGACACTTCAAGGGTTGTGGTTTGTATCAAAAGCATCATCTGTTTCCACTTTGTGACAGTAACTCATTTTTCTGCATAAAAAACTAACTTTTGCCTTCTGGCATAAGTTATGAGTTTCATCCGAATGATATGAAATATTATAATTGTTAATTTTCTCACGACTCATGTTAGAAAAAAAGACACAGTAAGCATTTGATACAAGAAAAATGAGCTAATAAATACCACAGGCATTTGAAGTCTCAAAACGCCTCAATTACAAGATAAATTTAAATACTTCACCCTTAAATCTAACATGCAAAAAGAACTTCAGCATATCCAGCGCAAACATTTTCAGGACAAAATTCACACACTATTCATACCTCCACTCATGTGCATAATAATATTTTACCACTACCTTGACAGACATGGCATTCTAAAAGTTATGCACATAAGCCACTGAGAAAATAGTTTGTGAACCCTACATGGAAGAAAATTAAGAGTAGTTCAGATTTTAAACAGCAGCAAATGCTGGTAATAACTATACCTGCGGATTGCTTCTGAGAAATTCAAGGGATCCAATTCCTTCACCACCACCAGCACCAACAGAAAGTGTCTCCTGGCAAAGTTTCGCATAATTAAATAAGAACTACATACACAAGGAGCATGATAATAGTCCTCTTACATCTGAAGTAATACCTCAGGAAACATATTCAAGGGAGATGAATTTGGTGCTCCAGATACAGGTGCAGCAGGAGCTGCACCAGTTTCAGTTGCCTGACCAGCCGGTAAATGAGCCACTGGAACAGCAACTTCTGCAGTTTCTGGAATCCCCTGGTGAGCAAACAACATAAGTAGCTGACATGTGTGCACGAGCACAAAAAAAAAAAGAAAAAAAAAAAAAGAGCACCACAAAACATTCCATAAGTGGACATACAGAGTACAAATATTCCACTGCTCTTTCTGGATTGTTATAAGCAGCTCGAAGTGCACGGGTAACTGTTTCTTTATCCCAGTTGCCACCTCCCATATCCATCAGTTGTTGAATAATTGGGTCAAGCTCATTACCAGCCACTAAAGTTGAAGCAGCTTGACCATAAGTATCACTTCGACTGCAGCAACAAAGATAAAGTACGTCTATAATCCCATTGCATTACTTTAAATGCTGTACTTCATCTATTACAAAGCAAGATCATTAACAAAAATGTCACATGTTGTTACAAGCACAACCCATTACATTTGTAAATTGATGTACCGCACACATTTAAATTAAAACTTGATTCTTACCAATAAATATTTGTTACAAATTGTTGGATTCATGCAAAGTCCTAACATCTATTGTTAAGATAGAGATCTACCAGAATCAAGATTTTTGAAACAGGCTAATTTGGTTTCACTAAACCAAGATTCCAAATATTAGAATTGAATCAAATAAAATTTAATTTTAAATTTCTCATCTATTCAGGCTTGTCAATATCTCATGTAACTTTGCAATTTCTTAAGGTTGTGATGTAGACTAGACTTGATATGGAAGTCCATGGAACAAAAATGAAGAATGCAGTTTGAAAGTGTTAAACTAGGCAAGGTTATTGCCTGGGAAAAATGTTGCAGATCTCTAAGAAATAAAAGCATAAAATTTTCCTACATATTGAATATAATGACGTAATTAATTGCCATGAAAGGAACCTCATATAAAAATGAGCTTGGACTTTATTCTGACCATCTTCCTAATAAGCAAGTAAACTAACCAGAATCCAGTATCAGGGATTAGATTTTAAGCACAGGAAATACAACCTAAGCTTACAATCTGTGTTAATATTGAAGCACAGCAAGCAAAAAGAATAAAAACCATACGTAGCCGCTGCTGTGTTAGGAGCAGGAGCTGATCTCGCACTCTCCGAGGTCCTGCAAAAGCATATTTAACAATATGTGACAGTAACATAACAGATGCTAAAATTTTAAAGCGAAAAAGCAATAATTTGAACTCACGGTGCTTGAACTTCAACTGGTGGAGATGAATTAGATGGTGCAGTTGTGGGAGGAGTTGCAGCAGCAGCGGGCTTTCATAGGAAAACAAAAAATATATAAATTGAAAAGGGTAGAGAGACTGTGTGAGGGAGCAATAATTTCCAATAAAATATAAAATAAAAAGTTTACCGGGGTGGATGATGTGCCGGAAGCTTTACTCTGTCAAAATATAAATGATTGAAGAACAAGGTAAGAATGATAAATGTATTGTTCATGAGAAAATATTTTTTAATACTTACAGGTACAAAAATATAGCTAAATAAAAAGGAGAGTAAGATATATCTCAACAGCAATTAAACCAATGCAGGAGTATCTTCTTATTTTAATATTATGCTGTATAGCATATTTTTCCATTAAAACAAAACAATTAGGAGGAATAGAAAATGCTAAAGCAAGTGCAAAATTCTAGGCCATTGCATAGGAAAAGTAATTAGATGTGAGCAGGTCTTGCACCACGTTGCAGTGCACTGACAATAACACCAACATAGAATGACATCCACATCTACAAATAATTTTATTATGAAACAAGCAAACAATGTAAATTATGAAGAATCTTCCTATCCTAACAAATATAAAAGAGCAACATATGAAGATAATTCCCAACTCCTATCCATCTTACACCAAAGAGCTTCTTGAACGCTCATCCTTTGATAATCAAGAAAGCAATTCTGAAATGGCTAAAGCTACATGAATACCTCATTTAGGTTAATAAGCAGAAAGGACACAGCACCCGTGGAAAGAGTAACTAGGAAAAGAAGCTTTCTTTCATTAATAATTGTAAACAATTACAACTTAGATGTAGTAGTTGTCTACTGGTGATAATGTGAATTTTGCCCAAAATTAAAATACATTACTTTGATGCGGTGCCTTAATAGTTTTTCCAACTAATAAATCATCTCAGGAGAATGTCCACCATCCGGACGGACAATGGCTCAGTGCAAGGAAAGCCCTAATATGAATTTCTCAACGCAGCTCTTTCGCACGGACTCCGTAGAGCTGCATGTCGTTGATATGCTGAACAATTTTACTTGCACCATACTGCTGTTTAGCAGGCGGAAAGAGAAAGAGTATTCTCAACTGTGCGCTGAAGTCTGTGCATGGAGGAGCGATAGTGCACACAAGATCAGTTGTGTTATGGGAGTTGCTGATCTGGTAAGTCCACTAAGGAGAGCCAACTTTCAAATGAGTATCTACTGATTTAATAGGAATATCGAGTTACTTGAAAGTTGATAAAGCAGTAAGATAAGTTGTGATACGATAATTTGCACCTGTGCGACCTTCATGTTGAGTGTCTTCTGGGTAAGTGGGCACATAAATAAAGTTATCATTGAAACTCTGGGTCTTAAAAATTCCAAATTCTTGAATTGCAAGAGCAAGCGAAAGTGGGAGCTCGACGCCTCTGGAATAGCTAGGAGCGTGCTTATATATGGTGGGATGAACCACGTATGATTTGTGAATGTTACGCAACTTTGCATAAAGCACATTCATGCATACATCAATAGCAGAAAGGACAAAAGTCTCAAACTCAGTGTTTATGTCGACGGCTCGCATAGAACCAAGATGTTGGTAAGCAATGAATAATACGCAGCGAAAAGCAACATCGATACATCTGCGCAATTAATTGTGATAACGCGATTCTCTTTAACCTTTTGATTTGAAATACGCTAATAATAAATTTCTCCGCGAGCGGAAAGAAAACTGATAAACTTCGGATCGGTGTCCAAAGTAGCCCTGACCGTTTCTTTAAACATAACCTGTGGTTCTCCAACAAAAGGAGGTTGCTCATGACCAGGCTGAATGGGTTGGATCGCAAGAAGAGTAGGAGCTTCTGTAGAAGCCTGTGGAGCGTCCTCAGTTTGGCTTGCAACCTTATGCTTCTTTGACTTGAGAGTCATCGTACTGGTAGTGTTACCTGTACGGTGAAATTTCTCTGCCGTTAGCTATAAAAGTTAATTTAAAACAAAACTTCAAATGAAACTCTCAAGTAGAAAACGTAGACAGGAATTACTCAAGTAAAAAACTTTTAAAAGTTGCCATGAAAATTACTTTTAGAAGTTTTAAAAGCATTACTCAAGTGGGTTAATTTTAAAAGTTTTTACTCGAGTAATTCTTTTTTCTACGTTTTCTACTTGAAAACTTCATTTAAAATTTTATTTTAAGTTAACTTTTATAGCTAATGGCGAATAAACTTCACCATACAAATAACGCTACCAGCACGATGACTCTCAAGTCAAAGAAGCAGAAGGTCGCAAGCCAAACTAAAGACGCCCCAAAGACTTCTACAAAAGCTTCTACTTTTCTTGCTATCAAACCCGTTCAGCCTCGTCATGAGCAACCTACTTTTGAGGGAGAATCTTAGCTCATATTTAGAGAAACGCTCAGAGTTACTTTGGACGTCAAGTTTATCAGTTTCCTCTCTACTAGCGGAGAAATTGATTACTGGCGTGCTTCAAACCAAAAGGTTAAAGAAAATCGTGTCATCACAATCAATTGCGCAGATGTATTGATGTTATTTTACGCAGCGCATTATTTATTGCTTACCAACATCTTGGTTCTATGCGAGCCACCAATACAAACACTGAGCTTGACACTGTTGTCCTTTCTGCTATTGATATATGCATGACTGCGCTTTATGCAAAGTTGCGCAACATTCACAAATCATACGTGGTTCATCCCACCCGGTATGAGCAAGCTCCTAGCTATTCCAAAGGCGTCGAGCTCCCACTTCCGCTTGCTCTTGCAATTCAAGAATTTGGAACTTTTGAGACCCAGAGTCTCACTAATAACTTTGTTTATGTGCCCACTTACCCAGAAGGCACTTAACATGAAGGTCACGCAGGTGCAAATTATCGCATCACGACTTATCTTGCAGCTTTACCAACCTTCAAGCAACTCGATATTCCTATTAAATCAATAGATACTCATTTGAAAGTTGGATCTCCTTGGTGGACTTACCAGATCAGCAACTCCCATAACACAACTGATCTTGTGTGCACTATCCCTCCTCCGTGCACTATCCCTCCTCCGTGCACAGACTTCAGCGCACAGTTAAAAATGCTCTTTCTCTTCCTGCCTGCTAAACAGCAGTATGGCGCAAGCAAAATTGTTCAGCACATCAACGACATGTATCACTACAGAGTCCGTGCGAAAAGTGCTGCGTCGAGGAATTGATATTAGGGTTTTCCTTGCACTGAGCCATTGTCTGTCCGAATGGTGGACATTCCCCTGAGATGATTCATTAGTTAGAAAAACTATTAAGGCACCGCATCAAAATAATGTATTTTAATTTTGAGCAAAATTCACATTGTCACAAGTAGACGACTACTCCATCTAGGTTGTAATTGTTTACAATTATTAATGAAAAAAAGTTTCTTTTCCTAGTTTCTCTCTCCACAATTCAGTAGATCGCATAATATTATAATATAAACAACACATCTCATTCCAGTATTAACTTCTTGTATTCAAAAAGCTGCAAACACGATAACTAAACTTTTATCCAAACAAATTCAAAAGTGGCCAAAAAAGGAGTGAAATTTTCAAAATGGCAAGAGAGAAAAAAAAGGTGAAAAACATGAAATGCTTTATTCCCTTTTAGAAAAACTTGAAGAAAATCATGTCCCAACTAATGACACCCTATCATGAATAATATAATACTGATAAGTAGACCCCAAGTACAATAACCACTAACAGCAATCATTATGAGGGAAAGAGAGGAACTCCCTAGTCCACTCCATACCCCAAGAGAGAGAGAGTAATAAAGTAGAAAAGGCTTACTTCATTTGTTCTTTATTCTTTAGTAGCACACCCTGTTTTGGCAATTCCATAACTTTTAACAAATTCATGAAAGATGAAGGATCAGCATCTTTTTCCCAATAATGAAAACATGCTAGCATATACGAAAACTTATAAACAAAAAAATGAAGTTCTACTTATACAACTACATTTAGAAGGGACCAAAGAACAAAAAAAAAAAACACTGGGAGAATTGAATAAGAAAACTGAGGATACAGCCATCAAAGAAGGTCTAAAATAAATCAAAAATTGAATATGATTTTTGTGTATTTTGATAAAGAATAACATGCAGCGAAATGCAACTACTTTACACGTGCATAATGACATTATATGGTTTATTTATTTTGCAGTGAGTTATCAACATTCACCGAACCTCAACCAAATTGAAACATGACTTAGTAAAAACAAATTGAATTGTTCCAATGCATTAAGTTGTTATTGATAAATCAGCATTAAGGCATATAATTGCAAATATAAATCACTATATTGATCAAACACGCTGACAATTAAATGACATTTACTTACTGCAACAAGCTATGCATTTAAACAATACATAAGAAAACAATTTTTTCAACTACAATACTATATGCAATAAGATCAAGAAAATAAACCCGAGAACTTAAGCTAGTCATAAATCACACATTTTGAACTAAAAGCCAAACCTAAGAAATCCTTTTAGTGATTCATGAGCCCCTAAAAGTATTTTCTAGTGTACTCATCTAACCATGAGATCCTGGCTTCCAGCTCCCAACTTAGTTCAACACTACATTATTAATTTAGGGAGCTGCAATTAGCCCAACAATTCTGCACCAAACCCTAATGACATAAACTCTCTCATTTAATTGACCACTGCATGATTAGGCTCATACGATTTGCATAAAGTGAAAGAGAGAAGTATTTGATTTATGGTCCAGCTTGTATATGTTTTGATTGAGTGAAACCAAAATTTGCATTATATTCTACCCTATCTATATTCTTCTTATGCTTTATGTTCAGGTTGTTATCCTCTAAAACAAATATCAAAAAGATACATATAGCAAGTAAAATATAAATACAATCAATGAACCAATAAATATATATTCATCTGGATTCAGGAGAGTACTTTGGTACCCACTTCTACCGTTTCAAAATTAAATTCTTTCACGGAAGTTCCGTTCTCCTCAAACAATTCATCGTTTAATTTAACACTATATATAAGCTTTTATGTGTATTTGTACTGCCTCAATTTTTCAGAACAAAATAAATAAATAATACAAAATTTGTAACCACAACACTCTGGCAGCAAAGCCAATATAGAACGAATACCTTGCTAAGCATTACAACAAGAAAACCATCTTCAGTAACATTATTTTGTGCTAATGTAGTCTCGTCTTTCAATACTTTTCCATTGTGAATCAATAGCTGTTGCCCGCATGGATAATTGTCCTTCCCTTGTATATCTTCAATATTTTTCTTGACAGCCATTACCTATAAGAACAAAAAAAAAGTTAAATTAAAGTCCAAGAAACCTAACTAAAAAATGATGTCAATCTAAAACCTTAACGGATTAATTGCAAATACGCAATAAAATATGAAAAAACAAAAGAATCACTCCACACTTTTTTTAATTTACATGATATTTAAAAACTTCAAGGGAAAGAGATCAAATAAACTTGGAAAATGCTAATAATAAGCTGGAGCTATTAAGCTCTAGAACATAAATAACGAAATGTAGAAGAGCAACTTACTGTATCGGTGGACTGAACCCTAATTTCAAAATGGCTGCCTTTGAGAGTCTTAACGGTGAGCTTCATTTCGGCGGATTAAAACGAAAAAACAAAGCTCTTATTGAAGGAGGAGAAACCCTAGAAAGGTTGCTATCTGTGAATCGAGAGAGAGAAAACGGTGCTTGCTCCAAAGAAAATGAAAAGCAACATAGAGCTGGATTTTTCAGTTTTATATGGTGGCTCTATGAAGAGTGGGACACGTGACTGACAAACAAACTTTCCATTTTTGTTGTAGGAACATCTCTTTCTTCTCTACCTTTAAATTAAATTTTCAATTTTCCTACAAATTTTAAGAAAATTATGATCTACTCTGGTTTATGAGATTTTTTTCATATAACAAACTAATTCCGAATAGTCACGTGAGAATTGTTAAATATTTTTTAATAATTTTTTATTTTAGCGGATGATAAATGTATAAGTGAATTAAAATATGAAATCTTATAATTTATAATTCAATTTCATACGTGCCATGCAAATTATATAGAGGGTAATGAAGAAAAAATATTTAGCACTTTTCATGATCACGAATGCTATGTATGTTAGTTATTGCTATGCTCATTATTCAATAATTTATTTTATATGTTATTTTTATATTGATTTAATGCATGAAATTTTTATAAATATGAGATTCTCCTATGTCTTTCCAAATTGGATGGAGTAAGGACTCTTTTGGTACACTAGCATACCTCAATAATTTGGCAAGCGCTGAAGATCGTGTCTAGATCATCGATTATCAAATTACCAATATAATCGAATATTTTCCCTCCCTTCTAAGAATCAAATAAAATATACTTTATAACCATGTTTCTCTCATCTATGCCCAATAAAAAGATAAACTCTAGACCCATCTCTCTCGTCTTTGCCCAAATGACCGGCTATTCAGAGCGCGTGATCACCAATTAAAGAATTTTTTGTAGCGGCAGTAATATTTAGATATCCATATTTCTCGGCAATGTTTTCAACGGAGGTTCATCAGTGGCCTAATGATGGCATTTCACCTCTTGTCCAACCAATTCGATGTTTAATTTGCTTTCGGGCCTTTCAATTAAGGAGATAATGAACAATATATCTTCCATGTCTTTCTTCTAAGGTTCATGAGAGGTTGACACTGGTAAATGTCTTAAAATATGTGTATATAAACGGTAGCAAGCTAAATACACAATCACGAAGCAAGTGCATAATTTAATTTGAAGTTAAAATTCGTTATTAAATTGGAAAATAAATAATAAAAAAAAAGAGAATTAAAGTATCTATACTAATGAAAATGATATATATATATATATATATATTGAATGATTTTTTTCCCGAACTTTCACCGCAAGACAAATTATCTTCATAAATTAATTGAATATTAGATTACCTATTGAATTTATTAAAAATGTTAGCAGTTCTTGCTGTAGTAATAAAAATATTATATTACTTTTTGTCACTATTCATCCGCTATATACACACAGTTTTTACATGTTTTTATAGGGCTAATATGACACTTTTAATAGGCTTAAGAAATACTTAATTTGACATTCAATTAATTTAAAAAGTAATATGTTAAAAAATCTAATTAATTTATACAGAAGATATCTAAATATAAATTACATATGAATGAAACATAGTTAGAAAATTAATTATCTACCATAGAATTATATCACACATTTTGTAAACTTATATATGTATTAATCTACTCATATTATTCTAACATAAAATGACACACATATATTCTTTCAATTTAATATAATTATTTTGAATTCAATTATAATTTATGATCCAGCATTGTACCAAATAAAAGTCAGTAGTTCAATTCAAATAGATTATTGTAAAAAACAAATTTATGCATTTATTAGAAGAAGTTAATTTATGTAAGAGTGGTTGGATGGAAGTATATGAAGGTCTTAATAAAGTATAAAAGGTATAAAGTATATATTTTTTAGTTTTCTACCCTTCAATTATTTCATCTACCTACGTAATAGAAGGTATTATTGTAATTTTAATATGTAATTTTACTTTACAATACCTTATAATTATTACAATTCAAATGCCTTACAATTATATTACTTTATTCAACCTGTCATTACCCGCATCCAAACGCAGCTTAATTGGTATTTTATTGACAGGGTTGCCGTGAGATACCTGTGATCCGGCCCAATCCAAAACCGCAACCCAAATCCAACCTCCAAATTCAGATGTATACAGCGTCCTGAGAGACTATAGAGTAATAGCAGCAAAAATGGGGAGGAAGAAGGGAGTTGCAGAGTTCGAGGAATTGCCGCCTGATGATTTCGATCCGGCGAATCCGTACAAAGACCCGGTGGCGATGCTGGAGATGAGAGAGCACATAGTGAGGGAGAAGTGGATTGACATAGAGAAAGCCAAGATCTTGAGGGAGAAACTCCGGTGGTGCTACCGCATCGAAGGCGTTAACCACCTCCAGAAGTGCCGCCACCTCGTTCAACAGTACCTCGACGCCACTCGGGGCATTGGCTGGGGAAAGGACCAACGCCCTCCCTCCCTCCACGGTACTTTTTATTTATTTATTTATTTTTGGCATTTATGAAATTTTTGTTATTTCATCTCAAATATATTGATATTGTGAATTAGGTCCGAAGGTGGAGGTAGCCGAGTCCGAGTGAATGGTTCAGCCAGGTATTTTGAGATCACTTTCAAATGGTAATTTTTCTGCTATGAAACTTATTTAGCTAAAATTTGGTTGTATGGTGTTAAACAAGATACGGAAGGGTTAAAAACCCTCCGGTTATTTAATGTTAAGCAATGAAAGCTAAGCTAACAGAGAAATTAAAGCTAAACTTTGCACTAAAAACGTGAAATTGATATTAAAAATAATAAAAAGAAAGTGCAGTAATGCTTCGTGGCAATCTTGTCTCTCCTCTAGTTTTCATTTCATTCAAGATAAATAATCCCTATTATTTCTCCTATTATCTTTTTGTTGCAAAGGAAAATCAAATACGTAAAGTTGGTTCTGGAGATAGTTGATATTTATGGGACTAGGGCTTGACAGTGACCAAAGTGATGGCTAATAGCTACAAGGAAAGGTGATTTGGAGCTTTATTTGTTGATACATTGATGAATAAAACTCAAGTGGAGACCTTTGGCATCAAGCAGAGCTTATTTTTTTCTTTGAAATAATTAAATTGCATCTCTGTTCAGAAAGCCCTGTCAGATAAAAATTATAATCCTAAAATGCAAAATTAGGAAAAGAAAACCTTAAATTTCTTGTCCAATATTTCAACAGAGCATTACCCTGACCTGATAACCACATCTCCAGAATTTTCTTCCCAGTTAAGCTCCATTTTAACGATGACAAATTTCACACAAAATCCACAGTACCATATAAGATACTTCCCTTTCCAGAATTTCTCTCAATTGATCGAGTTTGAACAGTTTTCTTGCTAATGAAGCCATCGCCTGAACCTTCAAGGTGTTGCTGGTCAAATGTTCCCTTTGGCTTTGCTCTCCCTCTGCCTTTTGGAGATCTTCAGTTCACGATGATGATTTTTACTGTTTTCATATAATGTTTAAAATTTTAATTAATTAAGTTCAATGAATATAGTAATATTTCTTCCACAGCAGAAACTTAAACCTATGTGTTATGTTTTCTAGAATAGGATTGTGTCACAGGGCGATTAACAGGAAAGTCAAATTCAATTTCCTTTGACTTCCCTTTTCCTTTCCTTGAATTATGGTTCTTAGGTCGACCTATCTTGAATAATAATTCAGCTTGTCAAAGAGAGACTGATACCTTAGACCTTGTTAAGAGAGAGAGCTCTGATCTCTTGCTGTTTTTAATAAATTCTGATTTGTCATTTTATTCCTCAATTTACCTTTTATATAGGCTAGACTTATTACCGCAATAGAAAACCTATTTTGTAGGCTTCTGACTAAAAAGAAATGAGGTTAAAAATTATCTAAAAAATTCAGCAACTAACAAAAATAATTAAATAAAAGCCGAAACAAATAACCGATAAAACGCTGTTCAAAGAGTCTTCTTCCTGGTATAAGTCTGTCCCGCAAAAGCATCCACAACACTATGCTGGAATTTTTTAATATTATAATACTTTCTTTCACACTTATAGTCAGCTCATGTATTAATCTATTCAAATTGTTAACTAGGGAGATTATGTATTTATGTTATCGTTTAAGAACGTAATGTGATGCAATAAAAGGTTTAAGGACTTAATAGCAAAAAAAAACATGATAGTTTAAAGACATCTAGATGTGTTTTTACGAGATGGCATTATTTGAGATCATTGTGATTCTGTTGTAATGGGAAAGGGGATGTCATGGTTGTTACATAATAGTTTGAGTGTCAAGGTGGACAAATTTTATTGGAAATTTGCAATTCATGTGAAAGTATTAAGTACTGAGACAAATTGCAAATTCTAAGAGATGCAACTACATGATGAATATGAATACATTATAAAGACATATTAAACACCTAGCATAAACTACAATAAAACAACAGTTAGCAAAACCAAGCAAAAAGGGCTAAATATCTTAAAAGTGGCTAAGTTGTTGATATGATTTGTGGAAAAAAAATTGTCTCTTGCTTTATTTTGATATATTATAAAGTAAAATATAATTTTTCATTTATCAAAGTGAGTGTAGTGCTCAAGGATTTTCATAATTGAAAATAGAGAAGTAACATGCTTTTATTTTCTTAGTGTTTTAAGGGAATTTAGTTAATGAAGTGGAGAGAATGTAGGAGAGAAGTTAAGGAAATATAAAATACGGGTGGGAGGCTGTGTACTTTGAAGACAAATTGGAGCATAATTATCCACAAATTTCTCATGCAGATTTGATAAAGTAAGAGCTGTTTATCAGCTACACACAAATAAAAGAAAAAAAAAGTGCTGGTAAAGTAATGGGTTTGAGGTAAAGGTCCCCTGAATTTCTATAATGATAGTTATTACATTATGTAAAGGTCATTATCGAAATCTATAGTCTAAGTTGTATCTTTCACTTTTGATTACTCCAAAGAAAGAACCATTGTAATATTGGACAAGAGTATGGTCCATCTTGTTTTGTTTGTTGTACCAATCTCAACCTAACACTAATTTCCATCTGACTGGATAATGCTTTAGGGATTGATCCTAATTATGAATTGAGCGATACGTTTGATTAGGAATTGGTCTTTAAGTATACTAGTTGAAGTTTTACATCTCTAATCTTGTTTCTAATGGAAATCTGTAAACTATTATACAAATAACATTTAGGTTTCATTTTCTTTGGGTTGCTAATGAGAAAGAAATTTTGATGAGCACTCAATTTTAAATACATGCTTTAAATATGAACCACACAGGGAAAAAAGAAGAATTTTGGGGTCACAAAAATTAATTCTTCACGAGGAGACAATTAGGAGAGAAGTTGCTCAGCAATATTGGGTTTGGTCATGGTATTCTTGCACAGTTTTTTTTTTTTTTCTTTTTTGAATGAAGAACAAATAATTCAAAACTCACCTCCATAGTATTGTTTGTGGTACTAGTAGATGATGGCAACTAGGGTGGGGTTATGGCTAATATCTAAGCTAAAAAGAATTCTTATATTTGGATTTACTCCCTTGATTAAATATGATCCCAATTATGATGAGTACCGGAGAATTTGCAGTTGTTTTTGAATAGGACTTGAATCAAGTAGTTTTCGGAATCAAGAATAATAGGATTCTAAGTTCCTCTGACAGGGAGTTTCCAGGTAATAAATTACAGTATATTAACTATCTCTATGTTCACATCTAGCAGAAAGAGATATAAACTGATTGTTTCTGGTGATAGATCATATATTTAATTGTATTTCTGGGGGTCTCTTTCTTCTTATTGTCATTTTCATCATTATAATTTATAAGGTTGATGCAGCCATTTGGATGGGAATTGGCTTAATAAATTGGCTGTTGTTCATAGCAAGAGAAATTTTAAACTAATGCATTTAAATTGCCTTGACTTTGAAATTGATTACTTGATACACTATGTATGGATCTTACTTCATAATGGCATGTCAATGCATGTATAAAGAAATTATATTACAGCAAATAAATATACGGTTCTTCCTTCTTGCAGGTGAAGGAAATTAGAAGATTTTCGCAGAAAGTGAAGGGAAGATGGAACCTGTGTTTGTATTTATTGAATGCTTTGCTGTTGTTATTGCTCCATCCAGGTTGCTAGCATCTGTAGTTTTCTCTTCTCTTTCTTGCCATGTGCAGGGGCCAGAAATAATGCCTTTGGATTTAATAATGGTTTTTGTTATTGACATCCTAAAAAACATCAGTGATTTGGACAGGGCCAATGAATGAAAGTAACTCAGCGAATGAAATAAGTTACTTGTCATCTCCTGCATTTGTTTAATCGGGATCGATTATGATATTGTTCTTCACAAATGCTGATTACGTAGATGAGAAAGACTTATTAGAAGTTTTCTATGATTTAGGATCAGAGGCCTCTGGTAAGATAACAAGCTTTCACATACTTTCTTCTGCCTTATCAACAATTGGTTTGCAAATTTAGTTACTTTCGTCATGATGGCATGTGAGTGTAGAGAGTAGTAATAATTAGTAGATATTGGCGTTTAGTGTAAATCATGTGTTGGCAGCGATGGGTATTTGGCAGTTCAGTGTGAGTTTAGTAAAATTTATAAATTATTTAAATTGTCCTACACGTGAGTCTATCTAAATCCTTGATAGAGATGGGCAGAGTAATTTGGTGAATGTCACATGTTTATGGACATAAAGTCTAGCTGGTTTGTACTTCATTTACACATTTTTGGTTAGATCTAGTACACAGTCTTACTTAAATATTTTCTAATATTTTGAGACCTGTAATCACGTACCAGTTTATTAGGTGTAAAAGTTCAAGTCATCCTTGGTAGTATTTGGGTTTAAGTTCAGGACGCATTAAAACAGAATTTGGAGCAACTCCAATTATTTTTATTGCATTTCTAATATAAAGCATTCTGTTTTATTTTATTTATTTATTTTGGTACATAAAGCATTCTGTTTTATTTCTTATTTCAAATATTTGAAATTGATCTTTGAAAATTAATTTCTTCTACTTTCAAGGAATTTGAAGATGAAATCCTTTTCGTCTGTACTTAGCTGATGCAATCACTAATTGTAATTATGGTTTTATGTGGTATTGTATAGTAACTATTATTGTTTGGGATGATTTTCATGGGATGGTCATGGTTTATTATGGTAATTTCATGGTTTAAAAACCATGAAATTTGATAAATTTTATAAACCACCAGTTTGGTGGTTCCAAACTAACCTTAACAAATATTCAAAATTACACTAAATCATATCTCACATATTTCACTCCATCCAAACATAGTGTAAAGGGTAAAATAGTGACCTTTTCATTTATCAATAATCAAACATGAAAGCGTATTACAAGCTGGTTTAGTTAATTCATTAATAATGGCAAATCCGAAACAACTCATACCTGAACAGGGAAAAAAAAAAGAACAATTTTGTGTACTCTTTTCAAACCTAATCTGAAAAAATCAAGGAAAATTACTCTACTCTTCAAGTACATTTACACAAAAAAAGTAGTTTTTTTTTTCATTTATGAAATGCAGAAATTGAGTTTTATTCCTCAGAAAATAAAGGTTAAATTTATTAAAGTACAACAAGAAGTAAGGAATCTATGCAATTACAGTCAACACCTCCTGACTGTTAATAGCAAAATCATATATAGATCATCCTTTTCTCCTGGTACAGGCTATCTTTAGAATAATCTATGAGAGAAAATAACTCGAAACCAAAGTTTGAATATTTTATGTTATAAATTTATTATATTTCATTATTTAAACAAGAAAAATTCTAATCTATGATAATTTCGCCACCCTGATAAGTTGCTCAAATCGTCAAATGTACTGTTAGACAGGAAGTACAAGAGTTTAGCTCCAAAGTCTAATTTGTTTAAATAGTTTTGTTATTGGTTAATCATGAATGTTACTTCAGTTGGCCTGCTCTCCAATTAACAAAAGCTTGTTCATTTCCTATTAAGCTGTTATGGATTTTAGGTCCAGTATATATAACTCAAACAATTGAGCAGCAGTCAATTGAGATGGACCGGTTAACAAAAGCTTGTTCCATTTTTTTTTTCTAAAAAACACAAAAGCTTGAATACACAAAACGCTTCCAACGCTAAAAATTCAAAAATATCTTCTGCATATGGTCTATATATATATTCCTCCCAACGTTCGAATTCCTTCGATTTTCCTTCCAATTCTCCTCTCTCTTGTCCTCCTTTCTTCTCCTTCTTCTAACTCAAAATACTTTCATGAGGTTGCTTCGAAAAGAAAAAGAAAGAACAGGATTCACGGATAAAGGATTCTTCTGGGCATTTTTACCATTGGAATTCTGGTATGGATAAGTTGATTCTGGATTATTTTCAATCCATTTCCTCTTCTAATGCTAATAACAGGGATAGTATTTCTGACTGTTTGAATAGAAAGATTTCTGATGAGCAGAGTGATTTCTTGCTTCAAGAGTTCACTGCAGAAATACAAGGGAAGCTCTTTTTAGTATGCTTCCTGATAAAGTACCGGGTCTAGATAGTATGAATCCAGCCCTTAACCAGAAATGCTGGGACATAGTAGGGGCTGATGTTAGTGAGTACTGAAATATTCTCAAACAACACCAACCTGCAACAAGAATCAACCTAACATAACCAAAAAGAAAATTGCTTAAAGAACTAAACGAAGCAAAATCGATGACCGAGTCACTAAGACAATAAAATTCTACATAACAATTATATATCAATAAGGAACCAGGCACCAGTAAACAAAATAAAATAAAATAAGAGCAACAGAAAATAATTGATATAATATCTGAAAAAGCCAACAATCCATCGCCGGGCTGAATATGAAAATAAAAGAAAATTAAGACAACAGAATTGGTTCAAGGAACAGTAAAACAAAGCTTCAGTACTCTATAATACATAATCAGCATAAGGAAAACCTAACGGAAGGGGAAAAGAAAAACAGAGACTCGTACAACAGGAGAATTTATCAAGTCCAGTACCTGAATTTTGCGTTAATTACGTTCGTGGTTATCGAATTTTGGGGCTTATAAATAAATTGTCATAATAAAATAATTTGTAACAAAAAAAAATCATTAAACTTTTATTTTATTTCAATTAAGGTAAAAATGACCGAAAAATTAATTTTCAGTTACCGGAAAACCAAGCAAATATGCCATATCATCAATAATCTTCTAAAATGTGCCCAATCAACATGCGATATGATCCGCCTACATAAAAAAATTGACACGTCAGCAAGTACACTTCAGTAAAACTTTTTTTTTTTTGTCTTTTTGTACTTATTGTCATGACACGTGTACTTGCTAATGTGTCAATTTTTTCATGTCAGCAGGCTACATGGCATTCTGACTGGGCACATTATAAAAAATCACTGATGATGTTGCATATTAACGTGGCCTTCCAGTGACGAAAAATTAAATTTTCGGTTATTTTTACTTCAATTGAAATAAAATAAAAGTTTGATGATTTTTGTGTTACAAATTATTTTATTATAACCATTTGCTGATAAGTCACAAAATTCGATGACCACAAATATAATTAACCCCTGAATTTTCTAAGAAACCAAATAGAAGATGAAAATACAGAAAAAAATAAGAAGAAAAGATGTAAGAAGAAAGCAAGGAGCCCCCAGATCGAGTGAGGGATAAGGGAGGGAGATCGCAGCAGATCCAGCAGCCTGTCACCTTCCCTCGCCAGTCGCTCGTAGCACGCTCCACTCAACCCCGTCGAGCCTCCTGCAGATCGCGAGAGATAGAGAGAGCGAGAGACAGAAAGAGTGAGACGGAGAGAGTGAAAGGAAGAGTGTGAGTGACAGAGAGAACGAGAGACATAGAGGGCGAGTGTTAGGGTTAAGAAAATTGGGAAAGTGAGAGAGAATAAATATATATATATATATATATATATATATACTCGGGCTAGGGGAACGCGCGGGGTAGATACCTTGTTCCCCGTCCTTGCCCCGAATTCATAATCGAGAACATTTTTTTCCCGTCCCCGCAAGGGATTCCTAGCCTTGTTCGGGTCGGGACCCTACTCCGCCTCGTGATTATCCCTAAATACTGTTAGGCGAGTCAAAAAAATCAGTTCATTAATATCGGATTTTTCAAAATACTAAATATTAACAAGTTTGTTACAATCGATTAAGGAGTCCATTAATTTCGATTTATCGGATCGATCAACCAATATTTTTTCAGTTAACTATTATAATTATAAGATACATTTATAAATTAAATTAAAATGTTCAAGTTACTTAAAAATTAAAACTTATCCGCTATAACATCATTATTGTTAAAATAAAAACTTTTAGTGTACATAAGCAATTTTATTTTTAAGAATTAAGATTTAATAAATAAATAAATTAACCAGTCTATTATCACTCTAATTAGATGACGGTTACACTTAATAATTGCCAATTAAAAAAAAAACTTAAAAACTTCAAAATAATTATAATAATGAAAAAAAGTGTAGCAAAAATATTTTAAAAATGCAAAATTATTAAAATAAATCAATTCAATGCTAACAACTTTTTTTTTAATTTTTTTTAACTTGACACTTATTTTTTTTACATATATTAAAAATTTTAGTTTTTTAAAAAAAATATTGAAAATTTTAGTTAATATATTAATGTTATATAATTTTTTTAATATATTTTAATTTTCATTAATGGAAAATTGATAAATCAAAAAATAATAAGAAATATTAAATGTGGACATATTGAACAATTAATAAATTAAATAAAATATCTTTAAAAAACACTAAAATAAAATTGAAATATATTTTATAGTAAATGAAAATTAAAGGAATATAAATAATTGAATATGAAAATAATGAAATAAATAAATTATAATAAAAAGAAAGAAATGGCGAAATAAAGTTAATAAACTATAGGGACGTGCATGTATCGGTTATCGGTTCGGTTAACCGATTTATGAGCTTAAAAAAATCAGTCTAATAATATCGATTTTTTTTTAAATACTAACCATTAAATATAAAAATCAGTTCGGTTAACCTATTTTTCTGATCAATTTTTCTGTTAATCAGGTCCAACGTTTTTTTTTTAATACCTTTAAGTACTGCCTAAAGATCATTACTGAAGGCTGAATGATACAGCTATTGTCTTAATTCCAAAGAAAAATAATGTGGAAGTAATTAAGACCAATTGCTCTGTGCAATGTTAGATACAAGATGCAATGTTAGATACAAGAGGCATAAATGCTGGCAAATATATTAAAGCATGTTCTACCTTCAATTGTTTTTGAGTTTCAAAGCGCGTTTGTTCCCAAGCGACTTATTTCTGATAATATGGTGGTGGCTTTCAGAATCATGCATTTTCTGAACAGTAAGACTTAAGGAAAAAAAGGTATTGCGGCTTTCAAACTTAATATGAGTAAGGTGTATGACCGTTTAGAATAGAATTACGTAGAAAAGATCCTTTTTGGTATAAGGTTCAACTCTACTTGGGTTTCTATGATAAAAATGTGCATGCAATCTGTTAAATCTTTTGTGAGTTGTGGGGATAAACTTCTTGGTCTTATTTTTCTCGAAAGAGACAGGGTGACCCGCTCTCTCCATATCTTTCTATATTAGCAGCTGAAGGTTTATCGACTTTAATTCAAGAAAAAAAGGCAGCTAATTTGGTCCATGGGTGTAGGATTTGTACTGGAGGTCCTACGTTCACTCACCTTCTTTTTGCATATGATTGTTACATTTTTTTCAAAGAAACTGAGGTAGAGGCTGGTGTAGTCAAATATGTTTTGGATACTTATGCATCTGAATCGGGTCAAGTGATCAATTTTGACAAATCTGCTATCACATTCAGCTGGAATTCTTCAGCTAGCACTAGAAATGGATTTGCTCCTTTTTTTCAATAAAAGAGGGAGGCGAGAACTCTTCTTATTTGGGTTTGCCTTCATATATAGGTCGAAATAAAAAAAAAAAAAAAAGAATTTTGCTTTTATTGAGCACAGGGTTTAAGGATGAACATAACTTTCTTATCAAAAACGGGAAAGGAAGTGTTGCTTAAAACGGTTGTTCAATCTATTCCCAATTATGCCATGTCAGTTTTTCTTCTACCTATAGGTCTCTATACAAAAATTGAATGGATGTTTAACTCTTTTTTGTGGGGTATGCAGAATAATGGTTCTAAGGGGATCACTTATTTATCTTGGAAGTGTATGTCCTGGCCACGCAAATTTAGAGGTATGGGTTTTCATTCAATACATGATTTTAATTTTGCCTTGTTGGGAAACATTGCTAGCGTTTGATTTTTTATTCTTCCTCTTTGATGGCTCGAATTTTGAAAGCCAGATACTACCCAAGCTCATCTCTCCTGCAGACTCATTTGGAAAATAACCCTAGCTATGTTTGGCGTGGATTTATTTCTGCTATGTCTATTCTCAAATAGGGCTTGCAGCGTCGGATTGGCAATGGCCTTCATACTTTGGTTGCTTCTGATAAATCCTTATATTTCTTCCCCTATCCCGAATGCTTACTAAAGTCTGGTGGGGATTGATTTATCTGATGCTGCCAACAGATTATGGAGGACCGATCATTTACTTGCTATTTTTAATGGGAGGGATCGGAACCTGATTGCTAGTATCCCGTTGAGTTGGCAAAATATTAATAATTCCCTTATCTCGGATGCTTACTAAAGTCTAGTGGTGGCCGATCTATTTGACGCTGCCAACATATTGTGGAGGATTGATTTACTTGCTATTTTTAATAAGAGGGATAGGATCCTGATTGCAAGTATCCCTTTGAGTTGGCAAAATATTAATGATGGTTGGCAGTGAATTTTGGAACGTAATGGGGTTTACTTAGTGAAGAGTGCTTAAAGACCATTTATGTCAAACCAGATAATTTTTTGGACTTGATGAACCCTCTTTGTTGGCAAAATTTCTAGAATTTAATGGTGCCTCCAAATATGAAATGTTTAATGTGGTGTGCACTCCATTCATGCATCCCAGTCCGTGTGGCTCTTTCGTTAAAGGTATGCATGTGGATAAACTTTGTCCTTTATGTGGGTTAGCTAAGGAATCAATTATGCATATTTTTATTGAGTGTGCTATTGCTAAGCAAGTTTGGCTAAAGGCGGGTTTTTTAACAATATGTTCTTCAATGATCTGCACTCTTGTTTTTTGTTCATCCTAAATTCATGGAATGTGGATACTTGCTGTAAGTTTGTGTTAGGTAATCTGCAAGTATAGAAATGAGTTTGTTTGGCATGGTCGGAATCGATCTCCTACTGCAGTTTTAAATGTGGCTTTTGATTCACTTTCTTCTTAGCAATCTGTTAGAAGAAAAGATGAAAGAACTTTGGATGCTAGGCCTCTGTCTTCAATTCCTTGGGTTGTCCCGCCTGTCGGATGTATTAAGATAAATACAGATGCTGCAATTTTTAAGGAGTTAAGCAAGTCAGGTATTGCTTTTGTGGTTAGAAATTACATGGATTTTTTTTTGTTGCAGCAGGAATAAAGTGTATCATGGTGTTCTTGATCCCATTTTTGGTTTTGTTAAAAGGTATGCGAACCAAGTAGTATGCAAACAGAGTAGCTCATTCACTAGTAAGTAGGCCAATGTATCGGTCGGGTTCGGGTCAACCCGACTTGAACCCAAATGACTCGAAACTCGAATTTTCATGAATTTTAACACCTGAACCGATCCTAACTTTTTGTAGGGTCCCAAACCGAATAGCCCGAAAGATTTTGGGCCCCGAACCGAATACCCCTAATTACTAGAATTTTAATTTTTTTAAAAATTAAACCTAATTAAACAATTCCCATTTTCCAATTCACTTTCTTTGCACACAAAAAGTGCCATTGGTAAGTAATGGGTTAAAAGCATTAGCATGGATGATGACATCCTACAAGAAAAACAATGCAATGAGCACCTGTTATCATCAGAGGCTGAAGCATTTTCTTTATCATCACTCTCCATGGCTTCACTATCATTTTCCTTCTCATATGAGTTTGAATTCCTTTGTTCGGGGAGTAGTCAAAGCCTTGGCTACAATAGAAGCCTGTTTTGCCTTGGCATTGGTGTGACGCGCGCCGAACCCCGAGAGACCCCGAAAATACACTTTTAGGGTTTTTGAGAGAGATTCATAAAAATTTGTAAGAAATTATAAGTGCGTCCATTTTGGGCAACAAAAAGGTTTCTTGGAGTCGACACCCAATAAAACATTGGAAAAAGTTTTCTAATCTCAATGAACTTAAGACAGCGCTGCTATGTCCATTTTGGGTAAGCCGGAAGTGTTTTGGAGGCCCCACCCTAATGGAATATTAGGATGACCCTCTCGCCTCGCACTTGCGTAAGCCAGAGGTGTCTTAAAGGTCCCACCCTAATAAAATATTATGATGACCCTCTCTCCTCGTGTAGCCTAGAATTATGCAAGTTGAGCCTTTCTCGGGACACAAGAGGTATCTTGGAGGCTCCACCCCAATACAACATTGAGGTGGCCCTCTCACCTCGTTGAACCGAAAGACCAGAGATGGTTCGTGACTTCTCGCTTATTCATACCTTAATTAAATTATAATTGAGTTTTGAATTTAAAATTTCATCTATTTTCTCATACATTTAAATGTAATAATTAGAGCGCATATCAATCACATAATAAAACGGTAAATAAAAGCAAAATTAAAATAAGGTAAAAAGAAATATAATAAATTACAATAAAACTAAGGGCGGAATATAACACCCAATATAAAATAAATGTAAATCATACATAAAACGGGGTATTTATTAAGAGTGAGGATATTAGCCCTCGCATGCATAGTTAAAGAAAATGATTTTAAAGTGATAATTTATTTGGATGAAAACTAGGACATTGGTCCCATTTTAATAGAAAAATTCAATTTATTTATAAAAACATTTTATGTGATTTTTAATTAAACGTGCATAAAATAAATGATTTCATTAATATAATTACATGACAAGTAAATTAAAATACAAATAAAGGAAAAATACTAAAAACAATAAAAATAATAACTCTTCGGATCTCCTCATTGCTTGCAAATATGCTCAAATAAGGAAAAATAAAGATTAAAACAAAAAAAAACACAAAATAAATTAATATTAGTATCAAATCAAGAAAATTAATTAAACACATAAAACAATAAATGATAGATTAGAATAAATAAAATATGCATTATGGATGACAAATAAATTAAATGACATATTAAAATAAATAGTATTAACATATTAATAAATTAACAATAATAATAATAATAATAATAATAATAATAATAATAGAAATGAAGAATAAACAATTAAATAAGATAAAGCAAAAAGAATATTAGAGATGTTAAATCTATATATAAAATCACATAAAATAAATAAATATAAAGATCTACATTATTACTAATTAAATATGAACAAAAATAAATAAAATTAAGAGATCGGATCTATAATATTTACCCTCAAATTTCGGATTCAAATGATAAGAAATATGATTGATTTCCATGCTTTGATTCGCAAAATTGAAATAAAAATAATAAAAATTGAAATCTTATTTCAAAAAAAAAATTACTTAAGAAAAATAATAGAAAAAAATAAATTAATTCTCAAGAACAAATAATTGATTTATTTGTCAAAAAATTATAAATGATAAAAAAAAAGAAACAAATGTTAAGAACAAAAAAATGATTTTTCTTTGTCTTAAGAAAAATTTTTGGTTAAAAATTGAGTTTTTTAACCTTAAGAATTTTATTTGGAGAAGAAAAAAACTAAGAAAAGTGTAGAGAGAATTCTTAGAGAAAAAGAAAAATAAAGATTTTTGATGCAAAATGAATTTCCCCTATTTTTTTCTCAAATTTTCTATTTAAATGAATAAAAATGGAAAAAACCCTTAATTAAGGAAGAAAATATGATTTTTATCAAATTTTCCTTAATTTGGGTGTAAAAAAGAAAATTATTATTAAAAATCCCGAAAAAATGTGAAAAAGTAAAAAAAATCAAAAAAAATGAAAAAAATGGGTGAAAACCACGTTTGAGGTAGACCAAGGGTGACAGACGCCCGTTGGTGCGCGCGACGGGCGTCGGGCGCGTGCTGGTAGCACGAGCGCTTGCCCAGCGCGAGCGATGCCTCGCGCGCTACGCCTGCGAGCTGCCGCAAAGCGCCGATGCGACAGATTTTTTTTTTTAAATCTAACTAAAAACACAATAATTTTCAAACTCTATTTTTTAAATTTAATTTTTAATATATTTTTTATTATTATTTTATTATTTTATTTTAAAAAGCAAATTTAACAAGAAAATCATTATTTTTAACCTTTTTACCTATAAACAGGCATCTAATCATCATTTAATAACTCTAATTTAAATTGACTGAGGACCGGTATCTACAATTGGGAGTTGCTATCTGCTTAGAAAGAGGCTTGACTTTCACCTAGGGATCAACTAACCTTTTAGATATTAAAGAAATCAGGGCCATTCTTGTTACTCTAGACTTTGAAGATTTTGCAGGAACTGTCCGTGGGCATTTTGCTTCCATACTAATGCATAGAAAGCAATAAATGATGTTAGTATAAGCACATAAAAGTTACAGCTATAAAAGAAGAAACATTTGAATCAAGGCAATTAAAAGCTTTGAGCTTCACACCCTGAATCCTTTCTGTGAAGTGCTTTTCAGAGACGAATGTTTGGACTTCTTGCAGCCATGACTTGTAGGATTCAGTAGCTTAATCTCCAAAAGTCTTGTAAACATTTATCTGTCTTAGAGACCAAAAAATCAAAAAGGAGACTCAAAACTAACCCGAAGAACAAAATTTTTGTAGATTATTTCCGAGTCCATTTCTTCATCATGGTTTTGTTCACATCCTAACAAGCAGAATCAACAGAGCAATTAGAACTGAAAGAGCTCTGAACATATTCATTGAAAAAAAACTAGAGAATTCAACTAATAAGAATGTGAGATCTTGAACAACAGGGACCTCATTTACAGATTGTGGGTCTCACATCAACTTATCAGGGACAAAAGCCATGAATCATACACCGAAATCAATTTCTTATAGTTATAAAAGATGATTAGATGAATCATTCTAATTGCTATCAAGAAAAAAAAAAACAAACTTCTAGATCGTCGAAGAAGAAGAACTTACTTCGGTTGAGGCTACCGGCGACAAAGACAAGCTACGGCGATAGTCGGAGGCAAAAGGCAGTGGCTGAGTGCAATGGCAACGACCGGCGATAGTGATGGAGAAGAGGGGTGCTGGGGCATAATAGAGGGCAGAGCGATTTTTAGGGATTTCGTGCGTGAGAAAAGGGGAAAAATGAGAAAGAAGATCGATTTTGTTCGGGCGGGTTGGTTTTAAAGTGGTTTTTACCTGAACCGACCCGAACCCAAAATTTTATAAATTCTAACACTCGAACCGAATAACCCTAACAATTCTACCCGAATAAATATTTCGGTTCGAATTATTCGGTTCGGGTTTTACACACCCCTACTAGTAAGAGCTTCTTTTTCTATGTTAGACCTTAAGTTTTGAGAAATATTTCCCCCCCTTTGTATTTTTCAGTTTTTGCAGCTTATCTTTGTTCCCAGTAATGTTATTGGGTTTTTTTGTCACAAAAAAAAACTCAACCCAATTGAAAGCATCTATTTCACTATCTACGTGCCACTCATTTTGATGACGCGGCGGACATAAAAAACTTTTTTAAAAAAGGCAAAATCACTCCATCTTTTTCTTGTTATAAGAGAGAGAGAGATTATATTCTTTTCTTTTGCCTCCAGGGCGCCATGGGATAGATTTTGAAGAGCGCGTGGAACTGCAATTATTTGCTGATATCTATATATCAACTGAGTTAAGTCTAAAAGGTGATGCGGAGACCATTTTATTTAGAGTTAATTTCATCCATAATCACTAAACTTATATTCAAATAACACTAATATAATAAAAAAAAAATTTATTCTCTTAAAAATAACTGAATTTATAATATGTATATAAAAAAGTCAGTTTGACTATTTATCGGTTAAGGAAACATTGAAAAATCCAATTGGCGCGTACACTCAGCACCTTTTACAAACGTGGCTTGACACGTGAAAAAAATGACATGTGGCATGCCACGTGAACATTTAAACAAGTCAACTTACCATGAGGCATGCTTACATCTCATTTTTTTCACGTGCGTCAAGCTATGTGTACAAAGGGTACTGAGTATACGCGCCGGCTGAATTTTTCAGTGTTTTTTCCGAAAAAATGTCAAAATAATATTTTTGTATACATGCTCTAAGTTCAGTGATTTTTAAGAGAATAAAAAATCTTTCATTATATTAGTATTATTTAAGTATAAGTTCAATAATTATGAATGAAATTAATCCTATTATTTGAGTATTATAGAAGCAACCTTAAGACAGTTCGCTACTTACTGAGTATTAGAAGCAAGGCAAATATCATCTTGTAATTGAATTTGCTACTTTGGATAAGAAACAAAAACCAAGAATTGATACAATTCAAAATTCATCTGTTCCTTTCTATGGCAGGCCAATAAGTTCACATGAATTAACCAACTTCTTAAAATTCCTTCTCAATTTTTCATTTCCAATTGTGGAGTTAAATAGAGCAATCAAATCAAATTCATTAGCTTCCAGTACAAGATTATTAACAAAATCAATCCAAGGATTCGTCCCATTCCAAACTTTGGTTAATATAAACAATAATTATTAAATGATCATTAATCCGCTAATTAAATAAAAAACAAAAAAATCAATCCATCAGATTTATGGTAATTTGTAAATTGGGTGCCCATGTTAATTAGTTAACAAGGAGACAGGGTTAGAGTCTTCATGGATATCAGCAACAAAAATAAGTAATATTTTCTAAATTTATTCGTTTCAAAGAATGATTTTCATTTTTCCCTTGTCTTTTACAAATATTACCCATTTTTGTGGCATTTCTAGTATATGGGTCTCTCTATTTTTGAATTTTTTTCTGCATGCCTGCCACCTTATCAAAGTTTGTAATATGTAGCCATTAAGAAAATTAATTCATTACATTTTCAATTTACGTAAATTTTATTTTGCATGTAAAATATATATTTATATTATAAAAATTTAAATACTAACTCAATACTGTTGAGTATCACCCGCTCTTATTTTTTAAAAGTAATGAAAATTTATATTTATTATTTATAAAATTGACAAATATAAATGCCGAATATGCTATTATTCAAGTCTATATGTTTAAATAAAATATGAAGCAAAATTCACATGCCTTTATATATATTAAGTCTTAATTGATTAATAAAAAATATCTTAATATGGAAAGTATAATTAATAAATTATTTATGTCAATATAATCAATTACAATCACATATTACAACATTTAATATAATAAATTTGACATTATATATAAAAAAAATAAATTAATAAATATCAATTTTTTTTAAATAAATTTGATTCAGTTAATATTTGCATAATGATATACACATTTGACAAAGTTACTAGCAAAAATATTTCATTTTAATATTTTAAATGTAAAAGGTTTAATATTTTTCCATAAGTAATAGCATAATTTTGTATTCTACAGTTCTATTAGTTTTTTAAATATTATAATTCATAAAATAATATTTTTAAATGTTTTTTTTAACAATAGATGCATAATATCTAATTATAATGCTAGATGTCATTATAATAAATTGCACTCGTAATATTCCACACTTTTAATTGAGTGCCGTCTATCAAATTAATTTATAGTAGTTAACATTTTAAAATTTAATTATAAACGTATAATTTTTTATTATATATTTTTTATAATGATAAAATATTATTATTGTTACAAAAAAGAAAAAGTTGAATAATTTGATTTTTTTCCGTACAAACCACTTATTTTCATTTGATTCAATAATCAAATTGGACAAAAAGAAAATGTTATGCTACATTTTTTTTATGACAACTAAACTAATTAAGGTTTTTTTTTTTTTTGTTATGTTCAATAGACAATAGACTGCTAGTTTACTATATATAAAATTCAATTATTTTATTTTATTTTTAAAAATGATATGTCATATTATTTTTAATATTAATTTATATTGCAATTATGAATATTTCAGAGCAAATGGATTTGTAAATTAATAGAATAATTTCATTTTTACGTATTCAATAAAATTAAGTCACTCTGCGTACAAAAAAAAAACTGGTAATATTAAAAGCTCAAATTTCATATTCTAAACATGATTTTCTAAAAAAAAAATAGTTATTGGCTTGGCTGGGCTAGGTCAGCACTCAACATGTACGAATCTTGAACGTTGAAATAATAAATTATCTTTTTTTTTTTTTTTAAAATTTTATTTTACATAAATATCATTTATCTCTTTTAGGTAATATTTCAAAAAAATATTTTTGAGAACAAGAATTTTTACATGTAAATAAACAATAAAAATCTTGTCAAGTCAAGCAAACTCGCGGGACTAATTTGATATATTATTCTAATTTGAGGACCAAAGCAGAACTTTATTATCCAAAAACATAAAAAACTATATAAAGAAAGAAAAAGAAAGAGAAAATGATGGAGTATAAAAGGTGGCGGGATCCATGGATATATTATAAAGAAGAAAATAATTTAACGACACACAAACATGGCGCAAAAGCTTGAGGGGCTATCCGATGACCTCGCTTTTTTTCTCATATTTCACGGGGAACGCCTACATCGTCGTTGTCATCAATGCGCCTCTTCTCTTCTCTCTGCTTTTTTTTTTCTTTCGTTTCACTCTTCTTTCTCTCTCTCTCCCCTTCATGTGACACCTTCCATTTATAATATCTTTGCCATTACTTTTCATTTCAATTCAGTCAATGGATAAAATAGCTACGACGCCAACGAAAACAGTAACCATTTAATGGAATCTCTCTGTCTCTATCTGTGTATGTGTGTGTGTGTTTTTTTTTTTTTTGAATTTTCAAATTTGCTTTTGAACTTACTACTTATATACTGTGGATTTGAACAGATGAATTTGGTTGAGTTTGGGATTTGTGTTTCGCTTGCCAGCTGAATCTGTGATTTCGTAGGGAACAATGGAGAAGAAGAAGTATCCGATTGGAGCGGAGTTTTACATTCTGTACGAAGAAGTCGGACAGGGCGTGAGCGCTGCTGTTCATCGGGCTTTGTGTATTCCTTTCGATGAGATTGTTGCAATCAAGATTCTTGACTTTGAACGCGATAATATTGATCTGGTAATTTTTTTTTTTTTTTTTGTGTGTGTGTGAGTGTTTTCTATTAAAAATTTTGTTCATGTTCCATTTTATGTATTGGAAAATTTTAGAAGTTTCTTTTTTCTTCTATAAAGGTATAATGATTGTTAGTGGAAAAATGTAATGCGAGGATGTTATAGTAATATTTGGGAATAGAGAAAAAAATGGAATTTTGGAAAGGAATGAGAGAGTGAGAGAGCTGAAGAGATATTGCTTAGAAAGTGATGGACGAAAAGGTTATTTTGCATTTGAAGATGCTTTTTAATGTACAAAAGCGCAACCTCCGAGTAATTTGGACTGTACTAGACAGCAAAATAATGAAAATATTTAAACAGTGCGATGAAGGGTGCTATAAGTGACATTCAAATGGAGTGATATTAGCTAGACTTAGAAGCATTTGCTTTTCTGAATTTGGTTGTTCAAAATTTACTGAATAGCTTGAAATTGTTAACCTGTAATCACATCTTTAATGAAGTCATCAAGGAAAATTTGTGCTGCAAGTAAACCTAAATATATGGAATTATTTATCCATTCTGCATTTTAGGTTTGAACTACTATGAACATTAGTGGCAATCAATACATAAAAGCATTGACAAGAGATTCTCAATTTTCATATGCTGTTCAGGCATGTTAGTAGTTTTATCATTCATTCTAGGATCTTGAAGTGCTTTGGTTTCTTTTTTTCTTTTTTCTTTTCCAATTAGTGCTGCATTGCTATGTTAGATTTAAATTGTACAATACAGATATTATGAGAGAATTGGTGTTTCATCCTAAATAGATTGTTGCATATGCTGTTTGTATCCTTGACTATGGGGACATTACTGTGTGCTCCAGATACCAACTTATTCTTGATTTATGGAGATTTCTCTGAGATACGGAGCAGTTTGTATGCCATGGCCATTGTTTTGCATCTGTTCCAATAGTTTTGCATTTCTTATGTTTCATTTGCCTATTCTTCAACAGTTCACTTCATAGAGATATTTCTCATGCACCTTTTTTTTTTTTCAATCTGTGATGTCGAACAGAGTAATATTTCGCGTGAAGTACAGACAATGATCTTGGTTGACCATCCAAATGTTCTCAAATCACACTGCTCCTTTGTTAATGATCATAATCTGTGGGTCGTTATGCCATTCATGGCCGGGGGTTCTTGTCTTCACATATTGAAGGCTGCTTATCCAGATGGATTTGAGGAGGTGGTGATAGCAACAATTCTCCGAGAGGTATTGAAGGGCTTGGAGTATCTTCATCATCATGGTCAAATACATCGAGATGTTAAGGTGAGTGACTGATCCATAATTGACCATGAGCTACACTAGTCATCATTGCCACCTCTCATTCTTTACCTCATTAATTCATTACTTTATGTGTCAAGTAAGTTAAGGCATGCACTACTTGGTCCTTTTATTATCATTTTTTGGACTTCAAATATAATAGGCTATTTAGAGTGGACGGTGGCAGGAGAAGGAAGGCTTTATTAAAGATGTGATATTATTATGAGTCCTTCTATTCCAGATAGGATTGCATATTTCTAGACAAACATGTGCATAAGCTGGTTTGATTTACACGAGTTACTGGAGGTTAGGTTTGGTGGTTTAATTCTTGGTAATAAAGCTACTGAAGAAAAGAGTTGTTTAGGTTTGGTGGTTTAATTCTTGGTAATAAAGAGTTGTTTATGAGTTACTGGAGTTTGTTATGTTAATTCTACTGTAGTGCCAAAGTTTTACTTGTCCTGGCATTTATGGAAAACCTGAATATTGTTATGGCAGTTGAATTAATTTCATTACAAGATTGCTAAATGTTAATGTCTTTGCAAAAACATTTACTAATTTATTTTTATATTCTTCTATTATGGTCAACTTTTGGTTCAAGGCGGGAAACATTCTCATTGATGCACGTGGTGCAGTCAAGTTAGGAGACTTTGGTGTTTCTGCTTGCCTTTTCGATTCAGGTGATAGACAGCGAATGAGGAATACATTTGTGGGAACCCCTTGTTGGTATGATTCTGCTTTAAGAACTCCCACGTTTTTATTTCGTCTTAAGAAACATAGCTCATATGTTATTATATATCTAGTCTTGGTTTGTCATTATGGGTGCTCACATGTAAAGCTGATTCTCACAGAGCATCTAAAGTGCCCAAATTATATTGACATCTTAACTTATATATTACTAGATTGTGGTTTTGTGCTATAAATAGTAGCAAGCTCTAGCATAAAGCAGCGAGAGTAGAAGTACCTTCATGATATCATTAATAAATTACAATATTTTAAAGTTGATTTAGTTTATTACTTAAAAGTTCAGAAAAATGTATGAGCAGGAATTGATGTCATTCAGAGTCTACAAATCTTACAAGATGGGCAGTTACGTATAAGCAAGATATGTACAAATTATTCATTGACTTCCAACTGTAAGACTGATCTTAGCATTTCAATGTTTTAGGATATACAAATATTTAGAGGTCAGCATTTTTTCTTTTAAAAAATTTGCTTTCAGTTTAATTATAAAAGTAGATCTGTGATGCTACTAGGAATAACTAATTTTTTTCTCAATCGAATATATTTTTTACTGTTGGACAACATGATCTATAGATAGATATGGCACTAAAATTGGAAGAGAAACCAGTGAAGGTCACTTTTCCATTAAGGATTTTGTTTTTCGGAAAATTTGTTGAAGTTCCAAACTTTCATACATCCCAATACAGTCTTATACTGTGCAGAAGATATTAGGACAAATCCTTAAAAGTTAAATCATATCAGCTTTTAAATTTGAATTATTTTGATAGCTCAATCCGTAAACATCTGCTTCAAGTTTCTTTTGTATGATGAACATGTACATTTTTTCAGGATTTTTTATTGATAATGTTATAGTATCTAGGTTTTCAGAGATCTTTTTCCACTCCCTAACATTAAATTTTAAAGTGTTAGAAAGTCACACCAAAGAGAACAATCGCGGTGTTGGGTTCTAGTGTTCCTTATTTCTTTCATTTTGCAGGATGGCACCCGAGGTCATGGAGCAGTTGCACGGATACGACTTCAAGTTAGTTTATTGTTCTCATATCTAGAGTTTCTCCATATTATACTGATTTGATAGCTTGATCTCAATTTTCTTTTTCGAAATTTTTCCTATAGGGCTGATATTTGGTCTTTTGGGATAACTGCTTTGGAGCTTGCTCATGGACATGCTCCATTCTCAAAATATCCTCCAATGAAGGTTTATAATAAATACATAAAATTTGCATGTTATTATCAGCTTTTCTTTTGTAAAAAGCGCTATTAGTCTTACAATGCTCTGAAGCAAATATTTCTCTTGGAAGGTGTTGCTTATGACTTTGCAAAATGCACCCCCTAGCTTGGATTATGAAAGGGACAAGAAGTTCTCTAAGGTGTGCTTTTAAGAAGCAGAAGCTAATATTCTTCCAGTGTATTTGTGTTACATTATGTGCTTTCTTCTTCAGTCTTTTAAGCAGATGATAGCTAGTTGCTTGGTAAAAGATCCTTCGAAAAGGCCTTCAGCAAAGAAGTTACTAAAGCATTCCTTTTTCAAGCAAGCAAGGTCAAATGAGTACATAGCAAGGACACTTTTGGAGGGATTGCCTGCTCTTGGTGATCGTATCAAAGCATTGAAGGTTGCTGAGCTACTTTTTTTTTTTTTCCTTATTTATTTATTTATTTTTTGTGTGGGGGGGGGGGGGGGGGTTAATAACTTTGAATATAGAAATGGCTTTTACATGCTATTTTGGTTGCATTGTAAACTTACAATTTTTTGTCATCTGAAATGTAGAGAAAGGAAGAGGATATGCTTGCTCAAAAGAAGATGCCAGATGGGCAAATGGAAGAAATATCACAGGTTAGAAATTTTCACGCTTTAAAGAAGATCTGTAAATTCAGCACCATGATTGTTCTGTCTTATTTCGTTCCACCTTAATATGATTGTGTAAAGAACAAAAAAATTTGAAGTCATTTATTTCTGAAGTTGTCAACCTTTGACTTCGTTTTATTCCATTTTGTGAATATTAGTATAGATAGACCTATTAGTGCTCTTTCTTTTTCCCCTAAAAAGTGCTTGTTTGTCATTAACAATAATTTATGTTGTATAAAAAATGAGAATTAAAATGCTGCTTCCCCCTAGAAGATATTATTCACGATTCACACATAAAAGGAACAGGGATGAAAGGAAAATTGAAAATTCAGTTTAAGTTTTCCCTCATATCTTGATTATTGTGGCATTCCTGTGAACACTTGAAACGTTTTAATTCAGATATACAAGTAATTGGGAAATTCGTTATTCCACCAAACATGTAAACATAGGAACTATTATATGTTTTTGTGGTATTCTCATGATTGACTTTAGAGTTGGTTTAAGGTATGTGTATTTTGCTGTTAATCAATTTTCTGTTTATTGTTTGTGCACTTTTGCTGTATGCTTATTGTAACTAGACTTGCTTATTTTATTTGTTATGCTTAACCTTATTTATTGCCAAAGGATAATATTTCAGTCCATTATTATGCTCTGCGTATCTTATTCTACTGCTTTTTAGTGTTTGGTTTTTCTTTTCTATTCCTTCTACAGAGCTTTTAATATTTACTTATTGAACATATATAGAATGAATATAAACGAGGAATTAGTGGTTGGAACTTTAATCTTGACGATATGAAGGCTCAAGCTTCCCTGGTATGTAGACTTTTTTTTTTTTGAATCATTAAGCTGAAACATTAAGTGGACTTTCCTGGATCAAAATTCTTTTTGCCATCAGATTCATGATGTTGAGGATCTTACATCTGATAATAACCTTGGAGGAAGCTCAAGTTTATTGTCTAACCTTGATTCTCTTGAAAAGCAATTCGAGTTTCAGCCAGTGGCACTAGTTGCAGAAATGGTATTTTAACATTCCGGTTTTGGAAGCTCTAAGACAATTTAATTATAATCTTTATTTCATTTAATGGTGTTTCTGGGTTCTTTTTGGTCATCAATTCATCAGGAAAGTAATGATTTGACGCAAAACCAACCTGCCCCTCTTCCAGTTGTCAACTCATCTGTAAATATTGCAAAGTATGTTCCAACTATTTTTGATCACTAGTTAGTTGTTGTTTCATTTGTAGGAAGGAATCAAAATATATAATATTATTGTTTCTGCAAGGAAAATCTAATACTGTTAAAGTGAATATTGTAGCATTTTATCTTTAATCAATTGCTGATGGGAAGTGCTTCCCATTGCATTCACTTAATACTATGATGTTGTGCTTTCCAGATTCAGAGGTGAAAAATCTGATGATGACTCTTGCCTTCCAAGTCCATGCTACGAACGGCACGTTTCACGTAATTCTTCACCCCGTAATGAGGATCCCATGGAAAGCAATGTCACTGAAAAATCTATTTTCGAGATCAATGGTAAACTAGGGGATAATATTGGTTGTCAACAGAAAGCAGGAGGTGAATCAGGTGCCTCTAATTTACTAGAGAATGTACTTCCTTCCAATAAAGGAGAAAGGTTAGTCACTGAATCTTACAAAATAATGGAAACTTTATTTATACAATTCTTGCATATAATTAGTTGAAAGCCTACTACAATTGATTATGTGGAGTTCTGTCCAGTGTTAATCACATAGTTATTTAAAATCTGCCTCTATTGTATATTTAGTTGGTGATTCCATTGTTTGATCTTCAATGAGTTGTTTACTGCATTGATTGAGCTTTTTTGTTGGGAATAATCAATTGGAGCTCTGCAAAAAATGGGATTTACTTGTAAAGATGGTAATTAATGATTTATCATGAAATGATGGTCTATTCTTACATGTTAGTTCTGGTGGAATCATTGCTAATATTCAATCCTCTCGTTAGAAGAAATGGAGCTTGCATTTTGAGTTGAATGGAATCCATTCTTAAGCACAAATTCATATAATCAGCAAGCTTCTTGCTAATTTTTGCTAGGCCTTAAATGAGTAGGACAGACGCACTAGTCCGCTTAAAATTGAGTAGAGATTAGGAAAGAAGGAGATAAAGTGGGGAGAGCAATTGATCTCATTTCTACCGAGTGGTTAAGTTTTGAGAGTGGAGGGAGGGAGGTGGAAAGAGAAACCCCACTAATGTTACGTCACTGAATCTTCTTATTTACATATTTGTTATTGTTACCTTTGTTATGCTTCTTCACTTCCCTCACCAAGATTTATGGGATTTGCAGTGATAAGTTTCCAAACCAACCACAAAATAATGCAAGTCCAGATGGCGATGATGTGCTTGCTGAAATTCATCCTAGAGCACCCAAATTATTAGGCAAGTACATGTATTCTCTTCATTCTTCTTATGATTTCTTTTAGTGTTCAATAATTCTCATTTTTTCATTGATGTCAATTCAATAGCTTTACTTTCCAACTCCGACAAGGCAATTCTCTATTTCCTATTTAATCAAAGTATTATTGCAGCACTAAACAATGATGAGGTGGATGAGAAATTGAAACCACCAATAGTTCAGCAAAGAGGACGTTTCAAAGTTACTTCAGAGAATGTTGGTGTAGAAAAGGTGACTTGAAGGATTCTGGCCTTCATGTTCATTCTTTTGTCTAGACAGGATATAACTCACCTTTCCTTTTCAGGTGGCTCCGCTCCCTATACTGCAAAAGAGTCATAGCTTGCAGGTTGGTAGTTCTGAGGAGGTCAGCCAAGTTGTCTGTGTCATTACTTATCTTCTAAATTGCATATATATATATATATATATATATATATATAGTCTTTCTGAGATCATGCATTATGAAAAGCATCCTAAATAAGTTCATTTGAGAAAATTATATGCGAGCTTCCTATTTTTTGGAACCCCAAATGTTGGATTGCTGTTACTCTATTATTGCTCTGAATAAATAATTTTAGATACACTTTGCTTTTACCTTTCTCTCATTCTCATCATGCTCTCATGTGCTCGTGCCTGCTGCCTGTACAAATAAATTTCCAAAATCTCCAGTTTCTGTTCCTGATTGGTTGCTTGTCATCTTGTCTGTGAGAATTTCACAATCATCTAATGAAATAAAAATGAATTTAGCGCTACTTCTTCCCCTCCAATTCTCCCTTACCATTCAAGTTTTCCACCTTAGTATGAGAAAAGTCCAAATCTATTATAATGTCACCAGAATGGAGTTCTGGGAAGGAAAAAAATTGGGGACAACTTGCTTTTACCCCTAAGAATAGCAACACACCACTCAAGCATACTTCCCTTCTATCTTGACAGCTTATACCATTCTACCATTGCTATCGGTAAAGAACCTTTTTCCTTTTTATTTCCATATCTTAGAGTGGAGTTCGGTTTGCACTTGGGAAAATTTGACAAATGCCTTCGAATTTGATGCACGTTTCTGAGAATGCTCAAATGAACTCCTATCACAGGGCATTTTCTTTTATCCTCCTTTTCTTGCCTTGGCTGCCATTTATTTTTCTTAAAAATTACCCACTGCAAAACTATTATTCTTATGTTAACAATTGCAATAGTAGGAAACTTAAAGCATAAGTTTTTGTAAGATATTTAGCAATATTTCTGTTTTATTTCTCCACAAGGATGTGCATATTTCTATGCAGTTTTTGGTTAATTTGAAGTGCTTTGTCTATGAGAAACCAAGGTTCTACATCATCATTGCTTCCGTCCGCCACTTGAAACCTCTGGTGCTTCTGTAATTTGTATGTTTATGCATTATCTGTTTATATTCAATACATTTTCTTATTCTGCAAATTAGTTTCTAGCACTGGATTGATAATAAGTGCAGTTTGATAGAGTAAATGGGCTAGTGTATAACTATAATCTCCTAATGGTCATAAGTTCTCTTGAAAAAAATGTGTGGGTGAGTTTTAATGTATAGCATATAATGAAAAGAGTAAAATTTGGTATTCTTCTAAAAGGCCTGATACTTGTTATAGATTCAGAAAGTCACAAACATTTCTTGTGTTTCTCTATATGTCAGATGCAGTGAACTGATTCCTGAGACTCAATTTCAAAATCTAGAGGTTTTTGATTTAAGACTGAATTTCTTTTTTGAACAGCACTTTAGAATGCCAATATTACTGTTTGATTGGTTACCACCTAAGCTTTGGGACGCTGGAAGTTGTAAATTGGAGTGTTATGTGACCTTGCCTAAGCTTCAGGACTCTGGAAGTTGTAAATTGGAGTAGTATGTGACCTTGCTTCTTCTTTTCCCATTTCTTTTGGGTGTCTGAGTAGTTGGGCACAAGGGGATTCAAGGTCTTTTATCAACTTTTATGTAAAAATGCTGTCTTCTCTCTTCTTTATCTATTTTGAGTTCAGAACTTGGAACTTTTAGTTCCACTTCATCTACAATTGTATTTCATGCTTACTTGTATCTCTTTGTTAGTTTGGGATCCTTGTTTTGAACAGAGTGTGAAGCAAAGGGTTTAATATATGGTTAACCACAAATATGATGGAATTGTTTGAAAAGTTGTGATCTGTTTAGTTTAGAGAAAAATACATTTGTATAAAGGATGTTTTTCTGAGTTTTTCACCTTGGATATTTACATTAGAGTTTGGCCAAAAATGCTGTTTTAAATTGCAAAAATATTAATTCATAAAGAAAAATTTTCCTGATCAAGCAACAAATTTATAAATGTTTGAAACAAAGCTGCAATTCAAAACTTAATTTGTTATTCTCTGATGCCCTATGCTTCGGATAAACAGGTGCTTCACCAAGCTCCTGGAATTTCTGCATCACCATCAACTGGACTTTCTGTACCAGCGTCACCTGATGCCACATCATCAATTCTCAATGGTTATTCTTTGTATCCGCAGTTGAACAGTCTTTTGCAGACAAATATTATTCAAAGGGTAGGTATCATCCTATGTAGTTTTATTTATTGCTTTTTCTGTATGTAAAAGTTGATTCGACTCTGTTGTTACTGCTTCTGGTCTTGTTTCAACAGGATAATATCCTTAATCTCATGAGACAACTCTGCAGTTATGACCCTTCAGGTACGATAAGTTATCTCGCACCTTTTTTTTTTTAAATTTTAAATATCTTTTGGGTTTTATTGGGGATATTAACTTGATGTTTTTCCTGTCAATCCAGCAAACCGCAATGTTGATGGAGGAAACACACAAGCACAATTGGGTCCCACAGAGAGATCTTTGGTATGAAATGAAGCTCTTTTTATTGTTCTTTAGAGTATTTTGAAACTTATTTATCATGGTAATCTAAATGTTATTAGTTCTGATAAATTGTAAGTGTTATTTCTATCAAAGATTTTAAGTATTAAAGCATTATTAAAAGAGTCTACTGTCAATATAAAGGAGATTATATGCATGTGCTAATCACAATTTAGCTTTGGGCGACTAGAATTAACTGAGAAAAAAGGAGAGTTTTTAACTGATTGATGATAATACAATCACTTTTGTTATATAAGTATGTGGAATTTTAGAAGTAGGTGACAAATGAGATGGATATTAATAATATAACATGCTAATGTGAAGCACATTAAGTTGCTAGGGGTAGCGTGATGCCTGCATGTTATAATGCTTTGATTTTTGTGCAAAACTTCTGCATCTTGTTTTTTATTGTTCTGTAGTAATGTATAAAAATAAGGAATCAACCAAAGTTAGGAATGCCTTGCTGTGGGAACTACATGGTTAAGTTGGTAACAGCTTTTGCAATGACTTTGACCAAGTTCTTATTTTGTTTTTATCTCTCTTTACTCAAGTAGTTTAAGTTGGTTTAGCCATTTTTCTGTTGTTTTCCTACTTTTCTAAGTCACAATTGGTTGGCTTTATGGGATGCCCGATTTAGAATTTATTGGTTCTTGCATCAATAGTAATTTGATTAGACAATACATGCCTCGATGATCTTGTAAAAGCTCCTGAATACATTTGCTAGAATTCAAGGCCTGGATTTTCTTTGAAAAATTTTAGACAAAAGGAATTAGCAACCACATAAGGGATACATATAAATGACAAAAGCTTCATAGTTTGTTAAAAGTTTTAGCCTCTCAACTTCAGAGAACTCTTTTAAGGATGGAAGTGTGTTCATTAATTTCATTTGATGGTTTAATCAGGGACTACTTCTAATGTCTTAGGCTTATACAGCATATAGATTCTAAACTATGCCCACCAAAAGCATTCTGTGGTGGACCTCGTTTAATCAGTATTATAGATCTGTATTAGTCTTCTTCTTCTTCATTATATATATATATATATATATATATATAATTTTCTGACTAGTTCTCTCAAAGGCAAAGCCTTTCGATTCCACCTTCTTCTCTTGTTGACAATTTGTGTTCAGTTGCTCTCTGCAATTATCAGTAGTGGCCTTTCAATAGTCAAACTAGGTATATTTAATGGTTTAGGTTTGATAGTGGCAACTTGAATTTACTTCCAGATTTTATGATATTAATTTCCAAACAGAGCCTGCGGCTGTCAAAAAAAAAAAAAAATTGACAAAGTTGTGATTGACCAAAAAAATAATCTATGCATTTCGTGTGAAATTTGCAGCTAGAAGCAACAAATGATAGGGAGAAAGAGTGGCTTCATGAAATAACCGAGTTACAATGGAGGTATTTGTAGCGCTATAGAGATGGATATGCATCTACTTACATGCACAACAATTTTATCAACTCTAAAATTGTGTCATATTCTTAAATAAGCAGGCTTATATGTGCCCAAGAGGAACTGCAAAAGTATAAAACAGAGAATGCTCAGGTTAATTTCTTAATATTTTTTGCTAAGATGCTCACTTATCTGTCACTTTCCATGGATTATTATCTGATGCAAGAGTTTCAGGTGTGATTTCAGCGTTTGAGTCAGTGGTGCCATGAACATACAAAAATTTCAAACACACTTCATTAAGAGATGAAATAAAAAGTAGAGAGCTATCAAGAGTGATTAAATATGGCTGCCAATTACTATTTGTAGCATAGGGTTTGGTTTGGTATGTTGTAGGCAGGAGAAACATGTTTGCCAATTCGTGCAGCTTCAACAATGGTATTAAAAATGTATAGGATTAATTTTATCTCTTGCAAGTCAATATTGTGAGTTGTAAATATACCTTAATTAGGCATATTCTTTACTTAAGGCTAACTAATGTAGTAGGTCTCTTCAATTTTCTTCGTCTCATTTATTTCAACTCGTCAATCTTCATTCAGTGCCAATTATAATCCTGCTTTATTTGCATGAGCTTGGAAATAGCAATTTTTTTTTTTTTTTATAATTGCATCTTTGGATTGAATAAGGTTTTAAATGTTTCTAAATTTAATTGTTGATCTAAGTTGAGGATTCACAAAAGTCATCTTTGCGTCCTCAACTTTTGCAATTGGATCTTTAAGTATTTATTTTAAAACATGTTGATTTCAAAGATGCATTTTGTCAATTGGATTTGAGAACTCTTGTAATTTCATGATCTTTATGTATTTATACGTTGATAGTAAATAACATCTTTTAATCCCAATACAGTGGCCGTTAAATATCATCTTCAAGAAAAGCAAAACAATATTTTTAATAACCAACATTTCTAAACGAAATCTCAAACTTCAAATTCTTTTATTCTTGTTAAATTTTTTTTAAAAAAAAAAAACAATCGGCTGCCAAACTTAAATTAAGTACACACTTAAAGATACGGTTTGAGGTATGCCAGGTTGAACCGGTTTTTTCAAACCGATCATGCTTTTAACAATTTTAATTTAATTTAATTTAATTTAATTTATTCCCTTACAAAAACCCAAAGGAATAACAAGTACCTATTTTGGTCGTTCGGTATGCTTGAACGAAAAACACATCCAATGCTCATATTCAAAAATAGAAATCCAACGTTGTAAAGCGAATCAACCGTTGACACCTACGACTTGGTTCCTGAAGCCTTTATAAGAGAATAGTTCATTGAAAATTCTTCTCATGTCTTTTTACTTCTCCCTAATCAAGGAAGATTTCAGAGAGATAATTAGAAAGAGGAAGATGGATAGAGAAAATCTATTTCTGCTTTTTGAAGCGGATTATGATCAGGAAATTGCTTCAATACTTGTTGAGGAATGATCAAGAAATGGCTTTCGAGACCTTAGTTCCTGGATAAGGTACGCATTTTTCTTTTCAAGTGACACCAATGGTTGTTAAATTTGGGATTTTTTCCATAATTGGTGTCTAATTACGGATTATCTACTCTGCTGTTGTTTTTTGTTTTCTTCAACCCATCGACTTAAAGATTTCTAGAACTATAGTTCCTCAATAAATGGCTTCAAGACCGGTAGTTACTCAATAAGGTACGCATCTTTTTAAGCGACACTGATAGATTGTCGAATTTGTAATTTTTTGAAAAATGGATGTCTAATGACGAATTATCTATTCTGCCTTTATTTTTGTTTTTCTTTAAATCATAGACTTAAAGATTTCAATGATTTATGGAAGCATGATACTTTGGTTGCAAGGAAAAATTGCGATTTTTCTTTTCTTTTATTTTTTTTTCTTAATTGAGATACTCTAAATGAATTTATATTCTCATTTGATCTTATTTGAGTTTACAAATAATTTATGATTGGACTCATTTTTCTCATGTTTTCTGCTTAGTACTTTAATTTTACAATTGTTAAGTAATTATTTAATGGACTGAATCTAGCTCTTAGTGTTCTATAGGTTTTAAGTACATTTATTTCTTTAGATGTTAGAATCCTTCATCTCCTTCTGATGCTTCTTATTCTTGTTATTTTACTACTATTATATGGTTTTGTCTTTATCATTGTTATCATCATTATCATTATTAGAATTTTCTTGATAATATACTCTAGACTCTTGCATTGTACACTTGCTTTCTCATCATTATGAGGTGAGCGTGCCTTGAAAGTTAATAACGCTAATCTCATTTTTTCTCGTGTCTTTTGCTTACCTCATTTTTTCTCTTGTCTTTTATTTAATAGTTTTAATTTTATAATTGTCTAGCTCTTACTGTTCAGTAGTTTTAGATTAGCCTAATGGATAGTTAAGATATTATCAATTTAGCTCTCAGTATTCTATACTTTTTAAGTATCTTTATTTTTTTGAATATTCATAATACCTTCTTCTGCTTCTTATTTTTGTTATTTTATTACTATTGTACTATTTTTGTATTTGTCGTCGTTATCATAACTAGCGACAAACATCATAATTGCCATTATCATCCTCATTATTGTCATTATTAACATTGCACATCATCGTCGTCATCGTTGGCATCAAACGTCAATAATCATAATCATCATTATTGTCATCTTGCATCAAATATCATAAGCGTAATCATCATTGGCATTATACATCATAATCATCATCATCAGCATCATCGTCATCATTAGCATCAAATATCATAATTACCATCATCATCGTCATCATTAGCATCAAATATCATAATTACCATCATCATGATAGTAATCTCTAGCATCAAAGCTCTAACATCATAATTAGCATCATCATTAGTATCACACGTTATAATCATCGTTAGCTTCAACCATCATAATCATAATCATCGTCATTAGCATCATACATCATAATCATTATCATCATACATCAAACATCATAAACATTATCATCATCGGTATCATGTAATCATCATCATCATCATTTTTGTCATCATTTTCATAAGCATCATCGTCGTCGTTGTTATCATTAGCATCAAACATTATAATCATCATCGTCATGATCATTGCAACATCAACATGATCACCAAAACGACCACCATATCATCCCATCATCGCCATCATCATCCATGCCAACATCACCATTGCCATCACCATCATTAATGCATTATCATTGTCAATGTCATCATTGTCATTTTTATTGAAGAATTTTGTGTGATGGCGAGTTTATTGTACACTTTAGTAACATTGTGTTTAATAAAGAAATTGGGACTGATTTTTCTTTTTGGTTTGGTGATTTTTGATTTCAAATGGCTTCAACTATGGTTTAGTGGTTAGGATGAATTAGGATTGAGCAATAAAATTAAATTTTTGACCACCATTGATAATGGATTTGTCATTTTGTCAAATATCTAGTAGATTGTTACCAACTTATTTCGAACATTGTGTGTTGTGGTTTCTTTCATTAATAGTAAATGCTCTTACAAAATTAATGGCATAATGGAAATAGCTTTATGTATGCACAAGAATTAAATGGTCACAAATAAGCGTAATGAACGTATATATGTTTTAGTAACTTAATTATAACATATTGTATGATTCATAGAGTGCATAAGAATATTTAAATGCTTTGTATATTCATATTGAGTTACTTAAGAATTATATGGGATTAAATGGATAAGTAACTTGTAGCATATTGACTGTGGAAAATATTATTTTTTTTAGTTGTTTAATATGAAATGAATGGAATTGGATAACTTTACATACTAAAAGAAGGTTTGAGTATAGCTTGTGAAGCTTTATTATACACTCTATGCGTGCACTTTGAGATAGGAATTGACGACCTTTGTGTGATTTTATGGTTCTATATATGTATGTTTGATTTTATGTGTATATTTTATATTTTAGCAACGGAAAATTAAATTTGGTAGTTATCACTAAGCTTTTAGCTTAGCGTGTGGTATTTTTCGTGCGTAGGTTAAAAAACAACATTTAAGGATAGAAGAGATTAGTCTAATGGATCTATATAAAGCTTGAGTCATATTAAGGCTAAAAGGGCATGTGCTGAAAAGGGCCATTTAGGTTGTATCTTGGATTCTCTTTCTTAGTTTGGCATCTACACTTGAGAGACAGTTTGGAGTAGTATTGTAATAGGAGTTTTGTATTGAACAGTTGAGAGACAATCTAATGGATCTATATAAAGCTTGAGTCATATCAAGGCTAAAAGGGCATGTACTGGAAAGGGCCATTTAGGTTGTATCTTGGATTCTCTTTCTTAGTTTGGCATCTACACTTGAGAGACAGTTTGGAGTAGTATTGTAATAGGAGTTTTGTATTGAACAGTTGTATTATAGCAATGTTTATGATGTTTAAATGTTGTTTATGCTAAGGATTTTTGTATTTGATATAATTGATTTTGAAATAAGTGTATTATGCTATAAATACGTATGGTATTACGATTTTTGTATTTATAAAGTCGAGATAAAGTATCGAATACTGATAAATATGCAAGTTGCTTGGATGTATATGATTTAATATATAATGGAAGATGAGAAAATTTGTGTTGAAGTGTTTTGGAGTTAGACATGTGATTTTAGAAGTGTAGAAGAATTTTTCCTTATAGGAGTATATGCAATATTATGGGGTGATTCTACCGAAATTTTATAAGAATAAATAGTAACAAATTGAAGTATTTTTATTAATTAAAAAGGAAATTTGTTATTCATATATTTATGAATAATAGGATAGTTTGTAATATTTTTATCCGGCTCGCTCAACCAGACGGAGTGTAGGGTGTTACAGTTGACTTGTTGATTTAATCGGTTTCTGTTTTAGTGAATGCCTAACTTGTTTCTCTTTTTGCAGAATAAAGACGAGAAGGCGTGTTTTGTTGGGCATAACGGATAAATTAAAATAAATTAACAGAGTAAAAATATTGACACTAGCAATTTAACGTGGGTCACCCTTTTATTTGGTCTATGTCCACGGGATAATTTTCGAAAATATTTCTTCCACTAATAAAATTAATGGGTATAAGAGATAAAGGTAATATAATAATTTTAAGATAAATCCAAAATAATAGCACACAAATATTTTTCAAACTCACTATTTTGTCACTCCTATTTTAGAAAAATATCCCAAATATTTTTCTATATTTTTCTAAAATATTTCTCTCTCTTAATTTACAAAACTGAATAATGGTTTAAATTGATCTAGGAATGCCTATTTATAGGCCTCTCAGTTATCGTATTACGCACATGGACAGCTATGAAATAACTGTCCATACAGAAGGAAAATTGAATTAAAATTGCTGTCACCTAATTTAATTTTTGACTTTTCAACTCTTGCCAACCTCTTTTTTTTTTTTAATGATGTGGGCCTCACATGTTGGAGGAACCCACATACCTAACAATTCTCCCCCTTCCGACTACATGGTGGGGGGCTCCGCTAATCTTGCAGCTAGCCGACAATACTCAAAATTTTGTTTTGATAGAATTTTTGTCAACATGTCCGATCCATTTTCTTCCATATGGATCTTTTCAAGCTGTAGTAGCTTCTTTTCCATCACATCCCTTATCCAGTGATATCTCACATCAATATGTTTTGATCTCGAATGGAAGGAGGCATTTTTTCAAGATAAATAGCACTATGACTATCACAGAATAGCTGATATTTGTCTTACTGCAAATAAAGTTCTTTCAAGAACTTTTTTATCCATAGCAACTCTTTACAAGCTTTCGTTACTGTTATAAACTCTGTTTCAGTAGTAGAAAGTGCAACACACTTCTTTAACTTTGACTGCCATGACGCAGCTTCCCCTGCAAAAGTAATCAGGTAACCAGAAGTGGATTTTCTGTAATCCACATCGCCAGCCATATTTGCATCTGTGTATCCAGCTAACACAGGTTTGTCATTTCTAAAACATAGATATATTTTGGAAATTTCTCGAAAATACCTGAAAATCCATTTTACTGCAACCCAATGTTCCTTTATAGGATTTGAAAGAAATCTACTCACAACTCCAACTACATGGGTGATATCTAGCCGTGTGCATATCATAGCATATATCAAACTTTCAACTGCTGAAGTATATGAAACTTTATCCATCTCTTTATTCTCTTTGTCTGTAGAAGGGTTTAGTTTAGAACTTAGCTTAAAGTGATTAGCAAGAGGATAACTAACCACTTTAGCCTTATCCATATTAAATCTTTGAAATATTTTCTCAATGTACAACTCCTGTGATAGCCACAATTTTTTTTAGCGCCTCTGTCTCTGATAATATTCGTGCCAAGAATCTGCTTTGCTAGCCCCAAGTTTTTCATAGCAAAAGACTTACTCAACTGCTTTTTCAAATTGTTAATTCTGGAAACATTCTGGCCAACAATCAACATATCATCCACATACAGCAAAAGGATAATGAAATCATCATCAGAAAATTTTTGCACAAAAATACAATAATCTAAAATAGTCTTTTTACAGCGTTGCTCCCCCATAACAGACTCAAACTTGTTATACCATTGTCTCGGTGCCTATTTTAAGCCATAAAGGTTTTTTTTCAACTTGCAAACATAATTCTCTTTTCCTCTTTCTTTGAACCTCTCTAACTGCTCCATGTATATCTCTTCTTCCAAATCACCATGAAAGAAGGCAGTTTTGACATCCATTTGTTCAACCTTCAGGTTAAGACTTGCTGCTAATTCTAGCACAGTTTAAATGGATGTCATTTTTACAACCGATGAGAAAATCTCATCAAAGTCAACTCCTTTTCTTTGACTGAATCCCTTGACAACCAGTCTGGTTTTGTAACGTGGACTGGAACTGTGTTCTTCATGCTTTATCCTGAACACCCATTTGTTTTTCAAGGCCCTTCTGCCTTTGGGCAACTTCACCAGTTCAAAAGTTTTGTTCTCATGCAGGGATTTCATCTCATCTCGCATGGCCTCAATCCATTTCTGTTTGGATTCATCTATGGATTCTTGATAACTCTCAGATTCTTCCCTTTCAGTAATAGTCACATACTGGTCACGAGGATATCTAGAAGATTGCCATTTTGTTCTTTCACTTCTCCTTTATGGTGGTGTTCCTCTTCTCAGTAGAACCGGAGAAGCTATAGGTGTTGGTGCTGCAAAATCATCGCGATCATCATCATCATTGTCGTTGTCTTCAAAACTAACTTCTATAGGAGCATCATCATCGTCAGGTGGATAAACCTGGTCTTTATCTCCAACCTCTCTTGGCACCGGTATTGGAGGAATTAATTTCAAATCTAATAAGTCGCCATTGGAATCAAGAACATCCTTTTGCATTTTGTCAATATCTTCAATGTTCTCATCTTCAACAAATACAACATCGAGACTCCTGACAAGTTTCTTCTCAATAGGATCATAAAATCTATAGCCAAATTGATCTTGACCATAGCCAATAAAAATACACTGTCTTGTCTTTGCATCAAGTTTGGACCTCTCATCCTTGCGGACAAGAATAAGTGTTTTACAGCCAAACACCAGCAGATGATCATAGGAAATATTTTTTTCTGACCATACTTTTTCTGGAACATCTATCTTGAGAGGAGTATAAGGTGAAAGATTCAACACATGTGCAACTGTGAGTATAGCTTCACCCCAAAAATTCTTAGGTAACTTTATATGTGAGAGTATACATCTAACTCTCTCTATCAAAGTTCTGTTCATCCTCTCAGTTAAGCCATTCAACTGCGGTGTCTTTGGAGGTGTCATCTGATGCCAGATACCATGCTCTTTGCAGTAAACATGAAATGGTCCAGTGTATTCTTCACCATTGTCCGTCCGAATGCTTTTCAACTTCTTTCCAGTCCATCTCTCAATTGAGGCATGAAATTCTTTGAAGACATCTAACACCTGATCTTTTATTTTCAAAAGATATACCCATGTCTTTCTTGAATGATCATCAATAAAAGTCACAAAATACTGAGCACCACTAAGTAACTTTGGCATTGTTCCACACAAATCTGAGTGAATCAGATCTAATACATTCTTCATTCTGGAAGGAGTGGAACTTTTAAAAGCAACTTTGTTTTGCTTTCCAAAAAGACAATCAACACATTTGTCTAAGTGTACTTCATCCATACCAGGCAACATTTTCTTCTTGGCTAGACTTTTCATTGCTTTTTCACCCATGTGGCCAAGTCTTCGATGCCACCGTTCAATTGCACTGTCTTTCTCCATGGCAGCTATTGTGTCGGTGAAGAGCTTTGCTTCCATCACATATAAAGTTGTACGATTTTCACCCCTAGCCACTACTAAGGAGCCTTTTGTAAGTTTCCATTTGTTATAAATGAAGGAGCTGCAATATCCCTCATTTTCAAGTTTGCGTACAGAGATAAAATTCAGGCGCATGTCTGGAATATGCCTGACATCTTTCAGAATTAGTCTAGTACCATTCTCTATTTCCAAGCAAACATCTTCTCTGCCAACAATTTTTGACAGGCCTTCATTTCTTATTCTAACAACACCAAAATCTCCATATGTGTATGATGAGAAGAATTCTCTACGGAATGTAGAATGAATGGTAGCACCACTATCAAGCACCCAACTGGATTCCTGAGATGCAATAAACAATATTGAATTCGTCTATGATATTAGTTTGCTCATCATCACTGCTGTCATCTTTCTTCACATCTTTGCTTCGGTTCTCTTGTTCCTTTTTGAACTTTCTACAGAACTTTTTAATGTGGCCCTTCTTTTTACAGTGATGGCATTTAACATTGGCATATTTGTTTGACTTTTCTCTGCTCTTGCCTCTAGGGTTTTATTCCCTAAACTGTCTCCTTCCTCCGGATTCTGCAACTAGAACATCTGATTGTGATGAAGAAGATGAAGCATGTGATCTTCTTCTCATTTCTTCATTCAGGGTACTACTTTTTCCAATCTCCATGTTGACTACACCATTGGGCGCAATGTTGGTGATGGAGATCTTCAAAGTCTCCCAAGACTGTGGCAGAGAGGCTAATACCAATAAAGCAAATACTTCATCATCCAGTTTTACTTCCATTCTTTTTAGCTGATCCTGGATCCCTTCTATCTCATTCAATTGGTCTGGCAAGGAAGTTCCTTCTCTATATCTTACTTGCACTAACTTGGTTAAGTAAAATAATTTATTATGTCCCGTTTTTGAAGAATACAACGTCTCCAGCTTATTCCACAGTATTCTGGCATCTATCTCATTATAGATGTGATTGAACACATTGTCTTCGACAAATTATGGATAAAACTGCACACTTACTCATGGCCAAACTTTCACTCCTCATCGGTTTTACCTTCGGGTTTAACTGCGGCAAACACTGGCAAATGCATTTTCGTCACAACTAAAAAATTTTTCATCTTTTTACTCCAGATGTGGTAGTTTGAGCCATTTAAGTAGATCATTATGCTAATTTTTGCCTCCATATAGGACGAAATTCGATGGACTTCTTCGATCTAAAAAATTTTCTGACAGTGAATAGTATCCATATATGTGAACAGTACCGTATATGTGAACAGTACTATATGTCTGAACAGTGCCGTATATGTAAACAATACCCAAGAAAAAATCTTTTCTGATGTGAAAGACCAGTCTGCGCTGCAAGTACAGAGCATACTAAGAAATAACTTTGGCTCTGATACCAGTTGTTGGACACAATGGATAAATTAAAATAAATTAGTAGAGTAAAAATATTGAAACCAGCAATTTAACGTGGTTCACCCTTTTATTTGGATTACGTCCATGGGACAAATTCCGATAATATTTCTTCCACTAATAAAATTAATGGGTACAAAAGAGAAAGACAATACAATAATTTTGAGATAAAACCAAAATAGTAGCACACAAGTGTTTCCCAAATTCACTATTTTGTCACTCCCCTTTTAGAAAAATATTCCAAATATTTTTCTAAAATACTTATCTCTCTTAATTTACAAAACTGAAGGATGATTTAAATTGATCCGGGAAGGTCTATTTATAGGCATTCCAGTTATCCTATTACGCGCATGGACAGTTATGAAATAGCTGTACATACAGAAGTAAAATTGAATTAAAATTACTGCCACCTCATTTGATATTTGACTTTTCAACTCTTGTCGAACTCCTTTTTTTTTTCAATGATGTGGGCCCCACATGTTAGAGAGAATGCCAAAGGGTGAGTGAGTTCTATTATGTGTTTATTTATATCAACGGGTTTGAAGTAAAGAGGCGATAATCATTGCAAGCAAAATGCCATTATAAACTGGCAATAGTGGATGGTATTGTATACAGGATAACAATGTATTGTGCCCAAAGTTATGTGCTTTCAATCAATCTCCTATATATATTTTTGTTTATTTATTTGAAATTTTGTTATTTTTAGTGGCAAATTTAAGTTAATTATGTAATAGCGATGATAATTTTAGCCAAAAAGAAACACTTACATGGTAGATGCAAAACATTTTTAATATTTTGAAGTCAAATTTAGTTCAAAACATACTTAAAAAGGAAAATATGTGACATAATCAATATTTTTTGAGTAAATTTGATTCTTTTAAATTTAGTTAAATATTATTGAAAAACTATATAAATAAATGTATTGGGTCTTTTTTTATTGACATAACGTGTAATTTTGCAAGTCATTTATGCAAACAATAATTATATATCATAGTGTGACAATTTTCAACTCTTCACACAAATTAAGAAAATTATTAATTAATATCAAATTCAATTGATATTTATTATAATCTAAAATATCATATCATTAACTATAGTTATATAATTTCATTTTAGTATTTATATATTTTTTGCACATATACGAGGGCAAAATTGAAAATGCATAACTGATATTTCTTTGAAATTTTAAAATTGTTATATTAAGTAGAGTAAAAAATTAAAAATTATCGCAACAAGTGGAACGAATTGAATTTTTAAATAATTTTATTAATAACAAAAAAATATGAGATATTTTTGGCCAAATCTTTTTACCCCTGCTATATATATAGTATAAATTTTATATTTATTTCTATGTTATCTTTTGCAAAAAATATATATTTTAGTTGCTGGATTCTTTGGAAAAGGATATGCTTTCTTTACATATGTGCACGTGAATACTTTTGATATAGTTAATCAGGCTTGTAATGCAGCCTGGTTTTTTTCTTACCCCTAGCTGTGTTTTGCAAAAACATAGCTGTATTTTTCCACTGGATTGAAATTTATGACAGCCCGCATATTTGTGCAGGATTGAAAATTCAATTGGCTCAAAGCTGTCAAAAATCAATACAATAAAATAAGGACTTTTTACATAATTATACATAAAAAAAATAAAAATAACAAAAAAAACATCTTTTTCATAATATTTTAAATATACAACATTTTAAAATCATAATTTCATTTATACAAAATTTTACTTACAAAAATATCACTTTTATATAAACAAACTAAAAATAATTTCATTCCTCTTTCTCACTTTATAGGGAGAGAGAGAGAGAGGAAGTGAGGCCAGCGGCCTCCGACAGCTCGTTCACCAGCACCGGCGACAGCCCAATGCCGTCCCTTCACCGTCGCTGTTCCACCCATCGCAGCCATCGCATTTTCGATTTGGGGATCACTCTCTTCAAAACCGAATGTTTTCCTCCATTCTCCGGCCAGATCCGGCGACGGACGGCGACACTAGCCACACCACCAAGCTCCTGAGATCGAGGCGCACCTGTTGATACCCACCTATCATGCCCACTCATCGCCGACGAGGAGATCGGAGCCGAGGAACCCGCGACCTTCTGGTCTTTGGTAAGGTTAGCACAGTTTCTGTAATTCCCTTAATATGGCCCTGAAAATTTTGGAGGCTGTATCAAAGTTGTTGCTTGCTTATTGATATATCTTCTTCTTGACTAGGTGGATGGGTTGGTTATTTCTCGTATGACACGGTCCGGTATGTAGAGAATAAAAAATTGCCCTTCTCTGCTGCCCCGCCGGATGATAGAAATCTCTCAAATGTCCATCTTGACCTTTATAAGGATATTATGATAAATGAAGAAATAATGGAAGAAAGAATACAGTAAGAAAATGATAATTATACATATAATTATCCTAGAAAAAATGGCACTAGGCGCTAGCACACCCTCTAAAAACTCAAGGAAATCTAAGACAATGTGATATGAATCCATTTCTATTATTGCTTTGATAAAAGAGTCTTGATAATCTACTATTCAAGCAGCATGTAGAACAGAGAGATATTCACACTTACCTTCTTCCTAAACCAACTTGGCCCTATAAAATCTCAGCAATTTAAAGCAATTATGAGCAATGATCAAGAAAATAAAGAGTTTTCTGGCAAGCATGATATTCAAGAACTGATTTAAAAAGGTTACTTGAGAAAATTTTTAATCTGAGAAATGAAAAATAAGTATCTGTTCAAGAAGCAAAACTAATCCCAAATCTGATATATCTAATAAAACATTCTAAAGATATAAGCTTTGAGAAATGAAATCCATAACAAATATGAAAAATGGGTAGCTTTTCATGACACAGGCATAAAATATTTAAGATTGTTTTAATCAGAAATAGTTAATTCAATCCAAGTGAGTCCGCATTACTGTTTGAAGCATGATGCAATCAATTAAAACAAAACCTACTCCTACCTTTGATGTCCTCAACAATAGCATCAATTTCCTACTAAAATCTCTTTGGATCACTGCTTAAATTTCATACTTTTCTGTTCGCAACAGAATTTGGAAAAAAAATAGAAAATTGAAGAAAATGCTTCCTTACCATTTTGACTCTAATATGCAGGTGATTTGAATGTGGGTATAGACGAAACAAATAGAAATTGAGTTCAGAAAGGATAAGGAAAGTGGTTGAATTTACCTTGTATAGTTACTTAGTGATGGCAGCACCGATGACGCCAATGTAGAAAGCAGCAGTATAGAGAGTGAGGATGAGTAAAGGTTTTGGTCAAATTGGACAAACTTGATCGCTATCCTGCACCAATCAATAGATCAAACCAAAATGATAGTGTCTGAGGGAGATGGAAGGAGAAAGAGAATGTTAATGAAGGAAAGAGAAAGACACCTGTGAGATGGAAGGAGATAGAAAACAGAGAATGAGAATGATAACGGTAGAGCATAGAGAGTCAAAAATAAAGTTTTATTTTTTAAAATAAAAATTTAAAAAGTGACTAGTAAAGTTTTATCACCTTTTATGATTTTTTGATTTTAGTGATTTTTCCGAGTATAATGCCTTCAGAAATGCAAAAAAAATCGTCAGATTTCGATGAAACTAATTCTCGATTCATTGTGACTGGTAAGCTTCCAGTAGGAATTTTAATAAAATTTTCAAAAATTATAAGACTCGTATCCAAAATTTTAACACTTTTTATAATTTTTCGATTTTAATGATTTTTTGTAGTTTAATGCCTCAGAAATGCAAAAAAATTTGTCAGATTTCGATGAACGCAATTCTCGATGCATTGTGACTGGTAAGCTTGCAGTAGCCATTTTAATGAAATTTTTCTAAATTATAGGACTCACATCCAAAATTTTATCACTTTTTATGATTTTTCGATTTTAGTAATTTTTTCTAATATAATGCCTTCAGAAATGCAAAATAATTCGTCAGATTTCGATGAATTCAATTCTCGATGCATTGTGACTTGTAAGCTTCCAGTATTAATTCTAATAAAATTTTCCTAAATTATACGACTCACATCCAAAATTTCACCACTTTTTATGATTTTTCGATTTTAATGATTTTTTCAATTATAATACCTTCAGAAATGCTAAAAAATTCGTAAAATTTCGAAAAAATCAATTCTCTATGCATTGTGACTGGTAAGTTTTAAGTAGTTATACTAATAAATTTTTCCTAAATTATAGGATTCACATCAAAAATTTCACCACTTTTTATAATTTTTCGATTTTAGTGATTTTTCCTATGATAATGCCTTTAAAAATGCAAAACAATTCGTCAAATTTTGATGAAACCAATTTTCGATGCATTGTGGTTGGTAAACTTACAGTAGCTATTCCAATGAAGTTTTCCTAAATTAGAGGACCCACATCCAAAATTTCACAACTTTTTATAATTTTTCGATTTTAGTGATTTTTCGTAGTATAATAGAAATCTATAAAAATTCGTGAGTTTTCGATGAAGCCAATTCATGGTGTATTGTAACTGGCAAGTTTCCAGTAGCCATTTTAATGAATTTTTCCTAAATTATTAGACTCACGTCGAAAATTTCACCACTTTTTATGATTTTTCAATTTTAATGATTTTTCCTAATATAATGCCTTCAGAAATATATAAAAATTCATCAGATGTCGATGAAACGAATTCTCGATGCATTGTGACTGGCAACATTGCAGTAGGATTTTCAATAAATTTTTCCTAAATTATAGGACTCACATCCAAAATTTCACCACTTTTTATGATTTTTCGATTTTATAGATTTTTCTTAGTGTAATAACTTCAGAAATCTATAAAAAATTTTCAAATGTCGATGAAACCAATTCTTGCTGCATTGTGAGTGGTAAGCCTTCAGTAAAAATTTCAATGAAATTTTTCTCAATTATAAGACTCACATCCAAAATTTCACCACTTTTTATGATTTTTCGATTTTAGTGATTTTCGCAAGTATAATGCCTTCAGAAATGCAAAAAAAATTGTCAGATTTCGATGAAGCCAATTCTTGATGCATTGTGACTGGTAAGCTTCCAGTAGGAATTTCAATGAAGTTTTTCTCAATTATAGGACCCACATCTAAAAATTTACTACTTTTTATGATTTTTCGATTTTAGTGATTTTTCCTAATATAATGCCTTCAGAAATGTATAAAAATTCGTTAGATGTCGATTAAGCAAATTCTCGATGCATTGTGACTGGTAAGTTTTCAGTAGAAATTTCAATGAAATTTTCTTCAATTATCGGACTCATGTCTAAAATTTTACCACTTTTTATGATTTTTCGATTTTAGTAATTTTTTCTATTATAATACCTTTAGAAATGCATAAAAAATCGTCAGATTTCAGTGAAGTCAATTCTCGATACATTGTGACTGGTAAGTATCCCGTAGGCATTCCAATGAACTTTTCCTAAATTATAGGACTCACATTCAAAATTTCACCACTTTTTATGATTTTGCGATTTTAATGATTTTTCCTTGTATAATGTCTTTAGAAATCTATAAAAATTTCTCAAATTTCGAGTAAGCCAATTCTCGATGCATTGTGAATGGTAAGCTTTCAGTAGCCATTCCAATGAATTTTTCCTAAATTATAGGACTCACATCCAAAATTTTATAATTTTTTATGATTTTTCGATTTTAGTGATTTATCCACTTTTTATAATTTTTCGATTTTAGTGATTTACCCTAATTTAATTCCTTCAGAAATCTATAAAAACTCGTCAGTTTTCGACGAAACCAATTCTTGATATATTGTAAATTGCAAGCTTCCAGTAGTCATTACAATGAAGTTTTCCTCAATTATAGGAGTCACATAAAAATTTTTACCACTTTTTATGATTTTTGAATTTTAGTGATTTTTTCTAGTATAATGCCTTAAGAAATCTATAAAAATTCGTCAGATTTTGAGTAAGACAATTCTTGATACATTGTGACTGGTAAGACAATTCTTGATACATTGTGACTGGTAAGCTTCCAGTAGCCATTCCAATGAAGTTTTCCTAAATTATAGGACTCACATACAAAATTTCACCACTTTTTATAATTTTTCGATTTTAGTGATTTTTCCTAGAATAAAACTTTCAGAAATCTATAAAAATTTATCAAATTTCGAGAAAGTCAATTCTCAATTTATTGTGACTGGTAAGCTTCCAGTAGCCATTCCAATAAAATTTTCCTAAATTATAGGACTCATATCCAAAATTTCACCACTTTTTATGATTTTTGAATTTTAGTGATTTTGTCTAGTATAATACCTTCGGAAATCTATAAAAATTTGTCAGATGTTGATAAAGCCAATTCTCGATGCATTGTTACTGGTAAGCTTCCAGTAGAAATTTCAATGAAGTTTTCCTCAATTATAGGACTCACATCCAAAATTTAACTACTTTTTATGAGTTTTCGATTTTAGTAATTTTTCCTAGGATAATACCTTCAGAAATCTATAAAAATTCATCAGATTTTGAGGAAACCAATTCTCGATGCATTGTAATTGGTAAGCTTCCAGTAGGCATTCCAAAGAAGTTTTCCTAAATTATAGAACTTACATTCAAAATTTTACCAATTTTTATGATTTTTCGATTTTAGTGATTTTTCATATTATAATTCCTTCAGAAATGAAAAAAATCGTCAAAAATCAATGAAGCCAATTCTCAATGTATTGTGACTTGTAACCTTCCAATAGGAATTCCAATGAAGTTTTCCTCAATTATAGGACTCACATCCAAAATTTCACCTCTTTTATGATTTTTCGATTTTAGTGATTTTTCCTAGTATAATGCCTTCGAAATGTAAAAAAAAATCGTTAGATTTCGATGAAGCTCTTTCTCGATGCATTGTGACTGGTGAGCTTCCAGTAGCCATTCCAATGAAAATTTCCTAAATTAAATGACTCACACCCAAAATTTTATCACTTTTATGATTTTTCAATTTTAGTGATTTTCCCTATTATAGAAATCGATAAAAATTCGTCAGATGTCGATGAAGCAAATTCTCGATGTACTGTGACTGGTAAACTTTTAGAAGAAATTCCAATGAAATTTTCTTCAATTATAGGACTCACATCCAAAATTTCATCACTTTTTATTGTTTTTCGATTTTACTGATTTTTCCTATTATAATGCCTTCAGAAATGCAAAAAAATTCGTTAGATTTCGATGAAGCCAATTCTCGATGCATTATGACTGGTAAGCTTCCAGTAGAAATTTCAATGAAGTTTTCCTTAATTTTATGATTAACGTCGAAAATTTAACCACTTTTTATGATTTTGCGATTTTAGTGATTTTTCCTAGTATAATACCTTCAGAAACCTATAAAAATTTCTCAAATTTCGAGGAAGCCAATTCTCGATGCATTGTGAAAGGTAAGCTTCCAGTAGCCATTCCAATGAAGTTTTCCTAAATTATAGGACTCACATCCAAAATTTCACCACTTTTTATTATTTTTCGATTTTAGTGATTTTTGTTAATATAATTCCTTCAGAAATCTATAAAAATTCGTCAGTTTTCGACGAAGTCAATTCTTGATACATTGCAAATTGCAAGCTTCTAGTAGCCATTACAATGAAGTTTTCCTCAATTATAGGACTCACATTCAAAATTTCACCCCTTTTTATGATTTTTAGGTTTTAGTGATTTTTCCTAGTACAATACCTTAAAAAATCTATAAAAATTTGTCAAATTTCAAGTAAAATAATTCTCGATACATTGTAACTGGTAAGCTTCCAGTAGACATTCCAATGAAATTTTCCTAAATTATAGGACTCATATCCAAAATTTCACCACTTTTTATATTTTTCGATTTTAGTGATTTTCTCTAGTATATAAAACTTTCAAAAATCTATAAAAATTTGTCAAATTTCGAGAAAATTAATTCTCGATGAATTGTAACTGGTAAGATTCCAGTAGCCATTCCAATGAAATTTTCCTAAATTATAGGACTCACATCCAAAATTTCACCACTTTTTATGATTTTTTGATTTTAGTGATTTTCTCTATTATAATACCTTCAGAAATCTATAAAAATTCGACAGATGTCGATAAAGTCAATTCTCGATGCATTGTGACTGGTAAGTTTTCAGTAGAAATTTCAATGAAATTTTCCTCAATTATAAGACTCACATCCAAAATTTAACCACTTTTTATAAGTTTTCGATTTTAGTGATTTTACCTAGTATAATACCTTCAAAAATCTATAAAAAATCATTAGATTTCGAGGAAATCAATTCTCGATACATTGTAACTGGTAAGCTTCCAATAGGCATTCCAATGAAGTTTTCCTAAATTATAGGACTTACATCCAAAATTTTACCCATTTTTATGATTTTTCGATTTTAGTGATTTTTCATAGTATAATGCCTTCAGAAATGAAAAAAATCGTCAGAAATCAATGAAGCCAATTCTTGATGCATTGTAACTGGTAACCTTCCAATAGGAATTCCAATAAAATTTTCCTCAATTATAGGACTCACATCCAAAATTTCACCACTTTTTATAATTTTTCGATTTTAGTGATTTTTCCTAATATAATTCTTTCAGAAATTTATAAAAATTCGCCAGTTTTCGACGATACAAATTCTCGATACATTATAAATTACAAGCCTCCAGTAGCAATTATAATGAAATTTTCCTCAATTATAAGACTCACATCCAAAATTTCACCACTTTTTATTATTTTTAGGTTTTAGTGATTTTTTCTAATATAAAACTTTCAGAAATCTTTAAAAATTCATCAAATTTCGAAAAAGTCAATTCTTGATGTATTGTGACAGGTAAGTTTCCAATAGCCATTTCAATAAAAGTTTACTAAATTATAGGACTCACATCCAAAATTTCACCACTTTTAATGATTTTTTGATTTTAGTGATTTTCTCTAGTATAATACCCTCAGAAATTTATAAAAATTCGTCAGATGTCCATGAAACCAATTCTTGATGCATTGTGACTGGTAAGCTTCCAGTAGAAATTTTAATGAAGTTTTCCTAAATTATAGGACTCATTTCAAAAATCAATGAACTTTTTATGATTTTTCGATGTTAGTGATTTTTCCTAGTATAATGCATTCAGAAATTTATAAAAATTCGTCAAATTTTGAGAAACTCAATTCTCGATGCATTGTGACTGGTAAGCTTCCAATAGCCATTCCAATGAAATTTTTCTAAATTATAGGACTCACATCCAAAATTTAATCACTTTTTATGATTTTTTGATTTTAGTGATTTTTTCTAGTATAATACCTTCAGAAATCTATAAAAATTCGTCCAATTTCATTGTAACTTGTAAGCTTTCAGTAAGAATTTCAATGAAGTTTTTCTCAATTATAGGACTCTCATCCAAAATTTTACCACTTTTTATGATTTTTCGATTTTAGTGATTTTCCCTAGTATAATGTCTTCAGAAATCGATAAAAATTCGTCACATATTGATGAAATAAATTCTCGATGCATTGTGACTGGTAAGCTTTTAGTAGAAATTCCAATGAAATTTTCTTCAATTATAGGACTCACATAAAATATTTCACCACTTTTTATTCTTTTTCGATTTTACTGATTTTTTCTAGTATAATGCCTTCAGAAATGCAAAACAAATCGTTAGATTTCGATGAAACCAATTCTCAATACATTATGACTGGTAAGTTTCCAGTAGGAATATCAATGAAGTTTTCCTCAATTATAGGACTCACGTCGAAAATTTCATCACTTTTTATAATTTTGCGATTTTAGTGATTTTCAATAATATAATACATTCAGAAATCTACAAAAATTTCTCAAATTTCGAGGAAGCCAATTCTCGATGTATTGTGAATGGTAAGATTACAGTAGCCATTCCAATGAAATTTTCCTAAATTATACGACTCACATCCAAAATTTTACCTCTTTTTATGATTTTCCGATTTTAGTGATTTTTCCTAGTATAATGCCTTCAGAAATCTATAAAAATTCCTCAAATTTCGAGGAAGCCAATTCTCGATACATTGTAAATGGTAAGATTCCAGTAGCTATTCCGATGAAGTTTTATTAAATTATAGAACTTACATCCAAAATTTTACCCCTTTTTATGATTTTTCGATTTTAGTGATTTTTCATAGTATAATACCTTCAAAAATGAAAAAAATCGTCAGAAACCAATGAAGCCAATTCTCGATGCATTCTGAATGGTAACCTTCCAATAGGAATTCCAATGAAATTTTTCTCAATTATAGGAATCACATCCAAAATTTCACCTCTTTTATGATTTTTTGATTTTAGTGATTTTTCCTAATATAATGCCTTCAGAAATGCAAAAAAAAAAATCGTCAGATTTCGGTGAAGCTCTTTCTTGATGCATTGTGACTGGTGAGCTTCCAGTAGCTATTCTATTGAAATTTTCCAAAATTATAGGACTCACATCTAAAATTTTACCACTTTTTATGATTTTTCGATTTTAGTAATTTTCCTAGTATAATGCCTTCATAAATTTATGAAAATTCGTCCGATTTCATTATAACTTGTAAGCTTCCAGTAGGAATTTCAATAAAGTTTTTCTCAATTATTGGACTCACATCCAAAATTTTATCACTTTTTATAATTTTTTGATTTTAGTAATTTTTCCTAAAATAATGCCTTGAGAAATCTATAAAAATTTTTCAAATTTCGGGGAAGCCAATTATCTATGCATTGTGAATGGTAAGCTTCCAGTAGCCATTCCAATGAAGTTTTCCTAAATTATAGGACTTACATCAAAAATTTCGTCACTTTTTATGATTTTTCGATTTTAGTGATTTTTTCTAGCGTAATGCAATCATAAATCTATAAAAATTCTTCGGATTTCGGTGAAGCCAATTCTCGATGTATTGTGACTGGTAAGCATCCAGTAGGAATTTCAATGAAGTTTTCCGAAATTATAGGACTCACATAAAAAATTTCACCATATTTTATGATTTTTCGATTTTAGTGATTTTCCCTTGTGAAATCTATAAAAATTCTTCAGATTTCGGTGAAGCCAATTCTCGATGCATTGTGACTAGTAAGCATCCAGTATGCATTCCAAGGAAGTATTCCTAAATTATAGGACTCACATCAAAAATTTTACCATATTTTATGATTTTTCGATTTTAGTGATTTTCCCTTGTGAAATCTATAAAAATTCTGCAGATTTCGGTGAAGCCAATTCTCGATGTATTGTGACTAGTAAGCATCCAGTATGCATTCCAAGGAAGTATTCCTAAATTAAAGGACTCACATCAAAAATTTCACCATATTTTATGATTTTTCGATTTTAGTGATTTTCTCTTGTGAAATCTATAAAAATTCTTCAGATTTCGGTGAAGTCAATTCTCGATGCATTGTGACTAGTAAGCATCCAGTATGCATTCCAAGGAAGTATTTCTAAATTATAGGACTCACATCAAAAATTTCACCACTTTTTATAATTTTTCGATTTTAGTGATTTTCACATGTGTAATGCCTTCAGAAATCTATATAAATTCTTTGGATTTCGATTCAGCTAATTCTCGATGCATTGTGACTGGTAAGCTTCCAGTAGACATTCCAAGGAAGTTTTTCTAAATTAGAGGACTCACATCCAAAATTTCACCACTTTTTATTATTTTTCGATTTTAGCGATTTTTACTAGTGTAATGCTTTTAGAAATCTATAAAAATTATTCAAATTTTGGTGAAGCCAATTCTCGATGCATTGTGACTTGTAAGCTTCCCGTATGAATTCTAATGAAGTTTTCCAAAATTATAGGACTCACATAAAAAATTTCACCAGTTTTTATGATTTTTCGATTTTAGTGATTTTCCATAGTGTAACGCCTTCAGAAATCTATAAAAATTCTTAAGATTTTGATATAGCCAATTTTCGATACATTTTGATTGGTAACTTTCCAGTAGGCATTCCAATGAATTTTTCCAAAATTTGGGGACTCACATCCAAAATTTCACCACTTTTTATGATTTTTCGATTTTAGTGATTTTCCATAGTGTAATGCCTTCAGAAATCTATAAACATTTTTCAGATTTCGGTGAAACCAATTCTCGATGCATTGTGACTGATAAGCTTTATGTAGGAATTTCAATGAAGTTTTCCAAAATTATAGGACTCACATCCAACATTTCACCACTTTTTATGATTTTTCGATGTTAGTGATTTTTCCTAATATAATGCCTTCAGAAATAAAAAAAAAAATCGTCAGATTTCGATGAAGCCAATTCTCAATGCAATGTGATTAGTAAGCATCTAGTAGACATTCCAATGAAATTTTTCTAAATTATAGGACTCACATCTAAAATTTTATCACTTTTTCTGATTTTTCGATTTTAGTGATTTTCCTTAGTGTAATGCCTTCAAAAATATATAAAAATTATTCAAATCTCGATGTAGCCAATTATCGATGCATTGTAACTGGTAAGCAAACAATATGCATTCCAATGAAATTTTTTAAAATTATAGGACTCACATCAAAAATTTCACCACTTTTTATGATTTTTCGATTTTAGCGATTTTTCCTAGTGTATTGCCTTCAGAAATTTATAAAAATTATTCAGATTTCGGTCAAGCCAATTCTCGATGTATTGTGACAGGTAAGCTTTCCGTATAAATTCCAATGAAATTTTTCGAAATTATAGGATTCACATCACAAATTTCACCACTTTTTATGATTTTTCGATTTTAGTGATTATTCCTAGTGTAATGCCTTCAGAAATCTATAAAACTTCTTAGGATTTCGGTCAAGCCAATTCTTGATGCATTGTATATTGTAAGCATCCAGTAGGAATTCTAATGAAGTTTTTCGAAATTATTGGACCCACATCCAAAATTTCACCACTTTTTATGATTTTTCAATTTTAGTAATTTTCTCTAGTGTAATGCTTTCCGAAATCTATAAAAATTCTTCAGATTTCGATGTAGCGAATTCTCGATGCAATGTGACTAGTAAGCATCCAGTAGACATTCCAATGAAAATTTCCTAAATTATAGCACTTACATCTAAAATTTCACCACATTTTATGATTTTTCGATTTTAGTGATTTTCCCTAATGTAATGCTTTCAGAAATCTATAAAAATACTTCGAATTTCGGTGAAGCCAATTCTCGATGCATTGTGACTTGTAAGCTTCCAGTAGGAATTCCAATGAAGTTTTCCGAAATTATAGGACTCACATCCAAAATTTCAGCACTTTTTATGATTTTTCGATTTTAGTGATTTTTCGATTTTAGTGATTTTCCCTAGTGTAATGCCTTCAGAAATCTATAAAAATTCTTCGAATTTCGGTGAAGCAATTCTCGATGCATTGTGACTCGTAAGCTTCCAGTAGGAATTCCAATGAAGTTTTCCGAAATTATAGGACTCAAATCCAAAATTTCAGCACTTTTATGATTTTTCGATTTTAGTGATTTTCCCTAGTTTATTGCCTTCAGAAATCTATAAAAATTCTTCGAATTTCGGTGAAGCCAATTCTCGATGCATTGTGACTTGTAAGCTTCCAGTAGGAATTCCAATGAAGTTTTCTGAAATTATAGGACTCACATCCAAAATTTCATCACTTTTTATAATTTTTCGATTTTAGTGATTTTCCCTAGTGTAATGCCTTTAGAAATACAAAAAAATTTGTCAGATTTCGATGAAGCTAGTTTTCGATGCAATGTGACTAGTAAGCATCCAATAGACATTTAAATGAAACTTTCCTAAATTATAGAACTGACATCAAAAATTTTATAACTTTTTATGATTTTTCGATTTTAGTAATTTTTCCTAGTGTAATGCCTTCAGAAATTTATAAAAATTCTACAGATTTTAATGTAGCCAATTCTCGATGCATTGTGACTGGTAAGCATCCAGTATGAATTCCAATGAAATTTTCCGAAATTATAGGACTCACATCCAAAATTTAACCACTTTTTATGATTTTCAATTTTAGTGATTTTTCCAAGTGTAATGCCTTCAGAAATCTATATAAATTCTTCGGATTTTGATGCAGCCAATTTTCAATGCATTGTGACTGGTAAGCTTCCAGTAGGAATTCCAATGAAGTTTTCCTAAATTAGAGGACACACATAAAAAATTTCACAACTTTTTATGATTTTTCGATTTTAGTATTTTTTTAGTGTAATGCCTTCAGAAATCTATAAAAATCCTTCAGGTTTCGGTGAAGCTAATTCTCGATGGATTGTGACTAGTAAGCTTCCAGTAGGAATTCCAATGAAGTTTTCCGAAGTTATAAGACTCACATAAAAAATATCACCACTTTTTATGATTTTTCGATTTTAGTGATTTTCCTTTAAGTAATACCGTCAGAAATCTATAAAAATTCTTCAGATTTTGATGTAGCCAATTCTCGTTGCAATGTGACTAATAAGCATCCAGTAGACATTCCAATGAAATTTTCCTAAATTATAGGACTCACATCTAAAATTTCACAACTTTTTAAAATTTTTCGATTTTAGTGATTTTTCCTAATGTAATGCCTTCAGAAATCTATAAAAATTCTTAGGATTTTGGTGAAGCCTATTCTTAATGCATTGTGACTTGTAAGCATCCAGTAGAAATTCCAATGAAGTTTTTCGAAATTATAGGGCCCACATCTAAAATTTTACCACTTTTTATGATTTTTCGATTTTAGTGATTTTCCTTAGTGTAATGCTTTCAGAAATCTATAAAAAATTTTAAGATTTTGATGTAGCCAATTCTCGATACAATGTGACTAGTAAGCATCCAGTAGACATTCCAATGAAATTTTCCTAAATTAAAGGACTCACATCTAAAATTTCACCACTTTTTATGATTTTTCGATTTTAGTGATTTTCCCTTGTGTAATGACTTCAGAAATCTATAAAAATTCTTAGGTTTTCGGTGAAGCCAATTCTCGATGCATTGTGACTTGTAAGCATCTAGTAGGAATTCCAATGAAGTTTTTCAAAATTATATGACCTACATCCAAAATTTTACCACTTTTTATGATTTTTCGATTTTAGTGATTTTCCCTAGTGTAATGCTTTCAGAAATCTATAAAAATTGTTCAGATTTCGATGTAGCCAATTCTCGATGCAATGTGACTAATAAGCATCCAGTAGACATTCCAATGAAATTTTCCAACATTATAGGACTCACATCTAAAATTTCACCACTTTTTATGATTTTTCGATTTTAGTGATTTTTCCTAGTGTAATGCTTTCAGAAATCTCTAAAAATTCTTCAGATTTTGATTTAGCCAACTATCGATGCATTGTGACTGGTAATCATCTAGTATGCATTCCAGTTAAGTTTTCTTAAATTATAGAACTCACATCCAAAATTTCGCCACTTTTTATGATATTTCGATTTTAGTGATTTTCCTTAGTGTAATGCCTTCAGAAATCTATAAAAATTCTTAGTACTTTGGTGAAGGCAATTCTCGATGCATTGTGAGTTGTAAGCATCCAGTAGGAATTCTAATGAAAATTTTTGAAATTATAGAACCCACATCCAAAATTTCACCACTTTTTATAATTTTTCGATTTTAGTGATTTTCCCTAGTGTAATGCCTTCCGAAATCTATAAAAAAATTTTATATTTCGATGTAGCCAATTCTCGATGCAATGTGACTAGTAAGCATCCAGTAGACATTCCAATGAAATTTTCCTAAATTATAGGACTCACATCTAAAATTTCACCACGTTTTATGATTTTTCGATTTTAGTGATTTTTCCTAGTGTAATGCCTTCAGAAATATATAAAAATATTTCGAATTTCGGTGAAGCCAATTCTCGATGCATTGTGACTTGTAAGCTTATAGTAGGAATTTTAATAAATTTTCCGAAATTATAGGACTCAAATCAAAAATTTCAGCACTTTTTATAATTTTTCGATTTTAGTGATTTTCCCTAGTGTAATGCCATCAGAAATCTATAAAAATTCTTCGAATTTCAGTGAAGCCAATTCTCGATGCATTGTGACTTGTAAGCTTCCAGTAGGAATTCCAATGAAGTTTTCTGAAATTATAGGACTCACGTCCAAAATTTCATCACTTTTTATAATTTTTCGATTTTAGTGATTTTCCCTAGTGTAATGCTTTCAAAAATACAAAAAAATTTATCAGATTTCGATGAAACTAATTTTCGATGCAATGTGACTGGTAAGCATCCAATAGACATTCAAATGAAATTATCATAAATTATAGAACTGACATCAAAAATTTTATCACTTTTTATGATTTTTCGATTTTAGTAATTTTTCCTAGTGTAATGCCTTCAAAAATCTATAAAAATTCTACAGATTTTAATGTAGCCAATTCTCGATGCATTGTGACTGGTAAGCATCCAGTATGAATTCCAATGAAGTTTTCCGAAATTATAGGACTCACATACAAAATTTAACCACTTTTTATGATTTTCAATTTTAGTGATTTTCCCAAGTGTAATGCCTTCAGAAATCTATATAAATTTTTCGGATTTCGATGCAGCCAATTCTCGATGCATTGTGACTGGTAAGTTTCCAGTAGGAATTCCAATGAAGTTTTCCTAAATTAGATGACTCACATCAAAAATTTCACAACTTTTTATGATTTTTCGATTTTAGTAATTTTTCCTAGTGTAATAACTTCAGAAATCTATAAAAATTCTTCAGATTTTGGTGAAACCAATTCTCGATGGATTGTGACTAGTAAGCTTCCAATAGGAATTCCAATGAAGTTTTCCAAAGTTATAAGACTCACATTCAAAATTTCACCATTTTTTTATGATTTTTCGATTTTAGTGATTTTCCTTAGTGTAATATCTTCAAAAATCTATAAAAAATTTTCAGATTTCGATGTAGCCAATTCTCATTGCAATGTGACTAGTAAGCATCCAGTAGACATTCCAATAAAATTTTTCTAAATTATAGGACTCACATCTAAAATTTCACAACTTTTTATGATTTTTCGATTTTAGTGATTTTTCCTAGTGTAATACCTTCAGAAATCTATAAAAATTCTTAGGATTTTGGTGAAGCCTAATCTTGATGCATTGTGACTTGTAAGCATCCAGTAGAAATTCCAATGAAGTTTTCCTAAATTATAGGACCCACATCCAAAATTTCACCACTTTTTATGATTTTTCAATTTTAGTGATTTTTCTTAGTGTAATGCTTTCAGAAATCTATAAAAAAATTTCAGATTTTGATGTAGCCAATTCTTGATGCAATATGACTAGTAAGCATCCAGTAGTCATTCCAATGAAATTTTCCTAAATTATAGGACTCACATCTAAAATTTCACCACTTTTTATGATTTTTCGATTTTAGTGATTTTCCCTTGTGTAATGACTTCAGAAATCTCTAAAAATTCTTAGGTTTTCGGTGAAGCCAATTCCCGATGCATTGTGACTTGTAAGCATCCAGTAGGAATTCCAATAAAGTTTTCCAAAATTATAGGACCTACATCCAAAATTTCACCACTTTTTATGATTTTTCGATTTTAGTGAGTTTTCCCTAGTGTAATGCCTTCGAAAATCTATAAAAATTGTTCAGATTTCGATGTAGCCATTCTCGATGCAGTGTGACTAATAAGCATCCCGTAGACTGTCCAATGAAATTTTCGTAAATTATAGGACTCACATCTAAAATTTTACCACTTTTTATAATTTTTCGATTTTAGTGATTTTTCCTAGTGTAATGCCGTCAGAAATCTCTAAAAATTCTTCAGATTTTAATGTAGCCAACTCTAGATGCATTGTGACTGGTAAGCATCCAGTATGCATTCCAGTTAAGTTTTCCTAAATTATAAAACTCACATCCAAGATTTCGCCACTTTTTATGATATTTCGATTTTAGTGATTTTTCCTAGTGTAATGCCTTCATAAATCTATAAAAATTCTTAGAATTTCGGTGAAGGCAATTCTCGATGCATTGTGAGTTGTAAGCATCCAGTAGGAATTCCAATGAAGATTTCCGAAATTGTAGGACCCACATCCAAAATTTCACAACTTTTTATAATTTTTCGATTTTAGTGATTTTCCCTAGTGTAATGCCTTCAAAATCTCTAAAAATTCTTCAGATTTTGATGTAACCAACTCTCGATGCATTGTGACTGGTAAGCATCCAGTATGTATTCCAGTTAAGTTTTCCTAAATTATAAAACTCACATCCAAAGTTTCGCCACTTTTTATGACATTCAAATGAAATTTTCCTAAATTATAGAACTCACATCCAAAATTTTATCACTTTTTATGATTTTTCGATTTTAGTGATTTTTCCTAGTATAATGCCTTCAGAAATCTATAAAAATTCTACAGATTTCGATGTAGCCAATTCTCAATGCATTGTGACTGGTAAGCATCCAGTATGAATTCCAATGAAGTTTTCCGAAATTATAGGACTCACATCCAAAATTTAACCACTTTTTATGATTTTCAATTTTAGTGATTTTTCCAAGTGTAATGCCTTCAGAAATCTATATAAATTTTTTGGATTTTAATGCAGCCAATTCTCGATGCATTGTGACTGGTAAACTTCTAGTAGGAATTCCAATAAAGTTTTCCTAAATTAGAGGACTCACATAAAAAATTTCACAACTTTTTATGATTTTTCGATTTTAGTAATTTTTCCTAGTGTAATGCCTCCAGAAATCTTTAAAAATTCTTCAGATTTCGATGAAACCAAAACCAATTCTCGATGGATTGTGACTAGTAAGCTTCCAGTAGGAATTCCAATGAAGTTTTCCAAAATTATAAGACTTACATCCAAAATTTCACCACTTTTTATAATTTTTTGAATTTACTGATTTTCCTTAGTGTAATATCTTTAGAAATCTATAAAAAATTTTCAGATTTCGATGTAGCCAATTCTCATTGCAATGTGACTAGTAAGCATCCAGTAGACATTCCAATGAAATTTTTCTAAATTATAGGACTCACATATAAAATTTCACAACATTTTATGATTTTTCGATTTTAGTGATTTTTCCTAGTGTAATGCCTTCAGAAATCTATAAAAATTCTTAGAATTATGGTGAAGCCTATTCTTTATGCATTGTGACTTGTAAGCATCCAGTAGAAATTCTAATGAAGTTTGTCGAAATTATAGGACCCTGTAAGCACCGTGTCCCGGGGCGGTCCAGATCGAAGATTACCCAATGAAGAAAACTGATGCCTGGTCCCGAATGAATGGATGGAATTTGGAAATTTTGATCCTATGGGCTCATGAGAAGTAAAAGGTTTCATTCTATAGAAAGAAGAATTTGAAGAATGGGAGTTTTAGTTTAAAATTTGGAGTTTTGCTCCACAGACGGCCTGCCTGTCTGTGGCTGGCATCCCGTCGGTCACATAAGCGGTCGCCGCCTCTCTCGGGGATGGATAACCCGTCGGTGACTCTCATGCCCGTCGGTCGTTAGGGCAGCCACCGTTTTGTCTCGGGAACATGTGTCCTGTCGGTCGTTGAGATGGACACGTGTCCCGTCGGTGGCTCAAAGCCTGCCCGTCTGTGAGTAAAGGCCTGCCCGTCGGTCATGCCTATAAATAGCAAAATTTTTCTTTTGAGAAGGGTTCGAATTTTCTTGGAAAAAATCACAAAAGGCAAGCTAAAAAGGGCAAATCTTCCTCTTCTCAAGTTTCTTTATCTCTATTTTGACAAAGCCCTCAAAATAAATGAATTTCCCGTCTTTTTGTATGTATATATATATCGTGCCTTTAAAATGGGAGTTGTATTACGCTCCTAGTATTATTGTAATTTAATTTCGAACATTTATTTCATATATTTTATGTGTGTATATTTACTGCTTTTAATGTGAATATTTGTGCTTTTAAAATTTGCATTGTGTGGAGAGAGAAAGCGAACTAATAAACTCAAAACTTAAATGTAAAGTTAAATCAAGGTAGAAATAGTTGAGAAGTCCCGAACCCAGCTCTAGTCTTTGGTTTAACGAGGCGAGAGGTATATCCGATCACTCATTAGAACCTCCAAGACACCTCTTGTGTCCCATCAAAAGGCTGAAAAATAATCCTAGGCTCCATAGGGTTAGAGGGTCATTCCTAATGTTCTATTGGGATGATTGCCTCCAAGATCCCTTTGGTTTTCCCAAAATGGAAATATGCGCCGTCTTAGGCTCACGAGGCGAGACGAACTTTCCCGATGTTCTATTGGGTGGCGACTCCATGAAACCACCTTGTTGCCAAAAATAGACGCACTTGCAATTCGTTGCAAGATGTAAACGGACCTTCAATTTGCCCGATTACCCTAGAGTAGGGTGGTCAATGGGCGCCCCCCCGGGGTCCGGCGCGCGTCACAGACCCACATCCAAAATTTCACCACTTTTTATGATTTTTGGATTTTAGTGATTTTACTTAGTGTAATGCTTTCAGAAATCTATAAAATTTTTTAAGATTTTGATGTAGCCAATTCTCGATGCAATGTGACTAGTAAGTATCCAGTAGACATTCCAATGAAATTTTCCTAAATTATATGGCTCACCTCTAAAATTTCACTACATTTTATGATTTTTCGATTTTAGTGATTTTCCCTTGTGTAATGAGTTCGGAAATCTATAAAAATTCTTAGGTTTTCGGTGAAGCCAATTCTCGATGCATTGTGACTTGCAAGCATCCAGTAGGAATTCCAATGAAGGTTTCCAAAATTATAGGACCTACATCCAAAATTTTACCACTTTTTATAATTTTTCGATTTTAGTGATTTTTCCTAGTGTAATGCCTTCATAAATCTATAAAAATTGTTCAGATTTCGATGTAGCCAATTCTCGATGCAATGTGACTAATAAGCATCCAGTAGAAATTCCAATGAAATTCTCCTAAATTATAGGACTCACATATAAAATTTCACCACTTTTTATAATTTTATGATTTTAGTGATTTTTCCTAGTGTAATGCCTTCAGAAATCTCTAAAATTCTTCAGATTTTGATGTAGCAAATCTCGATGCATTGTGACTGGTAAGCATCCAGTATGCAATTTAGTTAAGTTTTCCTAAATTATAGAACTCACATCCAAAATTTCGCCACTTTTTTAATATTTCGATTTTAGTGATTTTCCCTAGTGTAATGCCTTCAGAAATCTATAAAAATTTTAGGATTTTGGTGAAGGCAATTCTCGATGCATTGTGAGTTGTAAGCATCCAATAGGAATTCCAATGAAGATTTCTGAAATTATAGGACCCACATCAAAAATTCACCACTTTTTATGATTTTTCGATTTTAGTGATTTTTCCTAGTGTAATGCCTTCAGAAATCTATAAAAATTATTCAAATTTCGGTAAAGCCAATTTTCGATGCATTGTGACTGGTAAGCATCCAGTATGCATTCCAATGAAGTTTTCCTAAATTATAGGACTCACAGCCAAAATTTTACCTCTTTTTATGATTTTTCGATTTTAGTGATTTTTCCTAGTGTAATGCCTTCAGAAATCTATAAAAATTCTTCATATTTTGATATAGCCAATTCTCGATGCATTGTGACTGGTCAGATTTCAGTAGGAATTCCAATGAAATTTTCCTAAATTATAGGATTCACATCAAAAATTTCAACGAGTTTTTATAATTTTTCGATTTTAGTGATTTTTCCTAGTATAATGCCTTCTGAAGTGCAAATAAAATCATCAGATTCGGTGAAATCAATTCTCGATGCATTGTGACTGGTAAACTTCCAGTAGGAATTCCAATGAAGTTTTTCGAAATTATAGGACTCACATCCAAAATTTCACCACATTTTATGGTTTTTCCCTTCTGTAATGCCTTTAGAAATCTATAAAAATTTTTCGAATTTCGATGCAGTCAATTCTCGATGCATTGTGACTGGTAAGCTTTCAGTAGGCATTCCAATGAAGTTTTCCTAAATTTGAGGAATCACATGCAAAATTTCACCACTTTTTATGATTTTTCGATTTTAGCGATTTTTCCTAGTGTAATGCCTTCAGAAATCTATAAAATTATTCAGATTTCGGTGAAGCCAATTCTCGATGCATTGTGACTGGTAAGTTTCACGTATAAATTCCAATGAAATTTTTCGAAATTATAGGACTCACATCATAAATTTCACCACTTTTTATGATTTTTCGATTTTAATGATTTTCTCTAGTGTAATGCCTTCAGAAATTTATAAAAATTTTATGATTTCGGTGAAACCAATTCTCAATGCATTGTGACTTGTAAGCATCCAGTAGGAATTTCAATGAAGTTTTCCAAAATTATAGGACCCACATCAAAAATTTCACAACTTTTTATGATTTTTGACTCTAGTGATTTTACTTAGTTTAATGCTTTCAGAAATCTATAAAAATTCTTATAATTTCGATGTAGCCAATTCTCGATGCAATTTGACTAGTAAGCATCCAGTAGACATTCCAATGAAATTTTTCTAAATTATAGGACTCACATCTAAAATTTCATCACTTTTTATGATTTTTCGATTTTAGTGATTGTCCCTAGTGTAAAGCCTTCAGAAATCTATAAAAATTCTTCAGATTTCGATGTAGCCAATTCTCGATACATTGTGATTGGTAAGCATCCAGTATGCATTCCAATGAATTTTTTCTAAATTATAGGAGTCACATCCAAAATTTTACCACTTTTTATGATTTTTCGATTTTAGTGATTTTCCCTTGTGTAATTCTTTCAAAAATCTATAAAAAATTTTCAGATTTTGATGTAGCCAATTCTCGATGCATTGTAACTGGTAAGCTTCCTGTAGGAATTCCAATGAAGTTTTCTGAAATTATAGGACTCACATTACAAATTTCACCACTTTTTATAATTTTTCCATTTTAGTGATTTTCCCTAGTGTAATACCTTCAGAAATTTATAAAAATTCTTAGGATTTCTGTGAAGCCAATTCTCGATGCATTGTGTCTTGTAAGCATCCAGTAGGAAATTAAATAAAATTTTCCGAAATTATAGGACCCATATCCAAAATTTCATCACTTTTTATGATTTTTAGATTTTAGTGATTTTCCCTAGTGTAATGCTTTCAGAAATCTATAAAAATTCTTCAGATTTCGATGTAGCCAATTCTCGATGCAATGTGACTAGTAAGCATCCAATAGAAATTCCAATAAAATTTTCCTAAATTATAGGACTCACATCTAAAATTTCACCACTTTTTATGATTTTTCGATTTTAGTGATTTTACCTAGTGTAATGCGTTCAGAAATCTATAAAAATTTTTGAACTTCGGTGAAGCCAATTCTCGATGCATTGTGACTTGTAAGCATCCAGTAGGAATTCCAATGAAATTTTACGAAATTATAGGACACACATCCAAAATTTCACCACTTTTTATGATTTTTTCATTTTAGTTATTTTTCCTTGTGTAATTCCTTCAGAAATCTATAAAAAAAATAGACAATTCTCGATGCATTGTGACTGGTTCGCTTCCAGTAGGAATTCCAATGAATTTTTCTGAACTTATAGGACTCACATTACAAATTTCACCACCTTTTATGATTTTTCGATTTTAGTGATTTTCCCTAGTGTAATGCCTTCCGAAATTTATAAAAATTCTTAGGATTTCGGTGAAGCCAATTCTCGAAACATTATGACTTGTAAGAATCCAGTAGGAATTCCAATAATGTTTTCCGAAATTATAGGACCCAAATCAAAAATTTCATCACTTTTTATGATTTTTCGATTTTAGTGATTTTCCCTAGTGTAATGCCTTCAGAAATCTATAAAAATTGTTCAGATTTCAATGTACCCAATTCTCGATGCAATGTGACTAATAAGCATCAAGTAGACATTCCAATGAAATTTCCCTAAATTATAGGACTCACATCTAAAATTTCACAACTTTTTAAGATTTTTCGATTTTAGTGATTTTCTCTAGTGTAATGCTTTCAGAAATCTCTAAAAATTTTTTAGATTTTGATGTTGCCAATTCTCGATGCATTGTGACTGGTAAGCATCCAGTATGCATTCCAGTTAAGTTTTCCTAAATTATAGAACTCACATCCAAAATTTCGCCACTTTTTATTATATTTCGATTTTGATGATTTTGCCTGGTGTAATGCCTTCAGAAATCTATAAAAATTCTTAGGATTTCGGTGAAGGCAATTCTCGATGCATTGTGACTTGTAAGCATCCAGTAGGAATTCCAATGAATATTTACGAAATTATAGGACCCACATCCAAAATTTCACCACTTTTTATGATTTTTTGATTTTACTGATTTTCCGTAATGTAATGCCTTCAGAAATCTATAAAAATTTTTTAGATTTCGATGTAGCCAATTCTCGATGCATTGTGACTGGTCAGTTTCCAGTAGGAATTCCAATGAAATTTTTCTAAATTATAGGACTCACATCAAAAATTTCACGAGTTATTATAATTTTTCAATTTTAGAGATTTTTCCTTGTATAATGCCTTCAAAAGTGCAAATAAAATCGTCAGATTTCGGTGAAACCAATTCTCGATACATTGTGACTGGTAAGTTTTCAGTAGGAATTCCAATGAAGTTTTTCGAAATTATAGAACTCACATCAAAAATTTCACCACATTTTATAGTTTTTCGATTTTAGTGATTTTCCCTTGTGTAATGCCTTCAGAAATCTATATAAATTCTTCGAATTTCGATGCAGTCAATTCTCGATGCATTATGACTGGTGACTGGTAAGCTTCCAGTAGGCATTCTAATGAAGTTTTCCTAAATTTGAGGACTCACATCCAAAATTTCACCACTTTTTATGATTTTTCGATTTTCACGATTTTTTCTAGTGTATTGCGTTCAGAAATCTATAAAAATTATTCAGATTTCGGTGAAGCCAATTTTCGATGTATTGTGACTGGTAAGTATCCAGTATGCATTCCAATGAAGTTTTCCTAAATTATATGACTCACAGCCAAAATTTCACCTCTTTTTATGATTTTTCGATTTTAGTGATTTTCCCTAGTGTAATGCCCTCAGAAATCTATAAAAATTATTCAGATTTCGATGTAGCCAATTCTCGATGCATTGTGACTGGTCAGATTCCAATAGGAATTCCAATGAAATTTTCCTAAATTATAGGACTCAAATCAAAAATATCACGAGTTTTTATAATTTTTCGATTTTAGTGATTTTTCCTAGTATAATGCCTTCAGAAGTGCAAATAAAATCGTCAGATTTCGGTGAAGCCAATTCTTGATGCATTATAACTGGTAAACTTTCAGTAGGAATTCCAATGATGTTTTTCAAAATTATAGGACTCACATCCAAAATTTCACCACATTTTATGGTTTTTCGCTTGTGTAATGCCTTTAGAAATCTATAAAAATTCTTCGAATTTCGTTACAGCCAATTCTCTATGCATTGTGACTGGTAAGCTTCTAGTAGGCATTCCAATGAAGTTTTCCTAAATTTGAGGAATCACATGCAAAATTTTACCACTTTTTATGATTTTTCGATTTTAGCAATTTTTCCGAGTGTATTGCCTTCAGAAATCTATAAAATTTATTCAGATTTTGGTGAAGTCAATTCTCGATGCATTGTGACTGGTAAGTTTTCCGTATAAATTCCAATGAAAATTTTCGAAATTATAGGACTTAAAACATTAATTTCACCACATTTTATGATTTTTCGATTTTAGTGATTTTCTCTACTATAATGCCTTCAGAAATGTATAAAAATTCTTATGATTTCGGTGAAACCAATTCTCGATGCATTGTGACTTGTAAGCATCTAGTAGGAATTCCAATGAAGTTTTCCGAAATTATAGGACCCACATCCAAAATTTCACCACTTTTTATAATTTTTGAGATTTTCCTTAGTGTAATGCTTTCAGAAATCTATAAAATTTTTTCAGATTTCGATATATTCAATTCTCGATGCAATGTGACTAGTAAGCATCCAGTAGAAATTTCAATGAAATTTTTCTAAATTATAGGACACACATCTAAAATTTCACCACTTTTTATGATTTTTCATTTTAGTGATTTTCCCTAGTGTAAAGGCTTCAGAAATCTATAAAAATTCTTCAGATTTCGATGTAGCCAATTCTCGATGCATTGTGACTGGTAAGCATCCAGTATGCATTCCAATGAATTTTTCCTAAATTATAGGACTTACATCAAAAATTTCACCACTTTTTATGATTTTTCGATTTTAGTGATTTTCCCTTGTGTAATTCTTTCAGAAATCTATAAAAATTATTCAGATTTCGATGTAGCCAATTCTCGATGCATTGTGACTGGTCAGCTTCCAGTAGGAATTCCAATGAAGTTTTCTGAAATTATAGGACTCACATTACAAATTTCACCACTTTTTATGATTTTTCGATTTTAGTGATTCTCCATAGTGTAATGACTTCAGAAATTTATAAAAATTCTTAGGATTTGGGTGAAGCCAATTCTCGATGCATTGTGACTTGTAAGCATCCAGTAGGAATTCCAATAAAGTTTTCCAAAATTATAGGACCCACATCCAAAATTTCATCACTTTTTATGATTTTTCGATTTTAGTGATTTTCCCTATTGTAACGCCTTCAGAAATCTATAAAAATTCTTCAGATTTCGATGCAGCCAATTCTCGATACAATGTGACTAGTAATCATCCAGTAGAAATTCCAATAAAATTTTTCTCAATTATAGGACTCACATCTAAAATTTCACCACTTTTTATGATTTTTCGATTTTAGTGATTTTTCCTAGTGTAATGACTTCAGAAATCTATAAAAAATTTTCGACTTTCGGCGAAGCCAATTCTTGATGCACTGTGACTTTTAAGCATCCAGTAGTAATTCCAATGAAATTTTAAGAAATTATAGGAACCACATCCAAAATTTCACCACTTTTTATGATTTTTAGATTTTTGTGATTTTTCCTAGTGTAGTGCCTTCAGAAATCTATAAAAAAAATTTTGAATTTCGTTGAAGCCAATTCTTGATGCATTGTGACTTGTAACCTTCCAGTAGGAATTCCAAAGAAGTTTTCCGAAATTATAGGTCTTACATCCAAAATTTCACTACTTTTTATGATTTTTCGATTTTAGTGATTTTTCCTAGTGTAATGCCTGCAGAAATGCAAAAAAATTTGTCACATTTCGATGAAGCTAATTTTCGATGCAATGTGACTAGTAAGTATCCAATAGACATTCAAATGAAATTTTCCTAAATTAAAAAACTCACATCCAAAATTTCATCACTTTTTATGATTTTTCGATTTTAGGTATTTTCCCTAGTGTAATGCCTTCAAAAATCTATAAAAATTCTTCAGATTTCGATGTAACAAATTCTCGATGCATTGTGACTGGTTAGCATCCAGTATGAATTCCAATGAAATTTTCCCAAATTATAGAACTCACATTTAAAATTTAACCACTTTTTATAATTTTTTGATTTTCGTGATTTTCCCAAGTGTAATGCCTTCATAAATCTATAAAAAAATTTTAGAATTCGCAGTAGCCAATTCTCGATGCATTGTGACTGGTAAGCATCCAGTATGCATTCCAATGAAATTTTTTTAAATTATAGGACCCACATCCAAAATTTCACCACTTTTTATGATTTTTCGAATTTAGTGATTAATCCTAGTGTAATGCCTTCAGAGATCTATAAAAATTCTTCAGAATTCACTGTAGCCAATTCTCGATGCATTGTGACTGATCAGCTTCCACTAGGAATTCCAATGAAGTTTTCTGAAATTATAGGACTCACATTACAAATTTCACCACTTTTTATGATTTTTCGATTTTAGTGATTGTCCCTAGTGTAATGGGTTCAGAAATTTATAAAATTCTTAGGATTTCGGTGAAGCCAATTCTCGATGCATTGTGATTTGTAAGCATCCAGTAGGAATTCCAATAAAGTTTTCCAAAATTATAGGACCCACATCCAAAATTTCATCACTTTTTATGATTTTTCGATTTTAGTGATTTTCCCTAGTGTAATGCCTGCAGAAATCTATAAAAATTCTTCAGATTTCGTTGTAGCCAATTCTCGATGCAATGTGACTAGTAAGCATCCAGTAGAAATTCCAATAAATTTTTTCTCCATTATAGGACTCACATCTAAAATTTCACCACTTTTTATAATTTTTCGATTTTATTGAATTTTCCTAGTGTAATGCCTTAAGAAATCTATAAAAAAATTTCGAGTTTCGGTGAAGCCAATTCTCGATGCATTATGACTTTAAGCATCCAGTAGTAATTCCAATGAAATTTTACGAAATTATAGGCACCACATCCAAAATTTCACCACTTTTTATGATTTTTCGATTTTAGTAATTTTTTCTAGTGTAATGCCTTCCGAAATCGATAAAAATTCTTCGGAATTCGCTATAGCCAATTCTCGATACATAGTGACTGGTAAGCATATAGTATGCATTCCATTGAAGTTTTTCTAAATTATAGGACTCACATCCCAAATTTCATCACTTTTTATAATTTTTTGATTTTACTGATTGTCCCTAGTGTAATGCTTTCAGAAATATATAAAAATTCTTCAAATTTTGCTATAGCCAATTCTCGATGAATTGTGACTGGTAAGGTTCCAGTAGGAATTCCAATGAAATTTTTCGAAATTATAGGACTCAAATCCAAAATTTCACTACTTTTTATGATTTTTCGATTTTAGTGATTTCTCCTAGTGTAATGCCATCAAAGATCTATAAAAATTCTTCAGAATTCGCTGTAACCAATTCTTGATGCATTGTGACTAGCAAGCATCCAGTATACATTCCAATAAAGTTTTTCTATATTATAGGACTCACATCCAAAATTTCACCACTTGTTATGATTTTTCGATTTTACTGATTGTCCCTAGTGTAATGCCTTCAGAAATATGTAAAATTTTTTCAGATTTCGCTGTTGCCAATTCTCGATGAACTGTGACTGGTAAGGTTCCGGTAGGAATTCCAATGAATTTTTTCGAAATTATAGGACTCACATCCAAAATTTCACTTCTTTTTATGATTTTTCGATTTTCGTGATTTCTCCTAGTGTAATGCCTTCAGAGATCTATAAAAATTGTTCAGAATTCGATGTAGCCGATTCTCGATGTATTGTGACATGTAAGCATCCAGTATGCATTTCTATGAAGTTTTTCTAAATTATAGGACTCACATCATAAATTTCAGCACTTTTTATGATTTTTCGATTTTAGTGATTTCACCTAGTGTAATGCTTTCAGAAATATATAAACATTTTTCAAATTTCGCTGTATCAAATTCTCGATGCATTGTGACTGGTAATATTCTAGTAGGAATTCCAATGAAGTTTTTCAAAATTATAGGACGCATATCCAAAATTTCACCACTTTTTATGATTTTTCGAATTTAGTGATTTCTCCTAGTGTAATGTCTTCAGAAATCTATAAAAATTCTTCAGAATTCGTTGTAGCCAAATTTCGATACATTGTGACTGGTAAGCATCTAGTATGCATTCCAATGAAGTTTTTCTAAATTATAGGACTCAAATCAAAAATTTTACCACTTTTTATGATTTTTCGATTTTACGGATTGTCCCTAGTGTAATGCCTTCTGAAATATATAAAAATTCTTCAGATTTCGCGGTAACCAATTCATGATACATTGTGACTGGTAAGGCTCCAGTAGGAATTCTAATGAATTTTTTTCAAAATTATAGGACTCACATCAAAAATTTCACCAATTTTTATGATTTTTTCGATTTTAGTGATTTCACGAAGTGTAATGCCTTCAGAGATTTATAAAAATTCTTCAGAATTCGCTGTAGCTAATTCTTGATGCATTGGGACTGGTAAGCATTATGTATGCATTCCAATGACGTTTTTCTAAATTATAGGATTCACAACCAAAATTTCACCACTTTTTATGATTTTTCGATTTTAGTGATTTCTCCTAGTGTAATGCCTTCAGAGATCTATAAAAAATATTCAGAATTCACTGTAGCCGATTCTCGATGTATTGTGACACGTAAGCTTCCAGTATGCATTTCTATGAAGTTTTTTTAAATTATAGGACTCACATCCAAAATTTTACCACTTTTTATGATTTTTCGATTTTAGTGATTTCACCTAGTGTAATGCCTTCAGAAATATATAAACATTTTTCAGATTTCGTTGTAGCCAATTCTCGATGCATTGTGACTGGTAATATTCTAGTAGGAATTCCAATGAATTTTTTCGAAATTATACGACTCATATCCAAAATTTCACCACTTTTTATGATTTTTCGATTTTAGTGATTTCTCCTAGTGTAATGCCTTCAGAAATCTATAAAAGTTTTTCAGAATTTGCTGTAGCCAATTCTCGATGCATTGTGACTGGTAAGCATCCAGTATGCATTCCAATGAAGTTTTTCTAAATTATAGGACTCACAACCAAAATTTCACCACTTTTTATGATTTTTCGATTTTAGTGATTTCTCCTAGTGTAATGCCTTCAGAGATCTATAAAAATTATTCAGAATTCGTTGTAGCCGATTCTCGATGTATTGTGACATGTAAGCATCCAGTATGCATTTCTATGAAGTTTTTCTAAATTATAGGACTCACATCCAAAATTTTACCACTTTTTATGATTTTTTGATTTTAGTGATTTCACCTAGTGTAATGCCTTCAGAAATATATAAACATTTTTCAGATTTCGCTGTAGCCAATTCTTGATGCATTGTGACTGGTAAGGTTCCAGTAGAAATTCCAATGAAGTTTTTCGAAATTATAGGACTCACATCAAAAATTTCACCACTTTTTATGATTTTTCGATTTTAGTGATTTTTCCTAGTCTAATGCCTTCAGAGATCTATAAAAATTTTTCAGATTTCGCTGCAGCTAATTCTCGATGCATTGTGACTGGTAAGCATTCAGTATGCATTCCAATGAAGTTTTTCTAAATTATATGACTAACATCCAAAATTTCACCACTTTTTATGATTTTTCGATTTTAATGATTTTTCCCAGTGTAATGCATTCAGAAATATATAAACATTCTTCAGATTTTGCTGTAGCCAATTCTCGATGTATTGTGACTGGTAAGATTCTAGTAGGAATTCCAATGAAGTTTTTCGAAATTATAGGACTCACATAAAAAATTTCACCCCTTTTTAAAATTTTTCGATTTTAGTGATTTCTCCTAGTATAATGCCTTCAAAAATCTATAAAACTTTTTCAGAATTCGCTGTAGCCAATTCTCGATGCATTGTGACTGGTAAGCATCCAGTATGCATTCCAATGAAGTTTTTCTAAATTATAGGACTCACAACCAAAATTTCACCACTTTTTATGATTTTTCGATTTTAATGATTTTTCCCAGTGTAATGCATTCAGAAATATATAAACATTCTTCAGATTTTGCTGTAGCCAATTCTCGATGTATTGTGACTGGTAAGATTCTAGTAGGAATTCCAATGAAGTTTTTCGAAATTATAGGACTCACATAAAAAATTTCACCCCTTTTTAAAATTTTTCGATTTTAGTGATTTCTCCTAGTATAATGCCTTCAAAAATCTATAAAACTTTTTCAGAATTCGCTGTAGCCAATTCTCGATGCATTGTGACTGGTAAGCATCCAGTATGCATTCCAATGAAGTTTTTCTAAATTATAGGACTCACAACCAAAATTTCACCACTTTTTATGATTTTTCGATTTTAGTGATTTCTCCTAGTGTAATGCCTTCAGAGATCTATAAAAATTATTCAGAATTCGCTGTAGCCGATTCTCGATGCATTGTGACTGGTAAGCATCCAGTATGCATTCCAATGAAGTTTTTCTAAATTATCGGACTCACATCCAAAATTTCTCCACTTTTTATGATTTTTCGATTTTACTGATTGTCCCTACTGTAATGCCTTCAGAAATATATAAACATTCTTCAGATTTCGCTGTAGCCTATTCTCGATGTATTGTGACTGGCAAGATTCTAGTAGAAATTCCAATGAAGTTTTTCGAAATTATAGGACTCACATCAAAAATTTCACCACTTTTTATAATTTTTCGATTTTAGTGATTTCTCCTAGTGGAATGCCTTCAGAGAAATATAAAAATTCTTCAGAATTCGCTATAGCCAATTCTCGATGCATTGTGACTTGTAAGCATCCAGTATGCATTCCAATAAAGTTTTTCTAAATTATAGGACTTACATCGAAAATTTCACCACTTTTTATGATTTTTCGATTTTAGTGATTTCTCCTAGTGTAATGCCTTAAGAAATATATAAAAATTCTCCAGATTTCACTGTAGCCAATTCTCGATGCATTGTGACTTGCATACATCCAGGTTGCATTCCAATAAAGTTTTTCTAAATTATAGGACTCACAAAAAAAAATTTACCACTTTTTATTATTTTTCGATTTTAGTGATTTCTCCTAGTGTAATGCCTTCAGAAATCTTTAAAACTTTTTCAGAATTCACTGTAGCTAATTCTCGATGCATTGTAACTGGTAAGCATCCAGTAGGCATTCCAATGAAGTTTTTCTAAATTATAGGACTCACAACCAAAATTTCACCACTTTTATGATTTTTCGAATTTAGTGATTTCTCATAGTGTAATACCTTCAGAAATATATAAAAATTCTCCAGATTTCGTTCTAGCAAATTCTTGATGCATTGTGACTTGTAAGCATCCAGAATGCATTCCAATGAAGTTTTTCTAAATTATAGGACTCACATCCAAAATTTCACCACTTTTTATGATTTTTCGATTTTAATGATTTCTCCTAGTGTAATGCATTCAAAAATATATAAACATTCTTCAGATTTCGCTGTAGCCAATTCTCGATGCATTGTGACTGGTAAGATTCTAGTAGGAATTCCTATGAAGTTTTTCAAAATTATAGGACTCACATCAAAAATTTCACCACTTTTTAAAATTTTTCGATTTTAGTGATTTCTCCTATTGTAATGCTTTCAGAAATTTATAAAACTTTTTAAAAATTCGCTATAGCCAATTCTCGATGCATTGTGATTGGTAAGCATCCAGTATGCATTCCAATGACGTTTTTCTAAATTATAGGATTCACAACCAAAATTTCACCACTTTTTATGATTTTTCGATTTTAGTGATTTCTCCTAGTGTAATGCCTTCAGAGATCTATAAAAAATATTCAGAATTCACTGTAGCCGATTCTCGATGTATTGTGACACGTAAGCTTCCAGTATGCATTTCTATGAAGTTTTTTTAAATTATAGGACTCACATCCAAAATTTTACCACTTTTTATGATTTTTCGATTTTAGTGATTTCACCTAGTGTAATGCCTTCAGAAATATATAAACATTTTTCAGATTTCGTTGTAGCCAATTCTCGATGCATTGTGACTGGTAATATTCTAGTAGGAATTCCAATGAATTTTTTCGAAATTATACGACTCATATCCAAAATTTCACCACTTTTTATGATTTTTCGATTTTAGTGATTTCTCCTAGTGTAATGCCTTCAGAAATCTATAAAACTTTTTCAGAATTTGCTGTAGCCAATTCTCGATGCATTGTGACTGATAAGCATCCAGTATGCATTCCAATGAAGTTTTTCTAAATTATAGGACTCACAACCAAAATTTCACCACTTTTTATGATTTTTCGATTTTAGTGATTTCTCCTAGTGTAATGCCTTCAGAGATCTATAAAAATTATTCAGAATTCGTTGTAGCCGATTCTCGATGTATTGTGACATGTAAGCATCCAGTATGCATTTCTATGAAGTTTTTCTAAATTATAGGACTCACATCCAAAATTTTACCACTTTTTATGATTTTTCGATTTTAGTGATTTCACCTAGTGTAATGCCTTCAGAAATATATAAACATTTTTCAGATTTCGCTGTAGCCAATTCTCGATGCATTGTGACTGGTAAGATTCTAGTAGGAATTCCAATGAATTTTTTCGAAATTATAGTACACACATAAAAAATTTCACCACTTTTTATAATTTTTCGATTTTAGTGATTACTCCTAGTGTAATGCCTTCAGAGATCTATAAAAATTATTCAGAATTCGCTGTAGCCGATTCTCGATTTATTGTGACATGTAAACATCCAGTATACATTTCTATGAAGTTTTTCTAAATTATAGGACTCACATCAAAAATTTCACCACATTTTATGAGTTTTCGATTTTAGTGATTTCACCTAGTGTAATGCCTTCATAAATATATACATTTTTCATATTTCGCTGTAGCCAATTCTCGATGCATTGTGATTGGTAATATTCTAGTACGAATTTCAATGAAGTTTTTCGAAATTATACGACTCATATAAAAAATTTCACCACTTTTTATAATTTTTCGATTTTAGTGATTTCTCCTAGTGTAATGCCTTCAGAAATCTATAAAAATTCTTAAGAATTCGCTGTAGCCAATTTTCGATGTATTGTGACTGGTAAGCATCTAGTATGCATTCCAATAAAGTTTTTCTAAATTATAGGACTCAAATCAAAAATTTCACCACTTTTTATGATTTTTCGATTTTACGGATTGTCCCTAGTGTAATGACTTCAGAAATATAAAAAAATTCTTCAGATTTCGCGGTAGCCAATTCATGATGCATTGTCACTGGTAAGGCTCCAGTAGGAATTCCAATGAAGTTTTTCGAAATTATAGGACTCACATCAAAAATTTCACCACTTTTTATGATTTTTCGATTTTAGTGATTTCAACTAGTGTAATGCCTTCAGAGATTTATTAAAATTCTTCAGAATTCACTGTAGCTAATTCTCGATGCATTGTGACTAGTAAGAATTCTGTCTACATTCCAATGAAATTTTTCTAAATTATAGAACTCACATCCAAAATTTCACAACTTTTTATGATTTTTCGATTTTAGTGATTTCTCCTAGTGTAATGCCTTCAGAAATATATAAAAATTCTTCATATTTCGTTGTAGCCAATTCTCGATGCATTGTGACTGGTAAGGTTCCAGTAGGAATTCCAAAGAAGTTTTTCGAAATTATAGGACTTACATCCAAAATTTCACCACTTTTTATGATTTTTCGATTTTAGTGATTTCTCCTAGTCTAATGCATTCAGAGATCTATAAAAATTCTTCAGATTTTGTTGTAACTAATTCTCGATGCATTGTGACTGGTAAGCATCCAGTATGCATTCCAATGAAGTTTTTCTAAATTATAGGACTCACATCCAAAATTTCACCACTTTTTATGATTTTTCGATTTTAATGATTTCTCCTAGTGTAATGCATTCAGAAATATATAAACATTATTCAGATTTTGCTGTAGCCAATTCTAGATGCATTGTGACTGGTAAGATTCTAGTAGGAATTCCAATGAAGTTTTTCGAAATTATAGGACTCACATCCAAAATTTCACCACTTTTTATAATTTTTCGTTTTTAGTGATTTCTCCTAGTGGAATGCCTTTAGAGATCTATAAAAATTCTTCAGAATTCGCCGTAGCCAATTCTCGTGCATTGTGACTTGTAAGCATCCAGTATGCATTCCAATAAAGTTTTTCTAAATTATAGGACTCACATCGAAAATTTTACCACTTTTTATGATTTTTCGATTTTAGTGATTTCTCCTAGTGTAATGCCTTCAGAAATATATAAAAATTATCCAGATTTTACTGTAGCCAATTCTCGATGCATTGTGACTGACATACATCCAGTATGCATTCCAATGAAGTTTTTCTAAATTATAGGACTCACAAAAATTTTTTTACCACTTTTTATTATTTTTCGATTTTAGTGATTTCTCCTAGTGTAATACCTTCAGAAATATATAAACATTCTTCAGATTTCGCTGTAGCCAATTGTCGATACATTTTGACTGGTAAGATTCTAGTAGGAATTCCAATGAAGTTTTTCGAAATTATAGGACTCACATCAAAAATATCACCACTTTTTATAATTTTTCGATTTTAGTGATTTCTTCTAGTGTAATGCCTTCAGAAATATATAAAAATTCTCCAGATTTGACTCTAGCAAATTCTCGATGCATTGTGATTTGTAAGCATCCAGTATGCATTCCAATGAATTTTTTCTAAATTATAGGACTCACATCCAAATCTTCACCACTTTTTATTATTTTTCGATTTTAAAGATTTCTCCTAGTGTAATGCATTCAAAAATATATAAACATTCTTCAGATTTTGCTTTAGCCAATTCTCGATGCATTGTGACTGGTAAGATTATAGTAGGAATTCCAATGAAGTTTTTTGAAATTATAGGACTCACATCAAAAATTTCACCACTTTTTATAATTTTTTGATTTTAGTGATTTCTCCTAGTGTCATGCCTTCAGAAATTTATAAAACTTTTTCAGAATTCGTTGTAGCCAATTCTCAATGCATTGTGACTGGTAAGCATCCAGTATGCATTCCAATGAAGTTTTTCTAAATTATATGACTCACAACCAAAATTTCACCACTTTTTATGATTTTTCGATTTTAGTGATTTCTCCTAGTGTAATACCTTCAGAGATCTATAAAAATTATTCAGAATTCGCTGTAGCCGATTCTCGATGTATTGTGACATGTAAGCATCTAGTATGCATTTCTATGAAGTTTTTATAAATTATAGGACTCACATCCAAAATTTTACCACTTTTTATGATTTTTCGATTTTAGTGATTTCACTTAGTGTAATGCCTTCAGAAATATATAAACATTTTTCAGATTTCGCTGTAGCCAATTCTCGATGCATTGTGACTGGTAAGATTCTAGTAGGAATTCTAATGAAGTTTTTCGAAATTATAGTACTCACATAAAAAATTTCACCACTTTTTATAATTTTTCGATTTTAGTGATTTCTTCTAGTGTAATGCCTTCAGAAATCTATAAAACTTTTTCAGAATTCACTGTAGCCAATTCTCGATGCATTGTGACTGGTAAGCATCCAGTATCAATTCCAATGAAGTTTTTCTAAATTATAGGACTCACATCCAAAATTTCACCACTTTTTATGGTTTTTCGATTTTAATGATTTCTCCTAGTGTATTGCATTCAGAAATATATAAGCATTCTTCAGAATTTGCTTTAGCCAATTCTCGATACATTGTGACTAGTAAGATTATAGTAGGAATTCCAATTAAGTTTTTTGAAATTATAGGACTCACATCAAAAATTTTACCACTTTTTATAATTTTTCGATTTTAGTGATTTCTCCTAGTGTAATGCCTTCAGAAATCTATAAAACTTTTTCAGAATTAGCTGTAGCCAATTCTCAATGCATTGTGACTGGTAAGCATCCATTATTCATTCCAATGAAGTTTTTCTAAATTATAGGACTCACAACCAAAATTTCACCACTTTTTATGATTTTTCGATTTTAGTGATTTCTCCTAGTGTAATGCCTTCAGAGATCTATAAAAATTATTCAGAATTCGCTGTAGCCAATTCTCGATGTATTGTGACATGTAAGCATCCAGTATTCATTTCTATGAAGTTTTTCTAAATTATAGGACTCACATCCAAAATTTTACCACTTTTTATGATTTTTCGATTTTAGTGATTTCACCTAGTGTAATGCCTTCAGAAATATATAAACATTTTTCAGATTTCGCTGTAGCCAATTCTCGATGCATTGTGACTGGTAAGATTCTAGTAGGAATTCTAATGAAGTTTTTCAAAATTATAGTACTCACATAAAAAATTTCACCACTTTTTATAATTTTTCGATTTTAGTGATTTCTCCTAGTGTAATGCCTTCATAAATCTGTAAAAATTTTTCAGAATTCACTGTAGCCAACTCTCGATGCATTGTGACTGGTAAGTATCCAGTATCAATTCCAATGAAGTTTTTCTAAATTATAGGACTCACAACTAAAATTTCACCACTTTTTATGATTTTTCGATTTTAGTGATTTCTCCTAGTGTAATGCTTTCAGAGATCTAGAAAAATTATTCAGAATTCGTTGTAGCCGATTCTCGATGTATTGTGACATGTAAACATCCAGTATGCATTTATATGAAGTTTTTCTAAATTATAGGACTCACATCCAAACTTTGACCACTTTTTATGAGTTTTCGATTTTAGTGATTTCACCTAGTGTAATGCATTCAGAAATATATAAACATTTTTCAGATTTCGCTGTAGCCAATTCTCGATGCATTGTGACTGGTAATATTTTAGTTGGAATTCCAATGAAGTTTTTCGAAATTATACGACTCATATCAAAAATTTCACCACTTTTTATGATTTTTCGATTTTAGTGATTTCTCCTAGTGTAATGCCTTCAGAAATCTATAAAAATTCTTCAGAATTCGCTATAGCCAATTTTCGATGCATTGTGACTGGTAAGCATCTAGTATGCATTCCAATGCAGTTTTTCTAAATTATATGACTCAAATCAAAAATTTCACCACAATTTATTATTTTTCGATTTTACGGATTGTCCCCAGTGTAATGCCTTCAAAAATATATAAAAATTCTTCAGATTTCGCGGTAGCCAATTCACGATGCATTGTGACTGATAAGGCTTCAGTAGGAATTCCAATGAAGTTTTTCGAAATTATAGGAATCACATCAAAAATTTCACCACTTTTTATGATTTTTGGATTTTAGTGATTTCACATAGTGTAATGCAATCAGAGATTTATAAAAATTCTTCAGAATTCGCTGTAGCTAATTTTCAATGCATTGTGACTGTTAAGCATTCTGCCTGCATTCCAATGAAGTTTTTCTAAATATAGGGCTCACATCCAAAATTTCACAACTTTTTATGATTTTTCGATTTTAGTGATTTCTCCTAGTGTAATGCCTTCAGAAATATATAAAAATTCTTCATATTTCGTTGTAGCCAATTCTCGATGCATTGTGACTGGTAAGGTTCCAGTAGGAATTCCAATGAAGTTTTTCGAAATTATAGGACTCACATCCAAAATTTCACCACTTTTTATGATTTTTCGATTTTATTGATTTCTCCTAGTCTAATGCCTTCAGAGATCTATAAAAATTCTTCAGATTTTGCTGTAGCTAATTCTCGATGCATTGTGACTGGTAAGCATCCAGTATGCATTCCAATGAAGTTTTTCTAAATTATAGGACTCACATCCAAAATTTCACCACTTTTTATGATTTTTCGATTTTAATGATTTCTCCTAGTGTAATGCATTCAGAAATATATAAACATTCTTCAGATTTTGCTGTAGCCAATTCTCGATGCATTGTGACTGGTAAGATTCTAGTAGGAATTCCAATGAAGTTTTTCGAAATTATAGTACTCACATCAAAAATTTCACCACTTTTTATAATTTTTCGATTTTAGTAATTTCTCCTAGTGTAATGCCTTCAGAAATCTATAAATTTTTTTTCATAATTCGCTGTAGCCAATTCTCGATGCATTGTGACTGGTAAGCATCCAGTATGCATTCCAATGAAGTTTCACTAAATTATAGGACTCACATCCAAAATTTCACCACTTTTTATGATTTTTCGATTTTAGTGTTTTCTCCGAGTGTAATGCCTTGAGAAATATATAAAAAATCTTCAGATTTCGCTGTAGCCAATTCACGATGCATTGTGACTGGTAAGCATCCAGTATGCAGTCCAATGAAGTTTTTCTAAATTATAGGACTCACATCCAAAATTTCACCACTTTTTATGATTTTTCGATTTTACGGATTGTCCTTAATGTAATGCCTTCAGAAATATATAAACATTCTTCAGATTTCGCTGTAGCCAATTCTCGATGCATTGTGACTGGCAAGATTCTAGTAGAATGCCTTCAGAGATTACTAAAATTTCACAACTTTTTATAATTTTTCGATTTTAGTTATTTCTCCTAGTGGAATGCCTTCAGAGATCTATAAAAATTCTTCAAAATTCGCTGTAGCCAATTCTTGATGCATTGTGACTTGTAAGCATCCAGTATGCATTCCAATAAAGTTTTTTTTTAAATTATAGGACTCACATCGAAAATTTCAGCACTTTTTATGATTTTTCGATTTTAGTGATTTCTCCTAGTGTAATGCCTTCAGAAATATATAAAAATTATCCAGATTTCACTTTAGACAATTCTTGATGCATTGTGACTGGCATACATCTAGTATGCATTCCAATGAAGTTTTTCTAAATTATAGGACTCACAACAAAAATTTTACCACTTTTTATTATTTTTCGATTTTAGTGATTTCTCCTAGTGTAATGCCTTCAGAAATATTTAAACATTCTTCAGATTTCGCTGTAGCCAATTGTCGATACATTGTGACTGGTAAGATTCTAGTAGGAATTCCAATGAAGTTTTTCGAAATTATAGGACTCACATCAAAAATTTTACCACTTTTTATGATTTTTCGATTTTAGTGATTTCTCCTAGTGTAATGCCTTCAGAAATATATAAAAATTCTCCAGATTTCACTCTTGCAAATTCTCGATGCATTGTGACTTGTAAGAATTCAGTGTGCATTTCAATGAAGTTTTTCTAAATTATAGGACTCACATCCAAAATTTCAACGCTTTTTATGATTTTTCGATTTTAATGTTTCTCCTAGTGTAATGCATTCAGAAATATATAAACATTCTTCAGATTTTGCTGTAGTCAATTCTCAATGCATTGTGACTGGTAAGATTCTAGTAGGAATTCCAATGATGTTTTCGAAATTATAGGACTCACATCAAAAATTTCACCCCTTTTTATAATTTTTCGATTTTAGTGATTTCTCCTAGTGTAATGCCTTCAGAAATCTATAAAACTTTTTCAGAATTCGCTTTAGCCAATTCTCGATGCATTGTGACTGGTAAGAATCCAGTATGCATACCAATGAAGTTTTTCTAAATTATAGGACTCACAACCAAAATTTCACCACTTTTTATGATTTTTAGATTTTAGTGATTTCTCCTAGTGTAATGCCTTCAGAGATCTATAAAAATTATTCAGAATTCGCTGCAGCCGATTCTCGATATATTGTGACATGTAAGCATCCAGTATGCATTTCTATGAAGTGTTTCTAAATTATAGGACTCACATCTAAAATTTCACCACTTTTTATGAGTTTTCGATTTTAGTGATTTCACCTAGTGTAATGCCTTCACAAATATATAAACATTTTTCAGATTTCGCTGTAGCCAATTCTCGATGCATTGTGACTGGTAATATTCTAGTAGGAATTCCAATGAAGTTTTTCGAAATTATACGACTCATATCCAAAATTTCACCACTTTTTATAATTTTTCGATTTTAGTGATTTCTCCTAGTGTAATGCCTTCAGAAATCTATAAAAATTCTTCAGAATTTACTGTAGCCAATTTTCGATGCATTGTGACTGGTAAGCATCTAGTATGCATTCCAATGAAGTTTATCTAAATTATAGGACTCAAATCAAAAATTTTACCACTTTTTATGATTTTTTGATTTTACGGATTGTCCCTAGTGTAATGCCTTCAGAAATATATAAAAATTCTTCAGATTTCGCGGTAGCCTATTCACGATGGATTGTGACTGGTAAGCCTCCAGTATGAATTCCAATGAAGTTTTTCGAAATTATAGAACTCACATCAAAAATTTCAACACTTTTTATGATTTTTCGATTTTAGTGATTTCACCTAGTGTAATGCCTTCAGGGATTTATAAAAATTCTTCAGAATTCGCTGTAGCTAATTCTCGATACATTGTGACTGGTAAGAATTCTGTCTGCATTCCAATGAAATTTTTATAAATTATAGGACTCACCTCCAAAATTTCATAACTTTTTAAGATTTTTTGATTTTAGTGATTTCTCCTAGTGTAATGCCTTCAGAAATATATAAAAATTCTTCATATTTCGTTGTAGCCAATTCTCGATGCATTGTGACTGGTAAGGTTCCAGTATAAATTCTAACGAAATTTTTCAAAATTATAGGACTCACATCCAAAATTTCACCACTTTTTATGATTTTTCGATTTTAGTGATTTCTCCTAGTCTAATGCCTTCAGAGATCTCTAAAAATTCTTCAGATTTCGCTGTAGCTAATTCTTGATGCATTGTGAATGGGAAGCATCAAGTATGCATTCCAATGAAGTTTTTCTAAATTATATGATTCACATCAAAAATTTCACCACTTTTTATGATTTTTTGATTTTAGTGATTTCTCGAAGTTTAGTGCCTTCAGAAATATATAAAAATTCTTAAGAATTCGCTGTAGCCAATTCTCGATGAATTGTGACCGGTAAGCATCCAGTATGCATTCCAATGAAGTTTTTCAAAATTATAGGACTCACATCCAAAATTTCACCACTTTTTATGATTTTTCGATTTTAGTGATTTCTCCTAGTCTAATGAATTCAGAGATCTATAAAAATTCTTCAGAATTCGCTGTAGCTAATTCTCGATGCATTGTGACTGGTAAGCATCCAGTATGCATTCTAATTGAGTTTTTATAAATTATACGACTCACATCCAAAATTTCACCACTTGTTATGATTTTTCGATTTTAGTGATTTCTCGAAGTTTAGTGCCTTCAGAAATATATAAAAATTCTTAAGAATTTTCTGTAGCCAATTCTCGATGCATTATGACCGGTAAGCATCCAGTATGCATTCCAATGAAGTTTTACTAAATTATAGGACTCACATCCATCATTTCACCACTTTTTATGATTTTTCGATTTTAGTGATTTCTCGAAGTTTAGTGCCTTCAGAAATATATAAAAATTCTTAAGAATTCGTTGTAACCAATTCTCAATGCATTATGACCGGTAAGCAACCAGTATGCATTCCAATGAAGTTTTTCTAAATTATAGGACTCACATCCAAAATTTCACCACTTTTTATGATTTTTCGATTTTAGTGATTTCTCCTAGTGTATTGCCTTCAGAAATCTATAAAACTTTTTCAGAATTCGCTGTAGCAAATTCTCGATGCATTGTGATTAGTAAGCATCCAATATGCATTTCGATGAACTTTTTCTAAATTATAGGACTCACATCCTAAATTTCACCACTTTTTATGATTTTTCGATTTTACGGATTGTCTCTAGTGTGATGTCTTCAGAAATATATAAAAATTCTTCAGATATCGTTGTTGCCAATTCTCGATGCATTGTGACTGGTAAGGCTCCAGTAGGAATTCCAATGAAGTTTTTCGAAATTATAGGACTCACATCCAAAATTTCACCACTTTTATGATTTTTTGATTTTAGTGATTTCACCTGGTGTAATGCCTTCAGAGATCTATAAAAATTATTCAGAATTCGATGTAGCTAATTCTCGATGCATTGTGACTCGTAAGCATCCAGTATGCATTCCAATGAAGTTTTTCTAAATTATAGGACTCACATCCAAAATTTCACAACTTTTTATGATTTTTCGATTTTAGTGATTTCTCAAAGTGTAATGCCTTCAGAAATATATCCAAATTCTTCAGATTTCGCTGTAGCAAATTATCGATACATTGTGTCTGGTAAGGTTCCAGTAGGAATTCCAATGAAGTTTTTCGAAATTATAGGATTCACATCCAAAATTTCACAACTTTTAAGATTTTTCGATTTTAGTGATTTCTCCTAGTATAATGCCTTCAGAAATATATAAAAATTCTTAAATATTTGCTGTAGCCAATCCTCAAAGCATTGTGACTGGTAAGCATCCAGTATGCATTCCAATGAATTTTTTCTAAATTATAGGACTCACATCAAAAATTTAACCACTTTTTATGATTTTTCGATTTTACGGATTGTCCCTAGTGTAACGCCTTCTGAAATATATAAAAATTCTTCAGATTTCGCGGTAACCAATTCACGATACATTGTGACTGGTAAGGCTCCAGTAGGAATTCCAATGAATTTTTTCAAAATTATAGGACTCACATCAAAAATTTCACCACTTTTTATGATTTTTCGATTTTCGTGATTTTACGAAGTGTAATGCCTTCAGAGATTTATAAAAATTCTTCAGAATTCGCTGTAGCTAATTCTCGACGCATTGTGACTGGTAAGCATTCTGTCTGCATTCTAATAAAATTTTTCTAAATTATAGGACTCACATCAAAAATTTCACAACTTTTTATGATTTTTCGATTTTATTGATTTCTCCTAGTGTAATGCCTTCAGAAATATATAAAAATTCTTCATATTTCATTGTAGCCAATTCTCGATGCATTGTGACTGGTAAGGTTCCAGTAGGAATTCCAATGAAGTTTTTCGAAATTATAGGACTCACATCAAAAATTTCACCACTTTTTATGATTTTTCGATTTTAGTGATTTCACCTAGTGTAATGCCTTCAGAAATTTATAAAAATTCTTCAGAATTCGCTGTAGCCAATTCTCGATGCATTGTGACTGGTAAGCATCCAGTATGCATTCCGATGAACTTTTTCTAAATTATAGGACTCACATAAAAAATTTCACCACTTTTTATGATTTTTCGATTTTAATGATTTCTCTTAGTGTAATGCATTCAGAAATATATAAAAATTGTTCAGAATTTGCTGTAGCCAATTCTCGATGCATTGTGACTGGTAAGCATCTAGTATTCATTCCAATGAAGTTTCTATAAACTATAGGACTCACATCCAAAATTTCACCACTTTTTATGATTTTTCGATTTTAGTGATTTCTCCTAATGTAATGCCTTCAGAGATCTATAAAAATTGTTTACAATTTGCTGTAGCCAATTCTCGATGCATTGTGAGTGGTAAGCATCCAGTATGCATTCCAATGAAATTTTTCTAAATTATAGGACTCACATCCAAAATTTCACAACTTTTTATGATTTTTCGATTTTACTGATTGTCCCTATTGTAATGCTTTCAGAAATATAAAAACATTCTTCAGATTTCGCTGTAGCCAATTCTCGATGCATTGTGACTGGCAAGATTCTAGTAGGAATTCCAATGAAGTTTTTCGAAAATTTCACCACTTTTTATAATTTTTCAATTTTAGTGATTTCTCCTAGTCTAATGCCTTCAGAGATCTATAAAAATTCTTCAGATTTCGTTGTAGCTTATTCTTGATGCATTGTGACTGGGAAGCATCAAGTATGCATTCCAATAAAGTTTTTCTAAATTATAGGACTCACATCGAAAATTTCACCACTTTTTATGATTTTTCGATTTTAGTGATTTCTCCTAGAGTAATACCTTCAGAAATATATAAAAATTCTCCAGATTTCACTGTGGCCAATTCTCGATGCATTGTGACTGGCATACATCCAGTATGCATTTCAATGAAGTTTTTCTAAATTATAGGACTCACATCGAAAATTTCACCACTTTTTATTATTTTTCGATTTTAGTGATTTCTCCTAGTGTAATGCCTTCAGAAATATATAAAAATTCTCCAGATTTTACTGTAGCCAATTCTCGATGCATTGTGACTGGCATACATCCAGTATGCATTCCAATAAAATTTTTCTAAATTATAGGACTCACATCCAAAATTTCACCACTTTTTATGATTTTTCGATTTTAGTGATTTCTCCTAGTGTAATGCCTTCTGAGATCTATAAAAATTATTCAGAATTTGATGTAGCTAATTCTCGATGCATTGTGACTTGTAAGCATCCAGTATGCATTCCAATGAAGTTTTTCTAAATTATAGGACTCACATCCAAAATTTCACCACTTTTTATGATTTCTCGATTTTAGTGATTTCCGCTAGTGTAATGCCTTCAGAAACATATAAACATTCTTCAGATTTCGCTGTAGCCAATTGTCGATACATTGTGACTGGTAAGATTCTAGTAGGAATTCCAATGAAATTTTTCAAAATTATAGTAATCACATCAAAAATTTCATCACTTTTTATGATTTTTCGATTTTAGTGATTTCTTTTAGTGTAATGCCTTCAGAAATCTATAAAAAATTTTCTGAATTCGCTGTAGTTAATTCTCGATGCATTTTGACTGGTAAGCATCCAGTATGGATTCCAATGAAGTTTTTCTAAATTATAGGACTCACATAAAAAATTTCACAACTTTTTATGATTTTTCGATTTTACGGATAGTCCCCAGTGTAATGCCTTCAGAAATGTATAAAAATTCTTCAGATTTCGCGGTAGCAAATTCTCGATGCGTTATGACTGGTAAGGCTCCAGTAGGAATTCCAATGAAGTTTTTCGAAATTATAGGACTCACATCCAAAATTTCACCACTTTTTATGATTTTTCGATTTTAGTGATTTCTCCTACTGTAATGCCTTCAGAGATTTATAAAAAATTTTCAGAATTCGCTGTAGCAAATTTTTGATGCATTGTGACTGGTAAGCATTCAGTATGCATTCAAATGAAGTTTTTCTAAATTATAGGACTCACATCCAAAATTTCACAACTTTTTATGATTTTTCGATTTTAGTGATTTCTTCTATTGTAATGCCTTCAGAAATATATAAAAATTCTTTAGATTTTGCTGTAGCCAATTCTCGATGCATTATGACTGGTAAGGTTCCAGTAGGAATTCCAATGAATTTTTTCGGAATTATTGGACTCACATCAAAAATTTCACCAATTTTAAAGATTTTTCATTTTAGTGATTTCAACTTGTGTAATGCCTTCAGAAATATATAAAAATTCTTAAGAATTCGTTGTGGCCAATTTTCGATGCATTGTGGCTGGTAAGCATCCAGTTTGCATTCCAATGAATTTTTTCTCAATTATTGGACTCACATCAAAAATTTCACCACTTTTTATGATTTTTTGATTTTACGGATTGTCCCTAGTATAATGCCTTCAGAAATATATAAAAATTCTTCAGATTTCGCTGTAACCAATTCTCGATGCATTGTGACTTGTAATGTTCCAGTAGGAATTCCAATGAAGTTTTCCGAAATTATAGGACTCACATCCAAAATTTCTACACTTTTAATTATTTTTTGATTTTAGTGATTTCTCCTAGTGTAATACCTTCAGAAATCTATAAAAAATTTTCAGAATTCGCTGTAGCCAATTCTCGATGCATTACGACTGGTAAGCATCCAGTATGCATTCAATTGAAGTTTTTCTAAATAATAGGACTCACATCAAAAATTTCACCACTTTTTATGATTTTTCGATTTTACGGATTGTCTCTAGTGTGATGCCTTCAGAAAAATATAAAAATTCTTCAGATTTCGCTGTAGCCAATTCTCGATGCATTCTGACTGGTAAGGCTCCAGTAGGAATTCCAATGAAGTTTTTCGAAATTATAGGACTCACATCCAAAATTTCACAACTTTTTATGATTTTTTGATTTTAGTGATTTCTCCGAGTGTAACGCCTTCAGAGATCTATAAAAATTATTCAGAATTCGCTGTAGCTAATTCTTGATGCATTGTGACTTGTAAGCATCCAGTATGCATTTCAATGAAGTTTTTCTAAATTATAGGACTCACATCCAAAATTTCACAACTTTTTATGATTTTTCGATTTTAGTGATTTCTCCTACTGTAATGCCTTCAGAAATATATCAAAATTCTTCAGATTTCGCTGTAGCAAATTCTCGATACATTGTGACTGGTAAGGTTCCAGGAGGAATTCCAATGAAGTTTTTCGAAATTATATGACTCACATCCAAAATTTCACCACTTTTAAGATTTTTCGATTTTAGTGATTTCTCCTAGTATAATGCCTTCAGAAATATATAAAAATTCTTAAGTATTTGCTGTAGCCAATTCTTGATGCATTGTGACTGGTAAGCATCCAGTATGCATTCCAATGAATTTTTTTCTAAATTATAAGACTCACATCAAAAATTTCACCACTTCTTATGATTTTTCGATTTTACGGATTGTCCCTAATATAATGCGTTCAGAAATATATAAAAATTCTTCAGATTTCGTTGTAACCAATTCTCGATGCATTGTGACTTGTAATGTTCCAGTAGGAATTCCAATGAAATTTTTCGAAATTATAGGACTCACATCAAAAATTTCTTAACTTTTTATGATTTTTCGATTTTAGTGATTTCTCCTAGTGTAATGCCTTCAGAGATCTATAAAAAAATTTTGGAATTCGCTCCAGCCAATTCTCAATGCATTGTGACTGTTAAGCATCCAGTATGCACTCCAATGAAGTTTTTCTAAATTATAGGACTCACATCCAAAATTTCACCAATTTTTATGACTTTTCGATTTTAGTGATTTCTCCTAGTGTAATGCGTTCAGAAATATATAAAAATTCTTCAGATTTCCCTGTAGCCAATTCTCGATGTATTGTGACTGGTAAGGTTCTAGTAGAAATTCTAATGAAGTTTTTCAAAATTATAGGACTCACATCAAAAATTTCTCCACTTTTTATAATTTTTCGATGTTAGTGATTTCTCTAAGTGTAATCCCTTAAAAAATCCATAAAAATTCATCAAATTTCGACGAAATCAATTCTCATTGCGTTGTGACCGGCAAGTTTCTAGTAGCTATTCCAATCATGTTTTCCTGAATTATTGGACTCGGATCCAAAATTTCACAACTTTTTTTGATTTATGAGATTTTCCCTAGTGGTACCCCTTCAGAAATACGTAAAAATTCGTCAGATTCCAACGAAACCAATTATCGATTCGTTTTGACCGGCAAGCTTCCAGTAGCTATTCCAATCAAGTTTTCCTGAATTATTTAACTCGGATAAAAAATTTCACCACTTTTTACTATTTTTCGATTTTGGTGATTTTCCCTAATTGTACCCTTTCAGAAATCCATAAAAATTAGTCAGATTCCGACAAAGCCAATTCTCGATGCGTTGTGACTGGCAAGCTTTCAGTAGCTATTCAAATCAAGTTTTCCTGAATTATTGGACTCGGATAAAAAATTTCACCACTTTTTACGATTTTTCGATTTTGGTAATTTTCCCTAGTGGTACCCCTTCAGAAATTCGTCAGATTTTGACGAAACGAATTCTCGATGCGTGGTGACCGGCAAGCTTCCAGTAGCTATTCCAATCAAGTTTTCCTGAATTATTGGACTCGGATAAAAAATTTCACCACTTTTTACGATTTTTCGATTTTGGTGATTTTTCCTAGTGGTACCCCTTCAAAAATCCGTAAAAATTCGTAAGATTCCGACAAAGTCAAATCTCGATACGTTATGACCGGCAAGCTTCCAGTAGCTATTCCAATCAAGTTTTCTTGCATTATTGGGCTCGGATCCAAAATTTCACCACTTTTTACGATTTTGGTGATTTTCCCTAGTGGTACCCCTTCAGAAATCCGTAAAAATTTGTGAGATTCCGACGAATGAAATTCTCGATGCGTTGTGACCGGCAAGCTTCCAGTAGCTATTCCAATCAAGTTTTCCATAATTATTGGACTCGGATCCAAAATTTCACCACTTTTTACGATTTTTCGATTTTGGTGATTTTCCCTAGTGGTACCCCTTCAGAAATCCGTAAAAATTCATCAAATTCCGACAAAGCCAATTCTCGATACGTTGTGACCGGCAAGCTTCCAGTAGCTGATCCAATCAAGTTTTCCTGAATTAATGGACTCGGATAAAAAATTTCACCACTTTTTACGATTTTGGTGATTTTCCCTAGTGGTACCCCTTCAGAAATCCGTAAAAATTTGTCAGATTCTGACGAAACCAATTCTCGATGCGTTGTGACCGGCAAGCTTCCAGTAGCTATTCCAATCAAGTTTTCCAGCATTATTGGACTCGGATCCAAAATTTCACCACTTTTTACGATTTTTCGATTTTGGTGATTTTCCCTAGTTGTACCCCTTCAGAAATCCGTAAAAATTCGTCAGATTCCGACAAAGCCAATTCTTGATGCGTTGTGACCGACAAGCTTCCAGCAGCTATTATAATCAAGTTTTCCTGAATTATTGGACTCAGATCCAAAATTTCACCACTTTTTACAATTTTGGTGATTTTCCCTAGTGCTACCCCTTCAGAAATCCGTAAAAATTCGTCAGATTCCGACGAAGCAAATTCTCGATGCGTTGTGACCGGCAAGCTTACAGTAGCTATTCCAATCAAGTTTTCCTAAATTATTGAACTCGGATCAAAAATTTTACCACTTTTTACAATTTTTCGATTTTGGTGATTTTCCCTAGTGGTACCCCTTCAGAAATCCGTAAAAATTGGTCAGATTCTGATGAAACCAATTCTCGATGCGTTGTGACCGGCAAGCTTACAGTAGCTATTCCAATCAAGTTTTCCAGAATTATTGGACTCGGATCCAAAATTTCACCAATTTTTACGATTTTTCGATTTAAGTGGTTTTCCCTAGTTGTACCCCTTCAGAAATCCGTAAAAATTCGTCAGATTCCGACAAAGGCAATTCTGGATGCGTTGTGACCGGCAAGCTTCCAGTAGCTATTATAATCAAGTTTTCCTGAATTATTGGACTCAGATCCAAAATTTCAGCACTTTTTACGATTTTAGTGATTTTCCCTAGTGGTACCCCTTCAGAAATCCGTAAAAATTCGTCAGATTTCGACGAAGCAATTTCTCGATGCGTTGTGACCGGCAAGCTTCCAGTAGCTATTCCAATCAAGTTTTCCTGAATTAATGGATTCGGATCCAAACTTTCACCACTTTTTAAGATTTTGGTGATTTTCCCTAATGGTACCCCTTCAGAAATCCGTAAAAATTCGTCAGATTCCGACGAAGCCAATTCTCGATGCGTTGTGACCGGTAAGGTTCCAATATCTCTTCCAATCAAGTTTTCCTGAATTATTTGACTCGGACCAAAAATTTCACGACTTTTTACGATTTTTCGATTTTGGTGATTTTCCCTAGTGGTACCCCTTCAGAAATTTCTAAAAATTCGTCAGATTTCGACGAAGCCAATTCTCGATGCGTTGTGACCGGCAAGCTTCCAGTAGCTATTCCAATCAAGTTTTCCTAAATTATTGAACTCGGATCAAAAATTTCACCACTTTTTACGATTTTTCGATTTTGGTGATTTTCCCTTGTGGTATCCCTTCAGAAATCCGTAAAAATTGGTCAGATTCTGACGAAACCAATTCTCGATGCGTTGTGACCAGCAAGCTTCCAGTAGCTATTCCAATCAAGTTTTCCAGAATTATTGGACTCGGATCCAAAATTTCACCACTTTTTACGATTTTTCGATTTAGGTGGTTTTCCCTAGTTGTACCCCTTCAGAAATCCGTAAAAATTCATCGGATTTTAACAAAGTAAATTCTGGATGCGTTGTGACCGGCAAGCTTCCAGTAGCTATTATAATCAAGTTTTCCTGAATTATTGGACTCAGATCCAAAATTTCAACACTTTTTACGATTTTGGTGATTTTCCCTAGTGGTACCCCTTCAGAAATCCGTAAAAATTCGTCAGATTTCGAAGAAGCAAATTCTCGATACGTTGTGACTGGCAAGCTTCCGGTAGCTATTCCAATCAAGTTTTCTTGAATTATTGGACTCGGATCCAAAATTTCACCACTTTTTAAGATTTTGGTGATTTTCCCTAATGGTACCCCTTCAGAAATCCGTAAAAATTCGTCAGATTTCGACGAAGCCAATTCTCGATGCATTATGACCGGTAAGCTTCCAATATCTATTCCAATCAAGTTTTCAAGAATTATTGGTCTCGGATCGAAAATTTCACCAGTTTTTACGATTTTTCGATTTTGGTGATTTTCCCTAGTTGTACCCCTTCAGAAATTCGTAAAAATTCATCAAATTACGACGAAACCAATTCTCGATGCGTTGTGACCGGCAAGCTTCCAGTAGCCATTCCAATGAAGTTTTCTTGAATTATTGGACTCAGATCCAAAATTTCACCACTTTTTACGATTTTGGTGATTTACCCTAGTGGCACCCCTTCAGAAATCCGTAAAAATTGGTCAGATTCTGACGAAGCCAATTCTCGATGCGTTGTGACCGGCAAGCTTCCAGTAGCTATTCCAATCAAGTTTTCCTGAATTATTGGACTCGCATCCAAAATTTCACCACTTTTTACGATTTTTCGATTTTGGTGATTTTCCCTAGTGGTACCCCTTCAGAAATTTGTAAAAATTCGTCAGATTCCGACGAAGCCAATTCTCGATGCGTTGTGACCGGCAAGCTTCCAATAGCTATTCCAATCAAGTTTTCTTAAATTATTGAACTCGGATCAAAAATTTCACCACTTTTTACGATTTTTCGATTTTGGTGATTTTCCCTAGTGGTACCCCTTCAGAAATCCGTAAAAATTGGTCAGATTCTGACGAAACCAATTCTCGATGCGTTGTGACCGGCAAGCTTCCAATAGCTATTCCAATCAAGTTTTCTTAAATTATTGAACTCGGATCAAAAATTTCACCACTTTTTACGATTTTTCGTGATTTTCCCTAGTGGTACCCCTTCAGAAATCCGTAAAAATTGGTCAGATTCTGACGAAACCAATTCTCGATGCGTTGTTACCGGCAAGATTCCAGTAGCTATTCCAATCAAGTTTTCCAGAATTATTGGACTCGGATCCAAAATTTCACCACTTTTTACGATTTTTCGATTTAAGTGGTTTTCCCTAGTTGTACCCCTTCAGAAATCCGTAAAAATTCGTCAGATTCCGACAAAGGCAATTCTGGATGCGTTGTGACCGGCAAGCTTCCAGTAGCTATTATAATCAAGTTTTCCTGAATTATTGGACTCAGATCCAAAATTTCAGCACTTTTTACGATTTTGGTGATTTTCCCTAGTGGTACCCCTTCAGAAATCCGTAAAAATTCGTCAGATTTCGACGAAGCAATTTCTCGATGCGTTGTGACCGGCAAGCTTCCAGTAGCTATTCCAATCAAGTTTTCCTGAATTAATGGACTCGGATCCAAAATTTCACCACTTTTTTAAGATTTTGGTGATTTTCCCTAATGGTACCCCTTCAGAAATCCGTAAAAATTCGTCAGATTTCGACGAAGCCAATTCTCGATGCGTTGTGACCGGTAAGGTTCCAATATCTATTCCAATCAAGTTTTTCTGAATTATCTGACTCGGACCAAAAATTTCATGACTTTTTACGATTTTTCGATTTTGGTGATTTTCCCTAGTGGTACCCCTTCAGAAATTTCTAAAAATTCGTCAGATTTCGACGAAGCCAATTCTCGATGCGTTGTGACCGGCAAGCTTCCAGTAGCTATTCCAATCAAGTTTTCCTAAATTATTGAACTCGGATCAAAAATTTCACCACTTTTTACGATTTTTCGATTTTGGTGATTTTCCCTAGTGGTATCCCTTCAGAAATCCGTAAAAATTGGTCAGATTCTGACGAAACCAATTCTCAATGCGTTGTGACCAGCAAGCTTCCAGTAGCTATTCCAATCAAGTTTTTCAGAATTATTGGACTCGGATCCAAAATTTCACCACTTTTTACGATTTTTCGATTTAGGTGGTTTTCCCTAGTTGTACCCCTTCAGAAATCCGTAAAAATTCGTTATATTTCGACGAAGCCAATTCTCGATGCATTATGACCGGTAAGCTTCCAATATCTATTCCGATCAAGTTTTCCTGAATTATTGGACTCGGATCAAAAATTTCACCACTTTTTACGATTTTTCGATTTTGGTGATTTTTCGTAGTGGTACCCCTTCAGAAATTTGTAAAAATTCGTCAGATTCTAACGAAACCAATTCTCTATGCGTTGTGACCGGCAAGCTTCCAATAGCTATTCCAATCAAGTTTTCCTAAATTATTCGACTCGGATCCAAAATTTCACCACTTTTTACGATTTTTCGATTTTGGTGATTTTCCATAGTGGTACCCCTTCAGAAATACGCAAAAATTGGTCAGATTCTGACGAAACCAATTCTCGATGCGTTGTGACCGGCAAGCTTCCAGTAGCTATTCCAATCAAGTTTTCAAGAATTATTGGTCTCGGATCGAAAATTTCACCAGTTTTTACGATTTTTCGATTTTGGTGATTTTTCCTAATGATACCCCTTCAGAAATTTGTAAAAATTCGTCAGATTCCGACGAAGCCAATTCTCGATGCGTTGTAACCGGCAAGCTTCCAGTAGCTATTCCAATCAAGTTTTCTTAAATTATTGAACTCGGATCAAAAATTTCACCACTTTTTACGATTTTTCGATTTTGGTGATTTTCCCTAGTGGTACCCCTTCAGAAATCCGTAAAATTTGGTCAGATTCTGACGAAACCAATTCTCGATGCGTTGTGACCGGCAAGCTTCCAGTAGCTATTCCAATCAAGTTTTCAAGAATTATTGGTCTCGGATCGAAAATTTCACCAGTTTTTACGATTTTTCGATTTTTGTAATTTTTCCTAGTGGTACCCCTTCAGAAATTTGTAAAAATTCGTCAGATTCCGACGAAGCCAATTCTCGATGCGTTTTGACCGGCATGCTTCCAGTAGCTATTCCAATCAAGTTTTCCTAAATTATTGGACTCGGATCAAAAATTTCACCACTTTTTACGATTTTTCGATTTTGGTGATTTACCCTAGTGGTACCCCTTCAGAAATCCGTAAAAATTGGTCAGATTCTGACGAAACCAATTCTCGATGCGTTGTGACCGGCAAGCTTCCAGTAGCTATTCCAATCAAGTTTTCCAGAATTATTGGACTCGGATCCAAAATTTCACCACTTTTTACGATTTTTCGATTTAGGTGGTTTTCCCTAGTTGTACCCCTTCAGAAAACCGTAAAAATTCGTCAGATTTCGACAAATCCAATTCTAGATGCGTTGTGACCGGCAAGCTTCCAGTAGCTATTATAATCAAGTTTTCCTGAATTCTTGGACTCAGATCCAAAATTTCACCACTTTTTACGATTTTGGTGATTTTCCCTAGTGGTACCCCTTCAGAAATCCGTAAAAATTCGTCAGATTCCGACGAAGCAAATTCTCGATGCGTTGTGACCGGCAAGCTTCCAGTAGCTATTCCAATCAAGTTTTCCTGAATTATTGGACTCGGATCCAAAATTTCACCACTTTTTAAGATTTTGGTGATTTTCCCTAATGGTACCCCTTCAGAAATCCGTAAAAATTCGTCAGATTTTGATGAAGCCAATTCTCGATGCGTTGTAACCGGTAAGCTTCCAATATCTATTCCAATCAAGTTTTCCTGAATTATTGGACTCGGATCAAAAATTTCACCACTTTTTACGATTTTTCGATTTTGGTGATTTTCCCTAGTGGTACCCCTTCAGAAATTTGTAAAAATTCGTCAGATTCCGACAAAACTAATTCTTGATGCGTTGTGACCGGCAAGCTTGTATTAGCTATTCCAATCAAGTTTTCCTAAATTATTGGACTCGGATCAAAAATTTCACCACTTTTTTCGATTTTTCGATTTTGGTGATTTACCCTAGTGGTACCCCTTCAGAAATCCGTAAAAATTGGTCAGATTCCGACGAAACCAATTCTCGATGCGTTTTGACCGGTAAGCTTCCAGTATCTATTCCAATCAAGTTTTCCTGAATTAATAGACTCGGATCCGAAATTTCACCACTTTTTTCGATTTTGGTGATTTTCCCTAGTGGTACCCCTTCAGAAATCCGTAAAAATTCGTCAGATTCCGACGAATCAAATTCTCGATGCATTGTGACAGACAATCTTCCAGTAGCTATTCCAATCAAGTTTTCCATAATTATTGGACTCGGATCCAAAATTTCACAACTTTTTATGATTTTTCGATTTTTGTGATTTTTCCTAGTGGTACCACTTCAGAAATCTATAAAAATTCGTCAGATTCCGACAAATTAAATTCTCGATGCGTTGTGATCGGCAAGATTCCAGTAGCTATTCCAATCAAGTTTTCCTGAATTATTGGGCTCGGATAAAAAAATTTCACCACTTTTTACGATTTTTCGATTTTGGTGATTTTCCCTAGTAGTACCCCTTCAGAAATCCGTAAAAATTCGTCAGTTTCGACGAAGCCAATTCTCAATGCGTTGTGACCGGTAAGCTACCAATATCTATTCCAATCAAGTTTTCCTTAATTATTGGACTCGGACCTGAAATTTCACCACTTTTTTCGATTTTGGTGATTTTCCCTAGTGGTCCCCCTTCAGAAATCCGTAAAAATTCATCCGATTCCGACGAATCAAATTCTCGATTCGTTGTGACCGGCAAGCTTCCAGTAGCTCTTCCAATCAAGTTTTCCATAATTATTGGACTCGGATCGAAAATTTCACCACTTTTTACGATTTTTCGATTTTGGTGATTTTCCCTAGTTGTACCCTTTCAGAAATCCGTAAAAATTCGTCAGATTCCGACAAAACCAATTCTTGATGCGTTGTGACCGGCAAGCTTCCAGTAGCTATTATAATCAAGTTTTCCTGAATTATTGGACTCAAATCCAAAATTTCACCACTTTTTACGATTTTGGTGATTTTCCCTAGTGGTACCCCTTCAGAAATCCGTAAAAATTCGTCAGATTCCGACGAAGCGAATTCTCGATGCGTTGTGACCGGCAAGCTTCCAGTAGCTATTCCAATCATGTTTTCCTGAATTATTGGAATCGGATCCAAAATTTCACTACTTTTTAAGATTTTGGTGATTTTCCCTAATGGTACCCCTTCATAAATCCGTAAAAATTCGTCAGATTTCGATGAAGCCAATTCTCGATGCGTTGTGACCGGTAAGCTTCAAATATCTATTCCATTCAAGTTTTCCTTAATTATTGGACTCGGATCAAAAATTTCACCACTTTTTACGATTTTTCGATTTTGGTGATTTTCCCTAGTGGTACCCCTTCAGAAATTTGTAAAAATTCGTCAGATTCCGACGAAGCAAATTCTCGATGCGTTGTGACCGGCAAGCTTCCAGTAGATATTCCAATCAAGTTTTTCTAAATTATTGGACTCGGATCAACAATTTCACCACTTTTTACGATTTTTCGATTTTGTGATTTTCCCTAGTTGTACCCCTTCAGAAATCCGTAAAAATTGGTCAGATTCCGACAAAGCCAATTCTTGATGCGTTGTGACCGGCAAGCTTCCAGTAGCTATTATAATCAAGTTTTCCTGAATTATTCGACTCAAATCCAAAATTTTACCACTTTTTACGATTTTGGTAATTTTCCCTAGTGGTACCCCTTCAGAAATCCGTAAAAATTCGTCAGATTCTTACGAAGCAAATTCTTAATTCGTTTTGACCGGCAAGCTTCCAATAGCTATTCCAATCAAGTTTTCCTGAATTATTGGACTCAGATCCAAAATTTCACCACTTTTTACGATTTTTGTGATTTTCCCTAGTGGTACCCCTTCAGAAATCCGTAAAAATTCGTTAGATTCCGACGAAGCAAATTCTCAATGCGTTGTGACCGGCAAGCTTCCAGTAGCTATTCCAATCAAGTTTTCCAGAATTATTGGACTCGGATAAAAAATTTCATCACTTTTTACGATTTTTCGATTTTGGTGATTTTCCCTAGTGGTACCCCTTCAGAAATTTGTAAAAATTCGTCAGATTCCGACGAAGCCAATTCTCGATGCGTTGTGACCGGCAAGCTTCCAGTAGCTATTCCAATCAAGTTTTCCTAAATTATTGGACTCGGATTAAAAATTTCACCACTTTTTACGATTTTTCGATTTTGGTGATTTTCCCTAGTGGTACCCCTTCAGAAATCCGTAAAAATTCGTCAGATTCCGACGAAACCAATTCTTGATGCGTTGTGATCGAAAAGCTTCCAGTATCTATTCCAATTAAGTTTTCCTTAATTATTGGACTCGGATCCGAAATTTCACCACTTTTTTCGATTTTGGTGATTTTCCCTAGTGGTACCCCTACAGAAATCCGTAAAAATTCGTCTGATTCCGACGAATCAAATTCTCGAGGCGTTGTGACCGGCAAGCTTCCAGTAGCTATTCCAATCAAGTTTTCCAGAATTATTGGACTCGGATCCAAAATTTCACCACTTTTTACGATTTTTCGATTTTGGTGATTTTCCCTAGTGGTCCCCTTCAAAAATCCGTAAAAATTCGTCAGATTCTGACAAAGATAATTCTCGATACGTTGTGACCGGCAAGCTTCCAGTAGCTGATCCAATCAAGTTTTCCGGAATTAATGGACTCGGATCAAAAATTTCATCACTTTTTACGATTTTGGGTTATTTTCCCTAGTGGTACCCCTTAAGAAATTCGTAAAAAATCGTTAGATTCTGACGAAACCAATTTTCGATGCGTTGTAACCGGCAAGCTTCCAGTAGCTATTCTAATCAAGTTTTCCAGAATTTTTGGACTCGGATCTAAAATTTCACCACTTTTTACGATTTTTCGATTTTGGTGATTTTCCCTAGTTGTACTCCTTCAGAAATCCTTAAAAATTCGTCAGATTTCGACAAAAGCCAATTCTTAATGCGTTGTGACCGGCAAGATTTCTGTAGCTATTATAATCAAGTTTTCCTAAATTATTGGACTCAGATCAAAAATTTCACCACTTTTTACGATTTTTCGATTTTGGTGATTTACCCTAGTGGTACCCCTTCAGAAATCCGTAAAAATTGGTCAGATTCCGACGAAGCCAATTCTCGATGCGTTGTGACCGGCAAGCTTCCAGTAGCTATTCTAGTCGAGTTTTCCCGAATTATTGGACTCGGATCAAAAATTTCACCACTTTTTACGATTTCTCGATTTTGGTGATTTTCCCTAGTGGTACCCCTAGAAAAATCCATAAAAATTCGTCGGATTTCGACGAAGCCAATTCTCGATGCGTTGTGACCGGCAAGCTTCCAGTAGCTATTCCAGTCGAGTTTTCCCGAATTATTGGACTCGGATCAAAAATTTCACCACTTTTTACGATTTCCCCTAAGGAAAACCGTAAAAATTCTTCGGATTCCGACGAAGCCAATTCTCGATGCATTGTGAACGGCAAGCTTCCAGTAGCTATTCCAGTCGAGTTTTCTCGAATTATTGGACTCGAATCAAAAATTTCACCACTTTTTACGATTTCTCGATTTCGGTGATTTTCCCTAGTGGTACCCCTAGGGAAATCCGTAAAAATTCGTCGGATTTCGACGAAGCCAATTCTCGATGCGTTGTGACCGGCAAGCTTCTAGTAGCTATTCCAGTCGAGTTTTCCCGAATTATTGGACTCGGATCCAAAATTTCAACACTTTTTATGATTTCTCGATTTCGATGATTTTCCCTAGTGGCACCCCCTAGGGAAATCCGTAAAAATTCGTCGGATTCCGACGAAGCCAATTCTCGATGCGTTGTGACCGGCAAGCTTCCCGTAGCTATTCCAGTCGAGTTTTCCTGAATTATTGGACTCGGATCCAAAGTTTCACCACTTTTTACGATTTCTCGATTTTGGTGATTTTCCCTAGTAGTACCCCCTAGGAAAATCCGTAAAAATTCATCGGATTCCGACGAAGCCAATTCTCGATGCGTTGTGACCGGCAAGCTTCAAGTAGCTATTCCAGTCGAGTTTTCTCGAATTATTGGACTCGGATCCAAAGTCTCACCACTTTTTACGATTTCTCGATTTTGGTGATTTTCCCTTGGGAAATCCGTAAAAATTCGTCGGATTCCGACGAAGCCAATTCTAGATGCGTTGTGATCGGCAAGCTTCCAGTAGCTATTCCAGTCGAGTTTTCCCGAATTATTTGACTCGGATCTAAAACTTCACCACTTTTTACGATTTTTCGATTTTGATGATTTTTCCTAGGGAAATCCGTAAAAATTCGTCGAATTCCGACGAAGCCAATTCTCGATGCGTTGTGACCGGCAAGCTTCCAGTAGCTATTCCAGTCGAGTTTTCCCAAATTATTGGATGCGGATCAAAAATTTCACCACTTCTTACGATTTCTCGATTTTGGTGATTTTCCCTAGTGGTACCCCTAGGAAAATCCGTAAAAATTCGTCGGATTTTGACGAATCCAATTCTCGATGCGTTGTGACCGGCAAGCTTCCATTAGCTATTCCAGTTTTCCCGAATTATTGGATGCGGATCAAAAATTTCACCACTTCTTACGATTTCTCGATTTTGGTGATTTTCCCTAGTTGTACCCCTAGGGAAATCCGTAAAAATTCGTCGGATTTCGACGAATCCAATTCTCGATGCGTTGTGACCGGCAAGCTTCCAGTAGCTATTCCAGTCGAGTTTTCCCGAATTATTGGACTCGGATCCAAAATTTCACCACTTTTTACGATTTCTCGATTTTGGTTATTTTTCCTAGTGGTACCCCTAGGGAAATCCGTAAATATTCGTCGAATTCCGACGAAACCAATTCTCGATGCATTCTGACCGACAAGCTTCCAGTAGCTATTCCAGTCAAGTTTTCCCGAATTATTGGACTCGGATCCAAAATTTCACCACTTTTTACGATTTTTCGATTTTGGTGATTTTCCCTAGTGGTACACCTAGGGAAATCCGTAAAAATTCGTCGAATTCCGACGAAGCCAATTCTCGATGAGTTGTGACCGGCAAGCTTCCAGTAGCTATTCCAGTCGAGTTTTCCTGAATTATCGGACTCGGATCCAAAATTTCACCACTTTTTTACGATTTCTCGATTTTGGTGATTTTCCCTAGTGGAACCTCTAGGGAAATCCGTAAAAATTTATCGGATTCCGATGAAGCCAATTCTCGATGCGTTGCGACCGGCAAGCTTCCAGTAGCTATTCCAGTCGAGTTTTCCCGAATTATCGGACTCGGATTAAAAATTTCACCACTTTTTACGATTTCTCGATTTTTGTGATTTTCCCTAGTGTTACCCCTTGGAAAATCCGTAAAAATTCGTCGGATTCTGACGAAGCCAATGCTCGATGCGTTGTGACCGGCAAGCTTCCAGTAGCTATTCCAGTCGAGTTTTCCCGAATTATCGGACTCGGATCCAAAATTTCACCACTTTTTACGATTTCTCGATTTTGGTGATTTTCCTTAGGGAAATCCGTAAAAATTCGTCGGATTCCGACGAAGCCAATTCTTGATGCGTTGTGACCGGCAAGCTTCCAGTAGCTATTCCAGTCGAGTTTTCCCGAATTATTGGACTCGGATCCAAAATTTCACCACTTTTTACGATTTTTCGATTTTGGTGATTTTCCCTAGTGGTACACCTAAGGAAATCCGTAAAAATTCGTCGAATTCCGACGAAGCCAATTCTCGATGATTTGTGACCGGTAAGCTTCCAGTAGCTATTCCAGTCGAGTTTTCCCGAATTATCGGACTCGGATCAAAAATTTCACCACTTTTTACGATTTCTCGATTTTGGTGATTTTCCCTAGTGGTACCTCTAGGGAAATCCGTAAAAATTCGTCGGATTTCGATGAAGCCAATTCTCGATGCGTTGCGACCGGCAAGATTCCAGTAGCTATTCCAGTCGAGTTTTCCCGAATTATCGGACTCAGATCAAAAATTTCACAACTTTTTACGATTTCTCGATTTTTGTGATTTTCCCTAGTGTTACCCCTTGGGAAATCCGTAAAAATTCGTCGAATTCCGACGAAGTCAATTCTCGATGCATTGTGACCGAAAAGCTTCCAGTAGCTATTCCAGTCGAGTTTTCCCGAATTATCGGACTCGGATCCAAAATTTCACCACTTTTTACGATTTCTCGATTTTGGTGATTTTCCCTAGTGGTACCACTAGGGAAATCCGTAAAAATTCGTCTGATTTCGACGAAGCCAATTCTCGATGCGTTGTGACCGGCAAGGTTCCAGTAGCTATTCCGGTCGAGTTTTCCCGAATTATTGGACTTGGATCCAAAATTTCACCACTTTTTACGATTTCTCGATTTTGGTTATTTTTCCTAGTGGTACACCTGGGGAAATCCGTAAAAATTCGTCGGATTCCGACGAAAGCAATTCTCAATGCGTTGTGACCGGCAAGCTTCCAGTAGCTATTCCAGTCGAGTTTTCCCGAATTATTGGACTCGGATCCAAAATTTCACCACTTTTTACGATTTCTCGATTTTGGAGATTTTCCCTAGTGGTACACCTGAGGAAATCCGTAAAAATTCGTCGGATTCCGACGAAGCCAATTCTCGATGCATTGTGACCGGCAAGCTTCCAGTAGCTATTCCAGTCGAGTTTTCTCGAATTATTGGACTCGGATCAAAAATTTCACCACTTTTTACGATTTCTCGATTTTGGTGATTTTCTCTAGTGGTACCCCTAGGAAAATCCGTAAAAATTCGTCGGATTCCGACGAAACCAATTCTCGATTTGTTGTGACCGACAAGCTTTCACTAGCTATTCCAGTCGAGTTTTCCCGAATTATTGGACTCGGATCAAAAATTTCACCACTTTTTACAATTTCTCGATTTTGGTGATTTTTCCTAGTGGTACCCCTAGGGAAATCCATAAAAATTCGCCGGATTCCGACGAAACCAATTCTCGATGCGTTGTGACCGGCAAGCATCAAGTAGCTATTCCAGTCGAGCTTTCCCGAATTATTGGACTCGGATCCAAAATTTCACCACTTTTTACGATTTCTCGATTTTGGTGATTTTCCCTTGGGAAATCCGTAAAAATTCGTCGGATTCCGACGAAGCCAATTCTAGATGCGTTGTGATCGGCATGCTTCCAGTAGCTATTCCAGTCGAGTTTTCCCGAATTATTTGACTCGGATCTAAAATTTCACCGCTTTATACGATTTCTCGATTTTGGTGATTTTTCCTAGGGAAATCCGTAAAAATTCGTCGGATTCCGACGAAACCAATTCTCGATGCGTTGTGACCGGCAAGCTTCCAGTAGCTATTCCAGTCGAGTTTTCCCTAATTATTGGACTCGGATAAAAAATTTCACCACTTTTTACGATTTCTCGATTTTCCCTAGTGGTACCCCTAGGTAAATCCGTAAAAATTCGTCGGATTCCGACGAAACCAATTCTCGATGCGTTGTGACCAGCAAGCTTCCAGTAGCTATTCCAGTCAAGTTTTCCCGAATTATTGGACTCGGATCCAAAATTTCACCACTTTTTACGATTTCTCGATTTTGGTGATTTTCCCTAGTGGTACCCCTAGGGAAATCCGTAAAAATTCGTCGGATTCCGACGAAACCAATTCTCGATGCGTTGTGACCGGCATGCTTCCAGTAGCTATTCCAATCGAGTTTTCCCAAATTATTGGACTCGGATCCAAAATTTCTCCACTTTTTACGATTTCTCGATTTTGGTAATTTTCCCTAGTGGTACCCCTAGGGAAATCCGTAAAAATTCGTCGACTTCCGACGAAGCCAATTCTCGATGCGTTTTGACCGGCAAGCTTCCAGTAGCTATTCCAGTCAAGTTTTCCCGAATTATTGGACTCAGATCCAAAATTTCACCACTTTTTACGATTTCTCGATTTTGGTGATTTTCCTTAGGGAAATCCGTTAAAATTCGTCGGATTCCGACGAAGCCAATTCTCGATGCGTTGTGACCGGCAAGCTTCCAGTAGCTATTCCAGTCGAGTTTTCCCAAATTATTGAACTCGGATCAAAAATTTTACCACTTTTTACGATTTCTCGATTTTGGTGATTTTCCCTAAGGAAATCCGTAAAAATTCGTCGCATTCAGAGGAAGCCAATTCTTGATGCGTTGTGACCGGCAATCTTCCAGTAGCAATTCCAGTCGAGTTTTCCCGAATTATTGGACTCGGATCCAAAATTTTACCACTTTTTACGATTTCTCGATTTTGGTAATTTTCCCTAGTGGTACACCTGGGGAAATCCGTAAAAATTCGTCGGATTCCGACGAAGCCAATTCTCGATGCGTTGTGACCGGCAAGCTTCCAGTAGCTATTCCAGTCGAGTTTTCCCGAATTATCGGACTCGGATCCAAAATTTCACCACTTTTTACGATTTCTCGATTTTGGTGATTTTCCCTAGTGGTACCCTTAGGGAAATCCGTAAAAATTCATCGGATTCCGGCGAAGCCAATTCTCGATGCGTTGTGACCGACAAGCTTCCAGTAGCTATTCCAGTCAAGTTTTCCCGAATTATCAGACTCGGATCGAAAATTTCACCATTTTTTACGATTTCTCGAATTTTGTGATTTTCCCTAGTGTTACCCCTAGGAAAATCCGTAAAAATTCGTCGGATTCCGACGAAGCCAATTCTCGATGCGTTGTGACCGGCAAGCTTCCAGTAGCTATTCCAGTCGAGTTTTCCCGAATTATCGGAATCAGATCCAAAATTTCACCACTTTTTACGATTTCTCGATTTTGGTGATTTTCCCTAGTGGTACCCCTAGGAAAATCCGTAAAAAATCGTCGGATTCCGCTGAAGCCAATTCTCGATGCGTTGTGACTGGCAAGCTTCCAGTAGCTATTCCAGTCGAGTTTTCCCGAATTATCGGACTCGGATCCAATATTTCACCACTTTTTACGATTTCTCGATTTTGGTGATTTTCCCTAGTGGTACACCTGGGGAAATCCGTAAAAATTCGTCGGCTTCCGACGAAGCCAATTCTCGATGCGTTGTGACCGGCAAGCTTCCAGTAGCTATTCCAGTCGAGTTTTCCCGAATTATCGGACTCGGATCCAAAATTTCACCACTTTTTACGATTTCTCGATTTTGGTCATTTTTCCTAGTGGTACCCTTAGGGAAATCCGTAAAAATTCGTCGGATTCCGGAGAAGCCAATTCTCGATGCGTTGTGACCGGCAAGCTTCCAGTAGCTATTCCAGTCGAGTTTTCCCGAATTATCAGACTCGGATCGAAAATTTCACCATTTTTTACGATTTCTCGATTTTTGTGATTTTTCCTAGTGTTACCCCTAGGAAAATCCGTAAAAATTCGTCGGATTCCGACGAAGCTAATTCTCGATGCGTTGTGACCGGCAAGCTTCCAGTAGCTATTCCAGTCGAGTTTTCCCGAATTATCGGACTCGGATCCAAAATTTCACCACTTTTTACGATTTCTCGATTTTGGTGATTTTACCTAGTGGTACCCCTAGGAAAATCCGTAAAAATTCGTCGGATTTCGACGAAGCCAATTCTCGATGCGTTGTGACTGGCAAGCTTCCAGTAGCTATTCCAGTCGAGATTTCCCGAATTATCGGACTCGGATCCAAAATTTCACCACTTTTTACGATTTCTCGATTTTGGTGATTTTCCCTAGTGGGACCCCTAGGGAAATCCGTAAAAATTCGTCGAATTCCGGCGAAGCCAATTCTTGATCCGTTGTGACCGGCAAGCTTCCAGTAGCTATTCCAGTCGAGTTTTCTTGAATTATCGGACTCGGATCAAAAATTTCACCACTTTTTACGATTTCTCGATTTTGGTGATTTTCCCTAGTGGCACCCCTAGGGAAATCGGTAAAAATTCGTCGGATTCCGGCGAAGCCAATTCTCGATGCGTTGTGACCGGCAAGCTTCCAGTAGCTATTCCAGTCGAGTTTTCCCGAATTATCGGACTCGGATCCAAAATTTCACCACTTTTTACGATTTCTCGATTTTGGTGATTTTCCCTAGTGGTACCCCTAGGGAAATCCGTAAAAATTCGTCGGATTCCGGTGAAGCCAATTATCGATGCGTTGTGACCGGCAAGCTTCCAGTAGCTATTCCAGTCGAATTTTCCCGAATTATCGGACTCGGATCCAAAATTTCACCACTTTTTATGTTTTCTCGATTTTGGTGATTTTCCCTAGGAAAATCCGTAAAAATTCGTCGGATTCCGACGAAGCCAATTCTCGATGCGTTGTGACCGGCAAGCTTCCAGCAGCTATTCCAGTTGAGTTTTCCCGAATTATCGGACTCGGATCCAAAATTTCACCACTTTTTACGATTTCTCGATTTTGGTGATTTTCCCTAGTGGTACCCCTAGGAAAATCCGTAAAAATTCGTCGGATTCCGGCGAAGCCAATTCTCGATCCGTTGTGACCGGCAAGCTTCCAGTAGCTATTCCAGTCGAGTTTTCCCGAATTATCGGACTCGGATCCAAAATTTCACCACTTTTTACGATTTCTCGATTTTGGTGATTTTCCCTAGTGGTACCCCTAGGAAAATCCGTAAAAATTCGTCGGATTCCGGCGAAGCCAATTCTCGATCCGTTGTGACCGGCAAGCTTCCAGTAGCTATTCCAGTCGAGTTTTCCCGAATTATCGGACTCGGATCCAAAATTTCACCACTTTTTACGATTTCTCGATTTTGGTGATTTTTCCTAGTGGTACCCCTAGGGAAATCCGTAAAAATTCGTCGGATTCCGGCAAAGCCAATTCTCGATGCGTTGTGACCGGCAAGCTTCCAGCAGCTATTCCAGTCGAGTTTTCCCGAATTATCGGACTCGGATCCAAAATTTCACCCCTTTTTACGATTTCTCGATTTTGGTGAATTTTCCTAGTGGTACCCCTAGGGAAATCCGTAAAAATTCGTCGGATTTCGACGAAACCAATTCTCGATGCGTTGTGACCGGTAAGCTTCCAAGAGCTATTCCAGTCGAGTTTTCTCGAATTATCGGATTCGGATAAAAAATTTCACCACTTTTTACGATTTCTCGATTTTAGTGATTTTCCCTAGTGGTACCCCTAGCGAAATCCGTAAAAATTCGTCGGATTCCGATGAAGCCAATTCTCGATGCGTTGTGACCGGCAAGCTTCCAGTAGCTATTCCAGTCGAGTTTTCCCGAATTATTGAACTCGGATCAAAAATTTTACCACATTTTACGATTTCTCGATTTTGGTGATTTTCCCTAGGAAAATCCGTAAAAATTCGTCGTATTCAGACGAAGCCAATTCTTGATGCGTTGTGACCGGCAAGCTTCCAGTATCAATTCCAGTCGAGTTTTCCCGAATTATTGGACTCGGATCCAAAATTTCACCACTTTTTACGATTTCTCGATTTTGGTGATTTTCCCTAGTGGTACACCTGGGGAAATCCGTAAAAATTCGTCGTATTTCGACGAAGCCAATTCTCGATGCGTTGTGACCGGCAAGCTTCCAGTAGCTATTCCAGTCGAGTTTTTCCGAATTATCGGACTCGGATCACAAATTTCACCACTTTTTACGATTTCTCAATTTTGGTGATTTTCCCTAGTGGTACCCTTAGGGAAATCCGTAAAAATTCGTTGGATTCCGGCGAAGCCAATTCTCGATGCGTTGTGACCGGCAAGCTTCCAGTAGCTATTCCAGTCGAGTTTTCCCGAATTATCATACTCGAATCGAAAATTTCACCATTTTTTACAATTTCTCGATTTTTATGATTTTCCCTAGTGTTACCCCTAGGAAAATCCGTAAAAATTCGTCGGATTCCGACGAAGCCAATTCTCGATGCGTTGTGAGCGGCAAGCTTCCAGTAGCTATTCCAGTCGAGTTTTCCCGAATTATCGGACTCGAATCCAAAATTTCACCACTTTTTACGATTTCTCGATTTTGGTGATTTTCCCTAGGAAAATCCGTAAAAATTTGTCGTACTCCGACGAAGCCAAGTCTCGATGCGTTGTGACCGGCAAGCTTCCAGCAGCTATTCCAGTCGAGTTTTCCCGAATTATCGGACTCGGATCCAAAATTTCACCACTTTTTACGATTTCTCGATTTTGGTGATTTTCCCTAGTGGTACCCCTAGGGAAATCCGTAAAAATTCGTCGGATTCCGGCGAAGCCAATTCTCGATGCGTTGTGATCGGCAAGCTTCCAGTAGCTATTCCAGTCGAGTTTTCCCGAATTATCGAACTCGGATCAAAAATTTCACCACTTTTTACGATTTCTCGATTTTGGTGATTTTCCCTAGTGGTACCCCTAGGGAAATCCGTAAAAATTCGTCGGATTTCGACGAAACCAATTCTCGATGCGTTGTGACCGGTAAGCTTCCAAGAGCTATTCCAGTCGAGTTTTCCCGAATTATTGGACTCGGATAAAAAATTTCACCACTTTTTACGATTTCTCAATTTTAGTGATTTTCCCTAGTGGTACCCCTAGCGAAATCCGTAAAAATTCGTCGGATTCCGACGAAGCCAATTCTCGATGCGTTGTGACCGGCAAGCTTCCAGTAGCTATTCCAGTCGAGTTTTCCCGAATTATTGAACTCGGATCAAAAATTTTACCACTTTTTATGATTTCTCGATTTTGGTGATTTTCCCTAGGGAAATCCGTAAAAATTCGTCGTATTCAGACGAAGCCAATTCTTGATACGTTGTGACCGGCAAGCTTCCAGTATCAATTCCAGTCGAGTTTTCCCGAATTATTGGACTCGGATCCAAAATTTCACCACTTTTTACGATTTCTCGATTTTGGTGATTTTCCCTAGTGGTACCCCTAGGGAAATCCGTAAAAATTCGTCGGATTCCGGCGAAGCCAATTCTCGATGCGTTGTGACCGGCAAGCTTCCAGTAGCTATTCCAGTCGAGTTTTCCCGAATTATCGGACTCGGATCCAAAATTTCACCACTTTTTACGATTTCTCGATTTTGGTGATTTTCCCTAGTGGTACCCCTAGGGAAATCCGTAAAAATTCGTCGGATTCCGGCGAAGCCAATTCTCGATGCGTTGTGACCGGCAAGCTTACAGTAGCTATTCCAGTCGAGTTTTCCCGAATTATCAGACTCGGATTCAAAATTTCACCACTTTTTACGATTTCTCGATTTTGGTGATTTTCTCTAGTGGTATCCCTAGGGAAATCCGTAAAAATTCGTCGAATTCCGGCGAAGCCAATTCTCGATGCGTTGTGACCGGCAAGCTTCCAGTAGCTATTCCAGTCGAATTTTCTCGAATTATCGGACCCTGATCCAATATTTCACCACTTTTTACGATTTCTCGATTTTGGTGATTTTCCCTAGTGGTACCCCTAGGAAAATCCATAAAAATTCGTCGGATTCCGGCGAAGCCAATTCTCGATGCGTTGTGACCGGCAAGCTTCCAGTAGCTATTCCAGTCGAGTTTTCCCGAATTATCGGACTCGGATCCAAAATTTAACCACCTTTTACGATTTCTCGATTTTGGTGATTTTTCCTAGTGGTACCCCTAGGGAAATCCGTAAAAATTCGTTGGATTCCGGCGAAGCCAATTCTCGTTGCGTTGTGACCGGCAAGCTTCCAGTAGCTATTCCAGTCGAGTTTTCCCGAATTATCGGACCCGGATCCAAAATTTCACCACTTTTTACGATTTCTCGATTTTGGTGATTTTCCCTAGTGGAACCCCTAGGGAAATCCGTAAAAATTCGTCGGAATCCGGCGAAGCCAATTCTCGATGCGTTGTGACCGGCAAGCTTCCAGTAGCTATTCCAGTCGAGTTTTCCCGAATTATCGGATTCGGATAAAAAATTTCACCACTTTTTACGATTTCTCGATTTTAGTGATTTTCCCTAGTGGTACCCCTAGCGAAATCCGTAAAAATTCGTCGGATTCCGATGAAGCCAATTCTCGATGCGTTGTGACCGGCAAGCTTCCAGTAGCTATTCCAGTCGAGTTTTCCCGAATTATTGAACTCGGATCAAAAATTTTACCACATTTTATGATTTCTCGATTTTGGTGATTTTCCCTAGGAAAATCCGTAAAAATTCGTCGTATTCAGACGAAGCCAATTCTTGATGCGTTGTGACCGGCAAGCTTCCAGTATCAATTCCAGTCGAGTTTTCCCGAATTATTGGACTCGGATCCAAAATTTCACCACTTTTTACGATTTCTCGATTTTGGTGATTTTCCCTAGTGGTACACCTGGGGAAATCCGTAAAAATTCGTCGTATTTCGACGAAGCCAATTCTCGATGCGTTGTGACCGGCAAGCTTCCAGTAGCTATTCCAGTCGAGTTTTTCCGAATTATCGGACTCGGATCACAAATTTCACCACTTTTTACGATTTCTCAATTTTGGTGATTTTCCCTAGTGGTACCCGTAGGGAAATCCGTAAAAATTCGTTGGATTCCGGCGAAGCCAATTCTCGATGCGTTGTGACCGGCAAGCTTCCAGTAGCTATTCCAGTCGAGTTTTCCCGAATTATCATACTCGAATCGAAAATTTCACCATTTTTTATAATTTCTCGATTTTTATGATTTTCCCTAGTGTTACCCCTAGGAAAATCCGTAAAAATTCGTCGGATTCCGACGAAGCCAATTCTCGATGCGTTGTGAGCGGCAAGCTTCCAGTAGCTATTCCAATCGAGTTGTCCCGAATTATCGGACTCGGATCCAAAATTTCACCACTTTTTACGATTTCTCGATTTTGGTGATTTTCCCTAGGAAAATCCGTAAAAATTCGTCGTATTCAGACGAAGCCAATTCTTGATGCGTTGTGACCGGCAAGCTTCCAGTATCAATTCCAGTCGAGTTTTCCCGAATTATTGGACTCGGATCCAAAATTTCACCACTTTTTACGATTTCTCGATTTTGGTGATTTTCCCTAGTGGTACACCTGGGGAAATCCGTAAAAATTCGTCGTATTTCGACGAAGCCAATTCTCGATGCGTTGTGACCGGCAAGCTTCCAGTAGCTATTCCAGTCGAGTTTTTCCGAATTATCGGACTCGGATCACAAATTTCACCACTTTTTACGATTTCTCAATTTTGGTGATTTTCCCTAGTGGTACCCGTAGGGAAATCCGTAAAAATTCGTTGGATTCCGGCGAAGCCAATTCTCGATGCGTTGTGACCGGCAAGCTTCCAGTAGCTATTCCAGTCGAGTTTTCCGGAATTATCATACTCGAATCGAAAATTTCACCATTTTTTACAATTTCTCGATTTTTATGATTTTCCCTAGTGTTACCCCTAGGAAAATCCGTAAAAATTCGTCGGATTCCGACGAAGCCAATTCTCGATGCGTTGTGATCGGCAAGCTTCCAGTAGCTATTCCAGTCGAGTTTTCCCGAATTATCGAACTCGGATCAAAAATTTCACCACTTTTTACGATTTCTCGATTTTGGTGATTTTCCCTAGTGGTACCCCTAGGGAAATCCGTAAAAATTCGTCGGAATCCGGCGAAGCCAATTCTCGATGCGTTGTGACCGGCAAGCTTCCAGTAGCTATTCCAGTCGAGTTTTCCCGAATTATCGAACTCGGATCAAAAATTTCACAACTTTTTACGATTTCTCGATTTTGGTGATTTTCCCTAGTGGTACCCCTAGGGAAATCCGTAAAAATTCGTCGGATTTCGACGAAGCCAATTCTCGATGCGTTGTGACCGGTAAGCTTCCAAGAGCTATTCCAGTCGAGTTTTCCCGAATTATTGGACTCGGATAAAAAATTTCACCACTTTTTACGATTTCTCGATTTTGGTGATTTTCCCTAGTGGTACCCCTAGGGAAATCCGTAAAAATTCGCCGGATTCCGGCGAAGCCAATTCTCGATGCATTGTGACCGGCAAGCTTCCAGTCGCTATTCCAGTCGAGTTTTCCCGAATTATCGGACCCGAATCAAAAATTTTACCACTTTTTACGATTTCTCGATTTTGGTGATTTTCCCTAGTGGTACCCCTAGGGAAATCCGTAAAAAATCGCCGGATTCCGGCGAAGCCAATTCTCGATGCGTTGTGACCGGCAAGCTTCCAGTAGCTATTCCAGTCGAGTTTTCCCGAATTATCGGACTCGGATCCAAAATTTCACCACTTTTTACGATTTCTCGATTTTGGTGATTTTTCCTAGTGGTACCCCTAGGGAAATCCGTAAAAATTCGTCGGATTCCGGCGAAGCCAATTCTCGTTGCGTTGTGACCGGCAAGCTTCCAGTAGCTATTCCAGTCGAGTTTTCCCGAATTATCGGACCCGGATCCAAAATTTCACCACTTTTTACGATTTCTCGATTTTGTTGATTTTCCATAGTGGTACCCCTAGGGAAATCCGTAAAAATTCGTCGGATTCCGGCGAAGCCAATTCTCGATGCGTTGTGACCGGCAAGCTTCCAGTAGCTATTCCAGTCGAGTTTTCCCTAATTATCGGACCCGGATCCAAAATTTCACCACTTTTTACGATTTCTCGATTTTGGTGATTTTCCCTAGTGGTACCCCCTAGGGAAATCCGTAAAAATTCGTCGGATTCCGGCGAAGCCAATTCTCGATGCGTTGTGACCGGCAAGCTTCCAGTAGCTATTCCAGCCGAGTTTTCCCGAATTATCGCACTCGGATCAAAAATTTCACCACTTTTTACGATTTCTCGATTTTGGTGATTTTCCCCAGTGGTACCCCCTAGGGAAATCCGTAAAAATTCGTCGGATTCCGGCGAAGCCAATTCTCGATGCGTTGTGACCGGCAAGCTTCCAGTAGCTATTCCAGTCGAGTTTTCCCGAATTATCGGACTCGGATCCAAAATTTCACCACTTTTTACGATTTCTCGATTTTGGTGATTTTTCCTAGTGGTACCCCCTAGGGAAATCCATAAAAATTCGTCGAATTCCGGCGAAGCCAATTCTCGATGCGTTGTGACCGGCAAGCTTCCAGTAGCTATTCCAGTCGAGTTTTCCCGAATTATCGCACTCGGATCCAAAATTTCACCACTTTTTACGATTTCTCGATTTTGGTGATTTTCCCTAGTGGTACCCCCTAGGGAAATCCGTAAAAATTCGTCGGATTCCGGCAAAGCCAATTCTCGATGCGTTGTGACCGGCAAGCTTCCAGTAGCTATTCCAGTCGAGTTTTCCCGAATTATCGGACTCGGATCCAAAATTTCACCACTTTTTACGATTTCTCGATTTTGGTGATTTTCCCTAGTGGTAACCCTCGGGAAATCCGTAAAAATTCGTCGGATTCCGGCAAAGCCAATTCTCGATGCGTTGTGACCGGCAAGCTTCCAGTAGCTATTCCAGTCGAGTTTTCCCGAATTATTGGACTCGGATAAAAAATTTCACCACTTTTTACGATTTCTCGATTTTGGTGATTTTCCCTAGTGGTACCCCTAGGGAAATCCGTAAAAATTCGCCGGATTCCGGCGAAGCCAATTCTCGATGCATTGTGACCGGCAAGCTTCCAGTAGCTATTCCAGTTGAGTTTTCCCGAATTATCGGACTCGGATCCAAAATTTCACCACTTTTTACGATTTCTCGATTTTGGTGATTTTCCCTAGTGGTACCCCTAGGGAAATCCGTAAAAATTCGTCGGATTCCGGCGAAGCCAATTCTCGATGCGTTGTGACCGGCAAGCTTCCAGTAGCTATTCCAGTCGAGTTTTCCAGAATTATCGGACTCGGATCCAAAATTTCACCACTTTTTACGATTTCTCGATTTTGGTGATTTTCCCTAGTGGTACCCCTAGGGAAATCCGTAAAAATTCGCCGGATTCCGGCGAAGCCAATTCTCGATGCATTGTGACCGGCAAGCTTCCAGTCGCTATTCCAGTCGAGTTTTCCCGAATTATCGGACCCGAATCAAAAATTTTACCACTTTTTACGATTTCTCGATTTTGGTGATTTTCCCTAGTGGTACCCCTAGGGAAATCCGTAAAAAATCGCCGGATTCCGGCGAAGCCAATTCTCGATGCGTTGTGACCGGCAAGCTTCCAGTAGCTATTCCAGTCGAGTTTTCCCGAATTATCGGACTCGGATCCAAAATTTCACCACTTTTTACGATTTCTCGATTTTGGTGATTTTTCCTAGTGGTACCCCTAGGGAAATCCGTAAAAATTCGTCGGATTCCGGCGAAGCCAATTCTCGTTGCGTTGTGACCGGCAAGCTTCCAGTAGCTATTCCAGTCGAGTTTTCCCGAATTATCGGACCCGGATCCAAAATTTCACCACTTTTTACGATTTCTCGATTTTGTTGATTTTCCATAGTGGTACCCCTAGGGAAATCCGTAAAAATTCGTCGGATTCCGGCGAAGCCAATTCTCGATGCGTTGTGACCGGCAAGCTTCCAGTAGCTATTCCAGTCGAGTTTTCCCTAATTATCGGACCCGGATCCAAAATTTCACCACTTTTTACGATTTCTCGATTTTGGTGATTTTCCTTAGTGGTACCCCCTAGGGAAATCCGTAAAAATTCGTCGGATTCCGGCGAAGCCAATTCTCGATGCGTTGTGACCGGCAAGCTTCCAGTAGCTATTCCAGCCGAGTTTTCCCGAATTATCGCACTCGGATCAAAAATTTCACCACTTTTTACGATTTCTCGATTTTGGTGATTTTCCCTAGTGGTACCCCCTAGGGAAATCCGTAAAAATTCGTCGGATTCCGGCGAAGCCAATTCTCGATGCGTTGTGACCGGCAAGCTTCCAGTAGCTATTCCAGTCGAGTTTTCCCGAATTATCGGACTCGGATCCAAAATTTCACCACTTTTTACGATTTCTCGATTTTGGTGATTTTTCCTAGTGGTACCCCCTAGGGAAATCCATAAAAATTCGTCGAATTCCGGCGAAGCCAATTCTCGATGCGTTGTGACCGGCAAGCTTCCAGTAGCTATTCCAGTCGAGTTTTCCCGAATTATCGCACTCGGATCCAAAATTTCACCACTTTTTACGATTTCTCGATTTTGGTGATTTTTCCTAGTGGTACCCCCTAGGGAAATCCGTAAAAATTCATCGGATTCCGGCAAAGCCAATTCTCGATGCGTTGTGACCGGCAAGCTTCCAGTAGCTATTCCAGTCGAGTTTTCCCGAATTATCGGACTCGGATCCAAAATTTCACCACTTTTTACGATTTCTCGATTTTGGTGATTTTCCCTAGTGGTAACCCTCGGGAAATCCGTAAAAATTCGTCGGATTCCGGCAAAGCCAATTCTCGATGCGTTGTGACCGGCAAGCTTCCAGTAGCTATTCCAGTCGAGTTTTCCCGAATTATTGGACTCGGATAAAAAATTTCACCACTTTTTACGATTTCTCGATTTTGGTGATTTTCCCTAGTGGGTACCCCTAGGGAAATCCGTAAAAATTCGCCGGATTCCGGCGAAGCCAATTCTCGATGCATTGTGACCGGCAAGCTTCCAGTAGCTATTCCAGTTGAGTTTTCCCGAATTATCGGACTCGGATCCAAAATTTCACCACTTTTTACGATTTCTCGATTTTGGTGATTTTCCCTAGTGGTACCCCTAGGGAAATCCGTAAAAATTCGTCGGATTCCGGCGAAGCCAATTCTCGATGCGTTGTGACCGGCAAGCTTCCAGTAGCTATTCCAGTCGAGTTTTCCAGAATTATCGGACTCGGATCCAAAATTTCACCACTTTTTACGATTTCTCGATTTTGGTGATTTTCCCTAGTGGTACCCCTAGGGAAATCCGTAAAAATTCGTCGGATTCCGGCGAAGCCAATTCTCGATGCGTTGTGACCGGCAAGCTTCCAGTAGCTATTCCAGTCGAGTTTTCCCGAATTATCGGACTCGGATCCAAAATTTCACCACTTTTTACGATTTCTCGATTTTGGTGATTTTTCCTAGTGGTACCCCTAGGGAAATCCGTAAAAATTCGTCGGATTCCGGCGAAGCCAATTCTCGTTGCGTTGTGACCGGCAAGCTTCCAGTAGCTATTCCAGTCGAGTTTTCCCGAATTATCGGACCCGGATCCAAAATTTCACCACTTTTTACGATTTCTCTCGATTTTGTTGATTTTCCCTAGTGGTACCCCTAGGGAAATCCGTAAAAATTCGTCGGATTCCGGCGAAGCCAATTCTCGATGCGTTGTGACCGGCAAGCTTCCAGTAGCTATTCCAGTCGATTTTTCCCGAATTATCGGACCCCGGATCCAAAATTTCACCACTTTTTACGATTTCTCGATTTTGGTGATTTTCCCTAGTGGTACCCCTAGGGAAATCCGTAAAAATTCGTCGGATTCCGGCAAAGCCAATTCTCGATGCGTTGTGACCGGCAAGCTTCCAGTAGCTATTCCAGTCGAGTTTTCCCGAATTATCGGACTCGGATCCAAAATTTCACCACTTTTTACGATTTCTCGATTTTGGTGATTTTCCCTAGTGGTACCCCTAGGGAAATCCGTAAAAATTCGTCGGATTCCGGCGAAGCCAATTCTCGATGCGTTGTGACCGGCAAGCTTCCAGTAGCTATTCCAGTCGAGTTTTCCAGAATTATCGGACTCGGATCCAAAATTTCACCACTTTTTACGATTTCTCGATTTTGGTGATTTTCCGTAGTGGTACCCCTAGGGAAATCCGTAAAAATTCGTCGGATTCCGGCGAAGCCAATTCTTGATGCGTTGTGACCGGCAAGCTTCCAGTAGCTATTACAGTCGAGTTTTCCCGAATTATCGGACCCGGATCCAAAATTTCACCACTTTTTACGATTTCTCGATTTTGGTGATTTTTCCTAGTGGTACCCCTAGGGAAATCCGTAAAAATTCGTCGGATTCCGGCGAAGCCAATTCTCGTTGCGTTGTGACCGGCAAGCTTCCAGTAGCTATTCCAGTCGAGTTTTCCCGAATTATCGGACCCGGATAAAAAATTTCACCACTTTTTACGATTTCTCGATTTTGGTGATTTTCCCTAGTGGTACCCCTAGGGAACTCCGTAAAAAATCGCCGGATTCCGGCGAAGCCAATTCTCGATGCGTTGTGACCGGCAAGCTTCCAGTAGCTATTCCAGTCGAGTTTTCCCGAATTATCGGACCCGGATCCAAAATTTCACCACTTTTTACGATTTCTCGATTTTGGTGATTTTCCCTAGTGGTACCCCTAGGGAAATCCGTAAAAATTCGTCGGATTCCGGCGAAGCCAATTCTCGATGCGTAGTGACCGGCAAGCTTCCAGTAGCTATTCCAGTCGAGTTTTCCCAAATTATCGGACTCGGATCCAAAATTTCACCACTTTTTACGATTTCTCGATTTTGGTGATTTTCCCTAGTGGTACCCCCTAGGGAAATCCGTAAAAATTCGTCGGATTCCGGCAAAGCCAATTCTCGATGCGTTGTGACCGGCAAGCTTCCAGTAGCTATTCCAGTCGAGTTTTCCCGAATTATCGGACTCGGATCCAAAATTTCACCACTTTTTACGATTTCTCGATTTTGGTGATTTTCCCTAGTGGTAACCCTTGGGAAATCCGTAAAAATTCGCCGGATTCCGGCGAAGCCAATTCTCGATGCGTTGTGACCGGCAAGCTTCCAGTAGCTATTCCAGTCGAGTTTTCCCGAATTATCGGACCCGGATAAAAAATTTCACCACTTTTTACGATTTCTCGATTTTGGTGATTTTCCCTAGTGGTACCCCTAGGAAAATCCGTAAAAAATCGCCGGATTCCGGCGAAGCCAATTCTAGATGCGTTGTGACCGGCAAGCTTCCAGTAGCTATTCCAGTCGAGTTTTCCCGAATTATCGGACCCGGATCCAAAATTTCACCACTTTTTACGATTTCTCGATTTTGGTGATTTTTCCTAGTGGTACCCCTAGGGAAATCCGTAAAAATTCGTCGGATTCCGGCGAAGCCAATTCTCGATGCGTTGTGACCGGCAAGCTTCCAGTAGCTATTCCAGTCGATTTTTCCCGAATTATCGGACTCGGATCCAAAATTTCACCACTTTTTACGATTTCTCGATTTTGGTGATTTTCCCTAGTGGTACCCCTCGGGAAATCCGTAAAAATTCGCCGGATTCCGGCGAAGCCAATTCTCGATGCGTTGTAACCGGCAAGCTTCCAGTAGCTATTCCAGTCGAGTTTTCCCGAATTATCGGACCCGGATAAAAAATTTCACCACTTTTTACGATTTCTCGATTTTGGTGATTTTCCCTAGTGGTACCCCTAGGGAACTCCGTAAAAAATCGCCGGATTCCGGCGAAGCCAATTCTCGATGCGTTGTGACCGGCAAGCTTCCAGTAGCTATTCCAGTCGAGTTTTCCCGAATTATCGGACCCGGATCCAAAATTTCACCACTTTTTACGATTTCTCGATTTTGGTGATTTTCCCTAGTGGTACCCCTAGGGAAATCCGTAAAAATTCGTCGGATTCCGGCGAAGCCAATTCTCGATGCGTAGTGACCGGCAAGCTTCCAGTAGCTATTCCAGTCGATTTTTCCCAAATTATCGGACTCGGATCCAAAATTTCACCACTTTTTACGATTTCTCGATTTTGGTGATTTTCCCTAGTGGTACCCCTAGGGAAATCCGTAAAAATTCGTCGGAATCCGGCGAAGCCAATTCTCGATGCGTTGTGACCGGCAAGCTTCCAGTAGCTATTCCAGCCGAGTTTTCCCGAATTATCGCACTCGGATCAAAAATTTCACCACTTTTTACGATTTCTCGATTTTGGTGATTTTCCCTAGTGGTACCCCCTAGGGAAATCCGTAAAAATTCGTCGGATTCCGGCAAAGCCAATTCTCGATGCGTTGTGACCGGCAAGCTTCCAGTAGCTATTCCAGTCGAGTTTTCCCGAATTATCGGACTCGGATCCAAAATTTCACCACTTTTTACGATTTCTCGATTTTGGTGATTTTCCCTAGTGGTAACCCTTGGGAAATCCGTAAAAATTCGCTGGATTCCGGCGAAGCCAATTCTCGATGCGTTGTGACCGGCAAGCTTCCAGTAGCTATTCCAGTCGAGTTTTCCCGAATTATCGGACCCGGATAAAAAATTTCACCACTTTTTACGATTTCTCGATTTTGGTGATTTTCCCTAGTGGTACCCCTAGGAAAATCCGTAAAAAATCGCCGGATTCCGGCGAAGCCAATTCTAGATGCGTTGTGACCGGCAAGCTTCCAGTAGCTATTCCAGTCGAGTTTTCCCGAATTATCGGACCCGGATCCAAAATTTCACCACTTTTTACGATTTCTCGATTTTGGTGATTTTTCCTAGTGGTACCCCTAGGGAAATCCGTAAAAATTCGTCGGATTTCGGCGAAGCCAATTCTCGATTCGTTGTGACCGGCAAGCTTCCAGTAGCTATTCCAGTCGATTTTTCCCGAATTATCGGACTCGGATCCAAAATTTCACCACTTTTTACGATTTCTCGATTTTGGTGATTTTCCATAGTGGTACCCCTAGGAAAATCCGTAAAAATTCGTCGGATTCCGGCGAAGCCAATTCTCGATGCGTTGTGACCGGCAAGCTTCCAGTAGCTATTCCAGTCGAGTTTTCCCGAATTATCGGACTCGGATCAAAAATTTCACCACTTTTTACGATTTCTCGATTTTGGTGATTTTTCCTAGTGGTACCCCCTAGGAAAATCCGTAAAAATACGTCGGATTCCGGCGAAGCCAATTCTCGATGCGTTGTGACCGGCAAGCTTCCAGTAGCTATTCCAGTCGAGTTTTCCCGAATTATCGCACTCGGATCCAAAATTTCACCACTTTTTACGATTTCTCGATTTTGGTGATTTTCCCTAGTGGTACCCCCTAGGGAAATCCGTAAAAATTCGTCGGATTCCGGCGAAGCCAATTCTCGATGCGTTGTGACCGGCAAGCTTCCAGTAGCTATTCCAGTCGAGTTTTCCCGAATTATCGGACTCGGATCCAAAATTTCACCACTTTTTACGATTTCTCGATTTTGGTGATTTTCCCTAGTGGTACCCCCTAGGGAAATCCGTAAAAATTCGTCGGATTCCGGCGAAGCCAATTCTCGATGCGTTGTGACCGGCAAGCTTCCAGTAGCTATTCCAGTCGAGTTTTCCCGAATTATCGGACTCGGATCCAAAATTTCACCACTTTTTATGATTTCTCGATTTTGGTGATTTTTCCTAGTGGTACCCCTAGGGAAATCCGTAAAAATTCGTCGGATTCCGGCGAAGCCAATTCTCGATGCGTTGTGACCGGCAAGCTTCCAGTAGCTATTCCAGTCGAGTTTTCCCGAATTATCGGACTCGGATCCAAAATTTCACTACTTTTTACGATTTTTCGATTTTGGTGATTTTTCCTAGTGGTACCCCTAGGGAAATCCGTAAAAATTCGTCGGATTCCGGCGAAGCCAATTCTCGATGCGTTGTGACCGGCAAGCTTCCAGTAGCTATTCCAGTCGATTTTTCCCGAATTATCGGACTCGGATCCAAAATTTCACCACTTTTTACGATTTCTCGATTTTGGTGATTTTCCATAGTGGTACCCCTAGGGAAATCCGTAAAAATTCGCCGGATTCCGGCGAAGCCAATTCTCGATGCCTTGTGACCGGCAAGCTTCCAGTAGCTATTCCAGTCGAGTTTTCCCAAATTATCGGACCCGGATCCAAAATTTCACCACTTTTTACGATTTCTCGATTTTGGTGATTTTCCCTAGTGGTACCCCTAGGGAAATCCGTAAAAATTCGTCGGATTCCGGCGAAGCCAATTCTCGATGCGTTGTGACCGGCAAGCTTCCAGTAGCTATTCCAGTCGAGTTTTCCCGAATTATCGGACCCGGATCCAAAATTTCACCACTTTTTACGATTTCTCGATTTTGGTGATTTTCCCTAGTGGTACCCCTAGGGAAATCCGTAAAAATTCGTCGGATTCCGGCGAAGCCAATTCTCGATGCGTAGTGACCGGCAAGCTTCCAGTAGCTATTCCAGTCGATTTTTCCCAAATTATCGGACTCGGATCCAAAATTTCACCACTTTTTACGATTTCTCGATTTTGGTGATTTTCCCTAGTGGTACCCCTAGGGAAATCCGTAAAAATTCGTCGGAATCCGGCGAAGCCAATTCTCGATGCGTTGTGACCGGCAAGCTTCCAGTAGCTATTCCAGCCGAGTTTTCCCGAATTATCGCACTCGGATCAAAAATTTCACCACTTTTTACGATTTCTCGATTTTGGTGATTTTCCTTAGTGGTACCCCCTAGGGAAATCCGTAAAAATTCGTCGGATTCCGGCAAAGCCAATTCTCGATGCGTTGTGACCGGCAAGCTTCCAGTAGCTATTCCAGTCGAGTTTTCCCGAATTATCGGACTCGGATCCAAAATTTCACCACTTTTTACGATTTCTCGATTTTGGTGATTTTCCCTAGTGGTAACCCTTGGGAAATCCGTAAAAATTCGCCGGATTCCGGCGAAGCCAATTCTCGATGCGTTGTGACCGGCAAGCTTCCTGTAGCTATTCCAGTCGAGTTTTCCCGAATTATCGGACCCGGATAAAAAATTTCACCACTTTTTACGATTTCTCGATTTTGGTGATTTTCCCTAGTGGTACCCCTAGGAAAATCCGTAAAAAATCGCCGGATTCCGGCGAAGCCAATTCTAGATGCGTTGTGACCGGCAAGCTTCCAGTAGCTATTCCAGTCGAGTTTTCCCGAATTATCGGACCCGGATCCAAAATTTCACCACTTTTTACGATTTCTCGATTTTGGTGATTTTTCCTAGTGGTACCCCTAGGGAAATCCGTAAAAATTCGTCGGATTCCGGCGAAGCCAATTCTCGATTCGTTGTGACCGGCAAGCTTCCAGTAGCTATTCCAGTCGATTTTTCCCGAATTATCGGACTCGGATCCAAAATTTCACCAATTTTTACGATTTCTCGATTTTGGTGATTTTCCATAGTGGTACCCCTAGGGAAATCCGTAAAAATTCGTCGGATTCCGGCGAAGCCAATTCTCGATGCGTTGTGACCGGCAAGCTTCCAGTAGCTATTCCAGTCGAGTTTTCCCGAATTATCGGACTCGGATCAAAAATTTCACCACTTTTTACGATTTCTCGATTTTGGTGATTTTTCCTAGTGGTACCCCCTAGGGAAATCCGTAAAAATACGTCGGATTCCGGCGAAGCCAATTCTCGATGCGTTGTGACCGGCAAGCTTCCAGTAGCTATTCCAGTCGAGTTTTCCCGAATTATCGCACTCGGATCCAAAATTTCACCACTTTTTACGATTTCTCGATTTTGGTGATTTTCCCTAGTGGTACCCCCTAGGGAAATCCGTAAAAATTCGTCGGATTCCGGCGAAGCCAATTCTCGATGCGTTGTGACCGGCAAGCTTCCAGTAGCTATTCCAGTCGAGTTTTCCCGAATTATCGGACTCGGATCCAAAATTTCACCACTTTTTACGATTTCTCGATTTTGGTGATTTTCCCTAGTGGTACCCCCTAGGGAAATCCGTAAAAATTCGTCGGATTCCGGCGAAGCCAATTCTCGATGCGTTGTGACCGGCAAGCTTCCAGTAGCTATTCCAGTCGAGTTTTCCCGAATTATCGGACTCGGATCCAAAATTTCACCACTTATTATGATTTCTCGATTTTGGTGATTTTTCCTAGTGGTACCCCTAGGGAAATCCGTAAAAATTCGTCGGATTCCGGCGAAGCCAATTCTCGATGCGTTGTGACCGGCAAGCTTCCAGTAGCTATTCCAGTCGAGTTTTCCCGAATTATCGGACTCGGATCCAAAATTTCACTACTTTTTACGATTTCTCGATTTTGGTGATTTTTCCTAGTGGTACCCCTAGGGAAATCCGTAAAAATTCGTCGGATTCCGGCGAAGCCAATTCTCGATGCGTTGTGACCGGCAAGCTTCCAGTAGCTATTCCAGTCGAGTTTTCCCGAATTATCGGACTCGGATCCAAAATTTCACCACTTTTTACGATTTCTCGATTTTGGTGATTTTCCATAGTGGTACCCCTAGGGAAATCCGTAAAAATTCGTCGGATTTCGGCGAAGCCAATTCTCGATGCCTTGTGACCGGCAAGCTTCCAGTAGCTATTCCAGTCGAGTTTTCCCAAATTATCGGACTCGGATCCAAAATTTCACCACTTTTTACGATTTCTCGATTTTGGTGATTTTCCCTAGTGGTACCCCTAGGGAAATCCGTAAAAATTCGTCGGATTCCGGCGAAGCCAATTCTTGATGCGTTGTGACCGGCAAGCTTCCAGTAGCTATTCCAGTCGAGTTTTCCCGAATTATCGGACTCGGATCCAAAATTTCACCACTTTTTACGATTTCTCGATTTTGGTGATTTTTCCTAGTGGTACCCCTAGGGAAATCCGTAAAAATTCGTCGGATTCCGGCAAAGCCAATTCTCGATGCGTTGTGACCGGCAAGCTTCCAGTAGCTATTCAAGTCGAGTTTTCCCGAATTTTCGGACTCGGATCCAAAATTTCACCACTTTTTACGATTTCTCGATTTTGGTGATTTTCCCTAGTGGTACCCCTAGGGAAATCCGTAAAAATTCGTCGGATTTCGACGAAACCAATTCTCGATGCGTTGTGACCGGTAAGCTTCCAAGAGCTATTCCAGTCGAGTTTTCCCGAATTATCGGATTCGGATAAAAAATTTCACCACTTTTTACGATTTCTCGATATTAGTGATTTTCCCTAGTGGTACCCCTAGCGAAATCCGTAAAAATTCGTCGGATTCCGATGAAGCCAATTCTCGATGCGTTGTGACCGGCAAGCTTCCAGTAGCTATTCCAGTCGAGTTTTCCCGAATTATTGAACTCGGATCAAAAATTTTACCACATTTTACGATTTCTCGATTTTGGTGATTTTCCCTAGGAAAATCCGTAAAAATTCGTCGTATTCAGACGAAGCCAATTCTTGATGCGTTGTGACCGGCAAGCTTCCAGTATCAATTCCAGTCGAGTTTTCCTGAATTATTGGACTCGGATCCAAAATTTCACCACTTTTTACGATTTCTCGATTTTGGTGATTTTCCCTAGTGGTACACCTGGGGAAATCCGTAAAAATTTGTCGTATTTTGACGAAGCCAATTCTCGATGCGTTGTGACAGGCAAGCTTCCAGTAGCTATTCCAGTCGAGTTTTTCCGAATTATCGGACTCGGATCACAAATTTCACCACTTTTTACGATTTCTCAATTTTGGTGATTTTCCCTAGTGGTACCCTTAGGGAAATCCGTAAAAATTCGTTGGATTCCGGCGAAGCCAATTCTCGATGCGTTGTGACCGGCAAGCTTCCAGTAGCTATTCCAGTCGAGTTTTCCCGAATTATCATACTCGAATCGAAAATTTAACCATTTTTTACAATTTCTCGATTTTTATGATTTTCCCTAGTGTTACCCCTAGGAAAATCCGTAAAAATTCGTCGGATTCCGACGAAGCCAATTCTCGATGCGTTGTGAGCGGCAAGCTTCCAGTAGCTATTCCAGTCGAGTTTTCCCGAATTATCGGACTCGGATCCAAAATTTCACCACTTTTTACGATTTCTCGATTTTGGTGATTTTCCCTAGTGGTACCCCTAGGAAAATCCGTAAAAATTAGTCGGATTCCAACGAAGCCAATTCTCGATGCGTTGTGACCGGCAAGCTTCCAGTAGCTATTCCAGTCGAGTTTTCCCGAATTATCGGACTCGGATCCAAAATTTCACCACTTTTTACGATTTCTCGATTTTGGTGATTTTCCCTAGGAAAATCCGTAAAAATTTGTCGGATTCCGACGAAGCCAAGTCTCGATGCGTTGTGACCGGCAAGCTTCCAGCAGCTATTCCAGTCGAGTTTTCCCGAATTATCGGACTCGAATCCAAAATTTCACCACTTTTTACGATTTCTCGATTTTGGTGATTTTCCCTAGTGGTACCCCTAGGGAAATCCGTAAAAATTCGTCGGATTCCGGCGAAGCCAATTCTCGATGCGTTGTGATCGGCAAGCTTCCAGTAGCTATTCCAGTCGAGTTTTCCCGAATTATCGAACTCGGATAAAAAATTTCACCACTTTTTACGATTTCTCGATTTTGGTGATTTTTTCTAGTGGTACCCCTAGGGAAATCCGTAAAAATTCGTCGGATTTCGACGAAACCAATTCTCGATGCGTTGTGACCGGTAAGCTTCCAAGAGCTATTCCAGTCGAGTTTTCCCGAATTATTGGACTCGGATAAAAAATTTCAGTGATTTTCCCTAGTGGTACCCCTAGCGAAATCCGTAAAAATTCGTCGGATTCCGACGAAGCCAATTCTCGATGCGTTGTGACCGGCAAGCTTCCAGTAGCTATTCCAGTCGAGTTTTCCCGAATTATTGAACTCGGATCAAAAATTTTACCACTTTTTATGATTTCTCGATTTTGGTGATTTTCCTTAGGGAAATTCGCAAAAATTCGTCGTATTTAGACGAAGCCAATTCTTGATACGTTGTGACCGGCAAGCTTCCAGTATCAATTCCAGTCGAGTTTTCCCGAATTATTGGACTCGGATCCAAAATTTCACCACTTTTTACGATTTCTCGATTTTGGTGATTTTCCCTAGTGGTACCCCTAGGGAAATCCGTAAAAAATCGCCGGATTCCGGCGAAGCCAATTCTCGATGCGTTGTGACCGGCAAGCTTCCAGTAGCTATTCCAGTCGAGTTTTCCCGAATTATCGGACTCGGATCCAAAATTTCACCACTTTTTACGATTTCTCGATTTTGGTGATTTTCCCTAGGAAAATCCGTAAAAATTTGTCGGATTCCGACGAAGCCAAGTCTCGATGCGTTGTGACCGGCAAGCTTCCAGCAGCTATTCCAGTCGAGTTTTCCCGAATTATCGGACTCGAATCCAAAATTTCACCACTTTTTACGATTTCTCGATTTTGGTGATTTTCCCTAGTGGTACCCCTAGGGAAATCCGTAAAAATTCGTCGGATTCCGGCGAAGCCAATTCTCGATGCGTTGTGATCGGCAAGCTTCCAGTAGCTATTCCAGTCGAGTTTTCCCGAATTATCGAACTCGGATAAAAAATTTCACCACTTTTTACGATTTCTCGATTTTGGTGATTTTTTCTAGTGGTACCCCTAGGGAAATCCGTAAAAATTCGTCGGATTTCGACGAAACCAATTCTCGATGCGTTGTGACCGGTAAGCTTCCAAGAGCTATTCCAGTCGAGTTTTCCCGAATTATTGGACTCGGATAAAAAATTTCAGTGATTTTCCCTAGTGGTACCCCTAGCGAAATCCGTAAAAATTCGTCGGATTCCGACGAAGCCAATTCTCGATGCGTTGTGACCGGCAAGCTTCCAGTAGCTATTCCAGTCGAGTTTTCCCGAATTATTGAACTCGGATCAAAAATTTTACCACTTTTTATGATTTCTCGATTTTGGTGATTTTCCTTAGGGAAATTCGCAAAAATTCGTCGTATTTAGACGAAGCCAATTCTTGATACGTTGTGACCGGCAAGCTTCCAGTATCAATTCCAGTCGAGTTTTCCCGAATTATTGGACTCGGATCCAAAATTTCACCACTTTTTACGATTTCTCGATTTTGGTGATTTTCCCTAGTGGTACCCCTAGGGAAATCCGTAAAAAATCGCCGGATTCCGGCGAAGCCAATTCTCGATGCGTTGTGACCGGCAAGCTTCCAGTAGCTATTCCAGTCGAGTTTTCCCGAATTATCGGACTCGGATCCAAAATTTCACCACTTTTTACGATTTCTCGATTTTGGTGATTTTCCCTAGTGGTATCCCTAGGGAAATCCGTAAAAATTCGTCGAATTCCGGCGAAGCCAATTCTCGATGCGTTGTGACCGGCAAGCTTCCAGTAGCTATTCCAGTCGAGTTTTCTCGAATTATCGGACCCGGATCCAATATTTCACCACTTTTTACGATTTCTCGATTTTGGTCATTTTCCCTAGTGGTACTCCTAGGAAAATCCATAAAAATTCATCGGATTCCGGCGAAGCCAATTCTCGATGCGTTGTGACCGGCAAGCTTCCAGTAGCTATTCCAGTCGAGTTTTCCCGAATTATCGGACTCGGATCCAAAATTTATCCACTTTTTAGGATTTCTCGATTTTGGTTATTTTTCCTAGTGGTACCCCTAGGGAAATCCGTAAAAATTCGTTGGATTCCGGCGAAGCCAATTCTCGTTGCGTTGTGACCGGCAAGCTTCCAGTAGCTATTCCAGTCGAGTTTTCCCGAATTATCGGACCCGGATCCAAAATTTCACCACTTTTTACGATTTCTCGATTTTGGTGATTTTCCCTAGTGGTACCCCTAGGGAAATCCGTAAAAATTCGTCGGATTCCGGCGAAGCCAATTCTCGATGCGTTGTGACCAGCAAGCTTCCAGTAGCTATTCCAGTCGAGTTTTCCCGAATTATCGGACCCGGAACCAAAATTTCACCACTTTTTACGATTTCTCGATTTTGGTGATTTTCCCTAGTGGTACCCCTAGGGAAATATGTAAAAATTCGCCGGATTCCGGCGAAGCCAATTCTCGATGCATTGTGACCGGCAAGCTTCCAGTCGCTATTCCAGTCGAGTTTTCCCGAATTATCGGACCTGAATCAAAAATTTTACCACTTTTTACGATTTCTCGATTTTGGTGATTTTCCCTAGTGGTACCCCTAGGGAAATCCGTAAAAAATCGCCGGATTCCGGCGAAGCCAATTCTCGATGCGTTGTGACCGGCAAGCTTCCAGTAGCTATTCCAGTCGAGTTTTCCCGAATTATCGGACTCGGATTCAAAATTTCACCACTTTTTACGATTTCTCGATTTTGGTGATTTTCTCTAGTGGTATCCCTAGGGAAATCCGTAAAAATTCGTCGAATTTCGGCGAATCCAATTCTCGATGCGTTGTGACCGGCAAGCTTACAGTAGCTATTCCAGTCGAGTTTTCTCGAATTATCGGACCCGGATCCAATATTTCACCACTTTTTACGATTTCTCGATTTTGGTGATTTTCCCTAGTGGTACCCCTAGGAAAATCCATAAAAATTCATCGGATTCCGGCGAAGCCAATTCTCGATGCGTTGTGACCGACAAGCTTCCAGTAGCTATTCCAGTCGAGTTTTCCAGAATTATCGGACTCGGATCCAAAATTTAACCACTTTTTACGATTTCTCGATTTTGGTTATTTTTCCTAGTGGTACCCCTAGGGAAATCCGTAAAAAATCGTTGGATTCCGGCGAAGCCAATTCTCGTTGCGTTGTGACCGGCAAGCTTCCAGTAGCTATTCCAGTCGAGTTTTCCCGAATTATCGGACCCGGATCCAAAATTTCACCACTTTTTACGATTTCTCGATTTTGGTGATTTTCCCTAGTGGTACCCCTAGGGAAATCCGTAAAAATTCGTCGGATTCCGGCGAAGCCAATTCTCGATGCGTTGTGACCAGCAAGCTTCCAGTAGCTATTCCAGTCGAGTTTTCCCGAATTATCGGACCCGGAACCAAAATTTCACCACTTTTTACGATTTCTCGATTTTGGTGATTTTCCCTAGTGGTACCCCTAGGGAAATCCGTAAAAATTCGCCGGATTCCGGCGAAGCCAATTCTCGATGCATTGTGACCGGCAAGCTTCCAGTCGCTATTCCAGTCGAGTTTTCCCGAATTATCGGACCCGAATCAAAAATTTTACCACTTTTTACGATTTTTCGATTTTGGTGATTTTCCCTAGTGGTACCCCTAGGGAAATCCGTAAAAAATCGCCGGATTCCGGCGAAGCCAATTCTCGATGCGTTGTGACCGGCAAGCTTCCAGTAGCTATTCCAGTCGAGTTTTCCCGAATTATCGGACTCGGATCCAAAATTTCACCACTTTTTACGATTTCTCGATTTTGGTGATTTTCCCTAGTGGTACCCCTAGGGAAATCCGTAAAAAATCGCCGAATTCCGGCGAATCCAATTCTCGATGCGTTGTGACCGGCAAGCTTCCAGTAGCTATTCCAGTCGAGTTTTTCCGAATTATCGGACTCGGATCACAAATTTCACCACTTTTTACGATTTCTCAATTTTGGTGATTTTCCCTAGTGGTACCCTTAGGGAAATCCGTAAAAATTCGTTGGATTCCGGCGAAGCCAATTCTCGATGCGTTGTGACCGGCAAGCTTCCAGTAGCTATTTCAGTCGAGTTTTCCCGAATTATCATACTCGAATCGAAAATTTCACCATTTTTTACAATTTCTCGATTTTTATGATTTTTCCTAGTGGTACCCCTAGGGAAATCCGTAAAAATTCGTTGGATTCCGGCGAAGCCAATTCTCGTTGCGTTGTGACCGGCAAGCTTCCAGTAGCTATTCCAGTCGAGTTTTCCCGAATTATCGGACCCGGATCCAAAATTTCACCACTTTTTACGATTTCTCGATTTTGGTGATTTTCCCTATTGGTACCCCTAGGGAAATCCGTAAAAATTCGTCGGATTCCGGCGAAGCCAATTCTCGATGCGTTGTGACCAGCAAGCTTCCAGTAGCTATTCCAGTCGAGTTTTCCCGAATTATCGGACCCGGAACCAAAATTTCACCACTTTTTACGATTTCTCGATTTTGGTGATTTTCCCTAGTGGTACCCCTAGGGAAATCTGTAAAAATTCGCCGGATTCCGGCGAAGCCAATTCTCGATGCATTGTGACCGGCAAGCTTCCAGTCGCTATTCCAGTCGAGTTTTCCCGAATTATCGGACCCGAATCAAAAATTTTACCACTTTTTACGATTTCTCGATTTTGGTGATTTTCCCTAGTGGTACCCCTAGGGAAATCCGTAAAAAATCGCAGGATTCCGGCGAAGCCAATTCTCGATGCGTTGTGACCGGCAAGCTTCCAGTAGCTATTCCAGTCGAGTTTTCCCGAATTATCGGACTCGGATTCAAAATTTCACCACTTTTTACGATTTCTCGATTTTGGTGATTTTCTCTAGTGGTATCCCTAGGGAAATCCGTAAAAATTCGTCGAATTCCGGCGAATCCAATTCTCGATGCGTTGTGACCGGCAAGCTTACAGTAGCTATTCCAGTCGAGTTTTCTCGAATTATCGGACCCGGATCCAATATTTCACCACTTTTTACGATTTCTCGATTTTGGTGATTTTCCCTAGTGGTACCCCTAGGAAAATCCATAAAAATTCATCGGATTCCGGCGAAGCCAATTCTCGATGCGTTGTGACCGACAAGCTTCCAGTAGCTATTCCAGTCGAGTTTTCCAGAATTATCGGACTCGGATCCAAAATTTAACCACTTTTTACGATTTCTCGATTTTGGTTATTTTTCCTAGTGGTACCCCTAGGGAAATCCGTAAAAAATCGTTGGATTCCGGCGAAGCCAATTCTCGTTGCGTTGTGACCGGCAAGCTTCCAGTAGCTATTCCAGTCGAGTTTTCCCGAATTATCGGACCCGGATCCAAAATTTCACCACTTTTTACGATTTCTCGATTTTGGTGATTTTCCCTAGTGGTACCCCTAGGGAAATCCGTAAAAATTCGTCGGATTCCGGCGAAGCCAATTCTCGATGCGTTGTGACCAGCAAGCTTCCAGTAGCTATTCCAGTCGAGTTTTCCCGAATTATCGGACCCGGAACCAAAATTTCACCACTTTTTACGATTTCTCGATTTTGGTGATTTTCCCTAGTGGTACCCCTAGGGAAATCCGTAAAAATTCGCCGGATTCCGGCGAAGCCAATTCTCGATGCATTGTGACCGGCAAGCTTCCAGTCGCTATTCCAGTCGAGTTTTCCCGAATTATCGGACCCGAATCAAAAATTTTACCACTTTTTACGATTTTTCGATTTTGGTGATTTTCCCTAGTGGTACCCCTAGGGAAATCCGTAAAAAATCGCCGGATTCCGGCGAAGCCAATTCTCGATGCGTTGTGACCGGCAAGCTTCCAGTAGCTATTCCAGTCGAGTTTTCCCGAATTATCGGACTCGGATCCAAAATTTCACCACTTTTTACGATTTCTCGATTTTGGTGATTTTTCCTAGTGGTACCCCCTAGGGAAATCCGTAAAAATTCGTCGGATTCCGGCGAAGCCAATTCTCGATGCGTTGTGACCGGCAAGCTTCCAATAGCTATTCCAGTCGATTTTTCCCGAATTATCGGACTCGGATCCAAAATTTCACCACTTTTTACGATTTCTCGATTTTGGTGATTTTCCCTAGTGGTACCCCTAGGGAAATCCGTAAAAATTCGTCGGATTCCGGCGAAGCCAATTCTCGATGCGTTGTGACCGGCAAGCTTCCAGTAGCTATTCCAGTCGAGTTTTTCCGAATTATCGGACTCGGATCACAAATTTCACCACTTTTTACGATTTCTCAATTTTGGTGATTTTCCCTAGTGGTACCCCTAGGGAAATCCGTAAAAATTCGTCGGATTCCGGCGAAGCCAATTCTCGATGCGTTGTGACCGGCAAGCTTCCAGTAGCTATTCCAGTCGAGTTTTCCCGAATTATCGGACTCGGATCCAAAATTTCACCACTTTTTACGATTTCTCGATTTTGGTGATTTTCCCTAGTGGTACCCCTAGGGAAATCCGTAAAAATTCGTCGGAATTCTCGATGCGTTGTGACCGGCAAGCTTCCAGTAGCTAATTCAGTCGAGTTTTCCCGAATTATCGGACCCGGATCCAAAATTTCACCACTTTTTACGATTTCTCGATTTTGGTGATTTTTCCTAGTGGTACCCCTAGGGAAATCCGTAAAAATTCGTCGGATTCCGGCAAAGCCAATTCTCGATGCGTTGTGACCGGCAAGCTTCCAGTAGCTATTCCAGTCGAGTTTTCCCGAATTATCGGACTCGGATCCAAAATTTCACCACTTTTTACGATTTCTCGATTTTGGTGATTTTCCCTAGTGGTACCCCTAGGGAAATCCGTAAAAATTCGTCGGATTCCGGCGAAGCCAATTCTCGATGCGTTGTGACCGGCAAGCTTCCAGTAGCTATTCCAGTCAAGTTTTCCCGAATTATCGAACTCGGATCCAAAATTTCACCACTTTTTACGATTTCTCGATTTTGGTGATTTTCCCTAGTGGTACCCCTAGGGAAATCCGTAAAAATTCGTCGGATTCCGGCGAAACCAATTCTCGATGCGTTGTGACCGGCAAGCTTCCAGTAGCTATTCCAGTCGAGTTTTCCCGAATTATCGAACTCGGATCAAAAATTTCACCACTTTTTACGATTTCCCGATTTTGGTGATTTTCCCTAGTGGTACCCCTAGGGAAATCCGTAAACATTCGTCGAATTCCGGCGAAGCCAATTCTCGATGCGTTGTGACCGGCAAGCTTCCAGTATCTATTCCAGTTGAGTTTTCCCGAATTATCGGACTCGGATCCAAAATTTCACCACTTTTTACGATTTCTCGATTTTGGTGATTATCCCTAGTGGTACCCCTAGGGAAATCCGTAAAAATTCGTCGGAATTCTCGATGCGTTGTGACCGGCAAGCTTCCAGTAGCTATTCCAGTCGAGTTTTCCCGAATTAGCGGACTCGGATCCAAAATTTCACCACTTTTTACGATTTCTCGATTTTGGTGATTTTTCCTAGTGGTACCCCTAGGGAAATCCGTAAAAATTCGTCGGATTCCGGCAAAGCCAATTCTCGATGCGTTGTGACCGGCAAGCTTCCAGTAGCTATTCCAGTCGAGTTTTCCCGAATTATCGGACTCGGATCCAAAATTTCACCACTTTTTACGATTTCTCGATTTTGGTGATTTTCCCTAGTGGTACCCCTAGGGAAATCCGTAAAAATTCGTCGGATTTCGACGAAACCAATTCTCGATGCGTTGTGACCGGTAAGCTTCCAAGAGCTATTCCAGTCGAGTTTTCCCGAATTATCGGATTCGGATAAAAAATTTCACCACTTTTTACGATTTCTCGATTTTAGTGATTTTCCCTAGTGGTACCCCTAGCGAAATCCGTAAAAATTCGTCGGATTCCGATGAATCCAATTCTCGATGTGTTGTGACCGGCAAGCTTCCAGTAGCTATTCCAGTCGAGTTTTCCCGAATTATTGAACTCGGATAAAAAATTTTACCACATTTTACGATTTCTCGATTTTGGTGATTTTCCCTAGGAAAATCCGTAAAAATTCGTCGTATTCAGACGAAGCCAATTCTTGATGCGTTGTGACCGGCAAGCTTCCAGTATCAATTCCAGTCGAGTTTTCCCGAATTATTGGACTCGGATCCAAAATTTCACCACTTTTTACGATTTCTCGATTTTGGTGATTTTCCCTAGTGGTACACCTGGGGAAATCCGTAAAAATTCGTCGTATTTCGACGAAGCCAATTCTCGATGCGTTGTGACCGGCAAGCTTCCAGTAGCTATTCCAGTCGAGTTTTTCCGAATTATCGGACTCGGATCACAAATTTCACCACTTTTTACGATTTCTCAATTTTGGTGATTTTCCCTAGTGGTACCCTTAGGGAAATCCGTAAAAATTCGTTGGATTCCGGCGAAGCCAATTCTCGATGCGTTGTGACCGGCAAGCTTCCAGTAGCTATTCCAGTCGAGTTTTCCCGAATTATCATACTCGAATCGAAAATTTCACCATTTTTTACAATTTCTCGATTTTTATGATTTTCCCTAGTGTTACCCCTAGGAAAATCCGTAAAAATTCGTCGGATTCCGACGAAGCCAATTCTCGATGCGTTGTGAGCGGCAAGCTTCCAGTAGCTATTCCAGTCGAGTTTTCCCGAATTATCGGACTCGGATCCAAAATTTCACCACTTTTTACGATTTCTCGATTTTGGTGATTTTCCCTAGTGGTACCCCTAGAAAAATCCGTAAAAATTAGTCGGATTCAACGAAGCCAATTCTCGATGCGTTGTGACCGGCAAGCTTCCAGTAGCTATTCCAGTCGAGTTTTCCCGAATTATCGGACTCGGATCCAAAATTTCACCACTTTTTACGATTTCTCGATTTTGGTGATTTTCCCTAGGAAAATCCGTAAAAATTTGTCGGATTCCGACGAAGCCAAGTCTCGATGCGTTGTGACCGGCAAGCTTCCAGCAGCTATTCCAGTCGAGTTTTCCCGAATTATCGGACTCGGATCCAAAATTTCACCACTTTTAACGATTTCTCGATTTTGGTGATTTTCCCTAGTGGTACCCCTAGGGAAATCCGTAAAAATTTGTCGGATTCCGGCGAAGCCAATTCTCGATGCGTTGTGATCGGCAAGCTTCCAGTAGCTATTCCAGTCGAGTTTTCCCGAATTATCGAACTCGGATCAAAAATTTCACCACTTTTTACGATTTTTCGATTTTGGTGATTTTCCATAGTGGTACCCCTAGGGAAATCCGTAAAAATTCGTCGGATTTCGACGAAAACAATTCTCGATGCGTTGTGACCGGTAAGCTTCCAGTAGCTATTCCAGTCAAGTTTTCCCGAATTATCGGACCCGGATCCAAAATTTCACCACTTTTTACGATATCTCGATTTTGGTGATTTTCCCTAGTGGTACCCCTAGCGAAATCCGTAAAAATTCGTCGGATTCCGACGAAACCAATTCTCGATGCGTTGTGACCGGCAAGCTTCCAGTAGCTATTCCAGTCGATTTTTCCCGAATTATCGGACCCGGATCCAAAATTTCACCACTTTTTACGATTTCTCGATTTTGGTGATTTTCCCTAGTGGTACCCCTAGGGAAATCCGTAAAAATTCGTCGGATTCCGGCAAAGCCAATTCTCGATGCGTTGTGACCGGCAAGCTTCCAGTAGCTATTCCAGTCGAGTTTTCCCGAATTATCGGACTCGGATCCAAAATTTCACCACTTTTTACGATTTCTCGATTTTGGTGATTTTCCCTAGTGGTACCCCTAGTGAAATCCGTAAAAATTCGTCGGATTCCGGCGAAGCCAATTCTCGATGCGTTGTGACCGGCAAGATTCCAGTAGCTATTCCAGTCGAGTTTTCCAGAATTATCGGACTCGGATCCAAAATTTCACCACTTTTTACGATTTCTCGATTTTGGTGATTTTCCCTAGTGGTACCCCTAGGGAAATCCGTAAAAATTCGTCGGATTCCGGCGAAGCCAATTCTCGATGCGTTGTGACCGGCAAGCTTTCAGTAGCTATTACAGTCGAGTTTTCCCGAATTATCGGACCCGGATCCAAAATTTCACCACTTTTTACGATTTCTCGATTTTGGTGATTTTTCCTAGTGGTACCCCTAGGGAAATCCGTAAAAATTCGTCGGATTCCGGCGAAGCCAATTCTCGTTGCGTTGTGACCGGCAAGCTTCCAGTAGCTATTCCAGTCGAGTTTTCCCGAATTATCGGACCCGGATCCAAAATTTCACCACTTTTTACGATTTCTCGATTTTGTTGATTTTCCCTAGTGGTACCCCTAGGGAAATCCGTAAAAATTCGTCGGATTCCGGCGAAGCCAATTCTCGATGCGTTGTGACCGGCAAGCTTCCAGTAGCTATTCCAGTCGAGTTTTCCCGAATTATCGGACCCGGAACCAAAATTTCACCACTTTTTACGATTTCTCGATTTTGGTGATTTTCCCTAGTGGTACCCCTCGGGAAATCCGTAAAAATTCGCCGGATTCCGGCGAAGCCAATTCTCGATGCGTTGTGACCGGCAAGCTTCCAGTAGCTATTCCAGTCGAGTTTTCCCGAATTATCGGACCCGGATAAAAAATTTCACCAATTTTTACGATTTCTCGATTTTGGTGATTTTCCCTAGTGGTACCCCTAGGGAAATCCGTAAAAATTTGTCGGATTCCGGCGAAGCCAATTCTCGATGCGTTGTGACCGGCAAGCTTCCAGTAGCTATTCCAGTCGATTTTTCCCGAATTATCGGACTCGGATCCAAAATTTCACCACTTTTTACGATTTCTCGATTTTGGTGATTTTCCCTAGTGGTACCCCTAGGGAAATCCGTAAAAATTCGTCGGATTCCGGCGAAGCCAATTCTCGATGCGTTGTGACCGGCAAGCTTCCAGTAGCTATTCCAGTCGAGTTTTTCCGAATTATCGGACTCGGATCACAAATTTCACCACTTTTTACGATTTCTCAATTTTGGTGATTTTCCCTAGTGGTACCCTTAGGGAAATCCGTAAAAATTCGTTGGATTCCGGCGAAGCCAATTCTCGATGCGTTGTGACCGGCAAGCTTCCAGTAGCTATTTCAGTCGAGTTTTCCCGAATTATCATACTCGAATCGAAAATTTCACCATTTTTTACAATTTCTCGATTTTTATGATTTTCCCTAGTGTTACCCCTAGGAAAATCCGTAAAAATTCGTCGGATTCCGACGAAACCAATTCTCGATGCGTTGTGAGCGGCAAGCTTCCAGTAGCTATTCCAGTCGAGTTTTTCCGAATTATCGGACTCGGATCCAAAATTTCACCACTTTTTACGATTTCTCGATTTTGGTGATTTTCCCTAGTGGTACCCCTAGGAAAATCCGTAAAAATTAGTCGGATTCCAACGAAGCCAATTCTCGATGCGTTGTGACCGGCAAGCTTCCAGTAGCTATTCCAATCGAGTTTTCCCGAATTATCGGACTCAGATCCAAAATTTCACCACTTTTTACGATTTCTCGATTTTGGTGATTTTCCCTAGGAAAATCCGTAAAAATTTGTCGGATTCCGACGAAGCCAAGTCTCGATGCGTTGTGACCGGCAAGCTTCCAGCAGCTATTCCAGTCGAGTTTTCCCGAATTATCGGACTCGGATCCAAAATTTCACCACTTTTTACGATTTCTCGATTTTGGTGATTTTCCCTAGTGGTACCCCTAGGGAAATCCGTAAAAATTCGTCGGATTCCGGCGAAGCCAATTCTCGATGCGTTGTGATCGGCAAGCTTCCAGTAGCTATTCCAGTCGAGTTTTCCCGAATTATCGAACTCGGATCAAAAATTTCACCACTTTTTACGATTTCTCGATTTTGGTGATTTTCCCTAGTGGTACCCCTAGGGAAATCCGTAAAAATTCGTCGGATTTCGACGAAACCAATTCTCGATGCGTTGTGACCGGCAAGCTTCCAGTAGCTATTCCAGTCGAGTTTTCCCGAATTATTGAACTCGGATCAAAAATTTTACCACTTTTTATGATTTCTCGATTTTGGTGATTTTCCCTAGGGAAATTCGCAAAAATTCGTCATATTCAGACGAAGCCAATTCTTGATACGTTGTGACCGGCAAGCTTCCAGTATCAATTTCAGTCGAGTTTTCCCGAATTATTGGACTCGGATCCAAAATTTCACCACTTTTTACGATTTCTCGATTTTGGTGATTTTTCCTAGTGGTACCCCTAGGGAAATCCGTAAAAATTCGTCGGATTCCGGCGAAGCCAATTCTCGATGCGTTGTGACCGGCAAGCTTCCAGTAGCTATTCCAGTCGAGTTTTCCCGAATTATCGGACTCGGATCCAAAATTTCACCACTTTTTGCGATTTTTCGAATTTGGTGATTTTCCCTAGTGGTAGGGAAATCCGTAAAAATTCGTCGGATTCCGGCGAAGCCAATTCTCGATGCGTTGTGACCGGCAAGCTTACAGTAGCTATTCCAGTCGAGTTTTCCCGAATTATCGGACTCGGATCCAAAATTTCACCACTTTTTACGATTTCTCGATTTTGGTGATTTTCCCTAGTGGTACCCCCTAGGGAAATCCGTAAAAATTCGTCGGATTCCGGCGAAGCCAATTCTCGATGCGTTGTGACCGGCAAGCTTCCAGTAGCTATTCCAGTCGAGTTTTCCCGAATTATCGGACTCGGATCCAAAATTTCACCACTTTTTACGATTTCTCGATTTTGGTGATTTTCCCTAGGAAAATCCGTAAAAATTTGTCGGATTCCGACGAAGCCAAGTCTCGATGCGTTGTGACCGGCAAGCTTCCAGCAGCTATTCCAGTCGAGTTTTCCCGAATTATCGGACTCGGATCCAAAATTTCACCACTTTTTATGATTTCTCGATTTTGGTGATTTTCCCTAGTGGTACCCCCTAGGGAAATCCGTAAAAATTCGTCGGATTCCGGCAAAGCCAATTCTCGATGCGTTGTGACCGGCAAGCTTCCAGTAGCTATTCCAGTCGAGTTTTCCCGAATTATCGGACTCGGATCCAAAATTTCACCACTTTTTACGATTTCTCGATTTTGGTGATTTTCCCTAGTGGTACCCCTAGGGAAATCCGTAAAAATTCGTCGGATTTCGACGAAACCAATTCTCGATGCGTTGTGACCGGTAAGCTTCCAAGAGCTATTCCAGTCGAGTTTTCCCGAATTATTGGACTCGGATAAAAAATTTCACCACTTTTTACGATTTCTCAATTTTAGTGATTTTCCGTAGTGGTACCCCTAGCGAAATCCGTAAAAATTCGTCGGATTCCGACGAAGCCAATTCTCGATGCGTTGTGACCGGCAAGCTTCCAGTAGCTATTCCAGTCGAGTTTTCCCGAATTATCGGACTCGGATCCAAAATTTCACCACTTTTTACGATTTCTCGATTTTGGTGATTTTCCCTAGTGGTACCCCTAGAAAAATCCGTAAAAATTAGTCGGATTCAACGAAGCCAATTCTCGATGCGTTGTGACCGGCAAGCTTCCAGTAGCTATTCCAGTCGAGTTTTCCCGAATTATCGGACTCGGATCCAAAATTTCACCACTTTTTACGATTTCTCGATTTTGGTGATTTTTCCTAGGGAAATTCGCAAAAATTCGTCGTATTCAGACGAAGCCAATTCTTGATACGTTGTGACCGGCAAGCTTCCAGTATCAATTTCAGTCGAGTTTTCCCGAATTATTGGACTCGGATCAAAAATTTCACCACTTTTTACGATTTCTCGATTTTGGTGATTTTCCCTAGTGGTACCCCTAGGGAAATCCGTAAAAATTCGTCGGATTCCGGCGAAGCCAATTCTCGATGCGTTGTGACCGGCAAGCTTCCAGTAGCTATTCCAGTTGAGTTTTCCCGAATTATCGGACTCGGATCCAAAATTTCACCACTTTTTACGATTTTTCGATTTTGGTGATTTTCCCTAGTGGTACCCCTAGGGAAATCCGTAAAAATTCGTCGGATTCCGGCGAAGCCAATTCTCGATGCGTTGTGACCGGCAAGCTTACAGTAGCTATTCCAGTCGAGTTTTCCCGAATTATCGGACTCGGATCCAAAATTTCACCACTTTTTACGATTTCTCGATTTTGGTGATTTTCCCTAGTGGTACCCCCTAGGGAAATCCGTAAAAATTCGTCGGATTCCGGTGAAGCCAATTGTCGATGCGTTGTGACCGGCAAGCTTCCAGTAGCTATTCCAGTCGAGTTTTCCCGAATTATCGGACTCGGATCCAAAATTTCACCACTTTTTACGATTTCTCGATTTTGGTGATTTTCCCTAGTGGTACCCCCTAGGGAAATCCGTAAAAATTCGTCGGATTCCGGCGAAGCCAATTCTCGATGCGTTGTGACCGACAAGCTTCCAGTAGCTATTCCAGTCGAGTTTTCCCGAATTATCGGACTCGGATCCAAAATTTCACCACTTTTTACGATTTCTCGATTTTGTTGATTTTCCCTAGTGGTACCCCCTAGGGAAATCCGTAAAAATTCGTCGGATTCCGGCAAAGCCAATTCTCGATGCGTTGTGACCGGCAAGCTTCCAGTAGCTATTCCAGTCGAGTTTTCCCGAATTATCGGACTCGGATCCAAAATTTCACCACTTTTTACGATTTCTCGATTTTGGTGATTTTTCCTAGTGGTACCCCCTAGGGAAATCCGTAAAAATTCGTCGGATTCCGGCGAAGCCAATTCTCGATGCGTTGTGACCGACAAGCTTCCAGTAGCTATTCCAGTCGAGTTTTCCCGAAATATCGGACTCGGATCCAAAATTTCACCACTTTTTACGATTTCTCGATTTTGGTGATTTTCCCTAGTGGTACCCCCTAGGGAAATCCGTAAAAATTCGTCGGATTCCGGCAAAGCCAATTCTCGATGCGTTGTGACCGGCAAGCTTCCAGTAGCTATTCCAGTCGAGTTTTCCCGAATTATCGGACTCGGATCCAAAATTTCACCACTTTTTACGATTTCTCGATTTTGGTGATTTTTCCTAGTGGTACCCCTAGGAAAATCCGTAAAAATTCGTCGGATTTCGACGAAACCAATTCTCGATGCGTTGTGACCGGTAAGCTTCCAAGAGCTATTCCAGTCGAGTTTTCCCGAATTATTGGACTCGGATAAAAAATTTCACCACTTTTTACGATTTCTCAATTTTAGTGATTTTCCCTAGTGGTACCCCTAGCGAAATCCGTAAAAATTCGTCGGATTCCGACGAAGCCAATTCTCGATGCATTGTGACCGACAAGCTTCCAGTAGCTATTCCAGTCGAGTTTTCCCGAATTATTGAACTCGGATCAAAAATTTTACCACTTTTTATGATTTCTCGATTTTGGTGATTTTCCCTAGGGAAATTCGCAAAAATTCGTCGTATTCAGACGAAGCCAATTCTTGATACGTTGTGACCGGCAAGCTTCCAGTATCAATTCCAGTCGAGTTTTCCCAAATTATTGGACTCGGATCCAAAATTTCACCAATTTTTACGATTTCTCGATTTTGGTGATTTTCCCTAGTGGTACCCCTAGGGAAATCCGTAAAAATTCGTCGGATTCCGGCGAAGCCAATTCTCGATGCGTTGTGACCGGCAAACTTCCAGTAGCTATTCCAGTCGAGTTTTCCCGAATTATCGGACTCGGATCTAAAATTTCACCACTTTTTACGATTTCTCGATTTTGGTGATTTTCCCTAGTGGTACCCCTAGGGAAATCCGTAAAAATTCGTCGGATTCCGGCGAAGCCAATTCTCGATGCGTTGTGACCGGCAAGCTTACAGTAGCTATTCCAGTCGAGTTTTCCCGAATTATCGGACTCGGATCCAAAATTTCTCCACTTTTTACGATTTCTCGATTTTGGTGATTTTCCCTAGTGGTATCCCCTAGGAAAATCCGTAAAAATTCGTCGGATTCCGGCGAAGCCAATTCTCGATGCGCTGTGACCGGCAAGCTTCCAGTAGCTATTCCAGTCGAGTTTTCCCGAATTATCGGACTCGGATCCAAAATTTCACCACTTTTTACGATTTCTCGATTTTGGTGATTTTCCCTAGTTGTACTCCCTAGGGAAATCCGTAAAAATTCGTCGGATTCCGGCGAAGCCAATTCTCGAGGCGTTGTGACCGACAAGCTTCCAGTAGCTATTCCAGTCGAGTTTTCCCGAATTATCGGACTCGGATCCAAAATTTCACCACTTTTTACGATTTCTCGATTTTGGTGATTTTCCCTAGTGGTACCCCCTAGGGAAATCCGTAAAAATTCGTCGGATTCCGGCAAAGCCAATTCTCGATGCGTTGTGACCGGCAAGCTTCCAGTAGCTATTCCAGTCGAGTTTTCCCGAATTATCGGACTCGGATCCAAAATTTCACCACTTTTTACGATTTCTCGATTTTGGTGATTTTTCCTAGTGGTACCCCCTAGGGAAATCCGTAAAAATTCGTCGGATTCCGGCGAAGCCAATTCTCGATGCGTTGTGACCGACAAGCTTCCAGTAGCTATTCCAGTCGAGTTTTCCCGAAATATCGGACTCGGATCCAAAATTTCACCACTTTTTACGATTTCTCGATTTTGGTGATTTTCCCTAGTGGTACCCCCTAGGGAAATCCGTAAAAATTCGTCGGATTCCGGCAAAGCCAATTCTCGATGCGTTGTGACCGGCAAGCTTCCAGTAGCTATTCCAGTCGAGTTTTCCCGAATTATCGGACTCGGATCCAAAATTTCACCACTTTTTACGATTTCTCGATTTTGGTGATTTTCCCTAGTGGTACCCCTAGGAAAATCCGTAAAAATTCGTCGGATTCCGACGAAGCCAATTCTCGATGCATTGTGACCGACAAGCTTCCAGTAGCTATTCCAGTCGAGTTTTCCCGAATTATTGAACTCGGATCAAAAATTTTACCACTTTTTATGATTTCTCGATTTTGGTGATTTTCCCTAGGGAAATTCGCAAAAATTCGTCGTATTCAGACGAAGCCAATTCTTGATACGTTGTGACCGGCAAGCTTCCAGTATCAATTCCAGTCGAGTTTTCCCAAATTATTGGACTCGGATCCAAAATTTCACCAATTTTTACGATTTCTCGATTTTGGTGATTTTCCCTAGTGGTACCCCTAGGGAAATCCGTAAAAATTCGTCGGATTCCGGCGAAGCCAATTCTCGATGCGTTGTGACCGGCAAACTTCCAGTAGCTATTCCAGTCGAGTTTTCCCGAATTATCGGACTCGGATCTAAAATTTCACCACTTTTTACGATTTCTCGATTTTGGTGATTTTCCCTAGTGGTACCCCTAGGGAAATCCGTAAAAATTCGTCGGATTCCGGCGAAGCCAATTCTCGATGCGTTGTGACCGGCAAGCTTACAGTAGCTATTCCAGTCGAGTTTTCCCGAATTATCGGACTCGGATCCAAAATTTCTCCACTTTTTACGATTTCTCGATTTTGGTGATTTTCCCTAGTGGTATCCCCTAGGAAAATCCGTAAAAATTCGTCGGATTCCGGCGAAGCCAATTCTCGATGCGTTGTGACCGGCAAGCTTCCAGTAGCTATTCCAGTCGAGTTTTCCCGAATTATCGGACTCGGATCCAAAATTTCACCACTTTTTACGATTTCTCGATTTTGGTGATTTTCCCTAGTTGTACCCCCTAGGGAAATCCGTAAAAATTCGTCGGATTCTGGCGAAGCCAATTCTCGATGCGTTGTGACCGGCAAGCTTCTAGTAGCTATTCCAGTCGAGTTTTCCCGAATTATCGGACTCGGATCCAAAATTTCACCACTTTTTACGATTTCTCGATTTTGGTGATTTTCCCTAGTGGTACCCTTTAGGGAAATCCGTAAAAATTCGTCGGATTCCGGCAAAGCCAATTCTCGATGCGTTGTGACCGGCAAGCTTCCAGTAGCTATTCCAGTCGAGTTTTCCCGAATTATCGGACTCGGATCCAAAATTTCACCACTTTTTACGATTTCTCGATTTTGGTGATTTTCCCTAGTGGTACCCCTAGGGAAATCCGTAAAAATTCGTCGGATTCCGGCGAAGCCAATTCTCGATGCGTTGTGACCGGCAAGCTTCCAGTAGCTATTCCAGTCGATTTTTCCCGAATTATCGGACTCGGATCCAAAATTTCACCACTTTTTACGATTTCTCGATTTTGGTGATTTTCCATAGTGGTACCCCTAGGGAAATCCGTAAAAATTCGTCGGATTCCGGCGAAGCCAATTCTCGATGCGTTGTGACCGGAAAGCTTACAGTAGCTATTCCAGTCGATTTTTCCCGAATTATCGGACTCGGATCCAAAATTTCACCACTTTTTACGATTTCTCGATTTTGGTGATTTTCCCTAGTGGTACCCCTAGGGAAATCCGTAAAAAATCGCCGGATTCCGGCGAAGCCAATTCTCGATGCGTTGTGACCGGCAAGCTTCCAGTAGCTATTCCAGTCGATTTTTCCCGAATTATCGGACCCGGATCCAAAATTTCACCACTTTTTACGATTTCTCGATTTTGGTGATTTTCCCTAGTGGTACCCCTAGGGAAATCCGTAAAAATTCGTCGGATTCCGGCGAAGCCAATTCTCGATGCGTTGTGACCGGCAAGCTTCCAGTAGCTATTCCAGTCGATTTTTCCCGAATTATCGGACTCGGATCCAAAATTTCACCACTTTTTACGATTTCTCGATTTTGGTGATTTTCCCTAGTGGTACCCCTAGGGAAATCCGTAAAAAATCGCCGGATTCCGGCGAAGCCAATTCTCGATGCGTTGTGACCGGCAAGCTTCCAGTAGCTATTCCAGTCGAGTTTTCCCGAATTATCGGACCCGGATCCAAAATTTCACCACTTTTTACGATTTCTCGATTTTGGTGATTTTCCCTAGTGGTACCCCTAGGGAAATCCGTAAAAATTCGTCGGATTCCGGCGAAGCCAATTCTCGATGCGTTGTGACCGGCAAGCTTCCAGTAGCTATTCCAGTCGATTTTTCCCGAATTATCGGACTCGGATCCAAAATTTCACCACTTTTTACGATTTCTCGATTTTGGTGATTTTCCATAGTGGTACCCCTAGGGAAATCCGTAAAAATTCGTCGGATTCCGGCGAAGCCAATTCTCGATGCGTTGTGACCGGCAAGCTTCCAGTAGCTATTCCAGTCGAGTTTTCCCGAATTATCGGACCCGGATCCAAAATTTCACCACTTTTTACGATTTCTCGATTTTGGTGATTTTCCCTAGTGGTACCCCTAGGGAAATCCGTAAAAATTCGTCGGATTCCGGCGAAGCCAATTCTCGATGCGTTGTGACCGGCAAGCTTCCAGTAGCTATTCCAGTCGATTTTTCCCGAATTATCGGACTCGGATCCAAAATTTCACCACTTTTTACGATTTCTCGATTTTGGTGATTTTCCATAGTGGTACCCCTAGGGAAATCCGTAAAAATTCATCGGATTCCGGCGAAGCCAATTCTCGATGCGTTGTGACCGGAAAGCTTCCAGTAGCTATTCCAGTCGAGTTTTCCCGAATTATCGGACTCGGATCCAAAATTTCACCACTTTTTACGATTTCTCGATTTTGGTGATTTTCCCTAGTGGTACCCCTAGGGAAATCCGTAAAAATTCGTCGGATTCCGGCGAAACCAATTCTCGATGCGTTGTGACCGGCAAGCTTCCAGTAGCTATTCCAGTCGAGTTTTCCCGAATTATCGGACCCGGAACCAAAATTTCACCACTTTTTACGATTTCTCGATTTTGGTGATTTTCCCTAGTGGTACCCCTAGGGAAATCCGTAAAAATTCGTCGGATTCCGGCGAAGCCAATTCTCGATGCGTTGTGACCGGCAAGCTTCCAGTAGCTATTCCAGTCGATTTTTCCCGAATTATCGGACTCGGATCCAAAATTTCACCACTTTTTACGATTTCTCGATTTTGGTGATTTTCCCTAGTGGTACCCCTAGGGAAATCCGTAAAAATTCGTCGGATTCCGGCGAAACCAATTCTCGATGCGTTGTGACCGGCAAGCTTCCAGTAGCTATTCCAGTCGAGTTTTCCCGAATTATCGGACCCGGATAAAAAATTTCACCACTTTTTACGATTTCTCGATTTTGGTGATTTTCCCTAGTGGTACCCCTAGGGAAATCCGTAAAAATTTGTCGGATTCCGGCGAAGCCAATTCTCGATGCGTTGTGACCGGCAAGCTTCCAGTAGCTATTCCAGTCGATTTTTCCCGAATTATCGGACTCGGATCCAAAATTTCACCACTTTTTACGATTTCTCGATTTTGGTGATTTTCCCTAGTGGTACCCCTAGGGAAATCCGTAAAAATTCGTCGGATTCCGGCGAAGCCAATTCTCGATGCGTTGTGACCGGCAAGCTTCCTGTAGCTATTCCAGTCGAGGTTTTCCGAATTATCGGACTCGGATCACAAATTTCACCACTTTTTACGATTTCTCAATTTTGGTGATTTTCCCTAGTGGTACCCTTAGGGAAATCCGTAAAAATTCGTTGGATTCCGGCGAAGCCAATTCTCGATGCGTTGTGACCGGCAAGCTTCCAGTAGCTATTTCAGTCGAGTTTTCCCGAATTATCATACTCGAATCGAAAATTTCACCATTTTTTACAATTTCTCGATTTTTATGATTTTCCCTAGTGTTACCCCTAGGAAAATCCGTAAAAATTCGTCGGATTCCGACGAAGCCAATTCTCGATGCGTTGTGAGCGGCAAGCTTCCAGTAGCTATTCCAGTCGAGTTTTTCCGAATTATCGGACTCGGATCCAAAATTTCACCACTTTTTACGATTTCTCGATTTTTGTGATTTTCCCTAGTGGTACCCCTAGGAAAATCCGTAAAAATTAGTCGGATTCCAACGAAGCCAATTCTCGATGCGTTGTGACCGGCAAGCTTCCAGTAGCTATTCCAGTCGAGTTTTCCCGAATTATCGGACTCAGATCCAAAATTTCACCACTTTTTACGATTTCTCGATTTTGGTGATTTTCCCTAGGAAAATCCGTAAAAATTTGTCGGATTCCGACGAAGCCAAGTCTCGATGCGTTGTGACCGGCAAGCTTCCAGCAGCTATTCCAGTCGAGTTTTCCCGAATTATCGGACTCGGATTATCGGACTCGGATCCAAAATTTCACCACTTTTTACGATTTCTCGATTTTGGTGATTTTCCCTAGTGGTACCCCTAGGGAAATCCGTAAAAATTCGTCGGATTCCGGCGAAGCCAATTCTCGATGCGTTGTGATCGGCAAGCTTCCAGTAGCTATTCCAGTCGAGTTTTCCCGAATTATCGAACTCGGATCAAAAATTTCACCACTTTTTACGATTTCTCGATTTTGGTGATTTTCCCTAGTGGTACCCCTAGGGAAATCCGTAAAAATTCGTCGGATTTGGACGAAACCAATTCTCGATGCGTTGTGACCGGTAAGCTTCCAAGAGCTATTCCAATCGAGTTTTCCCGAATTATTGGACTCGGATAAAAAATTTCACCACTTTTTACGATTTCTCAATTTTAGTGATTTTCCCTAGTGGTACCCCTAGCGAAATCCGTAAAAATTCGTCGGATTCCGACGAAGCCAATTCTCGATGCGTTGTGACCGGCAAGCTTCCAGTAGCTATTCCAGTCGAGTTTTCCCGAATTATCGGACCCGGATAAAAAATTTCACCACTTTTTACGATTTCTCGATTTTGGTGATTTTCCCTAGTGGTACCCCTAGGGAAATCCGTAAAAAATCGCCGGATTCCGGCGAAGCCAATTCTCGATGCGTTGTGACCGGCAAGCTTCCAGTAGCTATTCCAGTCGAGTTTTCCCGAATTATCGGACCCGGATCCAAAATTTCACCACTTTTTACGATTTCTCGATTTTGGTGATTTTCCCTAGTGGTACCCCTAGGGAAATCCGTAAAAATTCGTCGGATTCCGGCGAAGCCAATTCTCGATGCGTTGTGACCGGCAAGCTTCCAGTAGCTATTCCAGTCGATTTTTCCCGAATTATCGGACTCGGATCCAAAATTTCACCACTTTTTACGATTTCTCGATTTTGGTGATTTTCCATAGTGGTACCCCTAGGGAAATCCGTAAAAATTCGTCGGATTCCGGCGAAGCCAATTCTCGATGCGTTGTGACCGGCAAGCTTCCAGTAGCTATTCCAGTCGAGTTTTCCCGAATTATCGGACTCGGATCCAAAATTTCACCACTTTTTACGATTTCTCGATTTTGGTGATTTTCCCTAGTGGTACCCCCTAGGAAAATCCGTAAAAATTCGTCGGATTCCGGCGAAGCCAATTCTCGATGCGTTGTGACCGGCAAGCTTCCAGTAGCTATTCCAGTCGAGTTTTCCCGAATTATCGGACCCGGAACCAAAATTTCACCACTTTTTACGATTTCTCGATTTTGGTGATTTTCCCTAGTGGTACCCCTAGGGAAATCCGTAAAAATTCGCCGGATTCCGGCGAAGCCAATTCTCGATGCATTGTGACCGGCAAGCTTCCAGTCGCTATTCCAGTCGAGTTTTCCCGAATTATCGGACCCGAATCAAAAATTTTACCACTTTTTACGATTTCTCGATTTTGGTGATTTTCCCTAGTGGTACCCCTAGGGAAATCCGTAAAAAATCGCCGGATTCCGGCGAAGCCAATTCTCGATGCGTTGTGACCGGCAAGCTTCCAGTAGCTATTCCAGTCGAGTTTTCCCGAATTATCGGACCCGGATCCAAAATTTTACCACTTTTTACGATATCTCGATTTTGGTGATTTTCCCTAGTGGTACCCCTAGGGAAATCCGTAAAAATTCGTCGGATTCCGGCGAAGCCAATTCTCGATGCGTTGTGACCGGCAAGCTTCCAGTAGCTATTCCAGTCGATTTTTCCCGAATTATCGGACTCGGATCCAAAATTTCACCACTTTTTACGATTTCTCGATTTTGGTGATTTTCCCTAGTGGTACCCCTAGGGAAATCCGTAAAAATTCGTCGGATTCCGGCGAAACCAATTCTCGATGCGTTGTGACCGGCAAGCTTCCAGTAGCTATTCCAGTCGAGTTTTCCCGAATTATCGGACCCGGATAAAAAATTTCACCACTTTTTACGATTTCTCGATTTTGGTGATTTTCCCTAGTGGTACCCCTAGGGAAATCCGTAAAAATTTGTCGGATTCCGGCGAAGCCAATTCTCGATGCGTTGTGACCGGCAAGCTTCCAGTAGCTATTCCAGTCGATTTTTCCCGAATTATCGGACTCGGATCCAAAATTTCACCACTTTTTACGATTTCTCGATTTTGGTGATTTTCCCTAGTGGTACCCCTAGGGAAATCCGTAAAAATTCGTCGGATTCCGGCGAAGCCAATTCTCGATGCGTTGTGACCGGCAAGCTTCCTGTAGCTATTCCAGTCGAGGTTTTCCGAATTATCGGACTCGGATCACAAATTTCACCACTTTTTACGATTTCTCAATTTTGGTGATTTTCCCTAGTGGTACCCTTAGGGAAATCCGTAAAAATTCGTTGGATTCCGGCGAAGCCAATTCTCGATGCGTTGTGACCGGCAAGCTTCCAGTAGCTATTTCAGTCGAGTTTTCCCGAATTATCATACTCGAATCGAAAATTTCACCATTTTTTACAATTTCTCGATTTTTATGATTTTCCCTAGTGTTACCCCTAGGAAAATCCGTAAAAATTCGTCGGATTCCGACGAAGCCAATTCTCGATGCGTTGTGAGCGGCAAGCTTCCAGTAGCTATTCCAGTCGAGTTTTTCCGAATTATCGGACTCGGATCCAAAATTTCACCACTTTTTACGATTTCTCGATTTTTGTGATTTTCCCTAGTGGTACCCCTAGGAAAATCCGTAAAAATTAGTCGGATTCCAACGAAGCCAATTCTCGATGCGTTGTGACCGGCAAGCTTCCAGTAGCTATTCCAGTCGAGTTTTCCCGAATTATCGGACTCAGATCCAAAATTTCACCACTTTTTACGATTTCTCGATTTTGGTGATTTTCCCTAGGAAAATCCGTAAAAATTTGTCGGATTCCGACGAAGCCAAGTCTCGATGCGTTGTGACCGGCAAGCTTCCAGCAGCTATTCCAGTCGAGTTTTCCCGAATTATCGGACTCGGATTATCGGACTCGGATCCAAAATTTCACCACTTTTTACGATTTCTCGATTTTGGTGATTTTCCCTAGTGGTACCCCTAGGGAAATCCGTAAAAATTCGTCGGATTCCGGCGAAGCCAATTCTCGATGCGTTGTGATCGGCAAGCTTCCAGTAGCTATTCCAGTCGAGTTTTCCCGAATTATCGAACTCGGATCAAAAATTTCACCACTTTTTACGATTTCTCGATTTTGGTGATTTTCCCTAGTGGTACCCCTAGGGAAATCCGTAAAAATTCGTCGGATTTGGACGAAACCAATTCTCGATGCGTTGTGACCGGTAAGCTTCCAAGAGCTATTCCAATCGAGTTTTCCCGAATTATTGGACTCGGATAAAAAATTTCACCACTTTTTACGATTTCTCAATTTTAGTGATTTTCCCTAGTGGTACCCCTAGCGAAATCCGTAAAAATTCGTCGGATTCCGACGAAGCCAATTCTCGATGCGTTGTGACCGGCAAGCTTCCAGTAGCTATTCCAGTCGAGTTTTCCCGAATTATCGGACCCGGATAAAAAATTTCACCACTTTTTACGATTTCTCGATTTTGGTGATTTTCCCTAGTGGTACCCCTAGGGAAATCCGTAAAAAATCGCCGGATTCCGGCGAAGCCAATTCTCGATGCGTTGTGACCGGCAAGCTTCCAGTAGCTATTCCAGTCGAGTTTTCCCGAATTATCGGACCCGGATCCAAAATTTCACCACTTTTTACGATTTCTCGATTTTGGTGATTTTCCCTAGTGGTACCCCTAGGGAAATCCGTAAAAATTCGTCGGATTCCGGCGAAGCCAATTCTCGATGCGTTGTGACCGGCAAGCTTCCAGTAGCTATTCCAGTCGATTTTTCCCGAATTATCGGACTCGGATCCAAAATTTCACCACTTTTTACGATTTCTCGATTTTGGTGATTTTCCATAGTGGTACCCCTAGGGAAATCCGTAAAAATTCGTCGGATTCCGGCGAAGCCAATTCTCGATGCGTTGTGACCGGCAAGCTTCCAGTAGCTATTCCAGTCGAGTTTTCCCGAATTATCGGACTCGGATCCAAAATTTCACCACTTTTTACGATTTCTCGATTTTGGTGATTTTCCCTAGTGGTACCCCCTAGGAAAATCCGTAAAAATTCGTCGGATTCCGGCGAAGCCAATTCTCGATGCGTTGTGACCGGCAAGCTTCCAGTAGCTATTCCAGTCGAGTTTTCCCGAATTATCGGACCCGGAACCAAAATTTCACCACTTTTTACGATTTCTCGATTTTGGTGATTTTCCCTAGTGGTACCCCTAGGGAAATCCGTAAAAATTCGCCGGATTCCGGCGAAGCCAATTCTCGATGCATTGTGACCGGCAAGCTTCCAGTCGCTATTCCAGTCGAGTTTTCCCGAATTATCGGACCCGAATCAAAAATTTTACCACTTTTTACGATTTCTCGATTTTGGTGATTTTCCCTAGTGGTACCCCTAGGGAAATCCGTAAAAAATCGCCGGATTCCGGCGAAGCCAATTCTCGATGCGTTGTGACCGGCAAGCTTCCAGTAGCTATTCCAGTCGAGTTTTCCCGAATTATCGGACCCGGATCCAAAATTTTACCACTTTTTACGATATCTCGATTTTGGTGATTTTCCCTAGTGGTACCCCTAGGGAAATCCGTAAAAATTCGTCGGATTCCGGCGAAGCCAATTCTCGATGCGTTGTGACCGGCAAGCTTCCAGTAGCTATTCCAGTCGATTTTTCCCGAATTATCGGACCCGGATCCAAAATTTCACCACTTTTTACGATTTCTCGATTTTGGTGATTTTCCCTAGTGGTACCCCTAGGGAAATCCGTAAAAATTCGTCGGATTCCGGCAAAGCCAATTCTCGATGCGTTGTGACCGGCAAGCTTCCAGTAGCTATTCCAGTCGAGTTTTCCCGAATTATCGGACTCGGATCCAAAATTTCACCACTTTTTACGATTTCTCGATTTGGTGATTTTCCCTAGTGGTACCCCTAGGAAAATCCGTAAAAATTCGTCGGATTCCGGCGAAGCCAATTCTCGATGCGTTGTGACCGGCAAGATTCCAGTAGCTATTCCAGTCGAGTTTTCCCGAATTATCGGACCCGGAACCAAAATTTCACCACTTTTTACGATTTCTCGATTTTTGTGATTTTCCCTAGTGGTACCCCTAGGGAAATCCGTAAAAATTCGTCGGATTCCGGCGAAGCCAATTCTCGATGCGTTGTGACCGGCAAGCTTTCAGTAGCTATTACAGTCGAGTTTTCCCGAATTATCGGACCCGGATCCAAAATTTCACCACTTTTTACGATTTCTCGATTTTGGTGATTTTCCCTAGTGGTACCCCTAGGGAAATCCGTAAAAATTCGTCGGATTCCGGCGAAGCCAATTCTCGATGCATTGTGACCGGCAAGCTTCCAGTAGCTATTCCAGTCGAGTTTTCCCGAATTATCGGACCCGGATCCAAAATTTCACCACTTTTTACGATATCTCGATTTTGGTGATTTTCCCTAGTGGTACCCCTAGGGAAATCCGTAAAAATTCGTCGGATTCCGGCGAAGCCAATTCTCGATGCGTTGTGACCGGCAAGCTTCCAGTAGCTATTCCAGTCGAGTTTTCCCGAATTATCGGACCCGGAACCAAAATTTCACCACTTTTTACGATTTCTCGATTTTGGTGATTTTCCCTAGTGGTACCCCTCGGGAAATCCGTAAAAATTCGCCGGATTCCGGCGAAGCCAATTCTCGATGCGTTGTGACCGGCAAGCTTCCAGTAGCTATTTCAGTCGAGTTTTCCCGAATTATCGGACCCGGATAAAAAATTTCACCACTTTTTGCGGTTTCTCGATTTTGGTGATTTTCCCTAGTGGTACCCCTAGGGAAATCCGTAAAAATTTGTCGGATTCCGGCGAAGCCAATTCTCGATGCGTTGTGACCTGCAAGCTTCCAGTAGCTATTCCAGTCGATTTTTCCCGAATTATCGGACTCGGATCCAAAATTTCACCACTTTTTACGATTTCTCGATTTTGGTGATTTTCCCTAGTGGTACCCCTAGGGAAATCCGTAAAAATTCGTCGGATTCCGGCGAAGCCAATTCTCGATGCGTTGTGACCGGCAAGCTTCCAGTAGCTATTCCAGTCGAGTTTTCCCGAATTATCGGACTCAGATCCAAAATTTCACCACTTTTTACGATTTCTCGATTTTGATGATTTTTCCTAGTGGTACCCCCTAGGGAAATCCGTAAAAATTCGTCGGATTCCGGCGAAGCCAATTCTCGATGCGTTGTGACCGACAAGCTTCCAGTAGCTATTCCAGTCGAGTTTTCCCGAATTATCGCACTCGGATCCAAAATTTCACCACTTTTTACGATTTCTCGATTTTGGTGATTTTCCCTAGTGGTACCCCCTAGGGAAATCCGTAAAAATTCGTCGGATTCCGGCGAAGCCAATTCTCGATGCGTTGTGACCGGCAAGCTTCCAGTAGCTATTCCAGTCGAGTTTTTCCGAATTATCGGACTCGGATCCAAAATTTCACCACTTTTTACGATTTCTCGATTTTGGTGATTTTCCCTAGTGGTACCCCCTAGGGAAATCCGTAAAAATTCGTCGACTTCCGGCGAAGCCAATTCTCGATGCGTTGTGACCGGCAAGCTTCCAGTAGCTATTCCAGTCGAGTTTTCCCGAATTATCGCACTCGGATCCAAAATTTCACCACTTTTTACGATTTCTCGATTTTAGTGATTTTCCCTAGTGGTACCCCCTAGGGAAATCCGTAAAAATTCGTCGGATTTCGGCAAAGCCAATTCTCGATGCGTTGTGACCGGCAAGCTTCCAGTAGCTATTCCAGTCGAGTTTTCCCGAATTATCGGACCCGGATCCAAAATTTCACCACTTTTTACGATTTCTCGATTTTGGTGATTTTCCCTAGTGGTACCCCCTCGGTAAATCCGTAAAAATTCGTCGGATTCCGGCGAAGCCAATTCTCGATGCGTTGTGACCGGCAAGCTTCCAGTAGCTATTCCAGTCGAGTTTTCCCGAATTATCGGACTCGGATCCAAAATTTCACCACTTTTTACGATTTCTCGATTTTGGTGATTTTCCCTAGTGGTACCCCTAGGGAAATCAGTAAAAAATCGCCGGATTCCGGCGAAGCCAATTCTCGATGCGTTGTGACCCGGCAAGCTTCCAGTAGCTATTCCAGTCGATTTTTCCCGAATTATCGGACTCGGATCCAAAATTTCACCACTTTTTACGATTTCTCGATTTTGGTGATTTTCCCTAGTGGTACCCCTAGGAAAATCCGTAAAAATTCGTCGGATTCCGGCGAAGCCAATTCTCGATGCGTTGTGACCGGCAAGCTTCCAGTAGCTATTCCAGTTGAGTTTTCCCGAATTATCGGACTCGGATCCAAAATTTCACCACTTTTAACGATTTCTCGATTTTGGTGATTTTCCCTAGTGGTACCCCTAGGGAAATCCGTAAAAAGTCGTCGGAATCCTCGATGCGTTTTGACCGGCAAGCTTCCAGTAGCTATTCCAGTCGAGTTTTCCCGAATTATCGGACTCGGATCCAAAATTTCACCACTTTTTACGATTTCTCGATTTTGGTGATTTTCCCTAGTGGTACCCCTAGGAAAATCCGTAAAAATTCGTCGGATTCCGGCGAAGCCAATTCTCGATGCGTTGTGACCGGCAAGCTTCCAGTAGCTATTCCAGTCGAGTTTTCCCGAATTATCGGACTCGGATCCAAAATTTCACTTTACGATTTCTCGATTTTGGTGATTTTCCCTAGTGGTACCCCTAGGGAAATCCGTAAAAATTCGTCGGATTCCGGCGAAGCCAATTCTCGATGCGTTGTGACCGGCAAGCTTTCAGTAGCTATTCCAGTCGAGTTTTCCCGAATTATCGGACTCGGATCCAAAATTTCACCACTTTTTACGATTTCTCGATTTTGGTGATTTTCCCTAGTGGTACCCCTAGGGAAATCCGTAAAAATTCGTCGGATTCCGGCGAAGCCAATTCTCGATGCGTTGTGACCGGCAAGCTTCCAGTAGCTATTCCAGTCGAGTTTTCCCGAATTATCGGACTCGGATCCAAAATTTCACCACTTTTTACGATTTCTCGATTTTTGTGATTTTCCCTAGTGGTACCCCTAGGGAAATCCGTAAAAATTCGTCGGATTCCGGCGAAGCCAATTCTCGATGCGTTGTGACCGGCAAGCTTCTAGTAGCTATTCCAGTCGAGTTTTCCCGAATTATCGGACTCGGATCCAAAATTTCACCACTTTTTACGATTCCTCGATTTTGGTGATTTTTCCTAGTGGTACCCATAGGGAAATCCGTAAAAATTCGTCGGATTCCGGCGAAGCCAATTCTCGATGCGTTGTGACCGGTAAGCTTCCAGTAGCTATTCCAGTCGAGTTTTCCCGAATTATCGGACTCGGATCCAACGTAAAAATTCGTCGGATTCCGGCGAAGCCAATTCTCGATGCGTTGTGACCGGCAAGCTTCCAGTAGCTATTCCAGTCGAGTTTTCCCGAATTATCGGACTCGGATCCAAAATTTCACCACTTTTTACGATTTCTCGATTTTGGTGATTTTCCCTAGTGGTACCCCTAGGGAAATCCGTAAAATTTCGTCGAATTCCGGCGAAGCCAATTCTCGATGCGTTGTGACCGGCAAGCTTCCAGTAGCTATTCCAGTCGAGTTTTCCAGAATTATCGGACTCGGATACAAAATTTCACCACTTTTTACGATTCCTCGATTTTGGTGATTTTCCCTAGTGGTACCCCTAGGGAAATCCGTAAAAATTCGTCGGAATTCTCGATGCGTTGTGACCGGCAAGCTTCCAGTAGCTATTCCAGTCGAGTTTTCCCGAATTATCGGACTCGGATCCAAAATTTCACCACTTTTTAAGATTTTTCGATTTTGGTGATTTTCCCTAGTGGTACCCCTAGGAAAATCCGGGGGGTAAAAATTCGTCGGATTCCGGCGAAGCCAATTCTCGATGCGTTGTGACCGGCAAGCTTCCAGTAGCTATTCCAGTCGAGTTTTCCCGAATTATCGGACTCGGATCCAAAATTTCACCACTTTTTACGATTTCTCGATTTTGGTGATTTTCCCTAGTGGTACCCCTAGGAAAATCCGTAAAAATTCGTCGGATTCCGGCGAAGCCAATTCTCGATGCGTTGTGACCGGCAAGCTTCTAGTAGCTATTCCAGTCGAGTTTTCCCGAATTATCGGACTCGGATCCAAAATTTCACCACTTTTTACGATTCCTCGATTTTGGTGATTTTCCCTAGTGGTACCCCTAGGGAAATCCGTAAAAATTCGTCGGATTCCGGCGAAGCCAATTCTTGATGCGTTGTGACCGGCAAGCTTCCAGTAGCTATTCCAGTCGAGTTTTCCCGAATTATCGGACTCGGATCCAAAATTTCACCACTTTTTACGATTTCTCGATTTTAGTGATTTTCCCTAGTGGTACCCCTAGGAAAATCCGTAAAAATTCGTCGGATTCCGGCGAAGCCAATTCTCGATGCGTTGTGACCGGCAAGCTTCCAGTAGCTATTCCAGTCGAGTTTTCCCGAATTATCGGACTCGGATCCAAAATTTCACCACTTTTTACGATTTCTCGATTTTGGTGATTTTCCCTAGTGGTACCCCTAGGAAAATCCGTAAAAATTCGTCGGATTCCGGCGAAGCCAATTCTCGATGCGTTGTGACCGGCAAGCTTCTAGTAGCTATTCCAGTCGAGTTTTCCCGAATTATCGGACTCGGATCCAAAATTTCACCACTTTTTACGATTTCTCGATTTTAGTGATTTTCCCTAGTGGTACCCCTAGGGAAATCCGTAAAAATTCGTCGGATTCCAGCGAAGCAAATTCTCGATGCGTTGTGACCGGCAAGCTTCCAGTAGCTATTCCAGTCGAGTTTTCCCGAATTATCGGACTCGGATCCAAAATTTCACCACTTTTTACGATTTCTCGATTTTGGTGATTTTCCCTAGTGGTACCCCTAGGGAAATCCGTAAAAATTCGTCGGATTCCGGCGAAGCCAATTCTCGATGCGTTGTGACCGGCAAGCTTCCAGTAGCTATTCCAGTCGAGTTTTCCCGAATTATCGGACTCGGATCCAAAATTTCACCACTTTTTACGATTTCTCGATTTTGGTGATTTTCCCTAGTGGTACCCCTAGGGAAATCCGTAAAAATTCGTCGGATTCCGGCGAAGCCAATTCTCGATGCGTTGTGACCGGCAAGCTTCTAGTAGCTATTCCAGTCGAGTTTTCCCGAATTATCGGACTCGGATCCAAAATTTCACCACTTTTTACGATTTCTCGATTTTGGTGATTTTCCCTAGTGGTACCCCTAGGGAAATCCGTAAAAATTCGTCGGAGTCCGGCGAAGCCAATTCTCGATGCGTTGTGACCGGCAAGCTTCTAGTAGCTATTCCAGTCGAGTTTTCCCGAATTATCGGACTCGGATCCAAAATTTCACCACTTTTTACGATTCCTCGATTTTGGTGATTTTCCCTAGTGGTACCCCTAGGGAAATCCGTAAAAATTTATCGGATTCCGGCGAAGCCAATTCTCGATGCGTTGTGACCGGCAAGCTTCCAGTAGCTATTCCAGTCGAGTTTTCCCGAATTATCGGACTCGGATCCAAAATTTCACCACTTTTTACGATTTCTCGATTTTAGTGATTTTCCCTAGTGGTACCCCTAGGAAAATCCGTAAAAATTCGTCGGATTCCGGCGAAGCCAATTCTCGATGCGTTGTGACCGGCAAGCTTCCAGTAGCTATTCCAGTCGAGTTTTCCCGAATTATCGGACTCGGATCCAAAATTTCACCACTTTTTACGATTTCTCGATTTTGGTGATTTTCCCTAGTGGTACCCCTAGGGAAATCCGTAAAAATTCGTCGGATTCCGGCGAAGCCAATTCTCGATGCGTTGTGACCGGAAAGCTTCCAGTAGCTATTGCAGTCGAGTTTTCCCGAATTATCGGACTCGGATCCAAAATTTCACCACTTTTTAAGATTTCTCTATTTTGGTGATTTTCCCTAGTGGTACCCCTAGGGAAATCCGTAAAAATTCGTCGGATTCCGGCGAAGCCAATTCTCGATGCGTTGTGACCGGCAAGCTTCCAGTAGCTATTCCAGTCGAGTTTTCCCGAATTATCGGACTCGGATCCAAAATTTCACCACTTTTTACGATTTCTCGATTTTAGTGATTTTCCCTAGTGGTACCCCTAGGGAAATCCGTAAAAATTCGTCGGATTCCGGCGAAGCCAATTCTCGAAGCGTTGTGACCGGCAAGCTTCCAGTAGCAATTCCAGTCGAGTTTTCCCGAATTATCGGACTCGGATCCAAAATTTCACCACTTTTTACGATTTCTCGATTTTGGTGATTTTCCCTAGTGGTACCCCTAGGGAAATCCGTAAAAATTCGTCGGATTCCGGCGAAACCAATTCTCGATGCGTTGTGACCGGCAAGCTTCCAGTAGCTATTCCAGTCGGGTTTTCCCGAATTATCGGACTCGGATCCAAAATTTCACCACTTTTTACGATTTCTCGATTTTTGTGATTTTTCCTAGTGGTACCCCTAGGGAAATCCGTAAAAATTCGTCGGATTCCGGCGAAGCCAATTCTCGATGCGTTGTGACCGGCAAGCTTCCAGTAGCTATTCCAGTCGAGTTTTCCCGAATTATCGGACTCGGATCCAAAATTTCACCACTTTTTACGATTTCTCGATTTTGGTGATTTTCCCTAGTGGTACCCCTAGGGAAATCCGTAAAAATTCGTCGGATTCCGGCGAAGCCAATTCTCGATGCGTTGTGACCGGCAAGCTTCCAGTAGCTATTCCAGTCGAGTTTTCCCGAATTATCGGACTCGGATCCAAAATTTCACCACTTTTTACGATTTCTCGATTTTGGTGATTTTCCCTTGTGGTACCCCTAGGGAAATCCGCAAAAATTCGTCGGATTCCGGCGAAGCCAATTCTCGATGCGTTGTGACCGGCAAGCTTCCAGTAGCTATTCCAGTCGAGTTTTCCCGAATTATCGGACACGGATCCAAAATTTCACCACTTTTTACGATTTCTCGATTTTGGTGATTTTCCCTAGCGGTACCCCTAGGGAAATCCGTAAAAATTCGTCGATTTTCGGCGAAGCCAATTCTCGATGAGTTGTGACCGGCAAGCTTCATTAGCTATTCCAGTCGAGTTTTCCCGAATTATCGTACTCGGATCAAAAATTTCACCACTTTTTACGATTCCTCGATTTTGGTGATTTTTCCTAGTGGTACCCCTAGGGAAATCCGTAAAAATTCGTCGGATTTCGGCGAAGCCAATTCTCGATGCGTTGTGACCGGCAAGCTTCCAGTAGCTATTCCAGTCGAGTTTTCCCGAATTATCGGACTCGGATCCAAAATTTCACCACTTTTTACGATTTCTCGATTTTGGTGATTTTCCCTAGTGGTACCCCTAGGGAAATACGTAAAAATTCGTCGGATTCCGGCGAATCCAATTCTCGATGCGTTGTGACCGGCAAGCTTCCAATAGCTATTCCAGTCGAGTTTTCCCGAATTATCGGACTCGGATCCAAAATTTCACCACTTTTTACGATTCCTCGATTTTGGTGATTTTCCCTAGTGGTACCCCTAGGGAAATCCGTAAAAATTCGTCGGATTCCGGCGAAGCCAATTCTCGATGCGTTGTGACCGGCAAGCTTCCAGTAGCTATTCCAGTCGAGTTTTCCCGAATTATCGGACTCAGATCCAAAATTTCACCACTTTTTACGATTCCTCGATTTTGGTGATTTTTCCTAGTGGTACCCCTAGGGAAATCCGTAAAAATTCGTCGGATTCCGGCGAAGCCAATTCTCGATGCGTTGTGACCGGCAAGCTTCCAGTAGCTATTCCAGTCGAGTTTTCCCAAATATTCGGACTCGGATCCAAAATTTCACCACTTTTTACGATTTCTCGATTTTGGTGATTTTCCCTAGTTGTACCCCTAGGGAAATCCGTAAAAATTCGTCGGATTCCGGCGAAGCCAATTCTCGATGCGTTGTGACCGGCAAGCTTCCAGTAGCTATTCCAGTCGAGTTTTCCCGAATTATCGGACTCGGATCCAAAATTTCACCACTTTTTACGATTTCTCGATTTTGGTGATTTTCCCTAGTGGTACCCCTAGGGAAATCCGTAAAAATTCGTCGGATTCCGGCGAAGCCAATTCTCGATGCGTTGTGACCGGCAAGCTTCTAGTAGCTATTCCAGTCGAGTTTTCCCGAATTATCGGACTCGGATCCAAAATTTCACCACTTTTTACGATTTCTCGATTTTAGTGATTTTCCCTACTGGTACCCCTAGGGAAATCCGTAAAAATTCATCAGATTCCGGCGAAGCCAATTTTCGATGCGTTGTGACCGGCAAGCTTCCAGTAGCTATTCCAGTCGAGTTTTCCCGAATTATCGGACTCGGATCCAAAATTTCACCACTTTTTACGATTTCTCGATTTTGGTGATTTTCCCTAGTGGTACCCCTAGGGAAATCTGTAAAAATTCGTCGGATTCCGGCGAAGCCAATTCTCGATGCGTTGTGACCGGCAAGCATCCAGTAGCTATTCCAGTCGAGTTTTCCGGAATTATCGGACTCGGATCCAAAATTTCACCACTTTTTACGATTTCTCGATTTTGGTGATTTTCCCTAGTGGTACCCCTAGGGAAATACGTAAAAATTCGTCGGATTCCGGCGAATCCAATTCTCGATGCGTTGTGACCGGCAAGCTTCCAATAGCTATTCCAGTCGAGTTTTCCCGAATTATCGTACTCGGATCCAAAATTTCACCACTTTTTACGATTCCTCGATTTTGGTGATTTTCCCTAGTGGTACACCTAGGGAAATCCGTAAAAATTCGTCGGATTCCGGCGAAACCAATTCTCGATGCGTTGTGACCGGCAAGCTTCCAGTAGCTATTCCAGTCGAGTTTTCCCGAATTATCGGACTCGGATCCAAAATTTCACCACTTTTTACGATTCCTCGATTTTGGTGATTTTCCCTAGTGGTACCCCTAGGGAAATCCGTAAAAATTCGTCGGATTCCGGCGAAGCCAATTCTCGATGCGTTGTGACCGGCAAGCTTCCAGTAGCTATTCCAGTCGAGTTTTCCCGAATTATCGGACTCGGATCCAAAATTTCACCACTTTTTACGATTTCTCGATTTTGGTGATTTTTCCTAGTGGTACCCCTAGGGAAATCCGTAAAAATTTGTCGGATTCCGGCGAAGCCAATTCTCGATGCGTTGTGACCGGCAAGCTTCCAGTAGCTATTCCAGTCGATTTTTCCCGAATTATCGGACTCGGATCCAAAATTTCACCACTTTTTACGATTTCTCGATTTTGGTGATTTTCCCTTGTGGTACCCCTAGGGAAATCCGCAAAAATTCGTCGGATTCCGGCGAAGCCAATTCTCGATGCGTTGTGACCGGCAAGCTTCCAGTAGCTATTCCAGTCGAGTTTTCCCGAATTATCGGACACGGATCCAAAATTTCACCACTTTTTACGATTTCTCGATTTTGGTGATTTTCCCTAGTGGTACCCCTAGGGAAATCCGTAAAAATTCGTCGATTTTCGGCGAAGCCAATTCTCGATGAGTTGTGACCGGCAAGCTTCCAGTAGCTATTCCAGTCGAGTTTTCCCGAATTATCGTACTCGGATCAAAAATTTCACCACTTTTTACGATTCCTCGATTTTGGTGATTTTCCCTAGTGGTACCCCTAGGGAAATCCGTAAAAATTCGTCGGATTTCGGCGAAGCCAATTCTCGATGCGTTGTGACCGGCAAGCTTCCAGTAGCTATTCCAGTCGAGTTTTCCCGAATTATCGGACTCGGATCCAAAATTTCACCACTTTTTATGATTTCTCGATTTTAGTGATTTTCCCTATTGGTACCCCTAGGGAAATCCGTAAAAATTCGTCGGATTCCGGCGAAGCCAATTCTCGATGCGTTGTGACCGGCAAGCTTCTAGTAGCTATTCCAGTCGAGTTTTCCCGAATTATCGGACTCGGATCCAAAATTTTACCACTTTTTAAGATTTCTTCATTTTGGTGATTTTCCCTAGTGGTACCCCTAGGAAAATCTGTAAAAATTCGTCGGATTCCGGCGAAGCCAATTCTCGATGCGTTGTGACCGGCAAGCTTCCAGTAGCTATTCCAGTCGAGTTTTCCCGAATTATCGGACTCGGATCCAAAATTTCACCACTTTTTACGATTTCTCGATTTTGGTGATTTTCCCTAGTGGTACCCCTAGGGAAATCCGTAAAAATTCGTCGGATTCCGGCGAAGCCAATTCTCGATGCGTTGTGACCGGCAAGCTTCTAGTAGCTATTCCAGTCGAGTTTTCCCGAATTATCGGACTCGGATCCAAAATTTCACCACTTTTTACGATTTCTCGATTTTGGTGATTTTCCCTACTGGTACCCCTAGGGAAATCCGTAAAAATTCATCAGATTCCGGCGAAGCCAATTTTCGATGCGTTGTGACCGGCAAGCTTCCAGTAGCTATTCCAGTCGAGTTTTCCCGAATTATCGGACTCGGATCCAAAATTTCACCACTTTTTACGATTTCTCGATTTTGGTGATTTTCCCTAGTGGTACCCCTAGGGAAATCTGTAAAAATTCGTCGGATTCCGGCGAAGCCAATTCTCGATGCGTTGTGACCGGCAAGCATCCAGTAGCTATTCCAGTCGAGTTTTCCGGAATTATCGGACTCGGATCCAAAATTTCACCACTTTTTACGATTTCTCGATTTTGGTGATTTTCCCTAGTGGTACCCCTAGGGAAATACGTAAAAATTCGTCGGATTCCGGCGAATCCAATTCTCGATGCGTTGTGATCGGCAAGCTTCCAATAGCTATTCCAGTCGAGTTTTCCCGAATTATCGGACTCGGATCCAAAATTTCACCACTTTTTACGATTCCTCGATTTTGGTGATTTTCCCTAGTGGTACACCTAGGGAAATCCGTAAAAATTCGTCGGATTCCGGCGAAACCAATTCTCGATGCGTTGTGACCGGCAAGCTTCCAGTAGCTATTCCAGTCGAGTTTTCCCGAATTATCGGACTCGGATCCAAAATTTCACCACTTTTTACGATTCCTCGATTTTGGTGATTTTCCCTAGTGGTACCCCTAGGGAAATCCGTAAAAATTCGTCGGATTCCGGCGAAGCCAATTCTCGATGCGTTGTGACCGGCAAGCTTCCAGTAGCTATTCCAGTCGAGTTTTCCCGAATTATCGGACTCGGATCCAAAATTTCACCACTTTTTACGATTTCTCGATTTTGGTGATTTTTCCTAGTGGTACCCCTAGGGAAATCCGTAAAAATTCATCGGATTCCGGCGAAGCCAATTCTCGATGCGTTGTGACCGGCAAGCTTCCAGTAGCTATTCCAGTCGATTTTTCCCGAATTATCGGACTCGGATCCAAAATTTCACCACTTTTTACGATTTCTCGATTTTGGTGATTTTCCCTTGTGGTACCCCTAGGGAAATCCGCAAAAATTCGTCGGATTCCGGCGAAGCCAATTCTCGATGCGTTGTGACCGGCAAGCTTCCAGTAGCTATTCCAGTCGAGTTTTCCCGAATTATCGGACACGGATCCAAAATTTCACCACTTTTTACGATTTCTCGATTTTGGTGATTTTCCCTAGTGGTACGTACCCCTAGGGAAATCCGTAAAAATTCGTCGGATTCTGGCGAATCCAATTCTCGATGCGTTGTGACCGGCAAGCATCCAGTAGCTATTCCAGTCGAGTTTTCCCGAATTATCGGACTCGGATCCAAAATTTCACCACTTTTTACGATTTCTCGATTTTGGTGATTTTCCCTTGTGGTACCCCTAGGGAAATCCGCAAAAATTCGTCGGATTCCGGCGAAGCCAATTCTCGATGCGTTGTGACCGGCAAGCTTCCAGTAGCTATTCCAGTCGATTTTTCCCGAATTATCGGACTCGGATCCAAAATTTCACCACTTTTTACGATTTCTCGATTTTGGTGATTTTCCCTTGTGGTACCCCTAGGGAAATCCGCAAAAATTCGTCGGATTCCGGCGAAGCCAATTCTCGATGCGTTGTGACCGGCAAGCTTCCAGTAGCTATTCCAGTCGAGTTTTCCCGAATTATCGGACACGGATCCAAAATTTCACCACTTTTTACGATTTCTCGATTTTGGTGATTTTCCCTAGTGGTACCCCTAGGGAAATCCGTAAAAATTCGTCGATTTTCGGCGAAGCCAATTCTCGATGAGTTGTGACCGGCAAGCTTCCAGTAGCTATTCCAGTCGAGTTTTCCCGAATTATCGTACTCGGATCAAAAATTTCACCACTTTTTACGATTCCTCGATTTTGGTGATTTTCCCTAGTGGTACCCCTAGGGAAATCCGTAAAAATTCGTCGGATTTCGGCGAAGCCAATTCTCGATGCGTTGTGACCGGCAAGCTTCCAGTAGCTATTCCAGTCGAGTTTTCCCGAATTATCGGACACGGATCCAAAATTTCACCACTTTTTACGATTTCTCGATTTTGGTGATTTTCCCTAGTTGTACCCCTAGGGAAATCCGTAAAAATTCGTCGGATTCCGGCGAAGCCAATTCTCGATGCGTTGTGACCGGCAAGCTTCCAGTAGCTATTCCAGTCGAGTTTTCCCGAATTATCGGACTCGGATCCAAAATTTCACCACTTTTTACGATTTCTCGATTTTGGTGATTTTCCCTAGTGGTACCCCTAGGGAAATCCGTAAAAATTCGTCGGATTCCGGCGAAGCCAATTCTCGATGCGTTGTGACCGGCAAGCTTCTAGTAGCTATTCCAGTCGAGTTTTCCCGAATTATCGGACTCGGATCCAAAATTTCACCACTTTTTACGATTTCTCGATTTTAGTGATTTTCCCTTGTGGTACCCCTAGGGAAATCCGTAAAAATTCGTCGGATTCCGGCGAAACCAATTCTCGATGCGTTGTGACCGGCAAGCTTCCAGTAGCTATTCCAGTCGAGTTTTCCCGAATTATCGGACTCGGATCCAAAATTTCACCACTTTTTACGATTTCTCGATTTTGGTGATTTTCCCTAGTGGTACCCCTAGGGAAATCTGTAAAAATTCGTCGGATTCCGGCGAAGCCAATTCTCGATGCGTTGTGACCGGCAAGCATCCAGTAGCTATTCCAGTCGAGTTTTCCGGAATTATCGGACTCGGATCCAAAATTTCACCACTTTTTACGATTTCTCGATTTTGGTGATTTTCCCTAGTGGTACCCCTAGGGAAATCCGTAAAAATTCGTCGATTTTCGGCGAAGCCAATTCTCGATGAGTTGTGACCGGCAAGCTTCCAGTAGCTATTCCAGTCGAGTTTTCCCGAATTATCGTACTCGGATCAAAAATTTCACCACTTTTTACGATTCCTCGATTTTGGTGATTTTCCCTAGTGGTACCCCTAGGGAAATCCGTAAAAATTCGTCGGATTTCGGCGAAGCCAATTCTCGATGCGTTGTGACCGGCAAGCTTCCAGTAGCTATTCCAGTCGAGTTTTCCCGAATTATCGGACTCGGATCCAAAATTTCACCACTTTTTACGATTCCTCGATTTTGGTGATTTTCCCTAGTGGTACCCCTAGGGAAATCCGTAAAAATTCGTCGGATTCCGGCGAAGCCAATTCTCGATGCGTTGTGACCGGCAAGCTTCCAGTAGCTATTCCAGTCGAGTTTTCCGGAATTATCGGACTCGGATCCAAAATTTCACCACTTTTTACGATTTCTCGATTTTGGTGATTTTCCCTAGTGGTACCCCTAGGGAAATCCGTAAAAATTCGTCGATTTTCGGCGAAGCCAATTCTCGATGAGTTGTGACCGGCAAGCTTCCAGTAGCTATTCCAGTCGAGTTTTCCCGAATTATCGTACTCGGATCAAAAATTTCACCACTTTTTACGATTCCTCGATTTTGGTGATTTTCCCTAGTGGTACCCCTAGGGAAATCCGTAAAAATTCGTCGGATTTCGGCGAAGCCAATTCTCGATGCGTTGTGACCGGCAAGCTTCCAGTAGCTATTCCAGTCGAGTTTTCCCGAATTATCGGACTCGGATCCAAAATTTCACCACTTTTTACGATTCCTCGATTTTGGTGATTTTCCCTAGTGGTACCCCTAGGGAAATCCGTAAAAATTCGTCGGATTCCGGCGAAGCCAATTCTCGATGCGTTGTGACCGGCAAGCTTCCAGTAGCTATTACAGTCGAGTTTTCCCGAATTATCGGACTCGGATCCAAAATTTCACCACTTTTTACGATTTCTCGATTTTGGTGATTTTTCCTAGTGGTACCCCTAGGGAAATCCGTAAAAATTTGTCGGATTCCGGCGAAGCCAATTCTCGATGCGTTGTGACCGGCAAGCTTCCAGTAGCTATTCCAGTCGATTTTTCCCGAATTATCGGACTCGGATCCAAAATTTCACCACTTTTTACGATTTCTCGATTTTGGTGATTTTCCCTTGTGGTACCCCTAGGGAAATCCGCAAAAATTCGTCGGATTCCGGCGAAGCCAATTCTCGATGCGTTGTGACCGGCAAGCTTCCAGTAGCTATTCCAGTCGAGTTTTCCCGAATTATCGGACACGGATCCAAAATTTCACCACTTTTTACGATTTCTCGATTTTGGTGATTTTCCCTAGTGGTACCCCTAGGGAAATCCGTAAAAATTCGTCGATTTTCGGCGAAGCCAATTCTCGATGAGTTGTGACCGGCAAGCTTCCAGTAGCTATTCCAGTCGAGTTTTCCCGAATTATCGTACTCGGATCAAAAATTTCACCACTTTTTACGATTCCTCGATTTTGGTGATTTTCCCTAGTGGTACCCCTAGGGAAATCCGTAAAAATTCGTCGGATTTCGGCGAAGCCAATTCTCGATGCGTTGTGACCGGCAAGCTTCCAGTAGCTATTCCAGTCGAGTTTTCCCGAATTATCGGACTCGGATCCAAAATTTCACCACTTTTTATGATTTCTCGATTTTAGTGATTTTCCCTATTGGTACCCCTAGGGAAATCCGTAAAAATTCGTCGGATTCCGGCGAAGCCAATTCTCGATGCGTTGTGACCGGCAAGCTTCTAGTAGCTATTCCAGTCGAGTTTTCCCGAATTATCGGACTCGGATCCAAAATTTTACCACTTTTTAAGATTTCTTCATTTTGGTGATTTTCCCTAGTGGTACCCCTAGGAAAATCTGTAAAAATTCGTCGGATTCCGGCGAAGCCAATTCTCGATGCGTTGTGACCGGCAAGCTTCCAGTAGCTATTCCAGTCGAGTTTTCCCGAATTATCGGACTCGGATCCAAAATTTCACCACTTTTTACGATTTCTCGATTTTGGTGATTTTCCCTAGTGGTACCCCTAGGGAAATCCGTAAAAATTCGTCGGATTCCGGCGAAGCCAATTCTCGATGCGTTGTGACCGGCAAGCTTCTAGTAGCTATTCCAGTCGAGTTTTCCCGAATTATCGGACTCGGATCCAAAATTTCACCACTTTTTACGATTTCTCGATTTTGGTGATTTTCCCTACTGGTACCCCTAGGGAAATCCGTAAAAATTCATCAGATTCCGGCGAAGCCAATTTTCGATGCGTTGTGACCGGCAAGCTTCCAGTAGCTATTCCAGTCGAGTTTTCCCGAATTATCGGACTCGGATCCAAAATTTCACCACTTTTTACGATTTCTCGATTTTGGTGATTTTCCCTAGTGGTACCCCTAGGGAAATCTGTAAAAATTCGTCGGATTCCGGCGAAGCCAATTCTCGATGCGTTGTGACCGGCAAGCATCCAGTAGCTATTCCAGTCGAGTTTTCCGGAATTATCGGACTCGGATCCAAAATTTCACCACTTTTTACGATTTCTCGATTTTGGTGATTTTCCCTAGTGGTACCCCTAGGGAAATACGTAAAAATTCGTCGGATTCCGGCGAATCCAATTCTCGATGCGTTGTGATCGGCAAGCTTCCAATAGCTATTCCAGTCGAGTTTTCCCGAATTATCGGACTCGGATCCAAAATTTCACCACTTTTTACGATTCCTCGATTTTGGTGATTTTCCCTAGTGGTACACCTAGGGAAATCCGTAAAAATTCGTCGGATTCCGGCGAAACCAATTCTCGATGCGTTGTGACCGGCAAGCTTCCAGTAGCTATTCCAGTCGAGTTTTCCCGAATTATCGGACTCGGATCCAAAATTTCACCACTTTTTACGATTCCTCGATTTTGGTGATTTTCCCTAGTGGTACCCCTAGGGAAATCCGTAAAAATTCGTCGGATTCCGGCGAAGCCAATTCTCGATGCGTTGTGACCGGCAAGCTTCCAGTAGCTATTCCAGTCGAGTTTTCCCGAATTATCGGACTCGGATCCAAAATTTCACCACTTTTTACGATTTCTCGATTTTGGTGATTTTTCCTAGTGGTACCCCTAGGGAAATCCGTAAAAATTCATCGGATTCCGGCGAAGCCAATTCTCGATGCGTTGTGACCGGCAAGCTTCCAGTAGCTATTCCAGTCGATTTTTCCCGAATTATCGGACTCGGATCCAAAATTTCACCACTTTTTACGATTTCTCGATTTTGGTGATTTTCCCTTGTGGTACCCCTAGGGAAATCCGCAAAAATTCGTCGGATTCCGGCGAAGCCAATTCTCGATGCGTTGTGACCGGCAAGCTTCCAGTAGCTATTCCAGTCGAGTTTTCCCGAATTATCGGACACGGATCCAAAATTTCACCACTTTTTACGATTTCTCGATTTTGGTGATTTTTCCTAGTGGTACGTACCCCTAGGGAAATCCGTAAAAATTCGTCGGATTCTGGCGAATCCAATTCTCGATGCGTTGTGACCGGCAAGCATCCAGTAGCTATTCCAGTCGAGTTTTCCCGAATTATCGGACTCGGATCCAAAATTTCACCACTTTTTACGATTTCTCGATTTTGGTGATTTTCCCTTGTGGTACCCCTAGGGAAATCCGCAAAAATTCGTCGGATTCCGGCGAAGCCAATTCTCGATGCGTTGTGACCGGCAAGCTTCCAGTAGCTATTCCAGTCGATTTTTCCCGAATTATCGGACTCGGATCCAAAATTTCACCACTTTTTACGATTTCTCGATTTTGGTGATTTTCCCTTGTGGTACCCCTAGGGAAATCCGCAAAAATTCGTCGGATTCCGGCGAAGCCAATTCTCGATGCGTTGTGACCGGCAAGCTTCCAGTAGCTATTCCAGTCGAGTTTTCCCGAATTATCGGACACGGATCCAAAATTTCACCACTTTTTACGATTTCTCGATTTTGGTGATTTTCCCTAGTGGTACCCCTAGGGAAATCCGTAAAAATTCGTCGATTTTCGGCGAAGCCAATTCTCGATGAGTTGTGACCGGCAAGCTTCCAGTAGCTATTCCAGTCGAGTTTTCCCGAATTATCGTACTCGGATCAAAAATTTCACCACTTTTTACGATTCCTCGATTTTGGTGATTTTCCCTAGTGGTACCCCTAGGGAAATCCGTAAAAATTCGTCGGATTTCGGCGAAGCCAATTCTCGATGCGTTGTGACCGGCAAGCTTCCAGTAGCTATTCCAGTCGAGTTTTCCCGAATTATCGGACACGGATCCAAAATTTCACCACTTTTTACGATTTCTCGATTTTGGTGATTTTCCCTAGTTGTACCCCTAGGGAAATCCGTAAAAATTCGTCGGATTCCGGCGAAGCCAATTCTCGATGCGTTGTGACCGGCAAGCTTCCAGTAGCTATTCCAGTCGAGTTTTCCCGAATTATCGGACTCGGATCCAAAATTTCACCACTTTTTACGATTTCTCGATTTTGGTGATTTTCCCTAGTGGTACCCCTAGGGAAATCCGTAAAAATTCGTCGGATTCCGGCGAAGCCAATTCTCGATGCGTTGTGACCGGCAAGCTTCTAGTAGCTATTCCAGTCGAGTTTTCCCGAATTATCGGACTCGGATCCAAAATTTCACCACTTTTTACGATTTCTCGATTTTAGTGATTTTCCCTTGTGGTACCCCTAGGGAAATCCGTAAAAATTCGTCGGATTCCGGCGAAACCAATTCTCGATGCGTTGTGACCGGCAAGCTTCCAGTAGCTATTCCAGTCGAGTTTTCCCGAATTATCGGACTCGGATCCAAAATTTCACCACTTTTTACGATTTATCGATTTTGGTGATTTTCCCTAGTGGTACCCCTAGGGAAATCCGTAAAAATTCGTCGGATTCCGGCGAAGCCAATTCTCGATGCGTTGTGACCGGCAAGCTTCCAGTAGCTATTCCAGTCGAGTTTTCCCGAATTATCGGACTCGGATCCAAAATTTCACCACTTTTTATGATTCCTCGATTTTGGTGATTTTCCCTAGTGGTACCCCTAGGGAAATCCGTAAAAATTCGTCGGAATTCTCGATGCGTTGTGACCGGCAAGCTTCTAGTAGCTATTCCAGTCGAGTTTTCCCGAATTATCGGACTCGGATCCAAAATTTCACCACTTTTTACGATTTCTCGATTTTAGTGATTTTCCCTTGTAGTACCCCTAGGGAAATCCGTAAAAATTCGTCGGATTCCGGCGAAGCCAATTCTCGATGTGTTGTGACCGGCAAGCTTCCAGTAGCTATTCCAGTCGAGTTTTCCCGAATTATCGGACTCGGATCCAAAATTTCACCACTTTTTACGATTGCTCGATTTTGGTGATTTTCCCTAGTGGTACCCCTAGGGAAATCCGTAAAAATTCGTCGGATTCCGGCGAAGCCAATTCTCGATGCGTTGTGACCGGCAAGCTTCCAGTAGCTATTCCAGTCGAGTTTTCCCGAATTATCGGACTCGGATCCAAAATTTCACCACTTTTTACGATTTCTCGATTTTGGTGATTTTCCATAGTGGTACCACTAGGGAAATCCGTAAAAATTCGTCGGATTCCGGCGAAGCAAATTCTCGATGCGTTGTGACCGGCAAGCTTCCAGTAGCTATTCCAGTCGAGTTTTCCCGAATTATCGGACTCGGATCCAAAATTTCACCACTTTTTACGATTTCTCGATTTTGGTGATTTTCCCTAGTGGTACCCCTAGGGAAATCCGTAAAAATTCGTCGGATTTCGGCGAAGCCAATTCTCGATGCGTTGTGACCGGCAAGCTTCCAGTAGCTATTCCAGTCGAGTTTTCCCGAATTATCGGACTCGGATCCAAAATTTCACCACTTTTTACGATTTCTCGATTTTGGTGATTGTCCCTAGTGGTACCCCTAGGGAAAACCGTAAAAATTTGTCGGATTCCGGCGAAGCCAATTCTCGATGCGTTGTGACCGGCAAGCTTCCAGTAGTTATTCCAGTCGAGTTTTCCCGAATTATCGGACTCGGATCCAAAATTTCACCACTTTTTACGATTTCTCGATTTTGGTGATTTTCCCTAGTGGTACGTACCCCTAGTGAAATCCGTAAAAATTCGTCGGATTCTGGCGAATCCAATTCTCGATGCGTTGTGACCGGCAAGCATCCAGTAGCTATTCCAGTCGAGTTTTCCCGAATTATCGGACTCTGATCCAAAATTTCACCACTTTTTACGATTTCTCGATTTTGGTGATTTTTCCTAGTGGTACCCCTACGGAAATCCGTAAAAATTCGTCAGATTCAGGCGAAGCCAATTCTCGATGCGTTGTGACCGGCAAGCTTCCAGTAGCTATTCCAGTCGAGTTTTCCCGAATTATCGGACTCGGATCCAAAATTTCACCACTTTTTACGATTTCTCGATTTTGGTGATTTTCCCTAGTGGTACGTACCCCTAGGGAAATCCGTAAAAAATCGTCGGATTCCGGCGAAGCCAATTCTCGATGCGTTGTGACCGGCAAGCTTACAATAGCTATTCCAGTCGAGTTTTCCCGAATTATCGGACTCGGATCCAAAATTTCACCACTTTTTACGATTTCTCGATTTTGGTGATTTTCCCTAGTGGTACCCCTAGGGAAATCCGTAAAAATTCGTCGGATTCCGGCGAAGCCAATTCTCGATGCGTTGTGACCGGCAAGCTTCCAGTAGCTATTCCAGTCGAGTTTTCCCGAATTATCGGACTCGGATCCAAAATTTCACCACTTTTTACGATTTCTCGATTTTGGTGATTTTCCCTAGTGGTACCCCTAGGGAAATCCGTAAAAATTCATCGGATTCCGACGAAGCAAATTCTCGATGCGTTGTGACCGGCAAGCTTCCAGTAGCTATTCCAGTCGAGTTTTCCCGAATTATCGGACTCGGATCCAAAATTTCACCACTTTTTACGATTTCTCGATTTTGGTGATTTTCCTTAGTGGTACCCCTAGGGAAATCCGTAAAAATTCGTCGGATTCCAGCGAAGCCAATTCTCGATGCGTTGTGACCGGCAAGCTTCCAGTAGCTATTCCAGTCGAGTTTTCCCGAATTATCGGACTCGGATCCAAAATTTCACCACTTTTTACGATTTCTCGATTTTGGTGATTTTCCCTAGTGGTACCCCTAGGGAAATCCGTAAAAATTCGTCGGATTCCGGCGAAGCCAATTCTCGATGCGTTGTGACCGGCAAGCTTCCAGTAGTTATTCCAGTCGAGTTTTCCCGAATTATCGGACTCGGATCCAAAATTTCACCACTTTTTACGATTTCTCGATTTTGGTGATTTTCCCTAGTGGTACGTACCCCTAGGGAAATCCGTAAAAATTCGTCGGATTCTGGCGAATCCAATTCTCGATGCGTTGTGACCGGCAAGCATCCAGTAGCTATTCCAGTCGAGTTTTCCCGAATTATCGGACTCTGATCCAAAATTTCACCACTTTTTACGATTTCTCGATTTTGGTGATTTTTCCTAGTGGTACCCCTACGGAAATCCGTAAAAATTCGTCAGATTCAGGCGAAGCCAATTCTCGATGCGTTGTGACCGGCAAGCTTCCAGTAGCTATTCCATTCGAGTTTTCCCGAATTATCGGACTCGGATCCAAAATTTCACCACTTTTTACGATTTCTCGATTTTGGTGATTTTCCCTAGTGGTACGTACCCCTAGGGAAATCCGAAAAAACTCGTCGGATTTCGGCGAAGCCAATTCTCGATGCGTTGTGACCGGCAAGCTTCCAGTAGCTATTCCAGTCGAGTTTTCCCGAATTATCGGACTCGGATCCAAAATTTCACCACTTTTTACGATTTTGGTGATTTTCCCTAGTGGTACGTACCCCTAGGGAAATCCGTAAAAATTTGTCGGATTCTGGCGAATCCAATTCTCGATGCGTTGTGACCGGCAAGCATCCAGTAGCTATTCCAGTCGAGTTTTCCCGAATTATCGGACTCTGATCCAAAATTTCACCACTTTTTACGATTTCTCGATTTTGGTGATTTTCCCTAGTGGTACGTACCCCTAGGGAAATCCGTAAAAATTCGTCGGATTTCGGCGAAGCCAATTCTCGATGCGTTGTGACCGGCAAGCTTCCAGTAGCTATTCCAGTCGAGTTTTCCCGAATTATCGGACTCGGATCCAAAATTTCACCACTTTTTACGATTTCTCGATTTTGGTGATTTTCCCTAGTGGTACCCCTAGGGAAATCCGTAAAAATTCGTCGGATTTCGGCGAAGCCAATTCTCGATGCGTTGTGACCGGCAAGCTTCCAGTAGCTATACCAGTCGAGTTTTCCCGAATTATCGGACTCGGATCCAAAATTTCACCACTTTTTACGATTTCTCGATTTTGGTGATTGTCCCTAGTGGTACGCCTAGGGAAATCCGTAAAAATTTGTCGGATTCCGGCGAAGCCAATTCTCGATGCGTTGTGACCGGCAAGCTTCCAGTAGCTATTCCAGTCGAGTTTTCCCGAATTATCGGACTCGGATCCAAAATTTCACCACTTTTTACGATTTCTCGATTTTGGTGATTTTCCCTAGTGGTACGTACCCCTAGGGAAATCCGTAAAAAATCGTCGGATTTCGGCGAAGCCAATTCTCGATGCGTTGTGACCGGCAAGCTTCCAGTAGCTATTCCAGTCGAGTTTTCCCGAATTATCGGACTCGGATCCAAAATTTCACCACTTTTTACGATTTCTCGATTTTGGTGATTTTCCCTAGTGGTACGTACCCTTAGGGAAATCCGTAAAAATTCGTCGGATTTCGGCGAAGCCAATTCTCGATGCGTTGTGACCGGCAAGCTTCCAGTAGCTATTCCAGTCGAGTTTTCCCGAATTATCGGACTCGGATCCAAAATTTCACCACTTTTTACGATTCCTCGATTTTGGTGATTTTCCCTAGTGGTACCCCTAGGGAAATCCGTAAAAATTCGTCGGATTCCGGCGAAGCCAATTCTCGATGCGTGGTGACCGGCAAGCTTCCAGTAGCTATTCCAGTCGAGTTTTCCCGAATTATCGGACTCGGATCCAAAATTTCACAACTTTTTACGATTTCTCGATTTTGGTGATTTTCCCTAGTGGTACGTACCCCTAGGGAAATCCGTAAAAAATCGTCGGATTCCGGCGAAGCCAATTCTCGATGCGTTGTGACCGGCAAGCTTCCAGTAGTTATTCCAGTCGAGTTTTCCCGAATTATCGGACTCGGATCCAAAATTTCATCACTTTTTACGATTTCTCGATTTTGGTGATTTTCCCTAGTGGTACGTACCCCTAGGGAAATCCGTAAAAATTCGTCGGATTCTGGCGAATCCAATTCTCGATGCGTTGTGACCGGCAAGCATCCAGTAGCTATTCCAGTCGAGTTTTCCCGAATTATCGGACTCTGATCCAAAATTTCACCACTTTTTACGATTTCTCGATTTTGGTGATTTTCCCTAGTGGTACGTACCCCTAGGGAAATCCGTAAAAATTCGTCGGATTCCGGCGAAGCCAATTCTCGATGCGTTGTGACCGGCAAGCTTCCAGTAGCTATTCCAGTCGAGTTTTCCCGAATTATCGGACTCGGATCCAAAATTTCACCACTTTTTACGATTTCTCGATTTTGGTGATTTTCCCTAGTGGTACCCCTAGGGAAATCCGTAAAAATTCGTCGGATTTCGGCGAAGCCAATTCTCGATGCGTTGTGACCGGCAAGCTTCCAGTAGCTATTCCAGTCGAGTTTTCCCGAATTATCGGACTCGGATCCAAAATTTCACCACTTTTTACGATTTCTCGATTTTGGTGATTGTCCCTAGTGGTACCCCTAGGGAAATCCGTAAAAATTTGTCGGATTCCGGCGAAGCCAATTCTCGATGCGTTGTGACCGGCAAGCTTCCAGTAGTTATTCCAGTCGAGTTTTCCCGAATTATCGGACTCGGATCCAAAATTTCACCACTTTTTACGATTTCTCGATTTTGGTGATTTTCCCTAGTGGTACGTACCCCTAGTGAAATCCGTAAAAATTCGTCGGATTCTGGCGAATCCAATTCTCGATGCGTTGTGACCGGCAAGCATCCAGTAGCTATTCCAGTCGAGTTTTCCCGAATTATCGGACTCTGATCCAAAATTTCACCACTTTTTACGATTTCTCGATTTTGGTGATTTTTCCTAGTGGTACCCCTACGGAAATCCGTAAAAATTCATCAGATTCAGGCGAAGCCAATTCTCGATGCATTGTGACCGACAAGCTTCCAGTAGCTATTCCAGTCGAGTTTTCCCGAATTATCGGACTCGGATCAAAAATTTCACCACTTTTTACGATTTCTCGATTTTGGTGATTTTCCCTAGTGGTACGTACCCCTAGGGAAATCCGTAAAAAATCGTCGGATTCCGGCGAAGCCAATTCTCGATGCGTTGTGACCGGCAAGCTTACAATAGCTATTCCAGTCGAGTTTTCCCGAATTATCGGACTCGGATCCAAAATTTCACCACTTTTTACGATTTCTCGATTTTGGTGATTTTCCCTAGTGGTACCCCTAGGGAAATCCGTAAAAATTCGTCGGATTCCGGCGAAGCCAATTCTCGATGCGTTGTGACCGGCAAGCTTCCAGTAGCTATTCCAGTCGAGTTTTCCCGAATTATCGGACTCGGATCCAAAATTTCACCACTTTTTATGATTCCTCGATTTTGGTGATTTTCCCTAGTGGTACCCCTAGGGAAATCCGTAAAAATTCGTCGGAATTCTCGATGCGTTGTGACCGGCAAGCTTCTAGTAGCTATTCCAGTCGAGTTTTCCCGAATTATCGGACTCGGATCCAAAATTTCACCACTTTTTACGATTTCTCGATTTTAGTGATTTTCCCTTGTGGTACCCCTAGGGAAATCCGTAAAAATTCGTCGGATTCCGGCGAAGCCAATTCTCGATGCGTTGTGACCGGCAAGCTTCCAGTAGCTATTCCAGTCGAGTTTTCCCGAATTATCGGACTCGGATCCAAAATTTCACCACTTTTTACGATTGCTCGATTTTGGTGATTTTCCCTAGTGGTACCCCTAGGGAAATCCGTAAAAATTCGTCGGATTCCGGCGAAGCCAATTCTCGATGCGTTGTGACCGGCAAGCTTCCAGTAGCTATTCCAGTCGAGTTTTCCCGAATTATCGGACTCGGATCCAAAATTTCACCACTTTTTACGATTTCTCGATTTTGGTGATTTTCCTTAGTGGTACCACTAGGGAAATCCGTAAAAATTCGTCGGATTCCGGCGAAGCAAATTCTCGATGCGTTGTGACCGGCAAGCTTCCAGTAGCTATTCCAGTCGAGTTTTCCCGAATTATCGGACTCGGATCCAAAATTTCACCACTTTTTACGATTTCTCGATTTTGGTGATTTTCCCTAGTGGTACCCCTAGGGAAATCCGTAAAAATTCATCGGATTTCGGCGAAGCCAATTCTCGATGCGTTGTGACCGGCAAGCTTCCAGTAGCTATTCCAGTCGAGTTTTCCCGAATTATCGGACTCGGATCCAAAATTTCACCACTTTTTACGATTCCTCGATTTTGGTGATTTTCCCTAGTGGTACCCCTAGGGAAATCCGTAAAAATTCGTCGGATTCCGGCGAAGCCAATTCTCGATGCGTTGTGACCGGCAAGCTTCCAGTAGCTATTCCAGTCGAGTTTTCCCGAATTATCGGACTCGGATCCAAAATTTCACAACTTTTTACGATTTCTCGATTTTGGTGATTTTCCCTAGTGGTACGTACCCCTAGGGAAATCCGTAAAAAATCGTCGGATTCCGGCGAAGCCAATTCTCGATGCGTTGTGACCGGCAAGCTTCCAGTAGTTATTCCAGTCGAGTTTTCCCGAATTATCGGACTCGGATCCAAAATTTCATCACTTTTTACGATTTCTCGATTTTGGTGATTTTCCCTAGTGGTACGTACCCCTAGGGAAATCCGTAAAAATTCGTCGGATTCTGGCGAATCCAATTCTCGATGCGTTGTGACCGGCAAGCATCCAGTAGCTATTCCAGTCGAGTTTTCCCGAATTATCGGACTCTGATCCAAAATTTCACCACTTTTTACGATTTCTCGATTTTGGTGATTTTCCCTAGTGGTACGTACCCCTAGGGAAATCCGTAAAAATTCGTCGGATTCCGGCGAAGCCAATTCTCGATGCGTTGTGACCGGCAAGCTTCCAGTAGCTATTCCAGTCGAGTTTTCCCGAATTATCGGACTCGGATCCAAAATTTCACCACTTTTTACGATTTCTCGATTTTGGTGATTTTCCCTAGTGGTACCCCTAGGGAAATCCGTAAAAATTCGTCGGATTTCGGCGAAGCCAATTCTCGATGCGTTGTGACCGGCAAGCTTCCAGTAGCTATTCCAGTCGAGTTTTCCCGAATTATCGGACTCGGATCCAAAATTTCACCACTTTTTACGATTTCTCGATTTTGGTGATTGTCCCTAGTGGTACCCCTAGGGAAATCCGTAAAAATTTGTCGGATTCCGGCGAAGCCAATTCTCGATGCGTTGTGACCGGCAAGCTTCCAGTAGTTATTCCAGTCGAGTTTTCCCGAATTATCGGACTCGGATCCAAAATTTCACCACTTTTTACGATTTCTCGATTTTGGTGATTTTCCCTAGTGGTACGTACCCCTAGTGAAATCCGTAAAAATTCGTCGGATTCTGGCGAATCCAATTCTCGATGCGTTGTGACCGGCAAGCATCCAGTAGCTATTCCAGTCGAGTTTTCCCGAATTATCGGACTCTGATCCAAAATTTCACCACTTTTTACGATTTCTCGATTTTGGTGATTTTTCCTAGTGGTACCCCTACGGAAATCCGTAAAAATTCGTCAGATTCAGGCGAAGCCAATTCTCGATGCATTGTGACCGACAAGCTTCCAGTAGCTATTCCAGTCGAGTTTTCCCGAATTATCGGACTCGGATCAAAAATTTCACCACTTTTTACGATTTCTCGATTTTGGTGATTTTCCCTAGTGGTACGTACCCCTAGTGAAATCCGTAAAAATTCGTCGGATTCCGGCGAATCCAATTCTCGATGCGTTGTGACCGGCAAGCATCCAGTAGCTATTCCAGTCGAGTTTTCCCGAATTATCGGACTCTGATCCAAAATTTCACCACTTTTTACGATTTCTCGATTTTGGTGATTTTTCCTAGTGGTACCCCTACGGAAATCCGTAAAAATTCGTCAGATTCAGGCGAAGCCAATTCTCGATGCGTTGTGACCGGCAAGCTTCCAGTAGCTATTCCAATCGAGTTTTCCCGAATTAACGGACTCGGATCCAAAATTTCACCACTTTTTACTATTTCTCGATTTTGGTGATTTTCCCTAGTGGTACCCCTACGGAAATCCGTAAAAATTCGTCAGATTCAGGCGAAGCCAATTCTCGATGCGTTGTGACCGGCAAGCTTCCAGTAGCTATTCCAGTCGAGTTTTCCCGAATTATCGGACTCGGATCCAAAATTTCACCACTTTTTACGATTTCTCGATTTTGGTGATTTTCCCTAGTGGTACGTACCCCTAGGGAAATCCGTAAAAAATCGTCGGATTTCGGCGAAGCCAATTCTCGATGCGTTGTGACCGGCAAGCTTCCAGTAGCTATTCCAGTCGAGTTTTCCCGAATTATCGGACTCGGATCCAAAATTTCACCACTTTTTACGATTTCTCGATTTTGGTGATTTTCCCTAGTGGTACGTACCCCTAGGGATATCCGTAAAAATTCGTCGGATTCCGGCGAAGCCAATTCTCGATGCGTTGTGACCGGCAAGCTTCCTGTAACTATTCCAGTCGAGTTTTCCCGAATTATCGGACTCAGATCCAAAATTTCACCACTTTTTACGATTTCTCGATTTTGGTGATTTTCCCTAGTGGTACGTACCCCTAGTGAAATCCGTAAAAATTCGTCGGATTCTGGCGAATCCAATTCTCGATGCGTTGTGACCGGCAAGCATCCAGTAGCTATTCCAGTCGAGTTTTCCCGAATTATCGGACTCGGATCCAAAATTTCACCACTTTTTACGATTTCTCGATTTTGGTTATTTTTCCTAGTGGTACCCCTACGGAAATCCGTAAAAATTCGTCAGATTCAGGCGAAGCCAATTCTCGATGCGTTGTGACCGGCAAGCTTCCAGTAGCTATTCCAGTCGAGTTTTCCCGAATTATCGGACTCGGATCCAAAATTTCACCACTTTTTACGATTTCTCGATTTTGGTGATTTTCCCTAGTGGTACGTACCCCTAGGGAAATCCGTAAAAAATCGTCGGTTTCCGGCGAAGCCAATTCTCGATGCGTTGTGACCGGCAAGCTTACAATAGCTATTCCAGTCGAGTTTTCCCGAATTATCGGACTCGGATCCAAAATTTCACCACTTTTTACGATTTCTCGATTTTGGTGATTTTCCCTAGTGGTACCCCTAGGGAAATCCGTAAAAATTCGTCGGATTCCGGCGAAGCCAATTCTCGATGCGTTGTGACCGGCAAGCTTCCAGTAGCTATTCCAGTCGAGTTTTCCCGAATTATCGGACTCGGATCCAAAATTTCACCACTTTTTACGATTTCTCGATTTTGGTGGTTTTCCCTAGTGGTACCCCTAGGGAAATCCGTAAAAATTCGTCGGATTCCGACGAAGCAAATTCTCGATGCGTTGTGACCGGCAAGCTTCCAGTAGCTATTCCAGTCGAGTTTTCCCGAATTATCGGACTCGGATCCAAAATTTCACCACTTTTTACGATTTCTCGATTTTGGTGATTTTCCCTAGTGGTACCCCTAGGGAAATCCGTAAAAATTCGTCGGATTCCGGCGAAGCCAATTCTCGATGCGTTGTGACCGGCAAGCTTCCAGTAGCTATTCCAGTCGAGTTTTCCCGAATTATCGGACTCGGATCCAAAATTTCACCACTTTTTACGATTTCTCGATTTTGGTGATTTTCCCTAGTGGTACCCCTAGGGAAATCCGTAAAAATTCGTCGGATTCCGGCGAAGCCAATTCTCGATGCGTTGTGACCGGCAAGCTTCCAGTAGCTATTCCAGACGAGTTTTCCCGAATTATCGGACTTTGATCCAAAATTTCACCACTTTTTACGATTTCTCGATTTTGGTGATTTTTCCTAGTGGTACCCCTACGGAAATCCGTAAAAATTCGTCAGATTCAGGCGAAGCCAATTCTCGATGCGTTGTGACCGGCAAGCTTCCAGTAGCTATTCCAGTCGAGTTTTCCCGAATTATCGGACTCGGATCCAAAATTTCACCACTTTTTACGATTTCTCGATTTTGGTGATTTTCCCTAGTGGTACGTACCCCTAGGGAAATCCGTAAAAAATCGTCGGATTTCGGCGAAGCCAATTCTCGATGCGTTGTGACCGGCAAGCTTCCAGTAGCTATTCCAGTCGAGTTTTCCCGAATTATCGGACTCGGATCCAAAATTTCACCACTTTTTACGATTTCTCGATTTTGGTGATTTTCCCTAGTGGTACGTACCCCTAGGGATATCCGTAAAAATTCGTCGGATTCCGGCGAAGCCAATTCTCGATGCGTTGTGACCGGCAAGCTTCCTGTAGCTATTCCAGTCGAGTTTTCCCGAATTATCGGACTCAGATCCAAAATTTCACCACTTTTTACGATTTCTCGATTTTGGTGATTTTCCCTAGTGGTACGTACCCCTAGTGAAATCCGTAAAAATTCGTCGGATTCTGGCGAATCCAATTCTCGATGCGTTGTGACCGGCAAGCATCCAGTAGCTATTCCAGTCGAGTTTTCCCGAATTATCGGACTCTGATCCAAAATTTCACCACTTTTTACGATTTCTCGATTTTGGTGATTTTTCCTAGTGGTACCCCTACGGAAATCCGTAAAAATTCGTCAGATTCAGGCGAAGCCAATTCTCGATGCGTTGTGACCGGCAAGCTTCCAGTAGCTATTCCAGTCGAGTTTTCCCGAATTATCGGACTCGGATCCAAAATTTCACCACTTTTTACGATTTCTCGATTTTGGTGATTTTCCCTAGTGGTACGTACCCCTAGGGAAATCCGTAAAAAATCGTCGGATTCCGGCGAAGCCAATTCTCGATGCGTTGTGACCGGCAAGCTTACAATAGCTATTCCAGTCGAGTTTTCCCGAATTATCGGACTCGGATCCAAAATTTCACCACTTTTTACGATTTCTCGATTTTGGTGATTTTCCCTAGTGGTACCCCTAGGGAAATCCGTAAAAATTCGTCGGATTCCGGCGAAGCCAATTCTCGATGCGTTGTGACCGGCAAGCTTCCAGTAGCTATTCCAGTCGAGTTTTCCCGAATTATCGGACTCGGATCCAAAATTTCACCACTTTTTACGATTTCTCGATTTTGGTGATTTTCCCTAGTGGTACCCCTAGGGAAATCCGTAAAAATTCGTCGGATTCCGACGAAGCAAATTCTCGATGCGTTGTGACCGGCAAGCTTCCAGTAGCTATTCCAGTCGAGTTTTCCCGAATTATCGGACTCGGATCCAAAATTTCACCACTTTTTACGATTTCTCGATTTTGGTGATTTTCCCTAGTGGTACCCCTAGGGAAATCCGTAAAAATTCGTCGGATTCCGGCGAAACCAATTCTCGATGCGTTGTGACCGGCAAGCTTCCAGTAGCTATTCCAGTCGAGTTTTCCCGAATTATCGGACTCGGATCCAAAATTTCACCACTTTTTACGATTTCTCGATTTTGGTGATTTTCCCTAGTGGTACCCCTAGGGAAATCCGTAAAAATTCGTCGGATTCCGGCGAAGCCAATTCTCGATGCGTTGTGACCGGCAAGCTTCCAGTAGCTATTCCAGACGAGTTTTCCCGAATTATCGGACTTTGATCCAAAATTTCACCACTTTTTACGATTTCTCGATTTTGGTGATTTTTCCTAGTGGTACCCCTACGGAAATCCGTAAAAATTCGTCAGATTCAGGCGAAGCCAATTCTCGATGCGTTGTGACCGGCAAGCTTCCAGTAGCTATTCCAGTCGAGTTTTCCCGAATTATCGGACTAGGATCCAAAATTTCACCACTTTTTACGATTTCTCGATTTTGGTGATTTTCCCTAGTGGTACGTACCCCTAGGGAAATCCGTAAAAAATCGTCGGATTTCGGCGAAGCCAATTCTCGATGCGTTGTGACCGGCAAGCTTCCAGTAGCTATTCCAGTCGAGTTTTCCCGAATTATCGGACTCGGATCCAAAATTTCACCACTTTTTACGATTTCTCGATTTTGGTGATTTTCCCTAGTGGTACGTACCCCTAGGGATATCCGTAAAAATTCGTCGGATTCCGGCGAAGCCAATTCTCGATGCGTTGTGACCGGCAAGCTTCCTGTAGCTATTCCAGTCGAGTTTTCCCGAATTATCGGACTCAGATCCAAAATTTCACCACTTTTTACGATTTCTCGATTTTGGTGATTTTCCCTAGTGGTACGTACCCCTAGTGAAATCCGTAAAAATTCGTCGGATTCTGGCGAATCCAATTCTCGATGCGTTGTGACCGGCAAGCATCCAGTAGCTATTCCAGTCGAGTTTTCCCGAATTATCGGACTCTGATCAAAAATTTCACCACTTTTTACGATTTCTCGATTTTGGTGATTTTTCCTAGTGGTACCCCTACGGAAATCCGTAAAAATTCGTCAGATTCAGGCGAAGCCAATTCTCGATGCGTTCTGACCGGCAAGCTTCCAGTAGCTATTCCAGTCGAGTTTTCCCGAATTATCGGACTCGGATCAAAAATTTCACCACTTTTTACGATTTCTCGATTTTGGTGATTTTCCCTAGTGGTACGTACCCCTAGGGAAATCCGTAAAAAATCGTCGGATTCCGGCGAAGCCAATTCTCGATGCGTTGTGACCGGCAAGCTTACAATAGCTATTCCAGTCGAGTTTTCCCGAATTATCGGACTCGGATCCAAAATTTCACCACTTTTTACGATTTCTCGATTTTGGTGATTTTTCCTAGTGGTACCCCTAGGGAAATCCGTAAAAATTCGTCGGATTCCGGCGAAGCCAATTCTCGATGCGTTGTGACCGGCAAGCTTCCAGTAGCTATTCCAGTCGAGTTTTCCCGAATTATCGGACTCGGATCCAAAATTTCACCACTTTTTACGATTTCTCGATTTTGGTGATTTTCCCTAGTGGTACCCCTAGGGAAATCCGTAAAAATTCGTCGGATTCCGACGAAGCAAATTCTCGATGCGTTGTGACCGGCAAGCTTCCAGTAGCTATTCCAGTCGAGTTTTCCCGAATTATCGGACTCGGATCCAAAATTTCACCACTTTTTACGATTTCTCGATTTTGGTGATTTTCCCTAGTGGTACCCCTAGGGAAATCCGTAAAAATTCATCGGATTCCGGCGAAGCCAATTCTCGATGCGTTGTGACCGGCAAGCTTCCAGTAGCTATTCCAGTCGAGTTTTCCCGAATTATCGGACTCGGATCCAAAATTTCACCACTTTTTACGATTTCTCGATTTTGGTGATTTTCCCTAGTGGTACCCCTAGGGAAATCCGTAAAAATTCGTCGGATTCCGGCGAAGCCAATTCTCGATGCGTTGTGACCGGCAAGCTTCCAGTAGCTATTCCAGACGAGTTTTCCCGAATTATCGGACTTTGATCCAAAATTTCACCACTTTTTACGATTTCTCGATTTTGGTGATTTTCCCTAGTGGTACCCCTACGGAAATCCGTAAAAATTCGTCAGATTCAGGCGAAGCCAATTCTCGATGCGTTGTGACCGGCAAGCTTCCAGTAGCTATTCCAGTCGAGTTTTCCCGAATTATCGGACTCGGATCCAAAATTTCACCACTTTTTACGATTTCTCGATTTTGGTGATTTTCCCTAGTGGTACGTACCCCTAGGGAAATCCGTAAAAAATCGTCGGATTTCGGCGAAGCCAATTCTCGATGCGTTGTGACCGGCAAGCTTCCAGTAGCTATTCCAGTCGAGTTTTCCCGAATTATCGGACTCGGATCCAAAATTTCACCACTTTTTACGATTTCTCGATTTTGGTGATTTTCCCTAGTGGTACGTACCCCTAGGGATATCCGTAAAAATTCGTCGGATTCCGGCGAAGCCAATTCTCGATGCGTTGTGACCGGCAAGCTTCCTGTAGCTATTCCAGTCGAGTTTTCCCGAATTATCGGACTCAGATCCAAAATTTCACCACTTTTTACGATTTCTCGATTTTGGTGATTTTCCCTAGTGGTACGTACCCCTAGTGAAATCCGTAAAAATTCGTCGGATTCTGGCGAATCCAATTCTCGATGCGTTGTGACCGGCAAGCATCCAGTAGCTATTCCAGTCGAGTTTTCCCGAATTATCGGACTCTGATCCAAAATTTCACCACTTTTTACGATTTCTCGATTTTGGTGATTTTTCTAGTGGTACCCCTACGGAAATCCGTAAAAATTCGTCAGATTCAGGCGAAGCCAATTCTCGATGCGTTGTGACCGGCAAGCTTCCAGTAGCTATTCCAGTCGAGTTTTCCCGAATTATCGGACTCGGATCCAAAATTTCACCACTTTTTACGATTTCTCGATTTTGGTGATTTTCCCTAGTGGTACGTACCCCTAGGGAAATCCGTAAAAAATCGTCGGATTCCGGCGAAGCCAATTCTCGATGCGTTGTGACCGGCAAGCTTACAATAGCTATTCCAGTCGAGTTTTCCCGAATTATCGGACTCGGATCCAAAATTTCACCACTTTTTACGATTTCTCGATTTTGGTGATTTTCCCTAGTGGTACCCCTAGGGAAATCCGTAAAAATTCGTCGGATTCCGGCGAAGCCAATTCTCGATGCGTTGTGACCGGCAAGCTTCCAGTAGCTATTCCAGTCGAGTTTTCCCGAATTATCGGACTCGGATCCAAAATTTCACCACTTTTTACGATTTCTCGATTTTGGTGATTTTCCCTAGTGGTACCCCTAGGGAAATCCGTAAAAATTCGTCGGATTCCGACGAAGCAAATTCTCGATGCGTTGTGACCGGCAAGCTTCCAGTAGCTATTCCAGTCGAGTTTTCCCGAATTATCGGACTCGGATCCAAAATTTCACCACTTTTTACGATTTCTCGATTTTGGTGATTTTCCCTAGTGGTACCCCTAGGGAAATCCGTAAAAATTCGTCGGATTCCGGCGAAGCCAATTCTCGATGCGTTGTGACCGGCAAGCTTCCAGTAGCTATTCCAGTCGAGTTTTCCCGAATTATCGGACTCGGATCCAAAATTTCACCACTTTTTACGATTTCTCGATTTTGGTGATTTTCCCTAGTGGTACCCCTAGGGAAATCCGTAAAAATTCGTCGGATTCCGGCGAAGCCAATTCTCGATGCGTTGTGACCGGCAAGCTTCCAGTAGCTATTCCAGACGAGTTTTCCCGAATTATCGGACTTTGATCCAAAATTTCACCACTTTTTACGATTTCTCGATTTTGGTGATTTTTCCTAGTGGTACCCCTACGGAAATCCGTAAAAATTCGTCAGATTCAGGCGAAGCCAATTCTCGATGCGTTGTGACCGGCAAGCTTCCAGTAGCTATTCCAGTCGAGTTTTCCCGAATTATCGGACTAGGATCCAAAATTTCACCACTTTTTACGATTTCTCGATTTTGGTGATTTTCCCTAGTGGTACGTACCCCTAGGGAAATCCGTAAAAAATCGTCGGATTTCGGCGAAGCCAATTCTCGATGCGTTGTGACCGGCAAGCTTCCAGTAGCTATTCCAGTCGAGTTTTCCCGAATTATCGGACTCGGATCCAAAATTTCACCACTTTTTACGATTTCTCGATTTTGGTGATTTTCCCTAGTGGTACGTACCCCTAGGGATATCCGTAAAAATTCGTCGGATTCCGGCGAAGCCAATTCTCGATGCGTTGTGACCGGCAAGCTTCCTGTAGCTATTCCAGTCGAGTTTTCCCGAATTATCGGACTCAGATCCAAAATTTCACCACTTTTTACGATTTCTCGATTTTGGTGATTTTCCCTAGTGGTACGTACCCCTAGTGAAATCCGTAAAAATTCGTCGGATTCTGGCGAATCCAATTCTCGATGCGTTGTGACCGGCAAGCATCCAGTAGCTATTCCAGTCGAGTTTTCCCGAATTATCGGACTCTGATCAAAAATTTCACCACTTTTTACGATTTCTCGATTTTGGTGATTTTTCCTAGTGGTACCCCTACGGAAATCCGTAAAAATTCGTCAGATTCAGGCGAAGCCAATTCTCGATGCGTTCTGACCGGCAAGCTTCCAGTAGCTATTCCAGTCGAGTTTTCCCGAATTATCGGACTCGGATCAAAAATTTCACCACTTTTTACGATTTCTCGATTTTGGTGATTTTCCCTAGTGGTACGTACCCCTAGGGAAATCCGTAAAAAATCGTCGGATTCCGGCGAAGCCAATTCTCGATGCGTTGTGACCGGCAAGCTTACAATAGCTATTCCAGTCGAGTTTTCCCGAATTATCGGACTCGGATCCAAAATTTCACCACTTTTTACGATTTCTCGATTTTGGTGATTTTTCCTAGTGGTACCCCTAGGGAAATCCGTAAAAATTCGTCGGATTCCGGCGAAGCCAATTCTCGATGCGTTGTGACCGGCAAGCTTCCAGTAGCTATTCCAGTCGAGTTTTCCCGAATTATCGGACTCGGATCCAAAATTTCACCACTTTTTACGATTTCTCGATTTTGGTGATTTTCCCTAGTGGTACCCCTAGGGAAATCCGTAAAAATTCGTCGGATTCCGACGAAGCAAATTCTCGATGCGTTGTGACCGGCAAGCTTCCAGTAGCTATTCCAGTCGAGTTTTCCCGAATTATCGGACTCGGATCCAAAATTTCACCACTTTTTACGATTTCTCGATTTTGGTGATTTTCCCTAGTGGTACCCCTAGGGAAATCCGTAAAAATTCATCGGATTCCGGCGAAGCCAATTCTCGATGCGTTGTGACCGGCAAGCTTCCAGTAGCTATTCCAGTCGAGTTTTCCCGAATTATCGGACTCGGATCCAAAATTTCACCACTTTTTACGATTTCTCGATTTTGGTGATTTTCCCTAGTGGTACCCCTAGGGAAATCCGTAAAAATTCGTCGGATTCCGGCGAAGCCAATTCTCGATGCGTTGTGACCGGCAAGCTTCCAGTAGCTATTCCAGACGAGTTTTCCCGAATTATCGGACTTTGATCCAAAATTTCACCACTTTTTACGATTTCTCGATTTTGGTGATTTTCCCTAGTGGTACCCCTACGGAAATCCGTAAAAATTCGTCAGATTCAGGCGAAGCCAATTCTCGATGCGTTGTGACCGGCAAGCTTCCAGTAGCTATTCCAGTCGAGTTTTCCCGAATTATCGGACTCGGATCCAAAATTTCACCACTTTTTACGATTTCTCGATTTTGGTGATTTTCCCTAGTGGTACGTACCCCTAGGGAAATCCGTAAAAAATCGTCGGATTTCGGCGAAGCCAATTCTCGATGCGTTGTGACCGGCAAGCTTCCAGTAGCTATTCCAGTCGAGTTTTCCCGAATTATCGGACTCGGATCCAAAATTTCACCACTTTTTACGATTTCTCGATTTTGGTGATTTTCCCTAGTGGTACGTACCCCTAGGGATATCCGTAAAAATTCGTCGGATTCCGGCGAAGCCAATTCTCGATGCGTTGTGACCGGCAAGCTTCCTGTAGCTATTCCAGTCGAGTTTTCCCGAATTATCGGACTCAGATCCAAAATTTCACCACTTTTTACGATTTCTCGATTTTGGTGATTTTCCCTAGTGGTACGTACCCCTAGTGAAATCCGTAAAAATTCGTCGGATTCTGGCGAATCCAATTCTCGATGCGTTGTGACCGGCAAGCATCCAGTAGCTATTCCAGTCGAGTTTTCCCGAATTATCGGACTCTGATCCAAAATTTCACCACTTTTTACGATTTCTCGATTTTGGTGATTTTTCTAGTGGTACCCCTACGGAAATCCGTAAAAATTCGTCAGATTCAGGCGAAGCCAATTCTCGATGCGTTGTGACCGGCAAGCTTCCAGTAGCTATTCCAGTCGAGTTTTCCCGAATTATCGGACTCGGATCCAAAATTTCACCACTTTTTACGATTTCTCGATTTTGGTGATTTTCCCTAGTGGTACGTACCCCTAGGGAAATCCGTAAAAAATCGTCGGATTCCGGCGAAGCCAATTCTCGATGCGTTGTGACCGGCAAGCTTACAATAGCTATTCCAGTCGAGTTTTCCCGAATTATCGGACTCGGATCCAAAATTTCACCACTTTTTACGATTTCTCGATTTTGGTGATTTTCCCTAGTGGTACCCCTAGGGAAATCCGTAAAAATTCGTCGGATTCCGGCGAAGCCAATTCTCGATGCGTTGTGACCGGCAAGCTTCCAGTAGCTATTCCAGTCGAGTTTTCCCGAATTATCGGACTCGGATCCAAAATTTCACCACTTTTTACGATTTCTCGATTTTGGTGATTTTCCCTAGTGGTACCCCTAGGGAAATCCGTAAAAATTCGTCGGATTCCGACGAAGCAAATTCTCGATGCGTTGTGACCGGCAAGCTTCCAGTAGCTATTCCAGTCGAGTTTTCCCGAATTATCGGACTCGGATCCAAAATTTCACCACTTTTTACGATTTCTCGATTTTGGTGATTTTCCCTAGTGGTACCCCTAGGGAAATCCGTAAAAATTCGTCGAATTCCGGCGAAGCCTATTCTCGATGCGTTGTGACCGGCAAGCTTCCAGTAGCTATTCCAGTCGAGTTTTCCCGAATTATCGGACTCGGATCCAAAATTTCACCACTTTTTACGATTTCTCGATTTTGGTGATTTTCCCTAGTGGTACCCCTAGGGAAATCCGTAAAAATTCGTCGGATTCCGGCGAAGCCAATTCTCGATGCGTTGTGACCGGCAAGCTTCCAGTAGCTATTCCAGACGAGTTTTCCCGAATTATCGGACTTTGATCCAAAATTTCACCACTTTTTACGATTTCTCGATTTTGGTGATTTTTCCTAGTGGTACCCCTACGGAAATCCGTAAAAATTTGTCAGATTCAGGCGAAGCCAATTCTCGATGCGTTGTGACCGGCAAGCTTCCAGTAGCTATTCCAGTCGAGTTTTCCCGAATTATCGGACTCGGATCCAAAATTTCACCACTTTTTACGATTTCTCGATTTTGGTGATTTTCCCTAGTGGTACGTACCCCTAGGGAAATCCGTAAAAAATCGTCGGATTTCGGCGAAGCCAATTCTCGATGCGTTGTGACCGGCAAGCTTCCAGTAGCTATTCCAGTCGAGTTTTCCCGAATTATCGGACTCGGATCCAAAATTTCACCACTTTTTACGATTTCTCGATTTTGGTGATTTTCCCTAGTGGTACGTACCCCTAGGGATATCCGTAAAAATTCGTCGGATTCCGGCGAAGCCAATTCTCGATGCGTTGTGACCGGCAAGCTTCCTGTAGCTATTCCAGTCGAGTTTTCCCGAATTATCGGACTCAGATCCAAAATTTCACCACTTTTTACGATTTCTCGATTTTGGTGATTTTCCCTAGTGGTACGTACCCCTAGTGAAATCCGTAAAAATTCGTCGGATTCTGGCGAATCCAATTCTCGATGCGTTGTGACCGGCAAGCATCCAGTAGCTATTCCAGTCGAGTTTTCCCGAATTATCGGACTCTGATCCAAAATTTCACCACTTTTTACGATTTCTCGATTTTGGTGATTTTTCCTAGTGGTACCCCTACGGAAATCCGTAAAAATTCGTCAGATTCAGGCGAAGCCAATTCTCGATGCGTTGTGACCGGCAAGCTTCCAGTAGCTATTCCAGTCGAGTTTTCCCGAATTATCGGACTCGGATCCAAAATTTCACCACTTTTTACGATTTCTCGATTTTGGTGATTTTCCCTAGTGGTACGTACCCCTAGGGAAATCCGTAAAAAATCGTCGGATTCCGGCGAAGCCAATTCTCGATGCGTTGTGACCGGCAAGCTTACAATAGCTATTCCAGTCGAGTTTTCCCGAATTATCGGACTCGGATCCAAAATTTCACCACTTTTTACGATTTCTCGATTTTGGTGATTTTCCCTAGTGGTACCCCTAGGGAAATCCGTAAAAATTCGTCGGATTCCGGCGAAGCCAATTCTCGATGCGTTGTGACCGGCAAGCTTCCAGTAGCTATTCCAGTCGAGTTTTCCCGAATTATCGGACTCGGATCCAAAATTTCACCACTTTTTACGATTTCTCGATTTTGGTGATTTTCCCTAGTGGTACCCCTAGGGAAATCCGTAAAAATTCGTCGGATTCCGACGAAGCAAATTCTCGATGCGTTGTGACCGGCAAGCTTCCAGTAGCTATTCCAGTCGAGTTTTCCCGAATTATCGGACTCGGATCCAAAATTTCACCACTTTTTACGATTTCTCGATTTTGGTGATTTTCCCTAGTGGTACCCCTAGGGAAATCCGTAAAAATTCGTCGGATTCCGGCGAAGCCAATTCTCGATGCGTTGTGACCGGCAAGCTTCCAGTAGCTATTCCAGTCGAGTTTTCCCGAATTATCGGACTCGGATCCAAAATTTCACCACTTTTTACGATTTCTCGATTTTGGTGATTTTCCCTAGTGGTACCCCTAGGGAAATCCGTAAAAATTCGTCGGATTCCGGCGAAGCCAATTCTCGATGCGTTGTGACCGGCAAGCTTCCAGTAGCTATTCCAGACGAGTTTTCCCGAATTATCGGACTTTGATCCAAAATTTCACCACTTTTTACGATTTCTCGATTTTGGTGATTTTTCCTAGTGGTACCCCTACGGAAATCCGTAAAAATTCGTCAGATTCAGGCGAAGCCAATTCTCGATGCGTTGTGACCGGCAAGCTTCCAGTAGCTATTCCAGTCGAGTTTTCCCGAATTATCGGACTAGGATCCAAAATTTCACCACTTTTTACGATTTCTCGATTTTGGTGATTTTCCCTAGTGGTACGTACCCCTAGGGAAATCCGTAAAAAATCGTCGGATTTCGGCGAAGCCAATTCTCGATGCGTTGTGACCGGCAAGCTTCCAGTAGCTATTCCAGTCGAGTTTTCCCGAATTATCGGACTCGGATCCAAAATTTCACCACTTTTTACGATTTCTCGATTTTGGTGATTTTCCCTAGTGGTACGTACCCCTAGGGATATCCGTAAAAATTCGTCGGATTCCGGCGAAGCCAATTCTCGATGCGTTGTGACCGGCAAGCTTCCTGTAGCTATTCCAGTCGAGTTTTCCCGAATTATCGGACTCAGATCCAAAATTTCACCACTTTTTACGATTTCTCGATTTTGGTGATTTTCCCTAGTGGTACGTACCCCTAGTGAAATCCGTAAAAATTCGTCGGATTCTGGCGAATCCAATTCTCGATGCGTTGTGACCGGCAAGCATCCAGTAGCTATTCCAGTCGAGTTTTCCCGAATTATCGGACTCTGATCCAAAATTTCACCACTTTTTACGATTTCTCGATTTTGGTGATTTTTCCTAGTGGTACCCCTACGGAAATCCGTAAAAATTCGTCAGATTCAGGCGAAGCCAATTCTCGATGCGTTCTGACCGGCAAGCTTCCAGTAGCTATTCCAGTCGAGTTTTCCCGAATTATCGGACTCGGATCAAAAATTTCACCACTTTTTACGATTTCTCGATTTTGGTGATTTTCCCTAGTGGTACGTACCCCTAGGGAAATCCGTAAAAAATCGTCGGATTCCGGCGAAGCCAATTCTCGATGCGTTGTGACCGGCAAGCTTACAATAGCTATTCCAGTCGAGTTTTCCCGAATTATCGGACTCGGATCCAAAATTTCACCACTTTTTACGATTTCTCGATTTTGGTGATTTTACCTAGTGGTACCCCTAGGGAAATCCGTAAAAATTCGTCGGATTCTGGCGAAGCCAATTCTCGATGCGTTGTGACCGGCAAGTTTCCAGTAGCTATTCCAGTCGAGTTTTCCCGAATTATCGGACTCGGATCCAAAATTTCACCACTTTTTACGATTTCTCGATTTTGGTGATTTTCCCTAGTGGTACCCCTAGGGAAATCCGTAAAAATTCGTCGGATTCCGACGAAGCAAATTCTCGATGCGTTGTGACCGGCAAGCTTCCAGTAGCTATTCCAGTCGAGTTTTCCCGAATTATCGGACTCGGATCCAAAATTTCACCACTTTTTACGATTTCTCGATTTTGGTGATTTTCCCTAGTGGTACCCCTAGGGAAATCCGTAAAAATTCGTCGGATTCCGGCGAAGCCAATTCTCGATGCGTTGTGACCGGCAAGCTTCCAGTAGCTATTCCAGTCGAGTTTTCCCGAATTATCGGACTCGGATCCAAAATTTCACCACTTTTTACGATTTCTCGATTTTGGTGATTTTCCCTAGTGGTACCCCTAGGGAAATCCGTAAAAATTCGTCGGATTCCGGCGAAGCCAATTCTCGATGCGTTGTGACCGGCAAGCTTCCAGTAGCTATTCCAGACGAGTTTTCCCGAATTATCGGACTTTGATCCAAAATTTCACCACTTTTTACGATTTCTCGATTTTGGTGATTTTTCCTAGTGGTACCCCTACGGAAATCCGTAAAAATTCGTCAGATTCAGGCGAAGCCAATTCTCGATGCGTTGTGACCGGCAAGCTTCCAGTAGCTATTCCAGTCGAGTTTTCCCGAATTATCGGACTCGGATCCAAAATTTCACCACTTTTTACGATTTCTCGATTTTGGTGATTTTCCCTAGTGGTACGTACCCCTAGGGAAATCCGAAAAAAATCGTCGGATTTCGGCGAAGCCAATTCTCGATGCGTTGTGACCGGCAAGCTTCCAGTAGCTATTCCAGTCGAGTTTTCCCGAATTATCGGACTCGGATCCAAAATTTCACCACTTTTTACGATTTCTCGATTTTGGTGATTTTCCCTAGTGGTACGTACCCCTAGGGATATCCGTAAAAATTCATCGGATTCCGGCGAAACCAATTCTCGATGCGTTGTGACCGGCAAGCTTCCTGTAGCTATTCCAGTCGAGTTTTCCCGAATTATCGGACTCAGATCCAAAATTTCACCACTTTTTACGATTTCTCGATTTTGGTGATTTTCCCTAGTGGTACGTACCCCTAGTGAAATCCGTAAAAATTCGTCGGATTCTGGCGAATCCAATTCTCGATGCGTTGTGACCGGCAAGCATCCAGTAGCTATTCCAGTCGAGTTTTCCCGAATTATCGGACTCTGATCCAAAATTTCACCACTTTTTACGATTTCTCGATTTTGGTGATTTTTCCTAGTGGTACCCCTACGGAAATCCGTAAAAATTCGTCAGATTCAGGCGAAGCCAATTCTCGATGCGTTCTGACCGGCAAGCTTCCAGTAGCTATTCCAGTCGAGTTTTCCCGAATTATCGGACTCGGATCAAAAATTTCACCACTTTTTACGATTTCTCGATTTTGGTGATTTTCCCTAGTGGTACGTACCCCTAGGGAAATCCGTAAAAAATCGTCGGATTCCGGCGAAGCCAATTCTCGATGCGTTGTGACCGGCAAGCTTACAATAGCTATTCCAGTCGAGTTTTCCCGAATTATCGGACTCGGATCCAAAATTTCACCACTTTTTACGATTTCTCGATTTTGGTGATTTTTCCTAGTGGTACCCCTAGGGAAATCCGTAAAAATTCGTCGGATTCCGGCGAAGCCAATTCTCGATGCGTTGTGACCGGCAAGCTTCCAGTAGCTATTCCAGTCGAGTTTTCCCGAATTATCGGACTCGGATCCAAAATTTCACCACTTTTTACGATTTCTCGATTTTGGTGATTTTCCCTAGTGGTACCCCTAGGGAAATCCGTAAAAATTCGTCGGATTCCGACGAAGCAAATTCTCGATGCGTTGTGACCGGCAAGCTTCCAGTAGCTATTCCAGTCGAGTTTTCCCGAATTATCGGACTCGGATCCAAAATTTCACCACTTTTTACGATTTCTCGATTTTGGTGATTTTCCCTAGTGGTACCCCTAGGGAAATCCGTAAAAATTCATCGGATTCCGGCGAAGCCAATTCTCGATGCGTTGTGACCGGCAAGCTTCCAGTAGCTATTCCAGTCGAGTTTTCCCGAATTATCGGACTCGGATCCAAAATTTCACCACTTTTTACGATTTCTCGATTTTGGTGATTTTCCCTAGTGGTACCCCTAGGGAAATCCGTAAAAATTCGTCGGATTCCGGCGAAGCCAATTCTCGATGCGTTGTGACCGGCAAGCTTCCAGTAGCTATTCCAGACGAGTTTTCCCGAATTATCGGACTTTGATCCAAAATTTCACCACTTTTTACGATTTCTCGATTTTGGTGATTTTCCCTAGTGGTACCCCTACGGAAATCCGTAAAAATTCGTCAGATTCAGGCGAAGCCAATTCTCGATGCGTTGTGACCGGCAAGCTTCCAGTAGCTATTCCAGTCGAGTTTTCCCGAATTATCGGACTCGGATCCAAAATTTCACCACTTTTTACGATTTCTCGATTTTGGTGATTTTCCCTAGTGGTACGTACCCCTAGGGAAATCCGTAAAAAATCGTCGGATTTCGGCGAAGCCAATTCTCGATGCGTTGTGACCGGCAAGCTTCCAGTAGCTATTCCAGTCGAGTTTTCCCGAATTATCGGACTCGGATCCAAAATTTCACCACTTTTTACGATTTCTCGATTTTGGTGATTTTCCCTAGTGGTACGTACCCCTAGGGATATCCGTAAAAATTCGTCGGATTCCGGCGAAGCCAATTCTCGATGCGTTGTGACCGGCAAGCTTCCTGTAGCTATTCCAGTCGAGTTTTCCCGAATTATCGGACTCAGATCCAAAATTTCACCACTTTTTACGATTTCTCGATTTTGGTGATTTTCCCTAGTGGTACGTACCCCTAGTGAAATCCGTAAAAATTCGTCGGATTCTGGCGAATCCAATTCTCGATGCGTTGTGACCGGCAAGCATCCAGTAGCTATTCCAGTCGAGTTTTCCCGAATTATCGGACTCTGATCCAAAATTTCACCACTTTTTACGATTTCTCGATTTTGGTGATTTTTCTAGTGGTACCCCTACGGAAATCCGTAAAAATTCGTCAGATTCAGGCGAAGCCAATTCTCGATGCGTTGTGACCGGCAAGCTTCCAGTAGCTATTCCAGTCGAGTTTTCCCGAATTATCGGACTCGGATCCAAAATTTCACCACTTTTTACGATTTCTCGATTTTGGTGATTTTCCCTAGTGGTACGTACCCCTAGGGAAATCCGTAAAAAATCGTCGGATTCCGGCGAAGCCAATTCTCGATGCGTTGTGACCGGCAAGCTTACAATAGCTATTCCAGTCGAGTTTTCCCGAATTATCGGACTCGGATCCAAAATTTCACCACTTTTTACGATTTCTCGATTTTGGTGATTTTCCCTAGTGGTACCCCTAGGGAAATCCGTAAAAATTCGTCGGATTCCGGCGAAGCCAATTCTCGATGCGTTGTGACCGGCAAGCTTCCAGTAGCTATTCCAGTCGAGTTTTCCCGAATTATCGGACTCGGATCCAAAATTTCACCACTTTTTACGATTTCTCGATTTTGGTGATTTTCCCTAGTGGTACCCCTAGGGAAATCCGTAAAAATTCGTCGGATTCCGACGAAGCAAATTCTCGATGCGTTGTGACCGGCAAGCTTCCAGTAGCTATTCCAGTCGAGTTTTCCCGAATTATCGGACTCGGATCCAAAATTTCACCACTTTTTACGATTTCTCGATTTTGGTGATTTTCCCTAGTGGTACCCCTAGGGAAATCCGTAAAAATTCGTCGAATTCCGGCGAAGCCTATTCTCGATGCGTTGTGACCGGCAAGCTTCCAGTAGCTATTCCAGTCGAGTTTTCCCGAATTATCGGACTCGGATCCAAAATTTCACCACTTTTTACGATTTCTCGATTTTGGTGATTTTCCCTAGTGGTACCCCTAGGGAAATCCGTAAAAATTCGTCGGATTCCGGCGAAGCCAATTCTCGATGCGTTGTGACCGGCAAGCTTCCAGTAGCTATTCCAGACGAGTTTTCCCGAATTATCGGACTTTGATCCAAAATTTCACCACTTTTTACGATTTCTCGATTTTGGTGATTTTTCCTAGTGGTACCCCTACGGAAATCCGTAAAAATTTGTCAGATTCAGGCGAAGCCAATTCTCGATGCGTTGTGACCGGCAAGCTTCCAGTAGCTATTCCAGTCGAGTTTTCCCGAATTATCGGACTCGGATCCAAAATTTCACCACTTTTTACGATTTCTCGATTTTGGTGATTTTCCCTAGTGGTACGTACCCCTAGGGAAATCCGTAAAAAATCGTCGGATTTCGGCGAAGCCAATTCTCGATGCGTTGTGACCGGCAAGCTTCCAGTAGCTATTCCAGTCGAGTTTTCCCGAATTATCGGACTCGGATCCAAAATTTCACCACTTTTTACGATTTCTCGATTTTGGTGATTTTCCCTAGTGGTACGTACCCCTAGGGATATCCGTAAAAATTCGTCGGATTCCGGCGAAGCCAATTCTCGATGCGTTGTGACCGGCAAGCTTCCTGTAGCTATTCCAGTCGAGTTTTCCCGAATTATCGGACTCAGATCCAAAATTTCACCACTTTTTACGATTTCTCGATTTTGGTGATTTTCCCTAGTGGTACGTACCCCTAGTGAAATCCGTAAAAATTCGTCGGATTCTGGCGAATCCAATTCTCGATGCGTTGTGACCGGCAAGCATCCAGTAGCTATTCCAGTCGAGTTTTCCCGAATTATCGGACTCTGATCCAAAATTTCACCACTTTTTACGATTTCTCGATTTTGGTGATTTTTCCTAGTGGTACCCCTACGGAAATCCGTAAAAATTCGTCAGATTCAGGCGAAGCCAATTCTCGATGCGTTGTGACCGGCAAGCTTCCAGTAGCTATTCCAGTCGAGTTTTCCCGAATTATCGGACTCGGATCCAAAATTTCACCACTTTTTACGATTTCTCGATTTTGGTGATTTTCCCTAGTGGTACGTACCCCTAGGGAAATCCGTAAAAAATCGTCGGATTCCGGCGAAGCCAATTCTCGATGCGTTGTGACCGGCAAGCTTACAATAGCTATTCCAGTCGAGTTTTCCCGAATTATCGGACTCGGATCCAAAATTTCACCACTTTTTACGATTTCTCGATTTTGGTGATTTTCCCTAGTGGTACCCCTAGGGAAATCCGTAAAAATTCGTCGGATTCCGGCGAAGCCAATTCTCGATGCGTTGTGACCGGCAAGCTTCCAGTAGCTATTCCAGTCGAGTTTTCCCGAATTATCGGACTCGGATCCAAAATTTCACCACTTTTTACGATTTCTCGATTTTGGTGATTTTCCCTAGTGGTACCCCTAGGGAAATCCGTAAAAATTCGTCGGATTCCGACGAAGCAAATTCTCGATGCGTTGTGACCGGCAAGCTTCCAGTAGCTATTCCAGTCGAGTTTTCCCGAATTATCGGACTCGGATCCAAAATTTCACCACTTTTTACGATTTCTCGATTTTGGTGATTTTCCCTAGTGGTACCCCTAGGGAAATCCGTAAAAATTCGTCGGATTCCGGCGAAGCCAATTCTCGATGCGTTGTGACCGGCAAGCTTCCAGTAGCTATTCCAGTCGAGTTTTCCCGAATTATCGGACTCGGATCCAAAATTTCACCACTTTTTACGATTTCTCGATTTTGGTGATTTTCCCTAGTGGTACCCCTAGGGAAATCCGTAAAAATTCGTCGGATTCCGGCGAAGCCAATTCTCGATGCGTTGTGACCGGCAAGCTTCCAGTAGCTATTCCAGACGAGTTTTCCCGAATTATCGGACTTTGATCCAAAATTTCACCACTTTTTACGATTTCTCGATTTTGGTGATTTTTCCTAGTGGTACCCCTACGGAAATCCGTAAAAATTCGTCAGATTCAGGCGAAGCCAATTCTCGATGCGTTGTGACCGGCAAGCTTCCAGTAGCTATTCCAGTCGAGTTTTCCCGAATTATCGGACTAGGATCCAAAATTTCACCACTTTTTACGATTTCTCGATTTTGGTGATTTTCCCTAGTGGTACGTACCCCTAGGGAAATCCGTAAAAAATCGTCGGATTTCGGCGAAGCCAATTCTCGATGCGTTGTGACCGGCAAGCTTCCAGTAGCTATTCCAGTCGAGTTTTCCCGAATTATCGGACTCGGATCCAAAATTTCACCACTTTTTACGATTTCTCGATTTTGGTGATTTTCCCTAGTGGTACGTACCCCTAGGGATATCCGTAAAAATTCGTCGGATTCCGGCGAAGCCAATTCTCGATGCGTTGTGACCGGCAAGCTTCCTGTAGCTATTCCAGTCGAGTTTTCCCGAATTATCGGACTCAGATCCAAAATTTCACCACTTTTTACGATTTCTCGATTTTGGTGATTTTCCCTAGTGGTACGTACCCCTAGTGAAATCCGTAAAAATTCGTCGGATTCTGGCGAATCCAATTCTCGATGCGTTGTGACCGGCAAGCATCCAGTAGCTATTCCAGTCGAGTTTTCCCGAATTATCGGACTCTGATCCAAAATTTCACCACTTTTTACGATTTCTCGATTTTGGTGATTTTTCCTAGTGGTACCCCTACGGAAATCCGTAAAAATTCGTCAGATTCAGGCGAAGCCAATTCTCGATGCGTTCTGACCGGCAAGCTTCCAGTAGCTATTCCAGTCGAGTTTTCCCGAATTATCGGACTCGGATCAAAAATTTCACCACTTTTTACGATTTCTCGATTTTGGTGATTTTCCCTAGTGGTACGTACCCCTAGGGAAATCCGTAAAAAATCGTCGGATTCCGGCGAAGCCAATTCTCGATGCGTTGTGACCGGCAAGCTTACAATAGCTATTCCAGTCGAGTTTTCCCGAATTATCGGACTCGGATCCAAAATTTCACCACTTTTTACGATTTCTCGATTTTGGTGATTTTACCTAGTGGTACCCCTAGGGAAATCCGTAAAAATTCGTCGGATTCTGGCGAAGCCAATTCTCGATGCGTTGTGACCGGCAAGTTTCCAGTAGCTATTCCAGTCGAGTTTTCCCGAATTATCGGACTCGGATCCAAAATTTCACCACTTTTTACGATTTCTCGATTTTGGTGATTTTCCCTAGTGGTACCCCTAGGGAAATCCGTAAAAATTCGTCGGATTCCGACGAAGCAAATTCTCGATGCGTTGTGACCGGCAAGCTTCCAGTAGCTATTCCAGTCGAGTTTTCCCGAATTATCGGACTCGGATCCAAAATTTCACCACTTTTTACGATTTCTCGATTTTGGTGATTTTCCCTAGTGGTACCCCTAGGGAAATCCGTAAAAATTCGTCGGATTCCGGCGAAGCCAATTCTCGATGCGTTGTGACCGGCAAGCTTCCAGTAGCTATTCCAGTCGAGTTTTCCCGAATTATCGGACTCGGATCCAAAATTTCACCACTTTTTACGATTTCTCGATTTTGGTGATTTTCCCTAGTGGTACCCCTAGGGAAATCCGTAAAAATTCGTCGGATTCCGGCGAAGCCAATTCTCGATGCGTTGTGACCGGCAAGCTTCCAGTAGCTATTCCAGACGAGTTTTCCCGAATTATCGGACTTTGATCCAAAATTTCACCACTTTTTACGATTTCTCGATTTTGGTGATTTTTCCTAGTGGTACCCCTACGGAAATCCGTAAAAATTCGTCAGATTCAGGCGAAGCCAATTCTCGATGCGTTGTGACCGGCAAGCTTCCAGTAGCTATTCCAGTCGAGTTTTCCCGAATTATCGGACTCGGATCCAAAATTTCACCACTTTTTACGATTTCTCGATTTTGGTGATTTTCCCTAGTGGTACGTACCCCTAGGGAAATCCGTAAAAAATCGTCGGATTTCGGCGAAGCCAATTCTCGATGCGTTGTGACCGGCAAGCTTCCAGTAGCTATTCCAGTCGAGTTTTCCCGAATTATCGGACTCGGATCCAAAATTTCACCACTTTTTACGATTTCTCGATTTTGGTGATTTTCCCTAGTGGTACGTACCCCTAGGGATATCCGTAAAAATTCATCGGATTCCGGCGAAACCAATTCTCGATGCGTTGTGACCGGCAAGCTTCCTGTAGCTATTCCAGTCGAGTTTTCCCGAATTATCGGACTCAGATCCAAAATTTCACCACTTTTTACGATTTCTCGATTTTGGTGATTTTCCCTAGTGGTACGTACCCCTAGTGAAATCCGTAAAAATTCGTCGGATTCTGGCGAATCCAATTCTCGATGCGTTGTGACCGGCAAGCATCCAGTAGCTATTCCAGTCGAGTTTTCCCGAATTATCGGACTCTGATCCAAAATTTCACCACTTTTTACGATTTCTCGATTTTGGTGATTTTTCCTAGTGGTACCCCTACGGAAATCCGTAAAAATTCGTCAGATTCAGGCGAAGCCAATTCTCGATGCGTTCTGACCGGCAAGCTTCCAGTAGCTATTCCAGTCGAGTTTTCCCGAATTATCGGACTCGGATCAAAAATTTCACCACTTTTTACGATTTCTCGATTTTGGTGATTTTCCCTAGTGGTACGTACCCCTAGGGAAATCCGTAAAAAATCGTCGGATTCCGGCGAAGCCAATTCTCGATGCGTTGTGACCGGCAAGCTTACAATAGCTATTCCAGTCGAGTTTTCCCGAATTATCGGACTCGGATCCAAAATTTCACCACTTTTTACGATTTCTCGATTTTGGTGATTTTCCCTAGTGGTACCCCTAGGGAAATCCGTAAAAATTCGTCGGATTCCGGCGAAGCCAATTCTCGATGCGTTATGACCGGCAAGCTTCCAGTAGCTATTCCAGTCGAGTTTTCCCGAATTATCGGACTCGGATCCAAAATTTCACCACTTTTTACGATTTCTCGATTTTGGTGATTTTCCCTAGTGGTACCCCTAGGGAAATCCGTAAAAATTCGTCGGATTCCGACGAAGCAAATTCTCGATGCGTTGTGACCGGCAAGCTTCCAGTAGCTATTCCAGTCGAGTTTTCCCGAATTATCGGACTCGGATCCAAAATTTCACCACTTTTTACGATTTCTCGATTTTGGTGATTTTCCCTAGTGGTACCCCTAGGGAAATCCGTAAAAATTCATCGGATTCCGGCGAAGCCAATTCTCGATGCGTTGTGACCGGCAAGCTTCCAGTAGCTATTCCAGTCGAGTTTTCCCGAATTATCGGACTCGGATCCAAAATTTCACCATTTTTTACGATTTCTCGATTTTGGTGATTTTCCCTAGTGGTACGTACCCTTAGGGAAATCCGTAAAAATTCGTCGGATTTCGGCGAAGTCAATTCTCGATGCGTTGTGACCGGCAAGCTTCCAGTAGCTATTCCAGTCGAGTTTTCCCGAATTATCGGACTCTGATCCAAAATTTCACCACTTTTTACGATTTCTCGATTTTGGTGATTTTCCCTAGTGGTACGTACCCCTAGGGAAATCCGTAAAAATTCGTCGGTTTTCGGCGAAGCCAATTCTCGATGCGTTGTGACCGGCAAGCTTCCAGTAGCTATTCCAGTCGAGTTTTCCCGAATTATCGGACTCGGATCCAAAATTTCACCACTTTTTACGATTTCTCGATTTTGGTGATTTTCCCTAGTGGTACGTACCCTTAGGGAAATCCGAAAAAAATCGTCGGATTTCGGCGAAGCCAATTCTCGATGCGTTGTGACCGGCAAGCTTCCAGTAGCTATTCCAGTCGAGTTTTCCCGAATTATCGGACTCGGATCCAAAATTTCACCACTTTTTACGATTTCTCGATTTTGGTGATTTTCCCTAGTGGTACCCCTAGGGAAATCCGTAAAAATTCGTCGGATTCCGGCGAAGCCAATTCTCGATGCGTTGTGACCGGCAAGCTTCCAGTAGCTATTCCAGTCGAGTTTTCCCGAATTATCGGACTCGGTTCCAAAATTTTACCACTTTTTACGATTTCTCGATTTTGGTGATTTTCCCTAGTGGTACCCCTAGGGAAATCCGTAAAAATTCGTCGGATTCCGACGAAGCAAATTCTCGATGCGTTGTGACCGGCAAGCTTCCAGTAGCTATTCCAGTCGAGTTTTCCCGAATTATCGGACTCGGATCCAAAATTTCACCACTTTTTACGATTTCTCGATTTTGGTGATTTTCCCTAGTGGTACCCCTAGGGAAATCCGTAAAAATTCGTCGGATTCCGGCGAAGCCAATTCTCGATGCGTTGTGACCGGCAAGCTTCCAGTAGCTATTCCAGTCGAGTTTTCCCGAATTATCGGACTCGGATCCAAAATTTCACCACTTTTTACGATTTCTCGATTTTGGTGATTTTCCCTAGTGGTACGTACCCCTAGGGAAATCCGTAAAAATTCGTCGGATTCCGGCGAAGCCAATTCTCGATGCGTTGTGACCGGCAAGCTTCCAGTAGCTCTTCCAGTCGAGTTTTCCCGAATTATCGGACTCCGATCCAAAGTTTCATCACTTTTTACGATTTCTCGATTTTGGTAATTTTCCCTAGTGGTACGCCTAGGGAAATCCGTAAAAATTCGTCGGATTCCGGCGAAGCCAATTCTCGATGCGTTGTGACCGGCAAGCTTCCAGTAGCTATTCCAGTCGAGTTTTCCCGAATTATCGGACTCCGATCCAAAATTTCACCACTTTTTACGATTTCTCGATTTTGGTGATTTTTCCTAGTGGTACGTACCCCTAGGGAAATCCGTAAAAAATCGTCGGATTTCGGCGAAGCCAATTCTCGATGCGTTGTGACCGGCAAGCTTCCAGTAGCTATTCCAGTCGAGTTTTCCCGAATTATCGGACTCGGATCCAAAATTTCACCACTTTTTACGATTTCTCGATTTTGGTGATTTTCCCTAGTGGTACGTACCCTTAGGGAAATCCGTAAAAATTCGTCGGATTTCGGCGAAGCCAATTCTCGATGCGTTGTGACCGGCAAGCTTCCAGTAGCTATTCCAGTCGAGTTTTCCCGAATTATCGGACTCGGATCCAAAATTTCACCACTTTTTACGATTCCTCGATTTTGGAGATTTTCCCTAGTGGTACCCCTAGGGAAATCCGTAAAAATTCGTCGGATTCCGGCGAAGCCAATTCTCGATGCGTTGTGACCGGCAAGCTTCCAGTAGCTATTCCAGTCGAGTTTTCCCGAATTATCGGACTCGGATCCAAAATTTCACCACTTTTTACGATTTCTCGATTTTGGTGATTTTCCCTAGTGGTACGTACCCCTAGGGAAATCCGTAAAAAATCGTCGGATTCCGGCGAAGCCAATTCTCGATGCGTTGTGACCGGCAAGCTTCCAGTAGCTATTCCAGTCGAGTTTTCCCGAATTATCGGACTCGGATCCAAAATTTCACCACTTTTTACGATTTCTCGATTTTGGTGATTTTCCCTAGTGGTACCCCTAGGGAAATCCGTAAAAATTCGTCGGATTCCGGCGAAGCCAATTCTCGATGCGTTGTGACCGGCAAGCTTCCAGTAGCTATTCCAGTCGAGTTTTCCCGAATTATCGGACTCGGTTCCAAAATTTTACCACTTTTTACGATTTCTCGATTTTGGTGATTTTCCCTAGTGGTACCCCTAGGAAAATCCGTAAAAATTCGTCGGATTCCGACGAAGCAAATTCTCGATGCGTTGTGACCGGCAAGCTTCCAGTAGCTATTCCAGTCGAGTTTTCCCGAATTATCGGACTCGGATCCAAAATTTCACCACTTTTTACGATTTCTCGATTTTGGTGATTTTCCCTAGTGGTACCCCTAGGGAAATCCGTAAAAATTCGTCGGATTCCGGCGAAGCCAATTCTCGATGCGTTGTGACCGGCAAGCTTCCAGTAGCTATTCCAGTCGAGTTTTCCCGAATTATCGGACTCGGATCCAAAATTTCACCACTTTTTACGATTTCTCGATTTTGGTGATTTTCCCTAGTGGTACCCCTAGGGAAATCCGTAAAAATTCGTCGGATTCCGGCGAAGCCAATTCTCGATGCGTTGTGACCGGCAAGCTTCCAGTAGTTATTCCAGTCGAGTTTTCCCGAATTATCGGACTCGGATCCAAAATTTCACCACTTTTTACGATTTCTCGATTTTGGTGATTTTCCCTAGTGGTACGTACCCCTAGGGAAATCCGTAAAAATTCGTCGGATTCTGGCGAATCCAATTCTCGATGCGTTGTGACCGGCAAGCATCCAGTAGCTATTCCAGTCGAGTTTTCCCGAATTATCGGACTCTGATCCAAAATTTCACCACTTTTTACGATTTCTCAATTTTGGTGATTTTTCCTAGTGGTACCCCTACGGAAATCCGTAAAAATTCGTCAGATTCAGGCGAAGCCAATTCTCGATGCGTTGTGACCGGCAAGCTTCCAGTAGCTATTCCATTCGAGTTTTCCCGAATTATCGGACTCGGATCCAAAATTTCACCACTTTTTACGATTTCTCGATTTTGGTGATTTTCCCTAGTGGTACGTACCCCTAGGGAAATCCGAAAAAAATCGTCGGATTTCGGCGAAGCCAATTCTCGATGCGTTGTGACCGGCAAGCTTCCAGTAGCTATTCCAGTCGAGTTTTCCCGAATTATCGGACTCGGATCCAAAATTTCACCACTTTTTACGATTTCTCGATTTTGGTGATTTTCCCTAGTGGTACGTACCCCTAGGGAAATCCGTAAAAATTCGTCGGATTCCGGCGAAGCCAATTCTCGATGCGTTGTGACCGGCAAGCTTCCAGTAGCTCTTCCAGTCGAGTTTTCCCGAATTATCGGACTCCGATCCAAAGTTTCATCACTTTTTACGATTTCTCGATTTTGGTAATTTTCCCTAGTGGTACGCCTAGGGAAATCCGTAAAAATTCGTCGGATTCCGGCGAAGCCAATTCTCGATGCGTTGTGACCGGCAAGCTTCCAGTAGCTATTCCAGTCGAGTTTTCCCGAATTATCGGACTCCGATCCAAAATTTCACCACTTTTTACGATTTCTCGATTTTGGTGATTTTCCCTAGTGGTACGTACCCCTAGGGAAATCCGTAAAAAATCGTCGGATTTCGGCGAAGCCAATTCTCGATGCGTTGTGACCGGCAAGCTTCCAGTAGCTATTCCAGTCGAGTTTTCCCGAATTATCGGACTCGGATCCAAAATTTCACCACTTTTTACGATTTCTCGATTTTGGTGATTTTCCCTAGTGGTACGTACCCTTAGGGAAATCCGTAAAAATTCGTCGGATTTCGGCGAAGCCAATTCTCGATGCGTTGTGACCGGCAAGCTTCCAGTAGCTATTCCAGTCGAGTTTTCCCGAATTATCGGACTCGGATCCAAAATTTCACCACTTTTTACGATTCCTCGATTTTGGAGATTTTCCCTAGTGGTACCCCTAGGGAAATCCGTAAAAATTCGTCGGATTCCGGCGAAGCCAATTCTCGATGCGTTGTGACCGGCAAGCTTCCAGTAGCTATTCCAGTCGAGTTTTCCCGAATTATCGGACTCGGATCCAAAATTTCACCACTTTTTACGATTTCTCGATTTTGGTGATTTTCCCTAGTGGTACGTACCCCTAGGGAAATCCGTAAAAAATCGTCGGATTCCGGCGAAGCCAATTCTCGATGCGTTGTGACCGGCAATCTTCCAGTAGTTATTCCAGTCGAGTTTTCCCGAATTATCGGACTCGGATCCAAAATTTCACCACTTTTTACGATTTCTCGATTTTGGTGATTTTCCCTAGTGGTACGTACCCCTAGGGAAATCCGTAAAAATTCGTCGGATTCTGGCGAATCCAATTCTCGATGCGTTGTGACCGGCAAGAATCCAGTAGCTATTCCAGTCGAGTTTTCCCGAATTATCGGACTCTGATCCAAAATTTCACCACTTTTTACGATTTCTCGATTTTGGTGATTTTCCCTAGTGGTACGTACCCCTAGGGAAATCCGTAAAAATTCGTCGGATTTCGGCGAAGCCAATTCTCGACGCGTTGTGACCGGCAAGCTTCCAGTAGCTATTCCAGTCGAGTTTTCCCGAATTATCGGACTCGGATCCAAAATTTCACCACTTTTTACGATTTCTCGATTTTGGTGATTTTCCCTAGTGGTACGTACCCCTAGGGAAATCCGAAAAAAATCGTCGGATTTCGGCGAAGCCAATTCTCGATGCGTTGTGACCGGCAAGCTTCCAGTAGCTATTCCAGTCGAGTTTTCCCGAATTATCGGACTCGGATCCAAAATTTCACCACTTTTTACGATTTCTCGATTTTGGTAATTTTCCCTAGTGGTACCCCTAGGGAAATCCGTAAAAATTCGTCGGATTCCGGCGAAGCCAATTCTCGATGCGTTGTGACCGGCAAGCTTCCAGTAGCTATTCCAGTCGAGTTTTCCCGAATTATAGGACTCGGTTCCAAAATTTCACCACTTTTTACGATTTCTCGATTTTGGTGATTTTCCCTAGTGGTACCCCTAGGGAAATCCGTAAAAATTCGTCGGATTCCGACGAAGCAAATTCTCGATGCGTTGTGACCGGCAAGCTTCCAGTAGCTATTCCAGTCGAGTTTTCCCGAATTATCGGACTCGGATCCAAAATTTCACCACTTTTTACGATTTCTCGATTTTGGTGATTTTCCCTAGTGGTACCCCTAGGGAAATCCGTAAAAATTCGTCGGATTCCGGCGAAACCAATTCTCGATGCGTTGTGACCGGCAAGCTTCCAGTAGCTATTCCAGTCGAGTTTTCCCGAATTATCGGACTCTGATCCAAAATTTCACCACTTTTTACGATTTCTCGATTTTGGTGATTTTTCCTAGTGGTACCCCTACGGAAATCCGTAAAAATTCGTCAGATTCAGGCGAAGCCAATTCTCGATGCGTTGTGACCGGCAAGCTTCCAGTAGCTATTCCATTCGAGTTTTCCCGAATTATCGGACTCGGATCCAAAATTTCACCACTTTTTACGATTTCTCGATTTTGGTGATTTTCCCTAGTGGTACGTACCCCTAGGGAAATCCGAAAAAAATCGTCGGATTTCGGCGAAGCCAATTCTCGATGCGTTGTGACCGGCAAGCTTCCAGTAGCTATTCCAGTCGAGTTTTCCCGAATTATCGGACTCGGATCCAAAATTTCACCACTTTTTACGATTTCTCGATTTTGGTGATTTTCCCTAGTGGTACGTACCCCTAGGGAAATCCGTAAAAATTCGTCGGATTCCGGCGAAGCCAATTCTCGATGCGTTGTGACCGGCAAGCTTCCAGTAGCTCTTCCAGTCGAGTTTTCCAGAATTATCGGACTCCGATCCAAAGTTTCATCACTTTTTACGATTTCTCGATTTTGGTAATTTTCCCTAGTGGTACGCCTAGGGAAATCCGTAAAAATTCGTCGGATTCCGGCGAAGCCAATTCTCGATGCGTTGTGACCGGCAAGCTTCCAGTAGCTATTCCAGTCGAGTTTTCCCGAATTATCGGACTCGGATCCAAAATTTCACCACTTTTTACGATTTCTCGATTTTGGTGATTTTCCCTAGTGGTACGTAACCCTAGAGAAATCCGTAAAAAATCGTCGGATTTCGGCGAAGCCAATTCTCGATGCGTTGTGACCGGAAAGCTTCCAGTAGCTATTCCAGTCGAGTTTTCCCGAATTATCGGACTCGGATCCAAAATTTCACCACTTTTTACGATTTCTCGATTTTGGTGATTTTCCCTAGTGGTACGTACCCTTAGGGAAATCCGTAAAAATTCGTCGGATTTCGGCGAAGTCAATTCTCGATGCGTTGTGACCGGCAAGCTTCCAGTAGCTATTCCAGTCGAGTTTTCCCGAATTATCGGACTCGGATCCAAAATTTCACCACTTTTTACGATTTCTCGATTTTTGTGATTTTCCCTAGTGGTACCCCTAGGGAAATCCGTAAAAATTCGTCGGATTCCGGCGAAGCCAATTCTCGATGCGTTGTGACCGGCAAGCTTCCAGTAGCTATTCCAGTCGAGTTTTCCCGAATTATCGGACTCGGATCCAAAATTTTACCACTTTTTACGATTTCTCGATTTTGGTGATTTTCCCTAGTGGTACGTACCCCTAGGGAAATCCGTAAAAAATCGTCGGATTCCGGCGAAGCCAATTCTCGATGCGTTGTGACCGGCAATCTTCCAGTAGTTATTCCAGTCGAGTTTTCCCGAATTATCGGACTCGGATCCAAAATTTCACCACTTTTTACGATTTCTCGATTTTGGTGATTTTCCCTAGTGGTACGTACCCCTAGGGAAATCCGTAAAAATTCGTCGGATTCTGGCGAATCCAATTCTCGATGCGTTGTGACCGGCAAGCATCCAGTAGCTATTCCAGTCGAGTTTTCCCGAATTATCGGACTCTGATCCAAAATTTCACCACTTTTTACGATTTCTCGATTTTGGTGATTTTCCCTAGTGGTACGTACCCCTAGGGAAATCCGTAAAAATTCGTCGGATTTCGGCGAAGCCAATTCTCGATGCGTTGTGACCGGCAAGCTTCCAGTAGCTATTCCAGTCGAGTTTTCCCGAATTATCGGACTCGGATCCAAAATTTCACCACTTTTTACGATTTCTCGATTTTGGTGATTTTCCCTAGTGGTACGTACCCCTAGGGAAATCCGAAAAAAATCGTCGGATTTCGGCGAAGCCAATTCTCGATGCGTTGTGACCGGCAAGCTTCCAGTAGCTATTCCAGTCGAGTTTTCCCGAATTATCGGACTCGGATCCAAAATTTCACCACTTTTTACGATTTCTCGATTTTGGTAATTTTCCCTAGTGGTACCCCTAGGGAAATCCGTAAAAATTCGTCGGATTCCGGCGAAGCCAATTCTCGATGCGTTGTGACCGGCAAGCTTCCAGTAGCTATTCCAGTCGAGTTTTCCCGAATTATCGGACTCGGTTCCAAAATTTCACCACTTTTTACGATTTCTCGATTTTGGTGATTTTCCCTAGTGGTACCCCTAGGGAAATCCGTAAAAATTCGTCGGATTCCGACGAAGCAAATTCTCGATGCGTTGTGACCGGCAAGCTTCCAGTAGCTATTCCAGTCGAGTTTTCCCGAATTATCGGACTCGGATCCAAAATTTCACCACTTTTTACGATTTCTCGATTTTGGTGATTTTCCCTAGTGGTACCCCTAGGGAAATCCGTAAAAATTCGTCGGATTCCGGCGAAGCCAATTCTCGATGCGTTGTGACCGGCAAGCTTCCAGTAGCTATTCCAGTCGAGTTTTCCCGAATTATCGGACTCTGATCCAAAATTTCACCACTTTTTACGATTTCTCGATTTTGGTGATTTTTCCTAGTGGTACCCCTACGGAAATCCGTAAAAATTCGTCAGATTCAGGCGAAGCCAATTCTCGATGCGTTGTGACCGGCAAGCTTCCAGTAGCTATTCCATTCGAGTTTTCCCGAATTATCGGACTCGGATCCAAAATTTCACCACTTTTTACGATTTCTCGATTTTGGTGATTTTCCCTAGTGGTACGTACCCCTAGGGAAATCCGAAAAAAATCGTCGGATTTCGGCGAAGCCAATTCTCGATGCGTTGTGACCGGCAAGCTTCCAGTAGCTATTCCAGTCGAGTTTTCCCGAATTATCGGACTCGGATCCAAAATTTCACCACTTTTTACGATTTCTCGATTTTGGTGATTTTCCCTAGTGGTACGTACCCCTAGGGAAATCCGTAAAAATTCGTCGGATTCCGGCGAAGCCAATTCTCGATGCGTTGTGACCGGCAAGCTTCCAGTAGCTCTTCCAGTCGAGTTTTCCCGAATTATCGGACTCCGATCCAAAGTTTCATCACTTTTTACGATTTCTCGATTTTGGTAATTTTCCCTAGTGGTACGCCTAGGGAAATCCGTAAAAATTCGTCGGATTCCGGCGAAGCCAATTCTCGATGCGTTGTGACCGGCAAGCTTCCAGTAGCTATTCCAGTCGAGTTTTCCCGAATTATCGGACTCGGATCCAAAATTTCACCACTTTTTACGATTTCTCGATTTTGGTGATTTTCCCTAGTGGTACGTAACCCTAGAGAAATCCGTAAAAAATCGTCGGATTTCGGCGAAGCCAATTCTCGATGCGTTGTGACCGGAAAGCTTCCAGTAGCTATTCCAGTCGAGTTTTCCCGAATTATCGGACTCGGATCCAAAATTTCACCACTTTTTACGATTTCTCGATTTTGGTGATTTTCCCTAGTGGTACGTACCCTTAGGGAAATCCGTAAAAATTCGTCGGATTTCGGCGAAGTCAATTCTCGATGCGTTGTGACCGGCAAGCTTCCAGTAGCTATTCCAGTCGAGTTTTCCCGAATTATCGGACTCGGATCCAAAATTTCACCACTTTTTACGATTCCTCGGTTTTGGTGATTTTCCCTAGTGGTACCCCTAGGGAAATCCGTAAAAATTCGTCGGATTCCGGCGAAGCCAATTCTCGATGCGTTGTGACCGGCAAGCTTCCAGTAGCTATTCCAGTCGAGTTTTCCCGAATTATCGGACTCGGATACAAAATTTCACCACTTTTTACGATTTCTCGATTTTGGTGATTTTCCCTAGTGGTACGTACCCCTAGGGAAATCCGTAAAAAATCGTCGGATTCCGGCGAAGCCAATTCTCGATGCGTTGTGACCGGCAAGCTTCCAGTAGTTATTCCAGTCGAGTTTTCCCGAATTATCGGACTCGGATCCAAAATTTCATCACTTTTTACGATTTCTCGATTTTGGTGATTTTCCCTAGTGGTACGTACCCCTAGGGAAATCCGTAAAAATTCGTCGGATTCTGGCGAATCCAATTCTCGATGCGTTGTGACCGGCAAGCATCCAGTAGCAATTCCAGTCGAGTTTTCCCGAATTATCGGACTCTGATCCAAAATTTCACCACTTTTTACGATTTCTCGATTTTGGTGATTTTCCCTAGTGGTACGTACCCCTAGGGAAATCCGTAAAAATTCGTCGGATTTCGGCGAAGCCAATTCTCGACGCGTTGTGACCGGCAAGCTTCCAGTAGCTATTCCAGTCGAGTTTTCCCGAATTATCGGACTCGGATCCAAAATTTCACCACTTTTTACGATTTCTCGATTTTGGTGATTTTCCCTAGTGGTACGTACCCCTAGGGAAATCCGTAAAAAATCGTCGGATTTCGGCGAAGCCAATTCTCGATGCGTTGTGACCGGCAAGCTTCCAGTAGCTATTCCAGTCGAGTTTTCCCGAATTATCGGACTCGGATCCAAAATTTCACCACTTTTTACGATTTCTCGATTTTGGTGATTTTCCCTAGTGGTACGTACCCCTAGGGAAATCCGAAAAAAATCGTCGGATTCCGGCGAAGCCAATTCTCGATGCGTTGTGACCGGCAAGCTTCCAGTAGCTATTCCAGTCGAGTTTTCCCGAATTATCGGACTCGGTTCCAAAATTTCACCACTTTTTACGATTTCTCGATTTTGGTGATTTTCCCTAGTGGTACGTACCCCTAGGGAAATCCGTAAAAATTCGTCGGATTCCGGCGAAGCCAATTCTCGATGCGTTGTGACCGGCAAGCTTCCAGTAGCTATTCCAGTCGAGTTTTCCCGAATTATCGGACTCGGATCCAAAATTTCACCACTTTTTACGATTTCTCGATTTTGGTAATTTTCCCTAGTGGTACGCCTAGGGAAATCCGTAAAAATTCGTCGGATTCCGGCGAAGCCAATTCTCGATGCGTTGTGACCGGCAAGCTTCCAGTAGCTATTCCAGTCGAGTTTTCCCGAATTATCGGACTCGGATCCAAAATTTCACAACTTTTTACGATTTCTCGATTTTGGTGATATTCCCTAGTGGTACGTAACCCTAGGGAAATCCGTAAAAATTCGTCGGATTCCGGCGAAGCCAATTCTCGATGCGTTGTGACCGGCAAGCTTCCAGTAGTTATTCCAGTCGAGTTTTCCCGAATTATCGGACTCGGATCCAAAATTTCACCACTTTTTACGATTTCTCGATTTTGGTGATTTTCCCTAGTGGTACGTACCCTTAGGGAAATCCGTAAAAATTCGTCGGATTTCGGCGAAGCCAATTCTCGATGCGTTGTGACCAGCAAGCATCCAGTAGCTATTCCAGTCGAGTTTTCCCGAATTATCGGACTCTGATCCAAAATTTCACCACTTTTTACGATTTCTCGATTTTGGTGATTTTTCCTAGTGGTACCCCTACGGAAATCCGTAAAAATTCGTCAGATTCAGGCGAAGCCAATTCTCGATGCGTTGTGACCGGCAAGCTTCCAGTAGCTATTCCATTCGAGTTTTCCCGAATTATCGGACTCGGATCCAAAATTTCACCACTTTTTACGATTTCTCGATTTTGGTGATTTTCCCTAGTGGTACGTACCCCTAGGGAAATCCGAAAAAAATCGTCGGATTTCGGCGAAGCCAATTCTCGATGCGTTGTGACCGGCAAGCTTCCAGTAGCTATTCCAGTCGAGTTTTCCCGAATTATCGGACTCGGATCCAAAATTTCACCACTTTTTACGATTTCTCGATTTTGGTGATTTTCCCTAGTGGTACGTACCCCTAGGGAAATCCGTAAAAATTCGTCGGATTCCGGCGAAGCCAATTCTCGATGCGTTGTGACCGGCAAGCTTCCAGTAGCTCTTCCAGTCGAGTTTTCCCGAATTATCGGACTCCGATCCAAAGTTTCATCACTTTTTACGATTTCTCGATTTTGGTAATTTTCCCTAGTGGTACGCCTAGGGAAATCCGTAAAAATTCGTCGGATTCCGGCGAAGCCAATTCTCGATGCGTTGTGACCGGCAAGCTTCCAGTAACTATTCCAGTCGAGTTTTCCTGAATTATCGGACTCGGATCCAAAATTTCACCACTTTTTACGATTTCTCGATTTTGGTGATTTTCCCTAGTGGTACGTAACCCTAGAGAAATCCGTAAAAAATCGTCGGATTTCGGCGAAGCCAATTCTCGATGCGTTGTGACCGGAAAGCTTCCAGTAGCTATTCCAGTCGAGTTTTCCCGAATTATCGGACTCGGATCCAAAATTTCACCACTTTTTACGATTTCTCGATTTTGGTGATTTTCCCTAGTGGTACGTACCCTTAGGGAAATCCGTAAAAATTCGTCGGATTTCGGCGAAGCCAATTCTCGATGCGTTGTGACCGGCAAGCTTCCAGTAGCTATTCCAGTCGAGTTTTCCCGAATTATCGGACTCGGATCCAAAATTTCACCACTTTTTACGATTCCTCGATTTTGGTGATTTTCCCTAGTGGTACCCCTAGGAAAATCCGTAAAAATTCGTCGGATTCCGGCGAAGCCAATTCTCGATGCGTTGTGACCGGCAAGCTTCCAGTAGCTATTCCAGTCGAGTTTTCCCGAATTATCGGACTCGGATACAAAATTTCACCACTTTTTACGATTTCTCGATTTTGGTGATTTTCCCTAGTGGTACGTACCCCTAGGGAAATCCGTAAAAAATCGTCGGATTCCGGCGAAGCCAATTCTCGATGCGTTGTGACCGGCAAGCTTCCAGTAGTTATTCCAGTCGAGTTTTCCCGAATTATCGGACTCGGATCCAAAATTTCACCACTTTTTACGATTTCTCGATTTTGGTGATTTTCCCTAGTGGTACGTACCCCTAGGGAAATCCGTAAAAAATCGTCGGATTCTGGCGAATCCAATTCTCGATGCGTTGTGACCGGCAAGCATCCAGTAGCTATTCCAGTCGAGTTTTCCCGAATTATCGGACTCTGATCCAAAATTTCACCACTTTTTACGATTTCTCGATTTTGGTGATTTTCCCTAGTGGTACGTACCCCTAGGGAAATCCGTAAAAATTCGTCGGATTTCGGCGAAGCCAATTCTCGACGTGTTGTGACCGGCAAGCTTCCAGTAGCTATTCCAGTCGAGTTTTCCCGAATTATCGGACTCGGATCCAAAATTTCACCACTTTTTACGATTTCTCGATTTTGGTGATTTTCCCTAGTGGTACGTACCCCTAGGGAAATCCGTAAAAATTCGTCGGATTCCAGCGAAGCCAATTCTCGATGCGTTGTGACCGGCAAGCTTCCAGTAGCTCTTCCAGTCGAGATTTCCCGAATTATCGGACTCCGATCCAAAGTTTCACTACTTTTTACGATTTCTCGATTTTGGTGATTTTCCCTAGTGGTACGCCTAGGAAAATCCGTAAAAATTCGTCGGATTCCGGCGAAGCCAATTCTCGATGCGTTGTGACCGGCAAGCTTCCAGTAGCTATTCCAGTCGAGTTTTCCCGAATTATCGGACTCGGATCCAAAATTTCACCACTTTTTACGATTTCTCGATTTTGGTGATTTTCCCTAGTGGTACGTACCCCTAGGGAAATCCGTAAAAAATCGTCGGATTTCGGCGAAGCCAATTCTCGATGCGTTGTGACCGGCAAGCTTACAGTAGCTATTCCAGTCGAGTTTTCCCGAATTATCGGACTCGGATCCAAAATTTCACCACTTTTTACGATTTCTCGATTTTGGTGATTTTCCCTAGTGGTACGTACCCCTAGGAAAATCCGTAAAAATTCGTCGGATTCCGGCGAAGCCAATTCTCGATGCGTTGTGACCGGCAAGCTTCCAGTAGCTATTCCAGTCGAGTTTTCCCGAATTATCGGACTCGGATCCAAAATTTCACCACTTTTTACGATTTCTCGATTTTGGTGATTTTTCCTAGTGGTACGTACCCCTAGGGATATCCGTAAAAATTCATCGGATTTCGGCGAAGCCAATTCTCGATGCGTTGTAACCGGCAAGCTTCCTGTAGCTATTCCAGTCGAGTTTTCCCGAATTATCGGACTCGGATCCAAAATTTGACCACTTTTTACGATTTCTCGATTTTGGTGATTTTCCCTAGTGGTACGTACCCCTAGGGAAATCCGTAAAAATTCGTCGGATTCCGGCGAAGCCAATTCTCGATGCGTTGTGACCGGCAAGCTTCCAGTAGCTATTCCAGTCGAGTTTTCCCGAATTATCGGACTCGGATCCAAAATTTCACCACTTTTTAGGATTTCTCGATTTTGGTGATTTTCCCTAGTGGTACGTACCCCTAGGAAAATCCGTAAAAATTCGTCGGATTCCGGCGAAGCCAATTCTCGATGCGTTGTGACCGGCAAGCTTCCAGTAGCTATTCCAGTCGAGTTTTCCCGAATTATCGGACTCCGATCCAAAGTTTCACCACTTTTTACGATTTCTCGATTTTGGTGATTTTCCCTAGTGGTACGCCTAGGGAAATCCGTAAAAATTCGTCGGATTCCGGCGAAGCCAATTCTCGATGCGTTGTGACGGTCAAGCTTCCAGTAGCTATTCCAGTCGAGTTTTCCCGAATTATCGGACTCGGATCCAAAATTTCACCACTTTTTACGATTTCTCGATTTTGGGGATTTTCCCTAGTGGTACGTACCCCTAGGGAAATCCGTAAAAATTCGTCGGATTCCGGCGAAGCCAATTCTCGATGCGTTGTGATCGGCAAGCTTCCAGTAGCTATTCCAGTCGAGTTTTCCCGAATTATCGGACTCGGAACCAAAATTTCACCACTTTTTACGATTTTTCGATTTTTTTGATTTTCCCTAGTGGTACGTACCCCTAGGGAAATCCGTAAAAATTCGTCGGATTCCGGCGAAGCCAATTCTCGATGCGTTGTGACCGGCAAGCTTCCAGTAGCTATTCCAGTCGAATTTTCCCGAATTATCGGACTCGGATCAAAAATTTCATCACTTTTTACGATTTCTCGATTTTGGTGATTTTCCCTAGTGGTACGTACCCCTAGGGAAATCCGTAAAAATTCGTCGAATTCCGGCAAAGACAATTCTCGATGCGTTGTGACCGGCAAGCTTCCAGTAGCTATTCCAGTCGAGTTTTCCCGAATTATCGGACTCGGATTCAAAATTTCACCACTTTTTATGATTTCTCGATTTTGGTGATTTTCCCTAGTGGTACGTACCCCTAGGGAAATCCGTAAAAATTCGTCGGATTCTGGCGAAGCCAATTCTCGATGCGTTGTGACATGCAAGCTTCCAGTAGCTATTCCAGTCGAGTTTTCCCGAATTATGGGACTCTGATCAAAAATTTCACCACTTTTTACGATTTCTCGATTTTGGTGATTTTACCTAGTGGTACCCCTACGGAAATCCGTAAAAATTCGTCAGATTCAGGCGAAGCCAATTCTCGATGCGTTGTGACCGGCAAGCTTCCAGTAGCTATTCCAGTCGAGTTTTCCCGAATTATCAGACTCGGATCCAAAATTTCACCACTTTTTATGATTTCTCGATTTTGGTGATTTTCCCTAGTGGTACGTACCCTTAGGGAAATCCGTAAAAATTCGTCGGATTCTGGCGAAGCCAATTCTCGATGCGTTGTGACCGGCAAGCTTCCAGTAGCTATTCCAGTCGAGTTTTCCCGAATTATCGGACTCTGATCCAAAATTTCACCACTTTTTACAATTTCTCGATTTTGGTGATTTTCCCTAGTGGTACCCCTAGGGAAATCCGTAAAAATTCGTCGGATTCCGGCGAAGCCAATTCTCGATGCGTTGTGACCGGCAAGCTTCCAGTAGCTATTCCAGTCGAGTTTTCCCGAATTATCGGACTCTGATCCAAAATTTCACCACTTTTTACAATTTCTCGATTTTGGTGATTTTCCCTAGTGGTACCCCTAGGGAAATCCGTAAAAATTCGTCGGATTCCGGCGAAGCCAATTCTCGATACGTTGTGACCGGCAAGCTTCCAGTAGCTATTCCAGTCGAGTTTTCCCGAATTATCAGACTCGGATCCAAAATTTCACCACTTTTTAGGATTTCTCGATTTTGGTGATTTTCCCTAGTGGTACGTACCCCTAGGAAAATCCGTAAAAATTCGTCGGATTCCGGCGAAGCCAATTCTCGATGCGTTGTGACCGGCAAGCTTCCAGTAGCTATTCCAGTCGAGTTTTCCCGAATTATCGGACTCCGATCCAAAGTTTCACCACTTTTTACGATTTCTCGATTTTGGTGATTTTCCCTAGTGGTACCCCTAGGGAAATCCGTAAAAATTCATCGGATTCCGGCGAAGCCAATTCTCGATGCGTTGTGACCGGCAAGCTTCCAGTAGCTATTCCAGTCGAGTTTTCCCGAATTATCGGACTCGGATCCAAAATTTCACCACTTTTTACGATTTCTCGATTTTGGTGATTTTCCCTAGTGGTACCCCTAGGGAAATCCGTAAAAATTCGTCGGATTCCGGCGAAGCCAATTCTCGATGCGTTGTGACCGGCAAGCTTCCAGTAGCTATTCCAGACGAGTTTTCCCGAATTATCGGACTTTGATCCAAAATTTCACCACTTTTTACGATTTCTCGATTTTGGTGATTTTCCCTAGTGGTACCCCTACGGAAATCCGTAAAAATTCGTCAGATTCAGGCGAAGCCAATTCTCGATGCGTTGTGACCGGCAAGCTTCCAGTAGCTATTCCAGTCGAGTTTTCCCGAATTATCGGACTCGGATCCAAAATTTCACCACTTTTTACGATTTCTCGATTTTGGTGATTTTCCCTAGTGGTACGTACCCCTAGGGAAATCCGTAAAAAATCGTCGGATTTCGGCGAAGCCAATTCTCGATGCGTTGTGACCGGCAAGCTTCCAGTAGCTATTCCAGTCGAGTTTTCCCGAATTATCGGACTCGGATCCAAAATTTCACCACTTTTTACGATTTCTCGATTTTGGTGATTTTCCCTAGTGGTACGTACCCCTAGGGATATCCGTAAAAATTCGTCGGATTCCGGCGAAGCCAATTCTCGATGCGTTGTGACCGGCAAGCTTCCTGTAGCTATTCCAGTCGAGTTTTCCCGAATTATCGGACTCAGATCCAAAATTTCACCACTTTTTACGATTTCTCGATTTTGGTGATTTTCCCTAGTGGCACGTACCCCTAGTGAAATCCGTAAAAATTCGTCGGATTCTGGCGAATCCAATTCTCGATGCGTTGTGACCGGCAAGCATCCAGTAGCTATTCCAGTCGAGTTTTCCCGAATTATCGGACTCTGATCCAAAATTTCACCACTTTTTACGATTTCTCGATTTTGGTGATTTTTCCTAGTGGTACCCCTACGGAAATCCGTAAAAATTCGTCAGATTCAGGCGAAGCCAATTCTCGATGCGTTGTGACCGGCAAGCTTCCAGTAGCTATTCCAGTCGAGTTTTCCCGAATTATCGGACTCGGATCCAAAATTTCACCACTTTTTACGATTTCTCGATTTTGGTGATTTTCCCTAGTGGTACGTACCCCTAGGAAAATCCGTAAAAAATCGTCGGATTCCGGCGAAGCCAATTCTCGATGCGTTGTGACCGGCAAGCTTACAATAGCTATTCCAGTCGAGTTTTCCCGAATTATCGGACTCGGATCCAAAATTTCACCACTTTTTACGATTTCTCGATTTTGGTGATTTTCCCTAGTGGTACCCCTAGGGAAATCCGTAAAAATTCGTCGGATTCCGGCGAAGCCAATTCTCGATGCGTTGTGACCGGCAAGCTTCCAGTAGCTATTCTAGTCGAGTTTTCCCGAATTATCGGACTCGGATCCAAAATTTCACCACTTTTTACGATTTCTCGATTTTGGTGATTTTCCCTAGTGGTACCCCTAGGGAAATCCGTAAAAATTCTTCGGATTCCGACGAAGCAAATTCTCGATGCGTTGTGACCGGCAAGCTTCCAGTAGCTATTCCAGTTGAGTTTTCCCGAATTATCGGACTCGGATCCAAAATTTCACCACTTTTTACGATTTCTCGATTTTGGTGATTTTCCCTAGTGGTACCCCTAGGGAAATCCGTAAAAATTCGTCGGATTCCGGCGAAGCCAATTCTCGATGCGTTGTGACCGGCAAGCTTCCAGTAGCTATTCCAGTCGAGTTTTCCCGAATTATCGGACTCAGATCCAAAATTTCACCACTTTTTACGATTTCTCGATTTTGGTGATTTTCCCTAGTGGTACCCCTAGGGAAATCCGTAAAAATTCGTCGGATTCCGACGAAGCAAATTCTCGATGCGTTGTGACCGGCAAGCTTCCAGTAGCTATTCCAGTCGAGTTTTCCCGAATTATCGGACTCGGATCCAAAATTTCACCACTTTTTACGATTTCTCGATTTTGGTGATTTTCCCTAGTGGTACCCCTAGGGAAATCCGTAAAAATTCGTCGGATTCCGACGAAGCAAATTCTCGATGCGTTGTGACCGGCAAGCTTCCAGTAGCTATTCCAGTCGAGTTTTCCCGAATTATCGGACTCGGATCCAAAATTTCACCACTTTTTACGATTCCTCGATTTTGGAGATTTTCCCTAGTGGTACCCCTAGGGAAATCCGTAAAAATTCGTCGGATTCCGGCGAAGCCAATTCTCGATGCGTTGTGACCGGTAAGCTTCCAGTAGCTATTCCAGTCGAGTTTTCCCGAATTATCGGACTCGGATCCAAAATTTCATCACTTTTTACGATTTCTCGATTTTGGTGATTTTCCCTAGTGGTACGTACCCCTAGGGAAATCCGTAAAAAATCGTCGGATTCCGGTGAAGCCAATTCTCGATGCGTTGTGACCGGCAATCTTCCAGTAGTTATTCCAGTCGAGTTTTCCCGAATTATCGGACTCGGATCCAAAATTTCACCACTTTTTACGATTTCTCGATTTTGGTGATTTTCCCTAGTGGTACGTACCCCTAGGGAAATCCGTAAAAATTCGTCGGATTTTGGCGAATCCAATTCTCGATGCGTTGTGACCGGCAAGCATCCAGTAGCTATTCCAGTCGAGTTTTCCCGAATTATCGGACTCTGATCCAAAATTTCACCACATTTTACGATTTCTCGATTTTGGTGATTTTCCCTAGTGGTACGTACCCCTAGGGAAATCCGTAAAAATTCGTCGGATTTCGGCGAAGCCAATTCTCGATGCGTTGTGACCGGCAAGCTTCCAGTAGCTATTCCAGTCGAGTTTTCCCGAATTATCGGACTCGGATCCAAAATTTCACCACTTTTTACGATTTCTCGATTTTGGTGATTTTCCCTAGTGGTACGTACCCCTAGGGAAATCCGAAAAAAATCGTCGGATTTCGGCGAAGCCAATTCTCGATGCGTTGTGACCGGCAAGCTTCCAGTAGCTATTCCAGTCGAGTTTTCCCGAATTATCGGACTCGGATCCAAAATTTCACCACTTTTTACGATTTCTCGATTTTGGTGATTTTCCCTAGTGGTACCCCTAGGGAAATCCGTAAAAATTCGTCGGATTCCGGCGAAGCCAATTCTCGATGCGTTGTGACCGGCAAGCTTCCAGTAGCTATTCCAGTCGAGTTTTCCCGAATTATCGGACTCGGTTCCAAAATTTTACCACTTTTTACGATTTCTCGATTTTGGTGATTTTCCCTAGTGGTACCCCTAGGGAAATCCGTAAAAATTCGTCGGATTCCGACGAAGCAAATTCTCGATGCGTTGTGACCGGCAAGCTTCCAGTAGCTATTCCAGTCGAGTTTTCCCGAATTATCGGACTCGGATCCAAAATTTCACCACTTTTTACGATTTCTCGATTTTGGTGATTTTCCCTAGTGGTACCCCTAGGGAAATCCGTAAAAATTCGTCGGATTCCGGCGAAGCCAATTCTCGATGCGTTGTGACCGGCAAGCTTCCAGTAGCTATTCCAGTCGAGTTTTCCCGAATTATCGGACTCGGATCCAAAATTTCACCACTTTTTACGATTTCTCGATTTTGGTGATTTTCCCTAGTGGTACCCCTAGGGAAATCCGTAAAAATTCGTCGGATTCCGGCGAAGCCAATTCTCGATGCGTTGTGACCGGCAAGCTTCCAGTAGTTATTCCAGTCGAGTTTTCCCGAATTATCGGACTCGGATCCAAAATTTCACCACTTTTTACGATTTCTCGATTTTGGTGATTTTCCCTAGTGGTACGTACCCCTAGGGAAATCCGTAAAAATTCGTCGGATTCTGGCGAATCCAATTCTCGATGCGTTGTGACCGGCAAGCATCCAGTAGCTATTCCAGTCGAGTTTTCCCGAATTATCGGACTCTGATCCAAAATTTTACCACTTTTTACGATTTCTCGATTTTGGTGATTTTTCCTAGTGGTACCCCTACGGAAATCCGTAAAAATTCGTCAGATTCAGGCGAAGCCAATTCTCGATGCGTTGTGACCGGCAAGCTTCCAGTAGCTATTCCATTCGAGTTTTCCCGAATTATCGGACTCGGATCCAAAATTTCACCACTTTTTACGATTTCTCGATTTTGGTGATTTTCCCTAGTGGTACGTACCCCTAGGGAAATCCGAAAAAAATCGTCGGATTTCGGCGAAGCCAATTCTCGATGCGTTGTGACCGGCAAGCTTCCAGTAGCTATTCCAGTCGAGTTTTCCCGAATTATCGGACTCGGATCCAAAATTTCACCACTTTTTACGATTCCTCGATTTTGGAGATTTTCCCTAGTGGTACCCCTAGGGAAATCCGTAAAAATTCGTCGGATTCCGGCGAAGCCAATTCTCGATGCGTTGTGACCGGTAAGCTTCCAGTAGCTATTCCAGTCGAGTTTTCCCGAATTATCGGACTCGGATCCAAAATTTCACCACTTTTTACGATTTCTCGATTTTGGTGATTTTCCCTAGTGGTACGTACCCCTAGGGAAATCCGTAAAAAATCGTCGGATTCCGGTGAAGCCAATTCTCGATGCGTTGTGACCGGCAATCTTCCAGTAGTTATTCCAGTCGAGTTTTCCCGAATTATCGGACTCGGATCCAAAATTTCACCACTTTTTACGATTTCTCGATTTTGGTGATTTTCCCTAGTGGTACGTACCCCTAGGGAAATCCGTAAAAATTCGTCGGATTCTGGCGAATCCAATTCTCGATGCGTTGTGACCGGCAAGCATCCAGTAGCTATTCCAGTCGAGTTTTCCCGAATTATCGGACTCTGATCCAAAATTTCACCACTTTTTACGATTTCTCGATTTTGGTGATTTTCCCTAGTGGTACGTACCCCTAGGGAAATCCGTAAAAATTCGTCGGTTTTCGGCGAAGCCAATTCTCGATGCGTTGTGACCGGCAAGCTTCCAGTAGCTATTCCAGTCGAGTTTTCCCGAATTATCGGACTCGGATCCAAAATTTCACCACTTTTTACGATTTCTCGATTTTGGTGATTTTCCCTAGTGGTACGTACCCCTAGGGAAATCCGAAAAAAATCGTCGGATTTCGGCGAAGCCAATTCTCGATGCGTTGTGACCGGCAAGCTTCCAGTAGCTATTCCAGTCGAGTTTTCCCGAATTATCGGACTCGGATCCAAAATTTCACCACTTTTTACGATTTCTCGATTTTGGTGATTTTCCCTAGTGGTACCCCTAGGGAAATCCGTAAAAATTCGTCGGATTCCGGCGAAGCCAATTCTCGATGCGTTGTGACCGGCAAGCTTCCAGTAGCTATTCCAGTCGAGTTTTCCCGAATTATCGGACTCGGTTCCAAAATTTTACCACTTTTTACGATTTCTCGATTTTGGTGATTTTCCCTAGTGGTACCCCTAGGGAAATCCGTAAAAATTCGTCGGATTCCGACGAAGCAAATTCTCGATGCGTTGTGACCGGCAAGCTTCCAGTAGCTATTCCAGTCGAGTTTTCCCGAATTATCGGACTCGGATCCAAAATTTCACCACTTTTTACGATTTCTCGATTTTGGTGATTTTCCCTAGTGGTACCCCTAGGGAAATCCGTAAAAATTCGTCGGATTCCGGCGAAGCCAATTCTCGATGCGTTGTGACCGGCAAGCTTCCAGTAGCTATTCCAGTCGAGTTTTCCCGAATTATCGGACTCGGATCCAAAATTTCACCACTTTTTATGATTTCTCGATTTTGGTGATTTTCCCTAGTGGTACCCCTAGGGAAATCCGTAAAAATTCGTCGGATTTCGGCGAAGCCAATTCTCGATGCGTTGTGACCGGCAAGCTTCCAGTAGTTATTCCAGTCGAGTTTTCCCGAATTATCGGACTCGGATCCAAAATTTCACCACTTTTTACGATTTTTCGATTTTGGTGATTTTCCCTAGTGGTACGTACCCCTAGGGAAATCCGTAAAAATTCGTCGGATTCTGGCGAATCCAATTCTCGATGCGTTGTGACCGGCAAGCATCCAGTAGCTATTCCAGTCGAGTTTTCCCGAATTATCGGACTCTGATCCAAAATTTCACCACTTTTTACGATTTCTCAATTTTGGTGATTTTTCCTAGTGGTACCCCTACGGAAATCCGTAAAAATTCGTCAGATTCAGGCGAAGCCAATTCTCGATGCGTTGTGACCGGCAAGCTTCCAGTAGCTATTCCATTCGAGTTTTCCCGAATTATCGGACTCGGATCCAAAATTTCACCACTTTTTACGATTTCTCGATTTTGGTGATTTTCCCTAGTGGTACGTACCCCTAGGGAAATCCGAAAAAAATCGTCGGATTTCGGCGAAGCCAATTCTCGATGCGTTGTGACCGGCAAGCTTCCAGTAGCTATTCCAGTCGAGTTTTCCCGAATTATCGGACTCGGATCCAAAATTTCACCACTTTTTACGATTTCTCGATTTTGGTGATTTTCCCTAGTGGTACGTACCCCTAGGGAAATCCGTAAAAATTCGTCGGATTCCGGCGAAGCCAATTCTCGATGCGTTGTGACCGGCAAGCTTCCAGTAGCTCTTCCAGTCGAGTTTTCCCGAATTATCGGACTCCGATCCAAAGTTTCATCACTTTTTACGATTTCTCGATTTTGGTAATTTTCCCTAGTGGTACGCCTAGGGAAATCCGTAAAAATTCGTCGGATTCCGGCGAAGCCAATTCTCGATGCGTTGTGACCGGCAAGCTTCCAGTAGCTATTCCAGTCGAGTTTTCCCGAATTATCGGACTCCGATCCAAAATTTCACCACTTTTTACGATTTCTCGATTTTGGTGATTTTCCCTAGTGGTACGTACCCCTAGGGAAATCCGTAAAAAATCGTCGGATTTCGGCGAAGCCAATTCTCGATGCGTTGTGACCGGCAAGCTTCCAGTAGCTATTCCAGTCGAGTTTTCCCGAATTATCGGACTCGGATCCAAAATTTCACCACTTTTTACGATTTCTCGATTTTGGTGATTTTCCCTAGTGGTACGTACCCTTAGGGAAATCCGTAAAAATTCGTCGGATTTCGGCGAAGCCAATTCTCGATGCGTTGTGACCGGCAAGCTTCCAGTAGCTATTCCAGTCGAGTTTTCCCGAATTATCGGACTCGGATCCAAAATTTCACCACTTTTTACGATTCCTCGATTTTGGAGATTTTCCCTAGTGGTACCCCTAGGGAAATCCGTAAAAATTCGTCGGATTTTGGCGAAGCCAATTCTCGATGCGTTGTGACCGGCAAGCTTCCAGTAGCTATTCCAGTCGAGTTTTCCCGAATTATCGGACTCGGATCCAAAATTTCACCACTTTTTACGATTTCTCGATTTTGGTGATTTTCCCTAGTGGTACGTACCCCTAGGGAAATCCGTAAAAAATCGTCGGATTCCGGCGAAGCCAATTCTCGATGCGTTGTGACCGGCAAGCTTCCAGTAGCTATTCCAGTCGAGTTTTCCCGAATTATCGGACTCGGATCCAAAATTTCACCACTTTTTACGATTTCTCGATTTTGGTGATTTTCCCTAGTGGTACCCCTAGGGAAATCCGTAAAAATTCGTCGGATTCCGGCGAAGCCAATTCTCGATGCGTTGTGACCGGCAAGCTTCCAGTAGCTATTCCAGTCGAGTTTTCCCGAATTATCGGACTCGGTTCCAAAATTTTACCACTTTTTACGATTTCTCGATTTTGGTGATTTTCCCTAGTGGTACCCCTAGGGAAATCCGTAAAAATTCGTCGGATTCCGACGAAGCAAATTCTCGATGCGTTGTGACCGGCAAGCTTCCAGTAGCTATTCCAGTCGAGTTTTCCCGAATTATCGGACTCGGATCCAAAATTTCACCACTTTTTACGATTTCTCGATTTTGGTGATTTTCCCTAGTGGTACCCCTAGGGAAATCCGTAAAAATTCGTCGGATTCCGGCGAAGCCAATTCTCGATGCGTTGTGACCGGCAAGCTTCCAGTAGCTATTCCAGTCGAGTTTTCCCGAATTATCGGACTCGGATCCAAAATTTCACCACTTTTTACGATTTCTCGATTTTGGTGATTTTCCCTAGTGGTACCCCTAGGGAAATCCGTAAAAATTCGTCGGATTCCGGCGAAGCCAATTCTCGATGCGTTGTGACCGGCAAGCTTCCAGTAGTTATTCCAGTCGAGTTTTCCCGAATTATCGGACTCGGATCCAAAATTTCACCACTTTTTACGATTTCTCGATTTTGGTGATTTTCCCTAGTGGTACGTACCCCTAGGGAAATCCGTAAAAATTCGTCGGATTCTGGCGAATCCAATTCTCGATGCGTTGTGACCGGCAAGCATCCAGTAGCTATTCCAGTCGAGTTTTCCCGAATTATCGGACTCTGATCCAAAATTTCACCACTTTTTACGATTTCTCAATTTTGGTGATTTTTCCTAGTGGTACCCCTACGGAAATCCGTAAAAATTCGTCAGATTCAGGCGAAGCCAATTCTCGATGCGTTGTGACCGGCAAGCTTCCAGTAGCTATTCCATTCGAGTTTTCCCGAATTATCGGACTCGGATCCAAAATTTCACCACTTTTTACGATTTCTCGATTTTGGTGATTTTCCCTAGTGGTACGTACCCCTAGGGAAATCCGAAAAAAATCGTCGGATTTCGGCGAAGCCAATTCTCGATGCGTTGTGACCGGCAAGCTTCCAGTAGCTATTCCAGTCGAGTTTTCCCGAATTATCGGACTCGGATCCAAAATTTCACCACTTTTTACGATTTCTCGATTTTGGTGATTTTCCCTAGTGGTACGTACCCCTAGGGAAATCCGTAAAAATTCGTCGGATTCCGGCGAAGCCAATTCTCGATGCGTTGTGACCGGCAAGCTTCCAGTAGCTCTTCCAGTCGAGTTTTCCCGAATTATCGGACTCCGATCCAAAGTTTCATCACTTTTTACGATTTCTCGATTTTGGTAATTTTCCCTAGTGGTACGCCTAGGGAAATCCGTAAAAATTCGTCGGATTCCGGCGAAGCCAATTCTCGATGCGTTGTGACCGGCAAGCTTCCAGTAGCTATTCCAGTCGAGTTTTCCCGAATTATCGGACTCCGATCCAAAATTTCACCACTTTTTACGATTTCTCGATTTTGGTGATTTTCCCTAGTGGTACGTACCCCTAGGGAAATCCGTAAAAAATCGTCGGATTTCGGCGAAGCCAATTCTCGATGCGTTGTGACCGGCAAGCTTCCAGTAGCTATTCCAGTCGAGTTTTCCCGAATTATCGGACTCGGATCCAAAATTTCACCACTTTTTACGATTTCTCGATTTTGGTGATTTTCCCTAGTGGTACGTACCCTTAGGGAAATCCGTAAAAATTTGTCGGATTTCGGCGAAGCCAATTCTCGATGCGTTGTGACCGGCAAGCTTCCAGTAGCTATTCCAGTCGAGTTTTCCCGAATTATCGGACTCGGATCCAAAATTTCACCACTTTTTACGATTCCTCGATTTTGGAGATTTTCCCTAGTGGTACCCCTAGGGAAATCCGTAAAAATTCGTCGGATTCCGGCGAAGCCAATTCTCGATGCGTTGTGACCGGCAAGCTTCCAGTAGCTATTCCAGTCGAGTTTTCCCGAATTATCGGACTCGGATCCAAAATTTCACCACTTTTTACGATTTCTCGATTTTGGTGATTTTCCCTAGTGGTACGTACCCCTAGGGAAATCCGTAAAAAATCGTCGGATTCCGGCGAAGCCAATTCTCGATGCGTTGTGACCGGCAATCTTCCAGTAGTTATTCCAGTCGAGTTTTCCCGAATTATCGGACTCGGATCCAAAATTTCACCACTTTTTACGATTTCTCGATTTTGGTGATTTTCCCTAGTGGTACGTACCCCTAGGGAAATCCGTAAAAATTCGTCGGATTCTGGCGAATCCAATTCTCGATGCGTTGTGACCGGCAAGAATCCAGTAGCTATTCCAGTCGAGTTTTCCCGAATTATCGGACTCTGATCCAAAATTTCACCACTTTTTACGATTTCTCGATTTTGGTGATTTTCCCTAGTGGTACGTACCCCTAGGGAAATCCGTAAAAATTCGTCGGATTTCGGCGAAGCCAATTCTCGATGCGTTGTGACCGGCAAGCTTCCAGTAGCTATTCCAGTCGAGTTTTCCCGAATTATCGGACTCGGATCCAAAATTTCACCACTTTTTACGATTTCTCGATTTTGGTGATTTTCCCTAGTGGTACGTACCCCTAGGGAAATCCGAAAAAAATCGTCGGATTTCGGCGAAGCCAATTCTCGATGCGTTGTGACCGGCAAGCTTCCAGTAGCTATTCCAGTCGAGTTTTCCCGAATTATCGGACTCGGATCCAAAATTTCACCACTTTTTACGATTTCTCGATTTTGGTAATTTTCCCTAGTGGTACCCCTAGGGAAATCCGTAAAAATTCGTCGGATTCCGGCGAAGCCAATTCTCGATGCGTTGTGACCGGCAAGCTTCCAGTAGCTATTCCAGTCGAGTTTTCCCGAATTATAGGACTCGGTTCCAAAATTTCACCACTTTTTACGATTTCTCGATTTTTGTGATTTTCCCTAGTGGTACCCCTAGGGAAATCCGTAAAAATTCGTCGGATTCCGACGAAGCAAATTCTCGATGCGTTGTGACCGGCAAGCTTCCAGTAGCTATTCCAGTCGAGTTTTCCCGAATTATCGGACTCGGATCCAAAATTTCACCACTTTTTACGATTTCTCGATTTTGGTGATTTTCCCTAGTGGTACCCCTAGGGAAATCCGTAAAAATTCGTCGGATTCCGGCGAAGCAAATTCTCGATGCGTTGTGACCGGCAAGCTTCCAGTAGCTATTCCAGTCGAGTTTTCCCGAATTATCGGACTCTGATCCAAAATTTCACCACTTTTTACGATTTCTCGATTTTGGTGATTTTTCCTAGTGGTACCCCTACGGAAATCCGTAAAAATTCGTCAGATTCAGGCGAAGCCAATTCTCGATGCGTTGTGACCGGCAAGCTTCCAGTAGCTATTCCATTCGAGTTTTCCCGAATTATCGGACTCGGATCCAAAATTTCACCACTTTTTACGATTTCTCGATTTTGGTGATTTTCCCTAGTGGTACGTACCCCTAGGGAAATCCGAAAAAAATCGTCGGATTTCGGCGAAGCCAATTCTCGATGCGTTGTGACCGGCAAGCTTCCAGTAGCTATTCCAGTCGAGTTTTCCCGAATTATCGGACTCTGATCCAAAATTTCACCACTTTTTACGATTTCTCGATTTTGGTGATTTTCCCTAGTGGTACGTACCCCTAGGGAAATCCGTAAAAATTCGTCGGATTCTGGCGAATCCAATTCTCGATGCGTTGTGACCGGCAAGAATCCAGTAGCTATTCCAGTCGAGTTTTCCCGAATTATCGGACTCTGATCCAAAATTTCACCACTTTTTACGATTTCTCGATTTTGGTGATTTTCCCTAGTGGTACGTACCCCTAGGGAAATCCGTAAAAATTCGTCGGATTTCGGCGAAGCCAATTCTCGATGCGTTGTGACCGGCAAGCTTCCAGTAGCTATTCCAGTCGAGTTTTCCCGAATTATCGGACTCGGATCCAAAATTTCACCACTTTTTACGATTTCTCGATTTTGGTGATTTTCCCTAGTGGTACGTACCCCTAGGGAAATCCGAAAAAAATCGTCGGATTTCGGCGAAGCCAATTCTCGATGCGTTGTGACCGGCAAGCTTCCAGTAGCTATTCCAGTCGAGTTTTCCCGAATTATCGGACTCGGATCCAAAATTTCACCACTTTTTACGATTTCTCGATTTTGGTAATTTTCCCTAGTGGTACCCCTAGGGAAATCCGTAAAAATTCGTCGGATTCCGGCGAAGCCAATTCTCGATGCGTTGTGACCGGCAAGCTTCCAGTAGCTATTCCAGTCGAGTTTTCCCGAATTATAGGACTCGGTTCCAAAATTTCACCACTTTTTACGATTTCTCGATTTTGGTGATTTTCCCTAGTGGTACCCCTAGGGAAATCCGTAAAAATTCGTCGGATTCCGACGAAGCAAATTCTCGATGCGTTGTGACCGGCAAGCTTCCAGTAGCTATTCCAGTCGAGTTTTCCCGAATTATCGGACTCGGATCCAAAATTTCACCACTTTTTACGATTTCTCGATTTTGGTGATTTTCCCTAGTGGTACCCCTAGGGAAATCCGTAAAAATTCGTCGGATTCCGGCGAAGCAAATTCTCGATGCGTTGTGACCGGCAAGCTTCCAGTAGCTATTCCAGTCGAGTTTTCCCGAATTATCGGACTCTGATCCAAAATTTCACCACTTTTTACGATTTCTCGATTTTGGTGATTTTTCCTAGTGGTACCCCTACGGAAATCCGTAAAAATTCGTCAGATTCAGGCGAAGCCAATTCCTAGTGGTACCCCTACGGAAATCCGTAAAAATTCGTCAGATTCAGGCGAAGCCAATTCTCGATGCGTTGTGACCGGCAAGCTTCCAGTAGCTATTCCATTCGAGTTTTCCCGAATTATCGGACTCGGATCCAAAATTTCACCACTTTTTACGATTTCTCGATTTTGGTGATTTTCCCTAGTGGTACGTACCCCTAGGGAAATCCGAAAAAAATCGTCGGATTTCGGCGAAGCCAATTCTCGATGCGTTGTGACCGGCAAGCTTCCAGTAGCTATTCCAGTCGAGTTTTCCCGAATTATCGGACTCGGATCCAAAATTTCACCACTTTTTACGATTTCTCGATTTTGGTGATTTTCCCTAGTGGTACGTACCCCTAGGGAAATCCGTAAAAATTCGTCGGATTCCGGCGAAGCCAATTCTCGATGCGTTGTGACCGGCAAGCTTCCAGTAGCTCTTCCAGTCGAGTTTTCCCGAATTATCGGACTCCGATCCAAAGTTTCATCACTTTTTACGATTTCTCGATTTTGGTAATTTTCCCTAGTGGTACGCCTAGGGAAATCCGTAAAAATTCGTCGGATTCCGGCGAAGCCAATTCTCGATGCGTTGTGACCGGCAAGCTTCCAGTAGCTATTCCAGTCGAGTTTTCCCGAATTATCGGACCTCGGATCCAAAATTTCACCACTTTTTACGATTTCTCGATTTTGGTGATTTTCCCTAGTGGTACGTAACCCTAGAGAAATCCGTAAAAAATCGTCGGATTTCGGCGAAGCCAATTCTCGATGCGTTGTGACCGGAAAGCTTCCAGTAGCTATTCCAGTCGAGTTTTCCCGAATTATCGGACTCGGATCCAAAATTTCACCACTTTTTACGATTTCTCGATTTTGGTGATTTTCCCTAGTGGTACGTACCCTTAGGGAAATCCGTAAAAATTCGTCGGATTTCGGCGAAGTCAATTCTCGATGCGTTGTGACCGGCAAGCTTCCAGTAGCTATTCCAGTCGAGTTTTCCCGAATTATCGGACTCGGATCCAAAATTTCACCACTTTTTACGATTCCTCGATTTTGGTGATTTTCCCTAGTGGTACCCCTAGGGAAATCCGTAAAAATTCGTCGGATTCCGGCGAAGCCAATTCTCGATGCGTTGTGACCGGCAAGCTTCCAGTAGCTATTCCAGTCGAGTTTTCCCGAATTATCGGACTCGGATCCAAAATTTCACCACTTTTTACGATTTCTCGATTTTGGTGATTTTCCCTAGTGGTACGTACCCCTAGGGAAATCCGTAAAAAATCGTCGGATTCCGGCGAAGCCAATTCTCGATGCGTTGTGACCGGCAATCTTCCAGTAGTTATTCCAGTCGAGTTTTCCCGAATTATCGGACTCGGATCCAAAATTTCACCACTTTTTACGATTTCTCGATTTTGGTGATTTTCCCTAGTGGTACGTACCCCTAGGGAAATCCGTAAAAATTCGTCGGATTCTGGCGAATCAATTCTCGATGCGTTGTGACCGGCAAGAATCCAGTAGCTATTCCAGTCGAGTTTTCCCGAATTATCGGACTCTGATCAAAAATTTCACCACTTTTTACGATTTCTCGATTTTGGTGATTTTCCCTAGTGGTACGTACCCCTAGGGAAATCCGTAAAAATTCGTCGGATTTCGGCGAAGCCAATTCTCGATGCGTTGTGACCGGCAAGCTTCCAGTAGCTATTCCAGTCGAGTTTTCCCGAATTATCGGACTCGGATCCAAAATTTCACCACTTTTTACGATTTCTCGATTTTGGTGATTTTCCCTAGTGGTACGTACCCCTAGGGAAATCCGAAAAAAATCGTCGGATTTCGGCGAAGCCAATTCTCGATGCGTTGTGACCGGCAAGCTTCCAGTAGCTATTCCAGTCGAGTTTTCCCGAATTATCGGACTCGGATCCAAAATTTCACCACTTTTTACGATTTCTCGATTTTGGTAATTTTCCCTAGTGGTACCCCTAGGGAAATCCGTAAAAATTCGTCGGATTCCGGCGAAGCCAATTCTCGATGCGTTGTGACCGGCAAGCTTCCAGTAGCTATTCCAGTCGAGTTTTCCCGAATTATAGGACTCGGTTCCAAAATTTCACCACTTTTTACGATTTCTCGATTTTGGTGATTTTCCCTAGTGGTACCCCTAGGGAAATCCGTAAAAATTCGTCGGATTCCGACGAAGCAAATTCTCGATGCGTTGTGACCGGCAAGCTTCCAGTAGCTATTCCAGTCGAGTTTTCCCGAATTATCGGACTCGGATCCAAAATTTCACCACTTTTTACGATTTCTCGATTTTGGTGATTTTCCCTAGTGGTACCCCTAGGGAAATCCGTAAAAATTCGTCGGATTCCGGCGAAGCAAATTCTCGATGCGTTGTGACCGGCAAGCTTCCAGTAGCTATTCCAGTCGAGTTTTCCCGAATTATCGGACTCTGATCCAAAATTTCACCACTTTTTACGATTTCTCGATTTTGGTGATTTTTCCTAGTGGTACCCCTACGGAAATCCGTAAAAATTCGTCAGATTCAGGCGAAGCCAATTCTCGATGCGTTGTGACCGGCAAGCTTCCAGTAGCTATTCCATTCGAGTTTTCCCGAATTATCGGACTCGGATCCAAAATTTCACCACTTTTTACGATTTCTCGATTTTGGTGATTTTCCCTAGTGGTACGTACCCCTAGGGAAATCCGAAAAAAAATCGTCGGATTTCGGCGAAGCCAATTCTCGATGCGTTGTGACCGGCAAGCTTCCAGTAGCTATTCCAGTCGAGTTTTCCCGAATTATCGGACTCTGATCCAAAATTTCACCACTTTTTACGATTTCTCGATTTTGGTGATTTTCCCTAGTGGTACGTACCCCTAGGGAAATCCGTAAAAATTCGTCGGATTCTGGCGAATCCAATTCTCGATGCGTTGTGACCGGCAAGAATCCAGTAGCTATTCCAGTCGAGTTTTCCCGAATTATCGACTCTGATCCAAAATTTCACCACTTTTTACGATTTCTCGATTTTGGTGATTTTCCCTAGTGGTACGTACCCCTAGGGAAATCCGTAAAAATTCGTCGGATTTCGGCGAAGCCAATTCTCGATGCGTTGTGACCGGCAAGCTTCCAGTAGCTATTCCAGTCGAGTTTTCCCGAATTATCGGACTCGGATCCAAAATTTCACCACTTTTTACGATTTCTCGATTTTGGTGATTTTCCCTAGTGGTACGTACCCCTAGGGAAATCCGAAAAAAATCGTCGGATTTCGGCGAAGCCAATTCTCGATGCGTTGTGACCGGCAAGCTTCCAGTAGCTATTCCAGTCGAGTTTTCCCCGAATTATCGGACTCGGATCCAAAATTTCACCACTTTTTACGATTTCTCGATTTTGGTAATTTTCCCCTAGTGGTACCCCTAGGGAAATCCGTAAAAATTCGTCGGATTCCGGCGAAGCCAATTCTCGATGCGTTGTGACCGGCAAGCTTCCAGTAGCTATTCCAGTCGAGTTTTCCCGAATTATAGGACTCGGTTCCAAAATTTCACCACTTTTTACGATTTCTCGATTTTGGTGATTTTCCCTAGTGGTACCCCTAGGGAAATCCGTAAAAATTCGTCGGATTCCGACGAAGCAAATTCTCGATGCGTTGTGACCGGCAAGCTTCCAGTAGCTATTCCAGTCGAGTTTTCCCGAATTATCGGACTCGGATCCAAAATTTCACCACTTTTTACGATTTCTCGATTTTGGTGATTTTCCCTAGTGGTACCCCTAGGGAAATCCGTAAAAATTCGTCGGATTCCGGCGAAGCAAATTCTCGATGCGTTGTGACCGGCAAGCTTCCAGTAGCTATTCCAGTCGAGTTTTCCCGAATTATCGGACTCTGATCCAAAATTTCACCACTTTTTACGATTTCTCGATTTTGGTGATTTTTCCTAGTGGTACCCCTACGGAAATCCGTAAAAATTCGTCAGATTCAGGCGAAGCCAATTCTCGATGCGTTGTGACCGGCAAGCTTCCAGTAGCTATTCCATTCGAGTTTTCCCGAATTATCGGACTCGGATCCAAAATTTCACCACTTTTTACGATTTCTCGATTTTGGTGATTTTCCCTAGTGGTACGTACCCCTAGGGAAATCCGAAAAAAATCGTCGGATTTCGGCGAAGCCAATTCTCGATGCGTTGTGACCGGCAAGCTTCCAGTAGCTATTCCAGTCGAGTTTTCCCGAATTATCGGACTCGGATCCAAATTTCACCACTTTTTACGATTTCTCGATTTTGGTGATTTTCCCTAGTGGTACGTACCCCTAGGGAAATCCGTAAAAATTCGTCGGATTCCGGCGAAGCCAATTCTCGATGCGTTGTGACCGGCAAGCTTCCAGTAGCTCTTCCAGTCGAGTTTTCCCGAATTATCGGACTCCGATCCAAAGTTTCATCACTTTTTACGATTTCTCGATTTTGGTAATTTTCCCTAGTGGTACGCCTAGGGAAATCCGTAAAAATTCGTCGGATTCCGGCGAAGCCAATTCTCGATGCGTTGTGACCGGCAAGCTTCCAGTAGCTATTCCAGTCGAGTTTTCCCGAATTATCGGACTCGGATCCAAAATTTCACCACTTTTTACGATTCCTCGATTTTGGTGATTTTCCCTAGTGGTACCCCTAGGGAAATCCGTAAAAATTCGTCGGATTCCGGCGAAGCCAATTCTCGATGCGTTGTGACCGGCAAGCTTCCAGTAGCTATTCCAGTCGAGTTTTCCCGAATTATCGGACTCGGATCCAAAATTTCACCACTTTTTACGATTTCTCGATTTTGGTGATTTTCCCTAGTGGTACGTACCCCTAGGGAAATCCGTAAAAAATCGTCGGATTCCGGCGAAGCCAATTCTCGATGCGTTGTGACCGGCAATCTTCCAGTAGTTATTCCAGTCGAGTTTTCCCGAATTATCGGACTCGGATCCAAAATTTCACCACTTTTTACGATTTCTCGATTTTGGTGATTTTCCCTAGTGGTACGTACCCCTAGGGAAATCCGTAAAAATTCGTCGGATTCTGGCGAATCCAATTCTCGATGCGTTGTGACCGGCAAGAATCCAGTAGCTATTCCAGTCGAGTTTTCCCGAATTATCGGACTCTGATCCAAAATTTCACCACTTTTTACGATTTCTCGATTTTGGTGATTTTCCCTAGTGGTACGTACCCCTAGGGAAATCCGTAAAAATTCGTCGGATTTCGGCGAAGCCAATTCTCGATGCGTTGTGACCGGCAAGCTTCCAGTAGCTATTCCAGTCGAGTTTTCCCGAATTATCGGACTCGGATCCAAAATTTCACCACTTTTTACGATTTCTCGATTTTGGTGATTTTCCCTAGTGGTACGTACCCCTAGGGAAATCCGAAAAAAATCGTCGGATTTCGGCGAAGCCAATTCTCGATGCGTTGTGACCGGCAAGCTTCCAGTAGCTATTCCAGTCGAGTTTTCCCCGAATTATCGGACTCGGATCCAAAATTTCACCACTTTTTACGATTTCTCGATTTTGGTAATTTTCCCTAGTGGTACCCCTAGGGAAATCCGTAAAAATTCGTCGGATTCCGGCGAAGCCAATTCTCGATGCGTTGTGACCGGCAAGCTTCCAGTAGCTATTCCAGTCGAGTTTTCCCGAATTATAGGACTCGGTTCCAAAATTTCACCACTTTTTACGATTTCTCGATTTTGGTGATTTTCCCTAGTGGTACCCCTAGGGAAATCCGTAAAAATTCGTCGGATTCCGACGAAGCAAATTCTCGATGCGTTGTGACCGGCAAGCTTCCAGTAGCTATTCCAGTCGAGTTTTCCCCGAATTATCGGACTCGGATCCAAAATTTCACCACTTTTTACGATTTCTCGATTTTGGTGATTTTCCCTAGTGGTACCCCTAGGGAAATCCGTAAAAATTCGTCGGATTCCGGCGAAGCAAATTCTCGATGCGTTGTGACCGGCAAGCTTCCAGTAGCTATTCCAGTCGAGTTTTCCCGAATTATCGGACTCTGATCCAAAATTTCACCACTTTTTACGATTTCTCGATTTTGGTGATTTTTCCTAGTGGTACCCCTACGGAAATCCGTAAAAATTCGTCAGATTCAGGCGAAGCCAATTCTCGATGCGTTGTGACCGGCAAGCTTCCAGTAGCTATTCCATTCGAGTTTTCCCGAATTATCGGACTCGGATCCAAAATTTCACCACTTTTTACGATTTCTCGATTTTGGTGATTTTCCCTAGTGGTACGTACCCCTAGGGAAATCCGAAAAAAATCGTCGGATTTCGGCGAAGCCAATTCTCGATGCGTTGTGACCGGCAAGCTTCCAGTAGCTATTCCAGTCGAGTTTTCCCGAATTATCGGACTCGGATCCAAAATTTCACCACTTTTTACGATTTCTCGATTTTGGTGATTTTCCCTAGTGGTACGTACCCCTAGGGAAATCCGTAAAAATTCGTCGGATTCCGGCGAAGCCAATTCTCGATGCGTTGTGACCGGCAAGCTTCCAGTAGCTCTTCCAGTCGAGTTTTCCCGAATTATCGGACTCCGATCCAAAGTTTCATCACTTTTTACGATTTCTCGATTTTGGTAATTTTCCCTAGTGGTACGCCTAGGGAAATCCGTAAAAATTCGTCGGATTCCGGCGAAGCCAATTCTCGATGCGTTGTGACCGGCAAGCTTCCAGTAGCTATTCCAGTCGAGTTTTCCCGAATTATCGGACTCGGATCCAAAATTTCACCACTTTTTACGATTTCTCGATTTTGGTGATTTTCCCTAGTGGTACGTAACCCTAGAGAAATCCGTAAAAAATCGTCGGATTTCGGCGAAGCCAATTCTCGATGCGTTGTGACCGGAAAGCTTCCAGTAGCTATTCCAGTCGAGTTTTCCCGAATTATCGGACTCGGATCCAAAATTTCACCACTTTTTACGATTTCTCGATTTTGGTGATTTTCCCTAGTGGTACGTACCCTTAGGGAAATCCGTAAAAATTCGTCGGATTTCGGCGAAGTCAATTCTCGATGCGTTGTGACCGGCAAGCTTCCAGTAGCTATTCCAGTCGAGTTTTCCCGAATTATCGGACTCGGATCCAAAATTTCACCACTTTTTACGATTCCTCGATTTTGGTGATTTTCCCTAGTGGTACCCCTAGGGAAATCCGTAAAAATTCGTCGGATTCCGGCGAAGCCAATTCTCGATGCGTTGTGACCGGCAAGCTTCCAGTAGCTATTCCAGTCGAGTTTTCCCGAATTATCGGACTCGGATCCAAAATTTCACCACTTTTTACGATTTCTCGATTTTGGTGATTTTCCCTAGTGGTACGTACCCCTAGGGAAATCCGTAAAAAATCGTCGGATTCCGGCGAAGCCAATTCTCGATGCGTTGTGACCGGCAATCTTCCAGTAGTTATTCCAGTCGAGTTTTCCCGAATTATCGGACTCGGATCCAAAATTTCACCACTTTTTACGATTTCTCGATTTTGGTGATTTTCCCTAGTGGTACGTACCCCTAGGGAAATCCGTAAAAATTCGTCGGATTCTGGCGAATCCAATTCTCGATGCGTTGTGACCGGGCAAGCATCCAGTAGCTATTCCAGTCGAGTTTTCCCGAATTATCGGACTCTGATCCAAAATTTCACCACTTTTTACGATTTCTCGATTTTGGTGATTTTCCCTAGTGGTACGTACCCCTAGGGAAATCCGTAAAAATTCGTCGGATTTCGGCGAAGCCAATTCTCGATGCGTTGTGACCGGCAAGCTTCCAGTAGCTATTCCAGTCGAGTTTTCCCGAATTATCGGACTCGGATCCAAAATTTCACCACTTTTTACGATTTCTCGATTTTGGTGATTTTCCCTAGTGGTACGTACCCCTAGGGAAATCCGAAAAAAATCGTCGGATTTCGGCGAAGCCAATTCTCGATGCGTTGTGACCGGCAAGCTTCCAGTAGCTATTCCAGTCGAGTTTTCCCGAATTATCGGACTCGGATCCAAAATTTCACCACTTTTTACGATTTCTCGATTTTGGTAATTTTCCCTAGTGGTACCCCTAGGGAAATCCGTAAAAAATTCGTCGGATTCCGGCGAAGCCAATTCTCGATGCGTTGTGACCGGCAAGCTTCCAGTAGCTATTCCAGTCGAGTTTTCCCGAATTATCGGACTCGGTTCCAAAATTTCACCACTTTTTACGATTTCTCGATTTTGGTGATTTTCCCTAGTGGTACCCCTAGGGAAATCCGTAAAAATTCGTCGGATTCCGACGAAGCAAATTCTCGATGCGTTGTGACCGGCAAGCTTCCAGTAGCTATTCCAGTCGAGTTTTCCCGAATTATCGGACTCGGATCCAAAATTTCACCACTTTTTACGATTTCTCGATTTTGGTGATTTTCCCTAGTGGTACCCCTAGGGAAATCCGTAAAAATTCGTCGGATTCCGGCGAAGCCAATTCTCGATGCGTTGTGACCGGCAAGCTTCCAGTAGCTATTCCAGTCGAGTTTTCCCGAATTATCGGACTCTGATCCAAAATTTCACCACTTTTTACGATTTCTCGATTTTGGTGATTTTTCCTAGTGGTACCCCTACGGAAATCCGTAAAAATTCGTCAGATTCAGGCGAAGCCAATTCTCGATGCGTTGTGACCGGCAAGCTTCCAGTAGCTATTCCATTCGAGTTTTCCCGAATTATCGGACTCGGATCCAAAATTTCACCACTTTTTACGATTTCTCGATTTTGGTGATTTTCCCTAGTGGTACGTACCCCTAGGGAAATCCGAAAAAAATCGTCGGATTTCGGCGAAGCCAATTCTCGATGCGTTGTGACCGGCAAGCTTCCAGTAGCTATTCCAGTCGAGTTTTCCCGAATTATCGGACTCGGATCCAAAATTTCACCACTTTTTACGATTTCTCGATTTTGGTGATTTTCCCTAGTGGTACGTACCCCTAGGGAAATCCGTAAAAATTCGTCGGATTCCGGCGAAGCCAATTCTCGATGCGTTGTGACCGGCAAGCTTCCAGTAGCTCTTCCAGTCGAGTTTTCCCGAATTATCGGACTCCGATCCAAAGTTTCATCACTTTTTACGATTTCTCGATTTTGGTAATTTTCCCTAGTGGTACGCCTAGGGAAATCCGTAAAAATTCGTCGGATTCCGGCGAAGCCAATTCTCGATGCGTTGTGACCGGCAAGCTTCCAGTAGCTATTCCAGTCGAGTTTTCCCGAATTATCGGACTCCGATCCAAAATTTCACCACTTTTTACGATTTCTCGATTTTGGTGATTTTCCCTAGTGGTACGTACCCCTAGGGAAATCCGTAAAAAATCGTCGGATTTCGGCGAAGCCAATTCTCGATGCGTTGTGACCGGCAAGCTTCCAGTAGCTATTCCAGTCGAGTTTTCCCGAATTATCGGACTCGGATCCAAAATTTCACCACTTTTTACGATTTCTCGATTTTGGTAATTTTCCCTAGTGGTACCCCTAGGGAAATCCGTAAAAATTCGTCGGATTCCGGCGAAGCCAATTCTCGATGCGTTGTGACCGGCAAGCTTCCAGTAGCTATTCCAGTCGAGTTTTCCCGAATTATCGGACTCGGTTCCAAAATTTCACCACTTTTTACGATTTCTCGATTTTGGTGATTTTCCCTAGTGGTACCCCTAGGGAAATCCGTAAAAATTCGTCGGATTCCGACGAAGCAAATTCTCGATGCGTTGTGACCGGCAAGCTTCCAGTAGCTATTCCAGTCGAGTTTTCCCGAATTATCGGACTCGGATCCAAAATTTCACCACTTTTTACGATTTCTCGATTTTGGTGATTTTCCCTAGTGGTACCCCTAGGGAAATCCGTAAAAATTCGTCGGATTCCGGCGAAGCCAATTCTCGATGCGTTGTGACCGGCAAGCTTCCAGTAGCTATTCCAGTCGAGTTTTCCCGAATTATCGGACTCTGATCCAAAATTTCACCACTTTTTACGATTTCTCGATTTTGGTGATTTTTCCTAGTGGTACCCCCTACGGAAATCCGTAAAAATTCGTCAGATTCAGGCGAAGCCAATTCTCGATGCGTTGTGACCGGCAAGCTTCCAGTAGCTATTCCATTCGAGTTTTCCCGAATTATCGGACTCGGATCCAAAATTTCACCACTTTTTACGATTTCTCGATTTTGGTGATTTTCCCTAGTGGTACGTACCCCTAGGGAAATCCGAAAAAAATCGTCGGATTTCGGCGAAGCCAATTCTCGATGCGTTGTGACCGGCAAGCTTCCAGTAGCTATTCCAGTCGAGTTTTCCCGAATTATCGGACTCGGATCCAAAATTTCACCACTTTTTACGATTTCTCGATTTTGGTGATTTTCCCTAGTGGTACGTACCCCTAGGGAAATCCGTAAAAATTCGTCGGATTCCGGCGAAGCCAATTCTCGATGCGTTGTGACCGGCAAGTTTCCAGTAGCTCTTCCAGTCGAGTTTTCCCGAATTATCGGACTCCGATCCAAAGTTTCATCACTTTTTACGATTTCTCGATTTTGGTAATTTTCCCTAGTGGTACGCCTAGGGAAATCCGTAAAAATTCGTCGGATTCCGGCGAAGCCAATTCTCGATGCGTTGTGACCGGCAAGCTTCCAGTAGCTATTCCAGTCGATTTTTCCCGAATTATCGGACTCGGATCCAAAATTTCACCACTTTTTACGATTTCTCGATTTTGGTGATTTTCCCTAGTGGTACGTACCCCTAGGGAAATCCGTAAAAAATCGTCGGATTCCGGCGAAGCCAATTCTCGATGCGTTGTGACCGGCAATCTTCCAGTAGTTATTCCAGTCGAGTTTTCCCGAATTATCGGACTCGGATCCAAAATTTCACCACTTTTTACGATTTCTCGATTTTGGTGATTTTCCCTAGTGGTACGTACCCCTAGGGAAATCCGTAAAAATTCGTCGGATTCTGGCGAATCCAATTCTCGATGCGTTGTGACCGGCAAGCATCCAGTAGCTATTCCAGTCGAGTTTTCCCGAATTATCGGACTCTGATCCAAAATTTCACCACTTTTTACGATTTCTCGATTTTGGTGATTTTCCCTAGTGGTACGTACCCCTAGGGAAATCCGTAAAAATTCGTCGGATTTCGGCGAAGCCAATTCTCGATGCGTTGTGACCGGCAAGCTTCCAGTAGCTATTCCAGTCGAGTTTTCCCGAATTATCGGACTCGGATCCAAAATTTCACCACTTTTTACGATTTCTCGATTTTGGTGATTTTCCCTAGTGGTACGTACCCCTAGGGAAATCCGAAAAAAATCGTCGGATTTCGGCGAAGCCAATTCTCGATGCGTTGTGACCGGCAAGCTTCCAGTCGAGTTTTCCCGAATTATCGGACTCTGATCCAAAATTTCACCACTTTTTACGATTTCTCGATTTTGGTGATTTTCCCTAGTGGTACGTACCCCTAGGGAAATCCGTAAAAATTCGTCGGATTCTGGCGAATCCAATTCTCGATGCGTTGTGACCGGCAAGAATCCAGTAGCTATTCCAGTCGAGTTTTCCCGAATTATCGGACTCTGATCCAAAATTTCACCACTTTTTACGATTTCTCGATTTTGGTGATTTTCCCTAGTGGTACGTACCCCTAGGGAAATCCGTAAAAATTCGTCGGATTTCGGCGAAGCCAATTCTCGATGCGTTGTGACCGGCAAGCTTCCAGTAGCTATTCCAGTCGAGTTTTCCCGAATTATCGGACTCGGATCCAAAATTTCACCACTTTTTACGATTTCTCGATTTTGGTGATTTTCCCTAGTGGTACGTACCCCTAGGGAAATCCGAAAAAAATCGTCGGATTTCGGCGAAGCCAATTCTCGATGCGTTGTGACCGGCAAGCTTCCAGTAGCTATTCCAGTCGAGTTTTCCCGAATTATCGGACTCGGATCCAAAATTTCACCACTTTTTACGATTTCTCGATTTTGGTAATTTTCCCTAGTGGTACCCCTAGGGAAATCCGTAAAAATTCGTCGGATTCCGGCGAAGCCAATTCTCGATGCGTTGTGACCGGCAAGCTTCCAGTAGCTATTCCAGTCGAGTTTTCCCGAATTATAGGACTCGGTTCCAAAATTTCACCACTTTTTACGATTTCTCGATTTTGGTGATTTTCCCTAGTGGTACCCCTAGGGAAATCCGTAAAAATTCGTCGGATTCCGACGAAGCAAATTCTCGATGCGTTGTGACCGGCAAGCTTCCAGTAGCTATTCCAGTCGAGTTTTCCCGAATTATCGGACTCGGATCCAAAATTTCACCACTTTTTACGATTTCTCGATTTTGGTGATTTTCCCTAGTGGTACCCCTAGGGAAATCCGTAAAAATTCGTCGGATTCCGGCGAAGCAAATTCTCGATGCGTTGTGACCGGCAAGCTTCCAGTAGCTATTCCAGTCGAGTTTTCCCGAATTATCGGACTCTGATCCAAAATTTCACCACTTTTTACGATTTCTCGATTTTGGTGATTTTTCCTAGTGGTACCCCTACGGAAATCCGTAAAAATTCGTCAGATTCAGGCGAAGCCAATTCTCGATGCGTTGTGACCGGCAAGCTTCCAGTAGCTATTCCATTCGAGTTTTCCCGAATTATCGGACTCGGATCCAAAATTTCACCACTTTTTACGATTTCTCGATTTTGGTGATTTTCCCTAGTGGTACGTACCCCTAGGGAAATCCGAAAAAAATCGTCGGATTTCGGCGAAGCCAATTCTCGATGCGTTGTGACCGGCAAGCTTCCAGTAGCTATTCCAGTCGAGTTTTCCCGAATTATCGGACTCGGATCCAAAATTTCACCACTTTTTACGATTTCTCGATTTTGGTGATTTTCCCTAGTGGTACGTACCCCTAGGGAAATCCGTAAAAATTCGTCGGATTCCGGCGAAGCCAATTCTCGATGCGTTGTGACCGGCAAGCTTCCAGTAGCTCTTCCAGTCGAGTTTTCCCGAATTATCGGACTCCGATCCAAAGTTTCATCACTTTTTACGATTTCTCGATTTTGGTAATTTTCCCTAGTGGTACGCCTAGGGAAATCCGTAAAAATTCGTCGGATTCCGGCGAAGCCAATTCTCGATGCGTTGTGACCGGCAAGCTTCCAGTAGCTATTCCAGTCGAGTTTTCCCGAATTATCGGACTCGGATCCAAAATTTCACCACTTTTTACGATTTCTCGATTTTGGTGATTTTCCCTAGTGGTACGTAACCCTAGAGAAATCCGTAAAAAATCGTCGGATTTCGGCGAAGCCAATTCTCGATGCGTTGTGACCGGAAAGCTTCCAGTAGCTATTCCAGTCGAGTTTTCCCGAATTATCGGACTCGGATCCAAAATTTCACCACTTTTTACGATTTCTCGATTTTGGTGATTTTCCCTAGTGGTACGTACCCTTAGGGAAATCCGTAAAAATTCGTCGGATTTCGGCGAAGTCAATTCTCGATGCGTTGTGACCGGCAAGCTTCCAGTAGCTATTCCAGTCGAGTTTTCCCGAATTATCGGACTCGGATCCAAAATTTCACCACTTTTTACGATTCCTCGATTTTGGTGATTTTCCCTAGTGGTACCCCTAGGGAAATCCGTAAAAATTCGTCGGATTCCGGCGAAGCCAATTCTCGATGCGTTGTGACCGGCAAGCTTCCAGTAGCTATTCCAGTCGAGTTTTCCCGAATTATCGGACTCGGATCCAAAATTTCACCACTTTTTACGATTTCTCGATTTTGGTGATTTTCCCTAGTGGTACGTACCCCTAGGGAAATCCGTAAAAAATCGTCGGATTCCGGCGAAGCCAATTCTCGATGCGTTGTGACCGGCAATCTTCCAGTAGTTATTCCAGTCGAGTTTTCCCGAATTATCGGACTCGGATCCAAAATTTCACCACTTTTTACGATTTCTCGATTTTGGTGATTTTCCCTAGTGGTACGTACCCCTAGGGAAATCCGTAAAAATTCGTCGGATTCTGGCGAATCCAATTCTCGATGCGTTGTGACCGGCAAGCATCCAGTAGCTATTCCAGTCGAGTTTTCCCGAATTATCGGACTCTGATCCAAAATTTCACCACTTTTTACGATTTCTCGATTTTGGTGATTTTCCCTAGTGGTACGTACCCCTAGGGAAATCCGTAAAAATTCGTCGGATTTCGGCGAAGCCAATTCTCGATGCGTTGTGACCGGCAAGCTTCCAGTAGCTATTCCAGTCGAGTTTTCCCGAATTATCGGACTCGGATCCAAAATTTCACCACTTTTTACGATTTCTCGATTTTGGTGATTTTCCCTAGTGGTACGTACCCCTAGGGAAATCCGAAAAAAATCGTCGGATTTCGGCGAAGCCAATTCTCGATGCGTTGTGACCGGCAAGCTTCCAGTAGCTATTCCAGTCGAGTTTTCCCGAATTATCGGACTCGGATCCAAAATTTCACCACTTTTTACGATTTCTCGATTTTGGTAATTTTCCCTAGTGGTACCCCTAGGGAAATCCGTAAAAATTCGTCGGATTCCGGCGAAGCCAATTCTCGATGCGTTGTGACCGGCAAGCTTCCAGTAGCTATTCCAGTCGAGTTTTCCCGAATTATCGGACTCGGTTCCAAAATTTCACCACTTTTTACGATTTCTCGATTTTGGTGATTTTCCCTAGTGGTACCCCTAGGGAAATCCGTAAAAATTCGTCGGATTCCGACGAAGCAAATTCTCGATGCGTTGTGACCGGCAAGCTTCCAGTAGCTATTCCAGTCGAGTTTTCCCGAATTATCGGACTCGGATCCAAAATTTCACCACTTTTTACGATTTCTCGATTTTGGTGATTTTCCCTAGTGGTACCCCTAGGGAAATCCGTAAAAATTCGTCGGATTCCGGCGAAGCCAATTCTCGATGCGTTGTGACCGGCAAGCTTCCAGTAGCTATTCCAGTCGAGTTTTCCCGAATTATCGGACTCTGATCCAAAATTTCACCACTTTTTACGATTTCTCGATTTTGGTGATTTTTCCTAGTGGTACCCCTACGGAAATCCGTAAAAATTCGTCAGATTCAGGCGAAGCCAATTCTCGATGCGTTGTGACCGGCAAGCTTCCAGTAGCTATTCCATTCGAGTTTTCCCGAATTATCGGACTCGGATCCAAAATTTCACCACTTTTTACGATTTCTCGATTTTGGTGATTTTCCCTAGTGGTACGTACCCCTAGGGAAATCCGAAAAAAATCGTCGGATTTCGGCGAAGCCAATTCTCGATGCGTTGTGACCGGCAAGCTTCCAGTAGCTATTCCAGTCGAGTTTTCCCGAATTATCGGACTCGGATCCAAAATTTCACCACTTTTTACGATTTCTCGATTTTGGTGATTTTCCCTAGTGGTACGTACCCCTAGGGAAATCCGTAAAAATTCGTCGGATTCCGGCGAAGCCAATTCTCGATGCGTTGTGACCGGCAAGCTTCCAGTAGCTCTTCCAGTCGAGTTTTCCCGAATTATCGGACTCCGATCCAAAGTTTCATCACTTTTTACGATTTCTCGATTTTGGTAATTTTCCCTAGTGGTACGCCTAGGGAAATCCGTAAAAATTCGTCGGATTCCGGCGAAGCCAATTCTCGATGCGTTGTGACCGGCAAGCTTCCAGTAGCTATTCCAGTCGAGTTTTCCCGAATTATCGGACTCCGATCCAAAATTTCACCACTTTTTACGATTTCTCGATTTTGGTGATTTTCCCTAGTGGTACGTACCCCTAGGGAAATCCGTAAAAAATCGTCGGATTTCGGCGAAGCCAATTCTCGATGCGTTGTGACCGGCAAGCTTCCAGTAGCTATTCCAGTCGAGTTTTCCCGAATTATCGGACTCGGATCCAAAATTTCACCACTTTTTACGATTTCTCGATTTTGGTAATTTTCCCTAGTGGTACCCCTAGGGAAATCCGTAAAAATTCGTCGGATTCCGGCGAAGCCAATTCTCGATGCGTTGTGACCGGCAAGCTTCCAGTAGCTATTCCAGTCGAGTTTTCCCGAATTATCGGACTCGGTTCCAAAATTTCACCACTTTTTACGATTTCTCGATTTTGGTGATTTTCCCTAGTGGTACCCCTAGGGAAATCCGTAAAAATTCGTCGGATTCCGACGAAGCAAATTCTCGATGCGTTGTGACCGGCAAGCTTCCAGTAGCTATTCCAGTCGAGTTTTCCCGAATTATCGGACTCGGATCCAAAATTTCACCACTTTTTACGATTTCTCGATTTTGGTGATTTTCCCTAGTGGTACCCCTAGGGAAATCCGTAAAAATTCGTCGGATTCCGGCGAAGCCAATTCTCGATGCGTTGTGACCGGCAAGCTTCCAGTAGCTATTCCAGTCGAGTTTTCCCGAATTATCGGACTCTGATCCAAAATTTCACCACTTTTTACGATTTCTCGATTTTGGTGATTTTTCCTAGTGGTACCCCTACGGAAATCCGTAAAAATTCGTCAGATTCAGGCGAAGCCAATTCTCGATGCGTTGTGACCGGCAAGCTTCCAGTAGCTATTCCATTCGAGTTTTCCCGAATTATCGGACTCGGATCCAAAATTTCACCACTTTTTACGATTTCTCGATTTTGGTGATTTTCCCTAGTGGTACGTACCCCTAGGGAAATCCGAAAAAAATCGTCGGATTTCGGCGAAGCCAATTCTCGATGCGTTGTGACCGGCAAGCTTCCAGTAGCTATTCCAGTCGAGTTTTCCCGAATTATCGGACTCGGATCCAAAATTTCACCACTTTTTACGATTTCTCGATTTTGGTGATTTTCCCTAGTGGTACGTACCCCTAGGGAAATCCGTAAAAATTCGTCGGATTCCGGCGAAGCCAATTCTCGATGCGTTGTGACCGGCAAGTTTCCAGTAGCTCTTCCAGTCGAGTTTTCCCGAATTATCGGACTCCGATCCAAAGTTTCATCACTTTTTACGATTTCTCGATTTTGGTAATTTTCCCTAGTGGTACGCCTAGGGAAATCCGTAAAAATTCGTCGGATTCCGGCGAAGCCAATTCTCGATGCGTTGTGACCGGCAAGCTTCCAGTAGCTATTCCAGTCGAGTTTTCCCGAATTATCGGACTCGGATCCAAAATTTCACCACTTTTTACGATTTCTCGATTTTGGTGATTTTCCCTAGTGGTACGTAACCCTAGAGAAATCCGTAAAAAATCGTCGGATTTCGGCGAAGCCAATTCTCGATGCGTTGTGACCGGAAAGCTTCCAGTAGCTATTCCAGTCGAGTTTTCCCGAATTATCGGACTCGGATCCAAAATTTCACCACTTTTTACGATTTCTCGATTTTGGTGATTTTCCCTAGTGGTACGTACCCTTAGGGAAATCCGTAAAAATTCGTCGGATTTCGGCGAAGTCAATTCTCGATGCGTTGTGACCGGCAAGCTTCCAGTAGCTATTCCAGTCGAGTTTTCCCGAATTATCGGACTCGGATCCAAAATTTCACCACTTTTTACGATTCCTCGGTTTTGGTGATTTTCCCTAGTGGTACCCCTAGGGAAATCCGTAAAAATTCGTCGGATTCCGGCGAAGCCAATTCTCGATGCGTTGTGACCGGCAAGCTTCCAGTAGCTATTCCAGTCGAGTTTTCCCGAATTATCGGACTCGGATACAAAATTTCACCACTTTTTACGATTTCTCGATTTTGGTGATTTTCCCTAGTGGTACGTACCCCTAGGGAAATCCGTAAAAAATCGTCGGATTCCGGCGAAGCCAATTCTCGATGCGTTGTGACCGGCAAGCTTCCAGTAGTTATTCCAGTCGAGTTTTCCCGAATTATCGGACTCGGATCCAAAATTTCACCACTTTTTACGATTTCTCGATTTTGGTGATTTTCCCTAGTGGTACGTACCCCTAGGGAAATCCGTAAAAATTCGTCGGATTCTGGCGAATCCAATTCTCGATGCGTTGTGACCGGCAAGCATCCAGTAGCTATTCCAGTCGAGTTTTCCCGAATTATCGGACTCTGATCCAAAATTTCACCACTTTTTACGATTTCTCGATTTTGGTGATTTTCCCTAGTGGTACGTACCCCTAGGGAAATCCGTAAAAATTCGTCGGATTTCGGCGAAGCCAATTCTCGACGCGTTGTGACCGGCAAGCTTCCAGTAGCTATTCCAGTCGAGTTTTCCCGAATTATCGGACTCGGATCCAAAATTTCACCACTTTTTACGATTTCTCGATTTTGGTGATTTTCCCTAGTGGTACGTACCCCTAGGGAAATCCGTAAAAAATCGTCGGATTTCGGCGAAGCCAATTCTCGATGCGTTGTGACCGGCAAGCTTCCAGTAGCTATTCCAGTCGAGTTTTCCCGAATTATCGGACTCGGATCCAAAATTTCACCACTTTTTACGATTTCTCGATTTTGGTGATTTTCCCTAGTGGTACGTACCCCTAGGGAAATCCGAAAAAAATCGTCGGATTCCGGCGAAGCCAATTCTCGATGCGTTGTGACCGGCAAGCTTCCAGTAGCTATTCCAGTCGAGTTTTCCCGAATTATCGGACTCGGTTCCAAAATTTCACCACTTTTTACGATTTCTCGATTTTGGTGATTTTCCCTAGTGGTACGTACCCCTAGGGAAATCCGTAAAAATTCGTCGGATTCCGGCGAAGCCAATTCTCGATGCGTTGTGACCGGCAAGCTTCCAGTAGCTATTCCAGTCGAGTTTTCCCGAATTATCGGACTCGGATCCAAAATTTCACCACTTTTTACGATTTCTCGATTTTGGTAATTTTCCCTAGTGGTACGCCTAGGGAAATCCGTAAAAATTCGTCGGATTCCGGCGAAGCCAATTCTCGATGCGTTGTGACCGGCAAGCTTCCAGTAGCTATTCCAGTCGAGTTTTCCCGAATTATCGGACTCGGATCCAAAATTTCACCACTTTTTACGATTTCTCGATTTTGGTGATATTCCCTAGTGGTACGTAACCCTAGGGAAATCCGTAAAAATTCGTCGGATTCCGGCGAAGCCAATTCTCGATGCGTTGTGACCGGCAAGCTTCCAGTAGTTATTCCAGTCGAGTTTTCCCGAATTATCGGACTCGGATCCAAAATTTCACCACTTTTTACGATTTCTCGATTTTGGTGATTTTCCCTAGTGGTACGTACCCTTAGGGAAATCCGTAAAAATTCGTCGGATTTCGGCGAAGCCAATTCTCGATGCGTTGTGACCAGCAAGCATCCAGTAGCTATTCCAGTCGAGTTTTCCCGAATTATCGGACTCTGATCCAAAATTTCACCACTTTTTACGATTTCTCGATTTTGGTGATTTTTCCTAGTGGTACCCCTACGGAAATCCGTAAAAATTCGTCAGATTCAGGCGAAGCCAATTCTCGATGCGTTGTGACCGGCAAGCTTCCAGTAGCTATTCCATTCGAGTTTTCCCGAATTATCGGACTCGGATCCAAAATTTCACCACTTTTTACGATTTCTCGATTTTGGTGATTTTCCCTAGTGGTACGTACCCCTAGGGAAATCCGAAAAAAATCGTCGGATTTCGGCGAAGCCAATTCTCGATGCGTTGTGACCGGCAAGCTTCCAGTAGCTATTCCAGTCGAGTTTTCCCGAATTATCGGACTCGGATCCAAAATTTCACCACTTTTTACGATTTCTCGATTTTGGTGATTTTCCCTAGTGGTACGTACCCCTAGGGAAATCCGTAAAAATTCGTCGGATTCCGGCGAAGCCAATTCTCGATGCGTTGTGACCGGCAAGCTTCCAGTAGCTCTTCCAGTCGAGTTTTCCCGAATTATCGGACTCCGATCCAAAGTTTCATCACTTTTTACGATTTCTCGATTTTGGTAATTTTCCCTAGTGGTACGCCTAGGGAAATCCGTAAAAATTCGTCGGATTCCGGCGAAGCCAATTCTCGATGCGTTGTGACCGGCAAGCTTCCAGTAACTATTCCAGTCGAGTTTTCCTGAATTATCGGACTCGGATCCAAAATTTCACCACTTTTTACGATTTCTCGATTTTGGTGATTTTCCCTAGTGGTACGTAACCCTAGAGAAATCCGTAAAAAATCGTCGGATTTCGGCGAAGCCAATTCTCGATGCGTTGTGACCGGAAAGCTTCCAGTAGCTATTCCAGTCGAGTTTTCCCGAATTATCGGACTCGGATCCAAAATTTCACCACTTTTTACGATTTCTCGATTTTGGTGATTTTCCCTAGTGGTACGTACCCTTAGGGAAATCCGTAAAAATTCGTCGGATTTCGGCGAAGTCAATTCTCGATGCGTTGTGACCGGCAAGCTTCCAGTAGCTATTCCAGTCGAGTTTTCCCGAATTATCGGACTCGGATCCAAAATTTCACCACTTTTTACGATTCCTCGATTTTGGTGATTTTCCCTAGTGGTACCCCTAGGAAAATCCGTAAAAATTCGTCGGATTCCGGCGAAGCCAATTCTCGATGCGTTGTGACCGGCAAGCTTCCAGTAGCTATTCCAGTCGAGTTTTCCCGAATTATCGGACTCGGATACAAAATTTCACCACTTTTTACGATTTCTCGATTTTGGTGATTTTCCCTAGTGGTACGTACCCCTAGGGAAATCCGTAAAAAATCGTCGGATTCCGGCGAAGCCAATTCTCGATGCGTTGTGACCGGCAAGCTTCCAGTAGTTATTCCAGTCGAGTTTTCCCGAATTATCGGACTCGGATCCAAAATTTCACCACTTTTTACGATTTCTCGATTTTGGTGATTTTCCCTAGTGGTACGTACCCCTAGGGAAATCCGTAAAAAATCGTCGGATTCTGGCGAATCCAATTCTCGATGCGTTGTGACCGGCAAGCATCCAGTAGCTATTCCAGTCGAGTTTTCCCGAATTATCGGACTCTGATCCAAAATTTCACCACTTTTTACGATTTCTCGATTTTGGTGATTTTCCCTAGTGGTACGTACCCCTAGGGAAATCCGTAAAAATTCGTCGGATTTCGGCGAAGCCAATTCTCGACGCGTTGTGACCGGCAAGCTTCCAGTAGCTATTCCAGTCGAGTTTTCCCGAATTATCGGACTCGGATCCAAAATTTCACCACTTTTTACGATTTCTCGATTTTGGTGATTTTCCCTAGTGGTACGTACCCCTAGGGAAATCCGTAAAAATTCGTCGGATTCCGGCGAAGCCAATTCTCGATGCGTTGTGACCGGCAAGCTTCCAGTAGCTCTTCCAGTCGAGATTTCCCGAATTATCGGACTCCGATCCAAAGTTTCACTACTTTTTACGATTTCTCGATTTTGGTGATTTTCCCTAGTGGTACGCCTAGGAAAATCCGTAAAAATTCGTCGGATTCCGGCGAAGCCAATTCTCGATGCGTTGTGACCGGCAAGCTTCCAGTAGCTATTCCAGTCGAGTTTTCCCGAATTATCGGACTCGGATCCAAAATTTCACCACTTTTTACGATTTCTCAATTTTGGTGATTTTCCCTAGTGGTACGTACCCCTAGGGAAATCCGTAAAAAATCGTCGGATTTCGGCGAAGCCAATTCTCGATGCGTTGTGACCGGCAAGCTTACAGTAGCTATTCCAGTCGAGTTTTCCCGAATTATCGGACTCGGATCCAAAATTTCACCACTTTTTACGATTTCTCGATTTTGGTGATTTTTCCTAGTGGTACGTACCCCTAGGAAAATCCGTAAAAATTCGTCGGATTCCGGCGAAGCCAATTCTCGATGCGTTGTGACCGGCAAGCTTCCAGTAGCTATTCCAGTCGAGTTTTCCCGAATTATCGGACTCGGATCCAAAATTTCACCACTTTTTACGATTTCTCGATTTTGGTGATTTTTCCTAGTGGTACGTACCCCTAGGGATATCCGTAAAAATTCATCGGATTCCGGCGAAGCCAATTCTCGATGCGTTGTAACCGGCAAGCTTCCTGTAGCTATTCCAGTCGAGTTTTCCCGAATTATCGGACTCGGATCCAAAATTTGACCACTTTTTACGATTTCTCGATTTTGGTGATTTTCCCTAGTGGTACGTACACCTAGGGAAATCCGTAAAAATTCGTCGGATTCCGGCGAAGCCAATTCTCGATGCGTTGTGACCGGCAAGCTTCCAGTAGCTATTCCAGTCGAGTTTTCCCGAATTATCGGACTCCGATCCAAAGTTTCACCACTTTTTACGATTTCTCGATTTTGGTGATTTTCCCTAGTGGTACGCCTAGGGAAATCCGTAAAAATTCGTCGGATTCCGGCGAAGCCAATTCTCGATGCGTTGTGACGGTCAAGCTTCCAGTAGCTATTCCAGTCGAGTTTTCCCGAATTATCGGACTCGGATCCAAAATTTCACCACTTTTTACGATTTCTCGATTTTGGGGATTTTCCCTAGTGGTACGTACCCCTAGGGAAATCCGTAAAAATTCGTCGGATTCCGGCGAAGCCAATTCTCGATGCGTTGTGATCGGCAAGCTTCCAGTAGCTATTCCAGTCGAGTTTTCCCGAATTATCGGACTCGGAACCAAAATTTCACCACTTTTTACGATTTTTCGATTTTTTTGATTTTCCCTAGTGGTACGTACCCCTAGGGAAATCCGTAAAAATTCGTCGGATTCCGGCGAAGCCAATTCTCGATGCGTTGTGACCGGCAAGCTTCCAGTAGCTATTCCAGTCGAATTTTCCCGAATTATCGGACTCGGATCAAAAATTTCATCACTTTTTACGATTTCTCGATTTTGGTGATTTTCCCTAGTGGTACGTACCCCTAGGGAAATCCGTAAAAATTCGTCGAATTCCGGCAAAGACAATTCTCGATGCGTTGTGACCGGCAAGCTTCCAGTAGCTATTCCAGTCGAGTTTTCCCGAATTATCGGACTCGGATTCAAAATTTCACCACTTTTTATGATTTCTCGATTTTGGTGATTTTCCCTAGTGGTACGTACCCCTAGGGAAATCCGTAAAAATTCGTCGGATTCTGGCGAAGCCAATTCTCGATGCGTTGTGACATGCAAGCTTCCAGTAGCTATTCCAGTCGAGTTTTCCCGAATTATGGGACTCTGATCAAAAATTTCACCACTTTTTACGATTTCTCGATTTTGGTGATTTTACCTAGTGGTACCCCTACGGAAATCCGTAAAAATTCGTCAGATTCAGGCGAAGCCAATTCTCGATGCGTTGTGACCGGCAAGCTTCCAGTAGCTATTCCAGTCGAGTTTTCCCGAATTATCAGACTCGGATCCAAAATTTCACCACTTTTTATGATTTCTCGATTTTGGTGATTTTCCCTAGTGGTACGTACCCTTAGGGAAATCCGTAAAAATTCGTCGGATTCTGGCGAAGCCAATTCTCGATGCGTTGTGACCGGCAAGCTTCCAGTAGCTATTCCAGTCGAGTTTTCCCGAATTATCGGACTCTGATCCAAAATTTCACCACTTTTTACAATTTCTCGATTTTGGTGATTTTCCCTAGTGGTACCCCTAGGGAAATCCGTAAAAATTCGTCGGATTCCGGCGAAGCCAATTCTCGATGCGTTGTGACCGGCAAGCTTCCAGTAGCTATTCCAGTCGAGTTTTCCCAAATTATCGGACTCGGATCAAAAATTTCACCACTTTTTACAATTTCTCGATTTTGGTGATTTTTCCTAGTGGTACCCCTAGGGAAATCCGTAAAAATTCGTCGGATTTCGGCGAAGCCAATTCTCGATGCGTTGTGACCGGCAAGCTTCCAGTAGCTATTCCAGTCGAGTTTTCCCGAATTATCGGACTCGGATCAAAAATTTCACCACTTTTTACGATTTCTCGATTTTGATGATTTTCCCTAGTGGTACGTACCCCTAGGGAAATCCGTAAAAATTCGTCGGATTCCGGCGAAGCCAATTCTCGATGCGTTGTGACCGGCAAGCTTCCAGTAGCTATTCCAATCGAGTTTTCCCTAATTATCGAGCTCGGATCCAAAATTTCACCACTTTTTACGATTTCTCGATTTTGGTGATTTTCCCTAGTGGTACCCCTACGGAAATCCGTAAAAATTCGTCAGATTCAGGCGAAGCCAATTCTCGATGCGTTGTGACCGGCAAGCTTCCAGTAGCTATTCCAGTCGAGTTTTCCCGAATTATCGGACTCGGATCCAAAATTTTACCACTTTTTACGATTTCTCGATTTTTTTGATTTTCCCTAGTGGTACGTACCCCTAGGGAAATCCGTAAAAATTCGTCGGATTCCGGCGAAGCCAATTCTCGATGCGTTGTGACCTGCAAGCTTCCAGTAGCTATTCCAGTCGAGTTTTCCCGAATTATCGGACTCGGATCCAAAATTTCACCACTTTTTACAATTTCTCGATTTTGGTGATTTTCCCTAGTGGTACCCCTAGGGAAATCCGTAAAAATTCGTCGGATTCTGGCGAAGCCAATTCTCGATGCGTTGTGACCGGCAAGCTTCCAGTAGCTATTCCAGTCGAGTTTTCCCGAATTATCGGACTCGGATCCAAAATTTCACCACTTTTTATGATTTCTCGATTTTGGTGATTTTTCCTAGTGGTAACCCTAGGGAAATCCGTAAAAATTCGTCGGATTCCGGCGAAGCCAATTCTCGATGCGTTGTGACCGGCAAGCTTCCAGTAGCTATTCCAGTCGAGTTTTCCCGAATTATCGGACTCGGATCCAAAATTTCACCACTTTTTATGATTTCTCGATTTTGGTGATTTTCCCTAGTGGCACGTACCCCTAGGGAAATCCGTAAAAATTCGTCGGATTCTGGCGAAGCCAATTCTCGATGCGTTGTGACCGGCAAGCTTCCAGTAGCTATTCCAGTCGAGTTTTCCCGAATTATCGGACTCTGATCCAAAATTTCACCACTTTTTACAATTTCTCGATTTTGGTGATTTTCCCTAGTGGTACGTACCCCTAGGGAAATCCGTAAAAATTCGTCGGATTCCGGCGAAGCCAATTCTCGATGAGTTGTGACCGGCAAGCTTCCAGTAGCTAATCCAATCGAGTTTTCCCGAATTATCGGACTCGGATCCAAAATTTCACCACTTTTTACAATTTCTCGATTTTGGTGATTTTTCCTAGTGGTACCCCTAGGAAAATCCGTAAAAATTCGTCGGATTCCGGCGAAGCCAATTCTCGATGCGTTGTGACCGGCAAGCTTCCAGTAGCTATTCCAGTCGAGTTTTCCCGAATTATCGGACTCGGATCCAAAATTTCACCACTTTTTACGATTTCTCGATTTTGGTGATTTTCCCTAGTGGTAGGGAAATCCGTAAAAAATCGTCGGATTTCGGCGAAGCCAATTCTCGATGCGTTGTGACCGGCAAGCTTCCAGTAGCTATTCCAGTCGAGTTTTCCCGAATTATCGGACTCTGATCCAAAATTTCACCACTTTTTACGATTTCTCGATTTTGGTGATTTTCCCTAGTGGTACGTACCCCTAGGAAAATCCGTAAAAATTCGTCGGATTCAGGCGAAGCCAATTCTCGACGCGTTGTGACCGGCAAGCTTCCAGTAGCTATTCCAGTCGAGTTTTCCCGAATTATCGGACTCGGATCAAAAATTTCACCACTTTTTATGATTTCTCGATTTTGGTGATTTTTCCTAGTGGTAACCCTAGGGAAATCCGTAAAAATTCGTCGGATTCCGGCGAAGCCAATTCTCGATGCGTTGTGACCGGCAAGCTTCCAGTAGCTATTCCAGTCGAGTTTTCCCGAATTATCGGACTCGGATCAAAAATTTCACCACTTTTTACGATTTCTCGATTTTGGTGATTTTCCCTAGTGGTACGTACCCCTAGGGAAATCCGTAAAAATTCGTCGGATTCCGGCGAAGCCAATTCTCGATGTGTTGTGACCGGCAAGCTTCCAGTAGCTATTCCAATCGAGTTTTCCCTAATTATCGGGCTCGGATCCAAAATTTCACCACTTTTTACGATTTCTCGATTTTGGTGATTTTCCCTAGTGGTACCCCTACGAAAATCCGTAAAAATTCGTCAGATACAGGCGAAGCCAATTCTCGATGCGTTGTGCCCGGCAAGCTTCCAGTAGCTATTCCAGTCGAGTTTTCCCGAATTATCGGACTCGGATCCAAAATTTTACCACTTTTTACGATTTCTCGATTTTTTTGATTTTCCCTAGTGGTACGTACCCCTAGGGAAATCCGTAAAAATTCGTCGGATTCCGGCGAAGCCAATTCTCGATGCGTTGTGACCTGCAAGCTTCCAGTAGCTATTCCAGTCGAGTTTTCCCGAATTATCGGACTCGGATCCAAAATTTCACCACTTTTTACAATTTCTCGATTTTGGTGATTTTCCCTAGTGGTACCCCTAGGGAAATCCGTAAAAATTCGTAGGATTCTGGCGAAGCCAATTCTCGATGCGTTGTGACCGGCAAGCTTCCAGTAGCTATTCCAGTCGAGTTTTCCCGAATTATCGGACTCGGATCCAAAATTTCACCACTTTTTATGATTTCTCGATTTTGGTGATTTTTCCTAGTGGTAACCCTAGGGAAATCCGTAAAAATTCGTCGGATTCCGGCGAAGCCAATTCTCGATGCGTTGTGACCGGCAAGCTTCCAGTAGCTATTCCAGTCGAGTTTTCCCGAATTATCGGACTCGGATCCAAAATTTCACCACTTTTTACAATTTCTCGATTTTGGTGATTTTTCCTAGTGGTACCCCTAGGAAAATCCGTAAAAATTCGTCGGATTCTGGCGAAGCCAATTCTCGATGCGTTGTGACCGGCAAGCTTCCAGTAGCTATTCCAGTCGAGTTTTCCCGAATTATCGGACTCGGATCCAAAATTTCACCACTTTTTATGATTTCTCGATTTTGGTGATTTTTCCTAGTGGTAACCCTAGGGAAATCCGTAAAAATTCGTCGGATTCCGGCGAAGCCAATTCTCGATGCGTTGTGACCGGCAAGCTTCCAGTAGCTATTCCAGTCGAGTTTTCCCGAATTATCGGACTCGGATCCAAAATTTCACCACTTTTTATGATTTCTCGATTTTGGTGATTTTCCCTAGTGGCACGTACCCCTAGGAAAATCCGTAAAAATTCGTCGGATTCTGGCGAAGCCAATTCTCGATGCGTTGTGACCGGCAAGCTTCCAGTAGCTATTCCAGTCGAGTTTTCCCAAATTATCGGACTCTGATCCAAAATTTCACCACTTTTTACAATTTCTCGATTTTGGTGATTTTCCCTAGTGGTACCCCTAGGGAAATCCGTAAAAATTCGTCGGATTCCGGCGAAGCCAATTCTCGATGCGTTGTGACCGGCAAGCTTCCAGTAGCTATTCCAGTCGAGTTTTCCCGAATTATCGGACTCGGATCCAAAATTTCACCACTTTTTACAATTTCTCGATTTTGGTGATTTTTCCTAGTGGTACCCCTAGGAAAATCCGTAAAAATTCGTCGGATTCCGGCGAAGCCAATTCTCGATGCGTTGTGACCGGCAAGCTTCCAGTAGCTATTCCAGTCGAGTTTTCCCGAATTATCGGACTCGGATCCAAAATTTCACCACTTTTTACGATTTCTCGATTTTGGTGATTTTCCCTAGTGGTACGTACCCCTAGGGAAATCCGTAAAAAATCGTCGGATTTCGGCGAAGCCAATTCTCGATGCGTTGTGACCGGCAAGCTTCCAGTAGCTATTCCAGTCGAGTTTTCCCGAATTATCGGACTCTGATCCAAAATTTCACCACTTTTTACGATTTCTCGATTTTGGTGATTTTCCCTAGTGGTACGTACCCCTAGGGAAATCCGTAAAAAATCGTCGGATTTCGGCGAAGCCAATTCTCGATGCGTTGTGACCGGCAAGCTTCCAGTAGCTATTCCAGTCGAGTTTTCCCGAATTATCGGACTCTGATCCAAAATTTCACCACTTTTTACGATTTCTCGATTTTGGTGATTTTCCCTAGTGGTACGTACCCCTAGGAAAATCCGTAAAAATTCGTAGGATTCAGGCGAAGCCAATTCTCGACGCGTTGTGACCGGCAAGCTTCCAGTAGCTATTCCAGTCGAGTTTTCCCGAATTATCGGACTCGGATCAAAAATTTCACCACTTTTTATGATTTCTCGATTTTGGTGATTTTCCCTAGTGGCACGTACCCCTAGGAAAATCCGTAAAAATTCGTCGGATTCTGGCGAAGCCAATTCTCGATGCGTTGTGACCGGCAAGCTTCCAGTAGCTATTCCAGTCGAGTTTTCCCAAATTATCGGACTCTGATCCAAAATTTCACCACTTTTTACAATTTCTCGATTTTGGTGATTTTCCCTAGTGGTACCCCTAGGGAAATCCGTAAAAATTCGTCGGATTCCGGCGAAGCCAATTCTCGATGCGTTGTGACCGGCAAGCTTCCAGTAGCTATTCCAGTCGAGTTTTCCCGAATTATCGGACTCGGATCCAAAATTTCACCACTTTTTACAATTTCTCGATTTTGGTGATTTTTCCTAGTGGTACCCCTAGGAAAATCCGTAAAAATTCGTCGGATTCCGGCGAAGCCAATTCTCGATGCGTTGTGACCGGCAAGCTTCCAGTAGCTATTCCAGTCGAGTTTTCCCGAATTATCGGACTCGGATCCAAAATTTCACCACTTTTTACGATTTCTCGATTTTGGTGATTTTCCCTAGTGGTACGTACCCCTAGGGAAATCCGTAAAAAATCGTCGGATTTCGGCGAAGCCAATTCTCGATGCGTTGTGACCGGCAAGCTTCCAGTAGCTATTCCAGTCGAGTTTTCCCGAATTATCGGACTCTGATCCAAAATTTCACCACTTTTTACGATTTCTCGATTTTGGTGATTTTCCCTAGTGGTACGTACCCCTAGGAAAATCCGTAAAAATTCGTCGGATTCAGGCGAAGCCAATTCTCGACGCGTTGTGACCGGCAAGCTTCCAGTAGCTATTCCAGTCGAGTTTTCCCGAATTATCGGACTCGGATCAAAAATTTCACCACTTTTTATGATTTCTCGATTTTGGTGATTTTTCCTAGTGGTAACCCTAGGGAAATCCGTAAAAATTCGTCGGATTCCGGCGAAGCCAATTCTCGATGCGTTGTGACCGGCAAGCTTCCAGTAGCTATTCCAGTCGAGTTTTCCCGAATTATCGGACTCGGATCAAAAATTTCACCACTTTTTACGATTTCTCGATTTTGGTGATTTTCCCTAGTGGTACGTACCCCTAGGGAAATCCGTAAAAATTCGTCGGATTCCGGCGAAGCCAATTCTCGATGCGTTGTGACCGGCAAGCTTCCAGTAGCTATTCCAATCGAGTTTTCCCTAATTATCGAGCTCGGATCCAAAATTTCACCACTTTTTACGATTTCTCGATTTTGGTGATTTTCCCTAGTGGTACCCCTACGGAAATCCGTAAAAATTCGTCAGATTCAGGCGAAGCCAATTCTCGATGCGTTGTGACCGGCAAGCTTCCAGTAGCTATTCCAGTCGAGTTTTCCCGAATTATCGGACTCGGATCCAAAATTTTACCACTTTTTACGATTTCTCGATTTTTTTGATTTTCCCTAGTGGTACGTACCCCTAGGGAAATCCGTAAAAATTCGTCGGATTCCGGCGAAGCCAATTCTCGATGCGTTGTGACCTGCAAGCTTCCAGTAGCTATTCCAGTCGAGTTTTCCCGAATTATCGGACTCGGATCCAAAATTTCACCACTTTTTACAATTTCTCGATTTTGGTGATTTTCCCTAGTGGTACCCCTAGGGAAATCCGTAAAAATTCGTCGGATTCTGGCGAAGCCAATTCTCGATGCGTTGTGACCGGCAAGCTTCCAGTAGCTATTCCAGTCGAGTTTTCCCGAATTATCGGACTCGGATCCAAAATTTCACAACTTTTTATGATTTCTCGATTTTGGTGATTTTTCCTAGTGGTAACCCTAGGGAAATCCGTAAAAATTCGTCGGATTCCGGCGAAGCCAATTCTCGATGCGTTGTGACCGGCAAGCTTCCAGTAGCTATTCCAGTCGAGTTTTCCCGAATTATCGGACTCGGATCCAAAATTTCACCACTTTTTATGATTTCTCAATTTTGGTGATTTTCCCTAGTGGCACGTACCCCTAGGGAAATCCGTAAAAATTCGTCGGATTCTGGCGAAGCCAATTCTCGATGCGTTGTGACCGGCAAGCTTCCAGTAGCTATTCCAGTCGAGTTTTCCCGAATTATCGGACTCTGATCCAAAATTTCACCACTTTTTACAATTTCTCGATTTTGGTGATTTTCCCTAGTGGTACGTACCCCTAGGGAAATCCGTAAAAATTCGTCGGATTCCGGCGAAGCCAATTCTCGATGCGTTGTGACCGGCAAGCTTCCAGTAGCTAATCCAATCGAGTTTTCCCGAATTATCGGACTCGGATCCAAAATTTCACCACTTTTTACAATTTCTCGATTTTGGTGATTTTTCCTAGTGGTACCCCTAGGAAAATCCGTAAAAATTCGTCGGATTCCGGCGAAGCCAATTCTCGATGCGTTGTGACCGGCAAGCTTCCAGTAGCTATTCCAGTCGAGTTTTCCCGAATTATCGGACTCGGATCCAAAATTTCACCACTTTTTACGATTTCTCGATTTTGGTGATTTTCCCTAGTGGTACGTACCCCTAGGGAAATCCGTAAAAAATCGTCGGATTTCGGCGAAGCCAATTCTCGATGCGTTGTGACCGGCAAGCTTCCAGTAGCTATTCCAGTCGAGTTTTCCCGAATTATCGGACTCTGATCCAAAATTTCACCACTTTTTACGATTTCTCGATTTTGGTGATTTTCCCTAGTGGTACGTACCCCTAGGAAAATCCGTAAAAATTCGTAGGATTCAGGCGAAGCCAATTCTCGACGCGTTGTGACCGGCAAGCTTCCAGTAGCTATTCCAGTCGAGTTTTCCCGAATTATCGGACTCGGATCAAAAATTTCACCACTTTTTATGATTTCTCGATTTTGGTGATTTTTCCTAGTGGTAACCCTAGGGAAATCCGTAAAAATTCGTCGGATTCCGGCGAAGCCAATTCTCGATGCGTTGTGACCGGCAAGCTTCCAGTAGCTATTCCAGTCGAGTTTTCCCGAATTATCGGACTCGGATCAAAAATTTCACCACTTTTTACGATTTCTCGATTTTGGTGATTTTCCCTAGTGGTACGTACCCCTAGGGAAATCCGTAAAAATTCGTCGGATTCCGGCGAAGCCAATTCTCGATGCGTTGTGACCGGCAAGCTTCCAGTAGCTATTCCAATCGAGTTTTCCCTAATTATCGGGCTCGGATCCAAAATTTCACCACTTTTTACGATTTCTCGATTTTGGTGATTTTCCCTAGTGGTACCCCTACGAAAATCCGTAAAAATTCGTCAGATTCAGGCGAAGCCAATTCTCGATGCGTTGTGACCGGCAAGCTTCCAGTAGCTATTCCAGTCGAGTTTTCCCGAATTATCGGACTCGGATCCAAAATTTTACCACTTTTTACGATTTCTCGATTTTTTTGATTTTCCCTAGTGGTACGTACCCCTAGGGAAATCCGTAAAAATTCGTCGGATTCCGGCGAAGCCAATTCTCGATGCGTTGTGACCTGCAAGCTTCCAGTAGCTATTCCAGTCGAGTTTTCCCGAATTATCGGACTCGGATCCAAAATTTCACCACTTTTTACAATTTCTCGATTTTGGTGATTTTCCCTAGTGGTACCCCTAGGGAAATCCGTAAAAATTCGTCGGATTCTGGCGAAGCCAATTCTCGATGCGTTGTGACCGGCAAGCTTCCAGTAGCTATTCCAGTCGAGTTTTCCCAAATTATCGGACTCGGATCCAAAATTTCACCACTTTTTATGATTTCTCGATTTTGGTGATTTTTCCTAGTGGTAACCCTAGGGAAATCCGTAAAAATTCGTCGGATTCCGGCGAAGCCAATTCTCGATGCGTTGTGACCGGCAAGCTTCCAGTAGCTATTCCAGTCGAGTTTTCCCGAATTATCGGACTCGGATCCAAAATTTCACCACTTTTTATGATTTCTCAATTTTGGTGATTTTCCCTAGTGGCACGTACCCCTAGGGAAATCCGTAAAAATTCGTCGGATTCTGGCGAAGCCAATTCTCGATGCGTTGTGACCGGCAAGCTTCCAGTAGCTATTCCAGTCGAGTTTTCCCGAATTATCGGGCTCGGATCCAAAATTTCACCACTTTTTACAATTTCTCGATTTTGGTGATTTTCCCTAGTGGTACGTACCCCTAGGGAAATCCGTAAAAATTCGTCGGATTTCGGCGAAGCCAATTCTCGATGCGTTGTGACCGGCAAGCTTCCAGTAGCTAATCCAATCGAGTTTTCCCGAATTATCGGACTCGGATCCAAAATTTCACCACTTTTTACAATTTCTCAATTTTGGTGATTTTTCCTAGTGGTACCCCTAGGAAAATCCGTAAAAATTCGTCGGATTCCGGCGAAGCCAATTCTCGATGCGTTGTGACCGGCAAGCTTCCAGTAGCTATTCCAGTCGAGTTTTCCCGAATTATCGGACTCGGATCCAAAATTTCACCACTTTTTACGATTTCTCGATTTTGGTGATTTTCCCTAGTGGTACGTACCCCTAGGGAAATCCGTAAAAAATCGTCGGATTTCGGCGAAGCCAATTCTCGATGCGTTGTGACCGGCAAGCTTCCAGTAGCTATTCCAGTCGAGTTTTCCCGAATTATCGGACTCTGATCCAAAATTTCACCACTTTTTACGATTTCTCGATTTTGGTGATTTTCCCTAGTGGTACGTACCCCTAGGAAAATCCGTAAAAATTCGTCGGATTCAGGCGAAGCCAATTCTCGACGCGTTGTGACCGGCAAGCTTCCAGTAGCTATTCCAGTCGAGTTTTCCCGAATTATCGGACTCGGATCAAAAATTTCACCACTTTTTATGATTTCTCGATTTTGGTGATTTTTCCTAGTGGTAACCCTAGGGAAATCCGTAAAAATTCGTCGGATTCCGGCGAAGCCAATTCTCGATGCGTTGTGACCGGCAAGCTTCCAGTAGCTATTCCAGTCGAGTTTTCCCGAATTATCGGACTCGGATCAAAAATTTCACCACTTTTTACGATTTCTCGATTTTGGTGATTTTCCCTAGTGGTACGTACCCCTAGGGAAATCCGTAAAAATTCGTCGGATTCCGGCGAAGCCAATTCTCGATGCGTTGTGACCGGCAAGCTTCCAGTAGCTATTCCAATCGAGTTTTCCCTAATTATCGGGCTCGGATCCAAAATTTCACCACTTTTTACGATTTCTCGATTTTGGTGATTTTCCCTAGTGGTACCCCTACGGAAATCCGTAAAAATTCGTCAGATTCAGGCGAAGCCAATTCTCGATGCGTTGTGACCGGCAAGCTTCCAGTAGCTATTCCAGTCGAGTTTTCCCGAATTATCGGACTCGGATCCAAAATTTTACCACTTTTTACGATTTCTCGATTTTTTTGATTTTCCCTAGTGGTACGTACCCCTAGGGAAATCCGTAAAAATTCGTCGGATTCCGGCGAAGCCAATTCTCGATGCGTTGTGACTTGCAAGCTTCCAGTAGCTATTCCAGTCGAGTTTTCCCGAATTATCGGACTCGGATCCAAAATTTCACCACTTTTTACAATTTCTCGATTTTGGTGATTTTCCCTAGTGGTACCCCTAGGGAAATCCGTAAAAATTCGTCGGATTCTGGCGAAGCCAATTCTCGATGCGTTGTGACCGGCAAGCTTCCAGTAGCTATTCCAGTCGAGTTTTCCCGAATTATCGGACTCTGATCCAAAATTTCACCACTTTTTACAATTTCTCGATTTTGGTGATTTTCCCTAGTGGTACGTACCCCTAGGGAAATCCGTAAAAATTCGTCGGATTCTGGCGAAGCCAATTCTCGATGCGTTGTGACCGGCAAGCTTCCAGTAGCTATTCCAGTCGAGTTTTCCCGAATTATCGGACTCTGATCCAAAATTTCACCACTTTTTACGATTTCTCGATTTTGGTGATTTTCCCTAGTGGTACCCCTAGGAAAATCCGTAAAAATTCGTCGGATTCCGGCGAAGCCAATTCTCGATGCGTTGTGACCGGCAAGCTTCCAGTAGCTATTCCAGTCGAGTTTTCCCGAATTATCGGACTCGGATCCAAAATTTCACCACTTTTTACGATTTCTCGATTTTGGTGATTTTCCCTAGTGGTACGTACCCCTAGGGAAATCCGTAAAAAATCGTCGGATTTCGGCGAAGCCAATTCTCGATGCGTTGTGACCGGCAAGCTTCCAGTAGCTATTCCAGTCGAGTTTTCCCGAATTATCGGACTCTGATCCAAAATTTCACCACTTTTTACGATTTCTCGATTTTGGTGATTTTCCCTAGTGGTACGTACCCCTAGGAAAATCCGTAAAAATTCGTCGGATTCAGGCGAAGCCAATTCTCGACGCGTTGTGACCGGCAAGCTTCCAGTAGCTATTCCAGTCGAGTTTTCCCGAATTATCGGACTCGGATCAAAAATTTCACCACTTTTTATGATTTCTCGATTTTGGTGATTTTTCCTAGTGGTAACCCTAGGGAAATCCGTAAAAATTCGTCGGATTCCGGCGAAGCCAATTCTCGATGCGTTGTGACCGGCAAGCTTCCAGTAGCTATTCCAGTCGAGTTTTCCCGAATTATCGGACTCGGATCAAAAATTTCACCACTTTTTACGATTTCTCGATTTTGGTGATTTTCCCTAGTGGTACGTACCCCTAGGGAAATCCGTAAAAATTCGTCGGATTCCGGCGAAGCCAATTCTCGATGCGTTGTGACCGGCAAGCTTCCAGTAGCTATTCCAATCGAGTTTTCCCTAATTATCGGGCTCGGATCCAAAATTTCACCACTTTTTACGATTTCTCGATTTTGGTGATTTTCCCTAGTGGTACCCCTACGAAAATCCGTAAAAATTCGTCAGATTCAGGCGAAGCCAATTCTCGATGCGTTGTGACCGGCAAGCTTCCAGTAGCTATTCCAGTCGAGTTTTCCCGAATTATCGGACTCGGATCCAAAATTTTACCACTTTTTACGATTTCTCGATTTTTTTGATTTTCCCTAGTGGTACGTACCCCTAGGGAAATCCGTAAAAATTCGTCGGATTCCGGCGAAGCCAATTCTCGATGCGTTGTGACCTGCAAGCTTCCAGTAGCTATTCCAGTCGAGTTTTCCCGAATTATCGGACTCGGATCCAAAATTTCACCACTTTTTACAATTTCTCGATTTTGGTGATTTTCCCTAGTGGTACCCCTAGGGAAATCCGTAAAAATTCGTCGGATTCTGGCGAAGCCAATTCTCGATGCGTTGTGACCGGCAAGCTTCCAGTAGCTATTCCAGTCGAGTTTTCCCAAATTATCGGACTCGGATCCAAAATTTCACCACTTTTTATGATTTCTCGATTTTGGTGATTTTTCCTAGTGGTAACCCTAGGGAAATCCGTAAAAATTCGTCGGATTCCGGCGAAGCCAATTCTCGATGCGTTGTGACCGGCAAGCTTCCAGTAGCTATTCCAGTCGAGTTTTCCCGAATTATCGGACTCGGATCCAAAATTTCACCACTTTTTATGATTTCTCAATTTTGGTGATTTTCCCTAGTGGCACGTACCCCTAGGGAAATCCGTAAAAATTCGTCGGATTCTGGCGAAGCCAATTCTCGATGCGTTGTGACCGGCAAGCTTCCAGTAGCTATTCCAGTCGAGTTTTCCCGAATTATCGGGCTCGGATCCAAAATTTCACCACTTTTTACAATTTCTCGATTTTGGTGATTTTCCCTAGTGGTACGTACCCCTAGGGAAATCCGTAAAAATTCGTCGGATTCCGGCGAAGCCAATTCTCGATGCGTTGTGACCGGCAAGCTTCCAGTAGCTAATCCAATCGAGTTTTCCCGAATTATCGGACTCGGATCCAAAATTTCACCACTTTTTACAATTTCTCAATTTTGGTGATTTTTCCTAGTGGTACCCCTAGGAAAATCCGTAAAAATTCGTCGGATTCCGGCGAAGCCAATTCTCGATGCGTTGTGACCGGCAAGCTTCCAGTAGCTATTCCAGTCGAGTTTTCCCGAATTATCGGACTCGGATCCAAAATTTCACCACTTTTTACGATTTCTCGATTTTGGTGATTTTCCCTAGTGGTACGTACCCCTAGGGAAATCCGTAAAAAATCGTCGGATTTCGGCGAAGCCAATTCTCGATGCGTTGTGACCGGCAAGCTTCCAGTAGCTATTCCAGTCGAGTTTTCCCGAATTATCGGACTCTGATCCAAAATTTCACCACTTTTTACGATTTCTCGATTTTGGTGATTTTCCCTAGTGGTACGTACCCCTAGGAAAATCCGTAAAAATTCGTCGGATTCAGGCGAAGCCAATTCTCGACGCGTTGTGACCGGCAAGCTTCCAGTAGCTATTCCAGTCGAGTTTTCCCGAATTATCGGACTCGGATCAAAAATTTCACCACTTTTTATGATTTCTCGATTTTGGTGATTTTTCCTAGTGGTAACCCTAGGGAAATCCGTAAAAATTCGTCGGATTCCGGCGAAGCCAATTCTCGATGCGTTGTGACCGGCAAGCTTCCAGTAGCTATTCCAGTCGAGTTTTCCCGAATTATCGGACTCGGATCAAAAATTTCACCACTTTTTACGATTTCTCGATTTTGGTGATTTTCCCTAGTGGTACGTACCCCTAGGGAAATCCGTAAAAATTCGTCGGATTCCGGCGAAGCCAATTCTCGATGCGTTGTGACCGGCAAGCTTCCAGTAGCTATTCCAATCGAGTTTTCCCTAATTATCGGGCTCGGATCCAAAATTTCACCACTTTTTACGATTTCTCGATTTTGGTGATTTTCCCTAGTGGTACCCCTACGGAAATCCGTAAAAATTCGTCAGATTCAGGCGAAGCCAATTCTCGATGCGTTGTGACCGGCAAGCTTCCAGTAGCTATTCCAGTCGAGTTTTCCCGAATTATCGGACTCGGATCCAAAATTTTACCACTTTTTACGATTTCTCGATTTTTTTGATTTTCCCTAGTGGTACGTACCCCTAGGGAAATCCGTAAAAATTCGTCGGATTCCGGCGAAGCCAATTCTCGATGCGTTGTGACTTGCAAGCTTCCAGTAGCTATTCCAGTCGAGTTTTCCCGAATTATCGGACTCGGATCCAAAATTTCACCACTTTTTACAATTTCTCGATTTTGGTGATTTTCCCTAGTGGTACCCCTAGGGAAATCCGTAAAAATTCGTCGGATTCTGGCGAAGCCAATTCTCGATGCGTTGTGACCGGCAAGCTTCCAGTAGCTATTCCAGTCGAGTTTTCCCGAATTATCGGACTCTGATCCAAAATTTCACCACTTTTTACAATTTCTCGATTTTGGTGATTTTCCCTAGTGGTACGTACCCCTAGGGAAATCCGTAAAAATTCGTCGGATTCTGGCGAAGCCAATTCTCGATGCGTTGTGACCGGCAAGCTTCCAGTAGCTATTCCAGTCGAGTTTTCCCGAATTATCGGACTCTGATCCAAAATTTCACCACTTTTTACGATTTCTCGATTTTGGTGATTTTCCCTAGTGGTACCCCTACGGAAATCCGTAAAAATTCGTCAGATTCAGGCGAAGCCAATTCTCGATGCGTTGTGACCGGCAAGCTTCCAATAGCTATTCCAGACGAGTTTTCCCGAATTATCGGACTCGGATCCAAAATTTCACCACTTTTTACGATTTCTCGATTTTGGTGATTTTCCCTAGTGGTACGTACCCCTAGGGAAATCCGTAAAAAATCGTCGGATTTCGGCGAAGCCAATTCTCGATGCGTTGTGACCGGCAAGCTTCCAGTAGCTATTCCAGTCGAGTTTTCCCGAATTATCGGACTCGGATCCAAAATTTCACCACTTTTTACGATTTCTCGATTTTGGTGATTTTCTCTAGTGGTACCCCTACGGAAATCCGTAAAAATTCGTCAGATTCAGGCGAAGCCAATTCTCGATGCGTTGTGATCGGCAAGCTTCCAGTAGCTATTCCAGTCGAGTTTTCCCGAATTATCAGACTCGGATCCAAAATTTTACCATTTTTTACGATTTCTCGATTTTGGTGATTTTCCCTAGTGGTACGTACCCCTAGGGAAATCCGTAAAAATTCGTCGAATTCCGGCGAAGCCAATTCTCGATGCGTTGTGACCGGCAAGCTTCCAGTAGCTATTCCAGTCGAGTTTTCCCGAATTATCGGAATCGGATCCAAAATTTCACCACTTTTTACGATTTCTCGATTTTGGTGATTTTACCTAGTGGTACGTACCCCTAGGGAAATCCGTAAAAATTCGTCGGATTCTGGCGAAGCCAATTCTCGATGCGTTGTGACCGGCAAGCTTCCAGTAGCTATTCCAGTCGAGTTTTCCCGAATTATCGGACTCTGATCCAAAATTTCACCACTTTTTACGATTTCTCGATTTTGGTGATTTTCCCTAGTGGTACCCCTACGAAAATCCGTAAAAATTCGTCAGATTCAGGCGAAGCCAATTCTCGATGCGTTGTGACCGGCAAGATTCCAGTAGCTATTCCAGTCGAGTTTTCCCGAATTATCGGACTCGGATCCAAAATTTCACCACTTTTTACGATTTCTCGATTTTGGTGATTTTTCCTAGTGGTACGTACCCCTAGGGAAATCCGTAAAAAATCGTCGGATTTCGGCGAAGCCAATTCTCGATGCGTTGTGACCGGCAAGCTTCCAGTAGCTATTCCAGTCGAGTTTTCCCGAATTATCGGACTCGGATCCAAAATTTCACCACTTTTTACGATTTCTCGATTTTGGTGATTTTCCCTAGTGGTACGTACCCCTAGGAAAATCCGTAAAAATTCGTCGGATTCCGGCGAAGCCAATTCTCGATGCGTTGTGACCGGCAAGCTTCCAGTAGCTATTCCAGTCGAGTTTTCCCGAATTATCGGACTCTGATCCAAAATTTCACCACTTTTTACGATTTCTCGATTTTGGTGATTTTCCCTAGTGGTACCCCTACGAAAATCCGTAAAAATTCGTCAGATTCAGGCGAAGCCAATTCTCGATGCGTTGTGACCGGCAAGCTTCCAGTAGCTATTCCAGTCGAGTTTTCCCGAATTATCGGACTCGGATCCAAAATTTCACCACTTTTTATGATTTATCGATTTTGGTGATTTTCCCTAGTGGTACGTACCCCTAGGGAAATCCGTAAAAATTCGTCGGATTCTGGCGAAGCCAATTCTCGATGCGTTGTGACCGGCAAGCTTCCAGTAGCTATTCCAGTCGAGTTTTCCCGAATTATCGGACTCGGATCCAAAATTTCACCACTTTTTATGATTTCTCGATTTTGGTGATTTTTCCTAGTGGTAACCCTAGGGAAATCCGTAAAAATTCGTCGGATTCCGGCGAAACCAATTCTCGATGCGTTGTGACCGGCAAGCTTCCAGTAGCTATTCCAGTCGAGTTTTCCCGAATTATCGGACTCGGATCCAAAATTTCACCACTTTTTATGATTTCTCGATTTTGGTAATTTTCCCTCGTGGTACGTACCCCTAGGAAAATCCGTAAAAATTCGTCGGATTCCGGCGAAGCCAATTCTCGATGCGTTGTGACCGGCAAGCTTCCAGTAGCTATTCCAGTCGAGTTTTCCCGAATTATCGGACTCGGATCAAAAATTTCACCACTTTTTACGATTTCTCGATTTTGGTGATTTTCCCTAGTGGTACGTACCCCTAGGGAAATCCGTAAAAATTCGTCGGATTTCGGCGAAGCCAATTCTCGATGCGTTGTGACCGGCAAGCTTCCAGTAGCTATTCCAGTCGAGTTTTCTCGAATTATCGGGCTCGGATCCAAAATTTCACCACTTTTTACGATTTCTCGATTTTGGTGATTTTCCCTAGTTGTACGTACCCCTAGGGAAATCCGTAAAAATTCGTCGGATTCCGGCGAAGCCAATTCTCGATGCGTTGTGATCGGCAAGCTTCCAGTAGCTATTCCAGTCGAGTTTTCCCGAATTATCGGATTCGGAACAAAAATTTCTTCACTTTTTACGATTTCTCGATTTTTTTGATTTTTCCTAGTGGTACGTACCCCTAGGGAAATCCGTAAAAATTCGTCGGATTCCGGCGAAACCAATTCTCGATGCGTTGTGACCGGCAAGCTTCCAGTAGCTATTCCAGTCGAGTTTTCCCGAATTATCGGACTCGGATCAAAAATTTCACCACTTTTTACGATTTCTCGATTTTGGTGATTTTTCCGAGTGGTACGTACCCCTAGGGAAATCCGTAAAAATTCGTCGGATTCCGGCGAAGCCAATTCTCGATGCGTTGTGACCGGCAAGCTTCCAGTAGCTATTCCAGTCGAGTTTTCCCGAATTATCGGGCTCGGATCCAAAATTTCACCACTTTTTACGATTTCGATTTTGGTGATTTTCCCTAGTGGTACGTACCCCTAGGGAAATCCGTAAAAATTCGTCGGATTCCGGCGAAGCCAATTCTCGATGCGTTGTGATCGGCAAGCTTCCAGTAGCTATTCCAGTCGAGTTTTCCCGAATTATCGGACTCGGAACCAAAATTTCACCACTTTTTACGATTTCTCGATTTTGGTGATTTTCCCTAGTGGTACCCCTAGGGAAATCCGTAAAAATTCGTCGGATTCCGGCGAAGCCAATTCTCGATGCGTTGTGACCGGCAAGCTTCCAGTAGCTATTCCAGTCGAGTTTTCCCGAATTATCGGACTCGGATCCAAAATTTCACCACTTTTTACGATTTCTCGATTTTGGTAATTTTCCCGAGTGGTACGTACCCCTAGGGAAATCCGTAAAAATTCGTCGGATTCCGGCGAAGCCAATTCTCGATGCGTTGTGACCGGCAAGCTTCTAGTAGCTATTCCAGTCGAGTTTTCCCGAATTATCGGACTCGGATCCAAAATTTCACCACTTTTTACGATTTCTCGATTTTGGTGATTTTCCCTAGTGATACGTACCGCTAGGGAAATCCGTAAAAATTCGTCGCATTCCGGCGAATCCAATTCTCGATGCGTTGTGACCGGCAAGCTTCCAGTAGCTATTCCAGTCGAGTTTTCCCGAATTATCGGACTCGGATCCAAAATTTCACCACTTTTTACAATTTCTCGATTTTGGTGATTTTCCTTAGTGGTACCCCTAGGGAAATCCGTAAAAATTCGTCGGATTCCGGCGAAGCCAATTCTCGATGCGTTGTGACCGGCAAGCTTCCAGTAGCTATTCCAGTCGAGTTTTCCCGAATTATCGGACTCGGATCCAAAATTTCACCACTTTTTATGATTTCTCGATTTTGGTGATTTTTCCTAGTGGTACCCCTAGGGAAATCCGTAAAAATTCGTCGGATTCCGGCGAAGCAAATTCTCGATGCGTTGTGACCGGCAAGCTTCCAGTAGCTATTCCAGTCGAGTTTTCCCGAATTATCGGACTCGGATCCAAAATTTCACCACTTTTTACGATTTCTCGATTTTGGTGATTTTCCCTAGTGGTACGTACCCCTAGGGAAATCCGTAAAAATTCGTCGGATTCCGGCGAAGCTAATTCTCGATGCGCTGTGACCGGCAAGCTTCCAGTAGCTATTCCAGTCGAGTTTTCCCGAATTATCGGACTCGGATCAAAAATTTCACCACTTTTTACGATTTCTCGATTTTGGTGATTTTCCCTAGTGGTACGTACCCCTAGGGAAATCCGTAAAAATTCGTCGGATTCCGGCGAAGCCAATTCTCGATGCGTTGTGACCGGCAAGCTTCCAGTAGCTATTCCAATCGAGTTTTCCCTAATTATCGGGCTCGGATCCAAAATTTCACCACTTTTTACGATTTCTCGATTTTGGTGATTTTCCCTAGTGGTACCCCTACAAAAATCCGTAAAAATTCGTCAGATTCAGGCGAAGCCAATTCTCGATGCGTTGTGACCGGCAAGCTTCCAGTAGCTATTCCAGTCGAGTTTTCCCGAATTATCGGACTCGGATCCAAAATTTTACCACTTTTTACGATTTCTCGATTTTTTTGATTTTCCCTAGTGGTACGTACCCCTAGGGAAATCCGTAAAAATTCGTCGGATTCCGGCGAAGCCAATTCTCGATGCGTTGTGACCTGCAAGCTTCCAGTAGCTATTCCAGTCGAGTTTTCCCGAATTATCGGACTCGGATCCAAAATTTCACCACTTTTTACAATTTCTCGATTTTGGTGATTTTCCCTAGTGGTACCCCTAGGGAAATCCGTAAAAATTCGTCGGATTCTGGCGAAGCCAATTCTCGATGCGTTGTGACCGGCAAGCTTCCAGTAGCTATTCCAGTCGAGTTTTCCCGAATTATCGGACTCGGATCCAAAATTTCACCACTTTTTATGATTTCTCGATTTTGGTGATTTTTCCTAGTGGTAACCCTAGGGAAATCCGTAAAAATTCGTCGGATTCCGGCGAAGCCAATTCTCGATGCGTTGCGACCGGCAAGCTTCCAGTAGCTATTCCAGTCGAGTTTTCCCGAATTATCGGACTCGGATCCAAAATTTTACCACTTTTTACGATTTCTCGATTTTGGTGATTTTCCCTAGTGGTACGTACCCCTAGGGAAATCCGTAAAAATTCGTCGAATTCCGGCGAAGCCAATTCTCGATGCGTTGTGACCGGCAAGCTTCCAGTAGCTATTCCAGTCGAGTTTTCCCGAATTATCGGAATCGGATCCAAAATTTCACCACTTTTTACGATTTCTCGATTTTGGTGATTTTACCTAGTGGTACGTACCCCTAGGGAAATCCGTAAAAATTCGTCGGATTCTGGCGAAGCCAATTCTCGATGCGTTGTGACCGGCAAGCTTCCAGTAGCTATTCCAGTCGAGTTTTCCCGAATTATCGGACTCTGATCCAAAATTTCACCACTTTTTACGATTTCTCGATTTTGGTGATTTTTCCTAGTGGTACCCCTACGAAAATCCGTAAAAATTCGTCAGATTCAGGCGAAGCCAATTCTCGATGCGTTGTGACCGGCAAGATTCCAGTAGCTATTCCAGTCGAGTTTTCCCGAATTATCGGACTCGGATCCAAAATTTCACCACTTTTTACGATTTCTCGATTTTGGTGATTTTCCCTAGTGGTACGTACCCCTAGGGAAATCCGTAAAAAATCGTCGGATTTCGGCGAAGCCAATTCTCGATGCGTTGTGACCGGCAAGCTTCCAGTAGCTATTCCAGTCGAGTTTTCCCGAATTATCGGACTCGGATCCAAAATTTCACCACTTTTTACGATTTCTCGATTTTGGTGATTTTCCCTAGTGGTACGTACCCCTAGGAAAATCCGTAAAAATTCGTCGGATTCCGGCGAAGCCAATTCTCGATGCGTTGTGACCGGCAAGCTTCCAGTAGCTATTCCAGTCGAGTTTTCCCGAATTATCGGACTCTGATCCAAAATTTCACCACTTTTTACGATTTCTCGATTTTGGTGATTTTCCCTAGTGGTACCCCTACGAAAATCCGTAAAAATTCGTCGGATTCAGGCGAAGCCAATTCTCGATGCGTTGTGACCGGCAAGCTTCCAGTAGCTATTCCAGTCGAGTTTTCCCGAATTATCGGACTCGGATCCAAAATTTCACCACTTTTTATGATTTCTCGATTTTGGTGATTTTCCCTAGTGGTACGTACCCCTAGGGAAATCCGTAAAAATTTGTCGGATTCTGGCGAAGCCAATTCTCGATGCGTTGTGACCGGCAAGCTTCCAGTAGCTATTCCAGTCGAGTTTTCCCGAATTATCGGACTCGGATCCAAAATTTCACCACTTTTTATGATTTCTCGATTTTGGTGATTTTTCCTAGTGGTAACCCTAGGGAAATCCGTAAAAATTCGTCGGATTCCGGCGAAACCAATTCTCGATGCGTTGTGACCGGCAAGCTTCCAGTAGCTATTCCAGTCGAGTTTTCCCGAATTATCGGACTCGGATCCAAAATTTCACCACTTTTTATGATTTCTCGATTTTGGTAATTTTCCCTAGTGGTACGTACCCCTTGGGAAATCCGTAAAAATTCGTCGGATTCTGGCGAAGCCAATTCTCGATGCGTTGTGACCGGCAAGCTTCCAGTAGCTATTCCAGTCGAGTTTTCCCGAATTATCGGACTCGGATCCAAAATTTCACCACTTTTTATGATTTCTCGATTTTGGTGATTTTTCCTAGTGGTAACCCTAGGGAAATCCGTAAAAATTCGTCGGATTCCGGCGAAACCAATTCTCGATGCGTTGTGACCGGCAAGCTTCCAGTAGCTATTCCAGTCGAGTTTTCCCGAATTATCGGACTCGGATCCAAAATTTCACCACTTTTTACGATTTCTCGATTTTGGTGATTTTCCCTAGTGGTACGTACCCCTAGGGAAATCCGTAAAAATTCGTCGGATTTCGGCGAAGCCAATTCTCGATGCGTTGTGACCGGCAAGCTTCCAGTAGCTATTCCAGTCGAGTTTTCTCGAATTATCGGGCTCGGATCCAAAATTTCACCACTTTTTACGATTTCTCGATTTTGGTGATTTTCCCTAGTTGTACGTACCCCTAGGGAAATCCGTAAAAATTCGTCGGATTCCGGCGAAGCCAATTCTCGATGCGTTGTGATCGGCAAGCTTCCAGTAGCTATTCCAGTCGAGTTTTCCCGAATTATCGGATTCGGAACAAAAATTTCTTCACTTTTTACGATTTCTCGATTTTTTTGATTTTTCCTAGTGGTACGTACCCCTAGGGAAATCCGTAAAAATTCGTCGGATTCCGGCGAAACCAATTCTCGATGCGTTGTGACCGGCAAGCTTCCAGTAGCTATTCCAGTCGAGTTTTCCCGAGACTCGGATCCAAAATTTCACCACTTTTTACGATTTCTCGATTTTGGTGATTTTTCCGAGTGGTACGTACCCCTAGGGAAATCCGTAAAAATTCGTCGGATTCCGGCGAAGCCAATTCTCGATGCGTTGTGACCGGCAAGCTTCCAGTAGCTATTCCAGTCGAGTTTTCCCGAATTATCGGGCTCGGATCCAAAATTTCACCACTTTTTACGATTTCGATTTTGGTGATTTTCCCTAGGGGTACGTACCCCTAGGGAAATCCGTAAAAATTCGTCGGATTCCGGCGAAGCCAATTCTCGATGCGTTGTGATCGGCAAGCTTCCAGTAGCTATTCCAGTCGAGTTTTCCCGAATTATCGGACTCGGAACCAAAATTTCACCACTTTTTACGATTTCTCGATTTTGGTGATTTTCCCTAGTGGTACCCCTAGGGAAATCCGTAAAAATTCGTCGGATTCCGGCGAAGCCAATTCTCGATGCGTTGTGACCGGCAAGCTTCCAGTAGCTATTCCAGTCGAGTTTTCCCGAATTATCGGACTCGGATCCAAATTTTCACCACTTTTTACGATTTCTCGATTTTGGTAATTTTCCCGAGTGGTACGTACCCCTAGGGAAATCCGTAAAAATTCGTCGGATTCCGGCGAAGCCAATTCTCGATGCGTTGTGACCGGCAAGCTTCTAGTAGCTATTCCAGTCGAGTTTTCCCGAATTATCGGACTCGGATCCAAAATTTCACCACTTTTTACGATTTCTCGATTTTGGTGATTTTCCCTAGTGGTACGTACCCCTAGGGAAATCCGTAAAAATTCATCGCATTCCGGCGAATCCAATTCTCGATGCGTTGTGACCGGCAAGCTTCCAGTAGCTATTCCAGTCGAGTTTTCCCGAATTATCGGACTCGGATCCAAAATTTCACCACTTTTTACGATTTCTCGATTTTGGTGATTTTCCCTAGTGGCACGTACCCCTATGGAAATCCGTAAAAATTCGTCGGATTCCGGCGAAGCCAATTCTCGATGCGTTGTGATCGGCAAGCTTCCAGTAGCTATTCCAGTCGAGTTTTCCCGAATTATCGGACTCGGAACCAAAATTTCACCACTTTTTACGATTTCTCGATTTTTTTGATTTTCCCTAGTGGTACGTACCCTTAGGGAAATCCGTAAAAATTCGTCGGATTCCGGCGAAGCCAATTCTCGATGCGTTGTGACCGGCAAGCTTCCAGTAGCTATTCCAGTCGAGTTTTCCCGAATTATCGGACTCGGATCCAAAATTTCACCACTTTTTACAATTTCTCGATTTTGGTGATTTTCCCTAGTGGTACCCCTAGGGAAATCCGTAAAAATTCGTCGGATTCCGGCGAAGCCAATTCTCGATGCGTTGTGACCGGCAAGCTTCCAGTAGCTATTCCAGTCGAGTTTTCCCGAATTATCGGACTCGGATCCAAAATTTCACCACTTTTTATGATTTCTCGATTTTGGTGATTTTTCCTAGTGGTAACCCTAGGGAAATCCGTAAAAATTCGTCGGATTCCGGCGAAACCAATTCTCGATGCGTTGTGACCGGCAAGCTTCCAGTAGCTATTCCAGTCGAGTTTTTCCGAATTATCGGACTCGGGTCCAAAATTTCACCACTTTTTATGATTTCTCGATTTTGGTGATTTTTCCTAGTGGTAACCCTAGGGAAATCCGCAAAAATTCGTCGGATTCCGGCGAAGCCAATTCTCGATGCGTTGTGACCGGCAAGCTTCCAGTAGCTATTCCAGTCGAGTTTTCCCGAATTATCGGACTCGGATCCAAAATTTCACCACTTTTTATGATTTCTCGATTTTGGTGATTTTCCCTAGTGGTACGTACCCCTAGGGAAATCCGTAAAAATTCGTCGGATTCTGGCGAAGCCAATTCTCGATGCGTTGTGACCGGCAAGCTTCCAGTAGCTATTCCAGTCGAGTTTTCCCGAATTATCGGACTCTGATCGAAAATTTCACCACTTTTTACGATTTCTCGATTTTGGTGATTTTCCCTAGTGGTACCCCTACGGAAATCCGTAAAAATTCGTCGGATTCTGGCGAAGCCAATTCTCGATGCGTTGTGACCGGCAAGCTTCCAGTAGCTATTCCAGTCGAGTTTTCCCGAATTATCGGACTCTGATCAAAAATTTCACCACTTTTTACGATTTCTCGATTTTGGTGATTTTCCCTAGTGGTACCCCTACGGAAATCCGTAAAAATTCGTCAGATTCAGGCGAAGCCAATTCTCGATGCGTTGTGACCGGCAAGCTTCCAGTAGCTATTCCAGACGAGTTTTCCCGAATTATCGGACTCGGATCCAAAATTTCACCACTTTTTACGATTTCTCGATTTTGGTGATTTTCCCTAGTGGTACGTACCCCTAGGGAAATCCGTAAAAAATCGTCGGATTTCGGCGAAGCCAATTCTCGATGCGTTGTGACCGGCAAGCTTCCAGTAGCTATTCCAGTCGAGTTTTCCCGAATTATCGGACTCGGATCCAAAATTTCACCACTTTTTACGATTTCTCGATTTTGGTGATTTTCCCTAGTGGTACCCCTACGGAAATCCGTAAAAATTCGTCAGATTCAGGCGAAGCTAATTCTCGATGCGTTGTGACCGGCAAGCTTCCAATAGCTATTCCAGTCGAGTTTTCCCGAATTATCGGACTCGGATCCAAAATTTTACCACTTTTTACGATTTCTCGATTTTGGTGATTTTCCCTAGTGGTACGTACCCCTAGGAAAATCCGTAAAAATTCATCGAATTCCGGCGAAGCCAATTCTCGATGCGTTGTGACCGGCAAGCTTTCAGTAGCTATTCCAGTCGAATTTTCCCGAATTATCGGACTCGGATCCAAAATTTCACCACTTTTTACGATTTCTCGATTTTGGTGATTTTACCTAGTGGTACGTACCCTTAGGGAAATCCGTAAAAATTCGTCCGATTCTGGCGAAGCCAATTCTCGATGCGTTGTGACCGGCAAGCTTCCAGTAGCTATTCCAGTCGAGTTTTCCCGAATTATCGGACTCTGATCCAAAATTTCACCACTTTTTACGATTTCTCGATTTTGGTGATTTTCCCTAGTGGTACCCCTACGGAAATCCATAAAAATTCGTCAGATTCAGGCGAAGCCAATTCTCGATGCGTTGTGACCGGCAAGCTTCCAGTAGCTATTCCAGTCGAGTTTTCCCGAATTATCGGACTCTGATCCAAAATTTCACCACTTTTTACAATTTCTCGATTTTGGTGATTTTCCCTAGTGGTACCCCTAGGGAAATCCGTAAAAATTCGTCGGATTCCGGCGAAGCCAATTCTCGATGCGTTGTGACCGGCAAGCTTCCAGTAGCTATTCCAGTCGAGTTTTCCCAAATTATCGGACTCAGATCCAAAATTTCACCACTTTTTACAATTTCTCGATTTTGGTGATTTTTCCTAGTGGTACCCCTAGGGAAATCCGTAAAAATTCGTCGGATTCCGGCGAAGCCAATTCTCGATGCGTTGTGACCGGCAAGCTTCCAGTAGCTATTCCAGTCGAGTTTTCCCGAATTATCGGACTCGGATCCAAAATTTCACCACTTTTTATGATTTCTCGATTTTGGTGATTTTTCCTAGTGGTACCCCTAGGGAAATCCGCAAAAATTCGTCGGATTCCGGCGAAGCCAATTCTCGATGCGTTGTAACCGGCAAGCTTCCAGTAGCTATTCCAGTCGAGTTTTCCCGAATTATCGGACTCGGATCCAAAATTTCACCACTTTTTATGATTTCTCGATTTTGGTGATTTTCCCTAGTGGTACGTACCCCTAGGGAAATCCGTAAAAATTCGTCGGATTCTGGCGAAGCCAATTCTCGATGCGTTGTGACCGGCAAGCTTCCAGTAGCTATTCCAGTCGAGTTTTCCCGAATTATCGGACTCTGATCAAAAATTTCACCACTTTTTACGATTTCTCGATTTTGGTGATTTTCCCTAGTGGTACCCCTACGGAAATCCGTAAAAATTCGTCAGATTCAGGCGAAGCCAATTCTCGATGCGTTGTGACCGGCAAGCTTCCAGTAGCTATTCCAGACGAGTTTTCCCGAATTATCGGACTCGGATCCAAAATTTCACCACTTTTTACGATTTCTCGATTTTGGTGATTTTCCCAAGTGGTACGTACCCCTAGGGAAATCCATAAAAAATCGTCGGATTTCGGCGAAGCCAATTCTCGATGCGTTGTGACCGGCAAGCTTCCAGTAGCTATTCCAGTCGAGTTTTCCCGAATTATCGGACTCGGATCCAAAATTTCACCACTTTTTACGATTTCTCGATTTTGGTGATTTTCCCTAGTGGTACCCCTAGGGAAATCCGTAAAAATTCGTCGGATTCCGGCGAAGCCAATTCTCGATGCGTTGTGACCGGCAAGCTTCCAGTAGCTATTCCAGTCGAGTTTTCCCAAATTATCGGACTCGGATCCAAAATTTCACCACTTTTTACAATTTCTCGATTTTTGTGATTTTTCCTAGTGGTACCCCTAGGGAAATCCGTAAAAATTCGTCGGATTCCGGCGAAGCCAATTCTCGATGCGTTGTGACCGGCAAGCTTCCAGTAGCTATTCCAGTCGAGTTTTCCCGAATTATCGGACTCGGATCCAAAATTTCACCACTTTTTATGATTTCTCGATTTTGGTGATTTTTCCTAGTGGTACGTACCCCTAGGGAAATCCGTAAAAATTCGTCGGATTCCGGCGAAGCCAATTCTCGATGCGTTGTGACCGGCAAGCTTCCAGTAGCTATTCCAGTCGAGTTTTCCCGAATTATCGGACTCGGATCCAAAATTTCACCACTTTTTATGATTTCTCGATTTTGGTGATTTTCCCTAGTGGTACGTACCCCTAGGGAAATCCGTAAAAATTCGTCGGATTCTGGCGAAGCCAATTCTCGATGCGTTGTGACCGGCAAGCTTCCAGTAGCTATTCCAGTCGAGTTTTCCCGAATTATCGGACTCTGATCAAAAATTTCACCACTTTTTACGATTTCTCGATTTTGGTGATTTTCCCTAGTGGTACCCCTACGGAAATCCGTAAAAATTCGTCAGATTCAGGCGAAGCCAATTCTCGATGCGTTGTGACCGGCAAGCTTCCAGTAGCTATTCCAGACGAGTTTTCCCGAATTATCGGACTCGGATCCAAAATTTCACCACTTTTTACGATTTCTCGATTTTGGTGATTTTCCCTAGTGGTACGTACCCCTAGGGAAATCCGTAAAAAATCGTCGGATTTCGGCGAAGCCAATTCTCGATGCGTTGTGACCGGCAAGCTTCCAGTAGCTATTCCAGTCGAGTTTTCCCGAATTATCGGACTCGGATCCAAAATTTCACCACTTTTTACGATTTCTCGATTTTGGTGATTTTCCCTAGTGGTACCCCTACGGAAATCCGTAAAAATTCGTCAGATTCAGGCGAAGCCAATTCTCGATGCGTTGTGACCGGCAAGCTTCCAGTAGCTATTCCAGTCGAGTTTTCCCGAATTATCGGACTCGGATCCAAAATTTTACCACTTTTTACGATTTCTCGATTTTGGTGATTTTCCCTAGTGGTACGTACCCCTAGGAAAATCCGTAAAAATTCATCGAATTCCGGCGAAGCCAATTCTCGATGCGTTGTGACCGGCAAGCTTCCAGTAGCTATTCCAGTCGAATTTTCCCGAATTATCGGACTCGGATCCAAAATTTCACCACTTTTTACGATTTCTCGATTTTGGTGATTTTACCTAGTGGTACGTACCCCTAGGGAAATCCGTAAAAATTCGTCCGATTCTGGCGAAGCCAATTCTCGATGCGTTGTGACCGGCAAGCTTCCAGTAGCTATTCCAGTCGAGTTTTCCCGAATTATCGGACTCTGATCCAAAATTTCACCACTTTTTACGATTTCTCGATTTTGGTGATTTTCCCTAGTGGTACCCCTACGGAAATCCGTAAAAATTCGTCAGATTCAGGCGAAGCCAATTCTCGATGCGTTGTGACCGGCAAGCTTCCAGTAGCTATTCCAGTCGAGTTTTCCCGAATTATCGGACTCGGATCAAAAATTTCACCACTTTTTACGATTTCTCGATTTTGGTGATTTTCCCTAGTGGTACGTACCCCTAGGGAAATCCGTAAAAAAACGTCGGATTTCGGCGAAGCCAATTCCCGATGCGTTGTGACCGGCAAGCTTCCAGTAGCTATTCCAGTCGAGTTTTCCCGAATTATCGGACTCTGATCCAAAATTTCACCACTTTTTACGATTTCTCGATTTTGGTAATTTTCCCTAGTGGTACGTACCACTAGGAAAATCCGTAAAAATTCGTCGGATTCAGGCGAAGCCAATTCTCGATGCGTTGTGACCGGCAAGCTTCCAGTAGCTATTCCAGTCGAGTTTTCCCGAATTATCGGACTCGGATCAAAAATTTCACCACTTTTTACGATTTCTCGATTTTGGTGAATTTCCCTAGTGGTACGTACCCCTAGGGAAATCCGTAAAAATTCGTCGGATTCCGGCGAAGCCAATTCTCGATGCGTTGTGACCGGCAAGTTTCCAGTAGCTATTCCAGTCGAGTTTTCCCGAATTATCGGGCTCGGATCCAAAATTTCACCACTTTTTACGATTTCTCGATTTTGGTGATTTTCCCTAGTGGTACCCCTACGGAAATCCGTAAAAATTCGTCAGATTCAGGCGAAGCCAATTCTCGATGCGTTGTGACCGGCAAGCTTCCAGTAGCTATTCCAGTCGAGTTTTCCCGAATTATCGGACTCGGATCCAAAATTTTACCACTTTTTACGATTTCTCGATTTTTTTGATTTTTCCCTAGTGGTACGTACCCCTAGGGAAATCCGTAAAAATTCTTCGGATTCCGGCGAAGCCAATTCTCGATGCGTTGTGACCGGCAAGCTTCCAGTAGCTATTCCAGTCGAGTTTTCCCGAATTATCTGACTCGGATCCAAAATTTCACCACTTTTTACAATTTCTCGATTTTGGTGATTTTCCCTAGTGGTACCCCTAGGGAAATCCGTAAAAATTCATCGGATTCCGGCGAAGCCAATTCTCGATGCGTTGTGACCGGCAAGCTTCCAGTAGCTATTCCAGTCGAGTTTTCCCGAATTATCGGACTCGGATCCAAAATTTCACCACTTTTTACGATTTCTCGATTTTGGTGATTTTCCCTAGTGGTACCCCTACGGAAATCCGTAAAAATTCGTCAGATTCAGGCGAAGCCAATTCTCGATGCGTTGTGACCGGCAAGCTTCCAGTAGCTATTCCAGTCGAGTTTTCCCGAATTATCGGACTCGGATCAAAAATTTCACCACTTTTTACGATTTCTCGATTTTGGTGATTTTCCCTAGTGGTACGTACCCCTAGGGAAATCCGTAAAAAAACGTCGGATTTCGGCGAAGCCAATTCTCGATGCGTTGTGACCGGCAAGCTTCCAGTAGCTATTCCAGTCGAGTTTTCCCGAATTATCGGACTCTGATCCAAAATTTCACCACTTTTTACGATTTCTCGATTTTGGTGATTTTCCCTAGTGGTACGTACCCCTAGGAAAATCCGTAAAAATTCGTCGGATTCAGGCGAAGCCAATTCTCGATGCGTTGTGACCGGCAAGCTTCCAGTAGCTATTCCAGTCGAGTTTTCCCGAATTATCGGACTCGGATCAAAAATTTTACCACTTTTTACGATTTCTCGATTTTGGTGATTTTCCCTAGTGGTACGTACCCCTAGAGAAATCCGTAAAAATTCGTCGGATTCCGGCGAAGCCAATTCTCGATGCGTTGTGACCGGCAAGCTTCCAGTAGCTATTCCAGTCGAGTTTTCCCGAATTATCGGGCTCGGATCCAAAATTTCACCACTTTTTACGATTTCTCGATTTTGGTGATTTTCCCTAGTGGTACCCCTACGGAAATCCGTAAAAATTCGTCAGATTCAGGCGAAGCCAATTCTCGATGCGTTGTGACCGGCAAGCTTCCAGTAGCTATTCCAGTCGAGTTTTCCCGAATTATCGGACTCGGATCCAAAATTTTACCACTTTTTACGATTTCTCGATTTTTTTGATTTTTCCCTAGTGGTACGTACCCATAGGGAAATCCGTAAAAATTCGTCGGATTCCGGCGAAGCCAATTCTCGATGCGTTGTGACCGGCAAGCTTCCAGTAGCTATTCCAGTCGAGTTTTCCCGAATTATCTGACTCGGATCCAAAATTTCACCACTTTTTACAATTTCTCGATTTTGGTGATTTTCCCTAGTGGTACCCCTAGGGAAATCCGTAAAAATTCGTCGGATTCCGGCGAAGCCAATTCTCGATGCGTTGTGACCGGCAAGCTTCCAGTAGCTATTCCAGTCGAGTTTTCCCGAATTATCGGACTCGGATCCAAAATTTCACCACTTTTTATGATTTCTCGATTTTGGTGATTTTCCCTAGTGGTACGTACCCCTAGGGAAATCCGTAAAAATTCGTCGGATTCTGGCGAAGCCAATTCTCGATGCGTTGTGACCGGCAAGCTTCCAGTAGCTATTCCAGTCGAGTTTTCCCGAATTATCGGACTCTGATCCAAAATTTCACCACTTTTTACGATTTCTCGATTTTGGTGATTTTCCCTAGTGGTACCCCTACGGAAATCCGTAAAAATTCGTCAGATTCAGGCAAAGCCAATTCTCGATGCGTTGTGACCGGCAAGCTTCCAGTAGCTATTCCAGTCGAGTTTTCCCGAATTATCGGACTCGGATCCAAAATTTCACCACTTTTTACGATTTCTCGATTTTGGTGATTTTCCCTAGTGGTACGTACCCCTAGGGAAATCCGTAAAAATTCGTCGGATTCTGGCGAAGCCAATTCTCGATGCGTTGTGACCGGCAAGCTTCCAGTAGCTATTCCAGTCGAGTTTTCCCGAATTATCGGACTCTGATCCAAAATTTCACCACTTTTTACAATTTCTCGATTTTGGTGATTTTCCCTAGTGGTACCCCTAGGGAAATCCGTAAAAATTCGTCGGATTCCGGCGAAGCCAATTCTCGATGCGTTGTGACCGGCAAGCTTCCAGTAGCTATTCCAGTCGAGTTTTCCCGAATTATCGGACTCGGATCCAAAATTTCACCACTTTTTACAATTTCTCGATTTTGGTGATTTTTCCTAGTGGTACCCCTAGGGAAATCCGTAAAAATTCGTCGGATTCCGGCGAAGCCAATTCTCGATGCGTTGTGACCGGCAAGCTTCTAGTAGCTATTCCAGTCGAGTTTTCCCGAATTATCGGACTCGGATCCAAAATTTCACCACTTTTTATGATTTCTCGATTTTGGTGATTTTTCCTAGTGGTAACCCTAGGGAAATCCGTAAAAATTCGTCGGATTCCGGCGAAGCCAATTCTCGATGCGTTGTGACCGGCAAGCTTCCAGTAGCTATTCCAGTCGAGTTTTCCCGAATTATCGGACTCGGATCCAAAATTTCACCACTTTTTATGATTTCTCGATTTTGGTGATTTTCCCTAGTGGTACGTACCCCTAGGGAAATCCGTAAAAATTCGTCGGATTCTGGCGAAGCCAATTCTTGATGCGTTGTGACCGGCAAGCTTCCAGTAGCTATTCCAGTCGACTTTTCCCGAATTATCGGACTCTGATCCAAAATTTCACCACTTTTTACGATTTCTCGATTTTGGTGATTTTCCCTAGTGGTACCCCTACGGAAATCCGTAAAAATTCGTCAGATTCAGGCGAAGCCAATTCTCGATGCGTTGTGACCGGCAAGCTTCCAGTAGCTATTCCAGACGAGTTTTCCCGAATTATCGGACTCGGATCCAAAATTTCACCACTTTTTACGATTTCTCGATTTTTGTGATTTTCCCTAGTGGTACGTACCCCTAGGGAAATCCGTAAAAAATCGTCGGATTTCGGCGAAGCCAATTCTCGATGCGTTGTGACCGGCAAGCTTCCAGTAGCTATTCCAGTCGAGTTTTCCCGAATTATCGGACTCTGATCCAAAATTTCACCACTTTTTACGATTTCTCGATTTTGGTGATTTTCCCTAGTGGTACCCCTAGGGAAATCCGTAAAAATTCGTCGGATTCCGGCGAAGCCAATTCTCGATGCGTTGTGACCGGCAAGCTTCCAGTAGCTATTCCAGTCGAGTTTTCTCGAATTATCGGACTCGGATCCAAAATTTCACCACTTTTTATGATTTCTCGATTTTGGTGATTTTTCCTAGTGGTAACCCGAGGGAAATCCGTAAAAATTCGTCGGATTCCGGCGAAGCCAATTCTCGATGCGTTGTGACCGGCAAGCTTCCAGTAGCTATTCCAGTCGAGTTTTCCCGAATTATCGGACTCGGATCCAAAATTTCACCACTTTTTATGATTTCTCGATTTTGGTGATTTTCCCTAGTGGTACGTACCCCTAGGGAAATCCGTAAAAATTCGTCGGATTCTGGCGAAGCCAATTCTCGATGCGTTGTGACCGGCAAGCTTCCAGTAGCTATTCCAGTCGAGTTTTCCCGAATTATCGGACTCTGATCCAAAATTTCACCACTTTTTACGATTTCTCGATTTTGGTGATTTTCCCTAGTGGTACCCCTACGAAAATCCGTAAAAATTCGTCAGATTCAGGCGAAGCCAATTCTCGATGCGTTGTGACCGGCAAGCTTCCAGTAGCTATTCCAGTCGAGTTTTCCCGAATTATCGGACTCGGATCCAAAATTTCACCACTTTTTATGATTTCTCGATTTTGGTGATTTTCCCTAGTGGTACGTACCCCTAGGGAAATCCGTAAAAATTCGTCGGATTCTGGCGAAGCCAATTCTCGATGCGTTGTGACCGGCAAGATTCCAGTAGCTATTCCAGTCGAGTTTTCCCGAATTATCGGGCTCGGATCCAAAATTTCACCACTTTTTACGATTTCTCGATTTTGGTGATTTTCCCTAGTGGTACCCCTACGGAAATCCGTAAAAATTCGTCAGATTCAGGCGAAGCCAATTCTCGATGCGTTGTGACCGGCAAGCTTCCAGTAGCTATTCCAGTCGAGTTTTCCCGAATTATCTGACTCGGATCCAAAATTTCACCACTTTTTACAATTTCTCGATTTTGGTGATTTTCCCTAGTGGTACCCCTAGGGAAATCCGTAAAAATTCGTCGGATTCCGGCGAAGCCAATTCTCGATGCGTTGTGACCGGCAAGCTTCCAGTAGCTATTCCAGTCGAGTTTTCCCGAATTATCGGACTCGGATCCAAAATTTCGCCACTTTTTATGATTTCTCGATTTTGGTGATTTTCCCTAGTGGTACGTACCCCTAGGGAAATCCGTAAAAATTCGTCGGATTCTGGCGAAGCCAATTCTCGATGCGTTGTGACCGGCAAGCTTCCAGTAGCTATTCCAGTCGAGTTTTCCCGAATTATCGGACTCTGATCCAAAATTTCACCACTTTTTACGATTTCTCGATTTTGGTGATTTTCCCTAGTGGTACCCCTACGGAAATCCGTAAAAATTCGTCAGATTCAGGCGAAGCCAATTCTCGATGCGTTGTGACCGGCAAGCTTCCAGTAGCTATTCCAGTCGAGTTTTCCCGAATTATCGGACTCGGATCCAAAATTTTACCACTTTTTACGATTTCTCGATTTTGGTGATTTTCCCTAGTGGTACGTACCCCTAGGGAAATCCGTAAAAATTCGTCGGATTCTGGCGAAGCCAATTCTCGATGCGTTGTGACCGGCAAGCTTCCAGTAGCTATTCCAGTCGAGTTTTCCCGAATTATCGGACTCTGATCCAAAATTTCACCACTTTTTACAATTTCTCGATTTTGGTGATTTTCCCTAGTGGTACGTACCCCTAGGGAAATCCGTAAAAATTCGTCGAATTCCGGCGAAGCCAATTCTCGATGCGTTGTGACCGGCAAGCTTCCAGTAGCTATTCCAGTCGAGTTTTCCCGAATTATCGGACTCGGATCCAAAATTTCACCACTTTTTACGATTTCTCGATTTTGGTGATTTTACCTAGTGGTACGTACCCCTAGGGAAATCCGTAAAAATTCGTCCGATTTTGGCGAAGCCAATTCTCGATGCGTTGTGACCGGCAAGCTTCCAGTAGCTATTCCAGTCGAGTTTTCCCGAATTATCGGACTCTGATCCAAAATTTCACCACTTTTTACGATTTCTCGATTTTGGTGATTTTCCCTAGTGGTACCCCTACGGAAATCCGTAAAAATTCGTCAGATTCAGGTGAAGCCAATTCTCGATGCGTTGTGACCGGCAAGCTTCCAGTAGCTATTCCAGTCGAGTTTTCCTGAATTATCGGACTCGGATCCAAAATTTCACCACTTTTTATGATTTCTCGATTTTGGTGATTTTCCCTAGTGGTACGTACCCCTAGGGAAATCCGTAAAAAATCGTCGGATTTCGGCGAAGCCAATTCTCGATGCGTTGTGACCGGCAAGCTTCCAGTAGCTATTCCAGTCGAGTTTTCCCGAATTATCGGACTCGGATCCAAAATTTCACCACTTTTTACGATTTCTCGATTTTGGTGATTTTCCCTAGTGGTACCCCTACGGAAATCCGTAAAAATTCGTCAGATTCAGGAGAAGCCAATTCTCGAAGTGTTGTGACCGGCAAGCTTCCAGTAGCTATTCCAGTCGAGTTTTCCCGAATTATCGGACTCGGATCCAAAATTTTACCACTTTTTACGATTTCTCGATTTTGGTGATTTTTCCTAGTGGTACGTACCCCTAGGAAAATCCGTAAAAATTCGTCGAATTCCGGCGAAGCCAATTCTCGATGCGTTGTGACCGGCAAGCTTCCAGTAGCTATTCCAGTCGAGTTTTCCCGAATTATCGGACTCGGATCCAAAATTTCACCACTTTTTACGATTTCTCGATTTTGGTGATTTTACCTAGTGGTACGTACCCCTAGGGAAATCCGTAAAAATTCGTCGGATTCTGGCGAAGCCAATTCTCGATGCGTTATGACCGGCAAGCTTCCAGTAGCTATTCCAGTCGAGTTTTCCTGAATTATCGGACTCTGATCCAAAATTTCACCACTTTTTACGATTTCTCGATTTTGGTGATTTTCCCTAGTGGTACCCCTACGGAAATCCGTAAAAATTCGTCAGATTCAGGCGAAGCCAATTCTCGATGCGTTGTGACCGGCAAGCTTCCAGTAGCTATTCCAGACGAGTTTTCCCGAATTATCGGACTCGGATCCAAAATTTCACCACTTTTTACGATTTCTCGATTTTGGTGATTTTCCCTAGTGGTACGTACCCCTAGGGAAATCCGTAAAAAATCGTCGGATTTCGGCGAAGCCAATTCTCGATGCGTTGTGACCGGCAAGCTTCCAGTAGCTATTCCAGTCGAGTTTTCCCGAATTATCGGACTCGGATCCAAAATTTCACCAATTTTTACGATTTCTCGATTTTGGTGATTTTCCCTAGTGGTACGTACCCCTAGGGAAATCCGTAAAAATTCGTCGAATTCCGGCGAAGCCAATTCTCGATGCGTTGTGATCGGCAAGCTTCCAGTAGCTATTCCAGTCGAGTTTTCCCGAATTATCGGACTCGGATCCAAAATTTCACCACTTTTTACGATTTCTCGATTTTGGTGATTTTCCCTAGTGGTACGTACCCCTAGGGAAATCCGTAAAAATTCGTCGAATTCCGGCGAAGCCAATTCTCGATGCGTTGTGACCGGCAAGCTTCCAGTAGCTATTCCAGTCGAGTTTTCCCGAATTATCGGACTCGGATCCAAAATTTCACCACTTTTTACGATTTCTCGATTTTGGTGATTTTTCCTAGTGGTACCCCTAGGGAAATCCGTAAAAATTCGTCAGATTCAGGCGAAGCCAATTCTCGATGCGTTGTGACCGGCAAGCTTCCAGTAGCTATTCCAGTCGAGTTTTCCCGAATTATCGGACTCGGATCCAAAATTTCACCACTTTTTACGATTTCTCGATTTTTGTGATTTTCCCTAGTGGTACGTACCCCTAGGGAAATCCGTAAAAAATCGTCGGATTTCGGCGAAGCCAATTCTCGATGCGTTGTGACCGGCAAGCTTCCAGTAGCTATTCCAGTCGAGTTTTCCCGAATTATCGGACTCTGATCCAAAATTTCACCACTTTTTACGATTTCTCGATTTTGGTGATTTTCCCTAGTGGTACCCCTAGGGAAATCCGTAAAAATTCCTCGGATTTCGGCGAAGCCAATTCTCGATGCGTTGTGACCGGCAAGCTTCCAGTAGCTATTCCAGTCGAGTTTTCCCGAATTATCGGACTCGGATCCAAAATTTCACCACTTTTTATGATTTCTCGATTTTGGTGATTTTCCCTAGTGGTACGTACCCCTAGGGAAATCCGTAAAAATTCGTCGGATTCTGGCGAAGCCAATTCTCAATGCGTTGTGACCGGCAAGCTTCCAGTAGCTATTCCAGTCGAGTTTTCCCGAATTATCGGACTCTGATCCAAAATTTCACCACTTTTTACAATTTCTCGATTTTGGTGATATTCCCTAGTGGTACCCCTAGGGAAATCCGTAAAAATTCGTCGGATTCCGGCGAAGCCAATTCTCGATGCGTTGTGACCGGCAAGCTTCCAGTAGCTATTCCAGTCGAGTTTTCCCGAATTATCGGACTCGGATCCAAAATTTCACCACTTTTTACAATTTCTCGATTTTGGTGATTTTTCCTAGTGGTACCCCTAGGGAAATCTGTAAAAATTCGTCGGATTCCGGCGAAGCCAATTCTCGATGCGTTGTGACCGGCAAGCTTCCAGTAGCTATTCCAGTCGAGTTTTCCCGAATTATCGGACTCGGATCCAAAATTTCACCACTTTTTATGATTTCTCGATTTTGGTGATTTTTCCTAGTGGTAACCCTAGGGAAATCCGTAAAAATTCGTCGGATTCCGGCGAAGCCAATTCTCGATGCGTTGTGACCGGCAAGCTTCCAGTTGCTATTCCAGTCGATTTTTCCCGAATTATCGGACTCGGATCCAAAATTTCACCACTTTTTATGATTTCTCGATTTTAGTGATTTTCCCTAGTGGTACGTACCCCTAGGGAAATCCGTAAAAATTCGTCGGATTCTGGCGAAGCCAGTTCTTGATGCGTTGTGACCGGCAAGCTTCCAGTAGCTATTCCAGTCGACTTTTCCCGAATTATCGGACTCTGATCCAAAATTTCACCACTTTTTACGATTTCTCGATTTTGGTGATTTTCCCTAGTGGTACCCCTACGGAAATCCGTAAAAATTCGTCAGATTCAGGCGAAGCCAATTCTCGATGCGTTGTGACCGGCAATCTTCCAGTAGCTATTCCAGACGAGTTTTCCCGAATTATCGGACTCGGATCCAAAATTTCACCACTTTTTACGATTTCTCGATTTTTGTGATTTTCCCTAGTGGTACGTACCCCTAGGGAAATCCGTAAAAAATCGTCGGATTTCGGCGAAGCCAATTCTCGATGCGTTGTGACCGGCAAGCTTCCAGTAGCTATTCCAGTCGAGTTTTCCCGAATTATCGGACTCTGATCCAAAATTTCACCACTTTTTACGATTTCTCGATTTTGGTGATTTTCCCTAGTGGTATTCCTAGGGAAATCCGTAAAAATTCGTCGGATTCCGGCGAAGCCAATTCTCGATGCGTTGTGACCGGCAAGCTTCCAGTAGCTATTCCAGTCGAGTTTTCCCGAATTATCGGACTCGGATCCAAAATTTCACCACTTTTTATTATTTCTCGATTTTGGTGATTTTTCCTAGTGGTACCCCTAGGGAAATCTGTAAAAATTCGTCGGATTCCGGCGAAGCCAATTCTCGATGCGTTGTGACCGGCAAGCTTCCAGTAGCTATTCCAGTCGAGTTTTCCCGAATTATCGGACTCGGATCCAAAATTTCACCACTTTTTATGATTTCTCGATTTTGGTGATTTTTCCTAGTGGTAACCCTAGGGAAATCCGTAAAAATTCGTCGGATTCCGGCGAAGCCAATTCTCGATGCGTTGTGACCGGCAAGCTTCCAGTTGCTATTCCAGTCGATTTTTCCCGAATTATCGGACTCGGATCCAAAATTTCACCACTTTTTATGATTTCTCGATTTTAGTGATTTTCCCTAGTGGTACGTACCCCTAGGGAAATCCGTAAAAATTCGTCGGATTCTGGCGAAGCCAGTTCTTGATGCGTTGTGACCGGCAAGCTTCCAGTAGCTATTCCAGTCGACTTTTCCCGAATTATCGGACTCTGATCCAAAATTTCACCACTTTTTACGATTTCTCGATTTTGGTGATTTTCCCTAGTGGTACCCCTACGGAAATCCGTAAAAATTCGTCAGATTCAGGCGAAGCCAATTCTCGATGCGTTGTGACCGGCAATCTTCCAGTAGCTATTCCAGACGAGTTTTCCCGAATTATCGGACTCGGATCCAAAATTTCACCACTTTTTACGATTTCTCGATTTTTGTGATTTTCCCTAGTGGTACGTACCCCTAGGGAAATCCGTAAAAAATCGTCGGATTTCGGCGAAGCCAATTCTCGATGCGTTGTGACCGGCAAGCTTCCAGTAGCTATTCCAGTCGAGTTTTCCCGAATTATCGGACTCTGATCCAAAATTTCACCACTTTTTACGATTTCTCGATTTTGGTGATTTTCCCTAGTGGTATTCCTAGGGAAATCCGTAAAAATTCGTCGGATTCCGGCGAAGCCAATTCTCGATGCGTTGTGACCGGCAAGCTTCCAGTAGCTATTCCAGTCGAGTTTTCCCGAATTATCGGACTCGGATCCAAAATTTCACCACTTTTTATGATTTCTCGATTTTGGTGATTTTTCCTAGTGGTAACCCTAGGGAAATCCGTAAAAATTCGTCGGATTCCGGCGAAGCCAATTCTCGATGCGTTGTGACCGGCAAGCTTCCAGTAGCTATTCCAGTCGAGTTTTCCCGAATTATCGGACTCGGATCCAAAATTTCACCACTTTTTATGATTTCTCGATTTTGGTGATTTTTCCTAGTGGTAACCCTAGGGAAATCCGTAAAAATTCGTCGGATTCCGGCGAAGCCAATTCTCGATGCGTTGTGACCGGCAAGCTTCCAGTAGCTATTCCAGTCGAGTTTTCCCGAATTATCGGACTCGGATCCAAAATTTCACCACTTTTTATGATTTCTCGATTTTTGTGATTTTCCCTAGTGGTACGTACCCCTAGGGAAATCCGTAAAAATTCGTCGGATTCTGGCGAAGCCAATTCTCGATGCGTTGTGACCGGCAAGCTTCCAGTAGCTATTCCAGTCGAGTTTTTCCGAATTATCGGACTCTGATCCAAAATTTCACCACTTTTTACGATTTCTCGATTTTGGTGATTTTCCCTAGTGGTACCCCTACGGAAATCCGTAAAAATTCGTCAGATTCAGGCGAAGCCAATTCTCGATGCGTTGTGACCGGCAAGCTTCCAGTAGCTATTCCAGACGAGTTTTCCCGAATTATCGGACTCGGATCCAAAATTTCACCACTTTTTACGATTTCTCGATTTTGGTGATTTTCCCTAGTGGTACGTACCCCTAGGGAAATCCGTAAAAAATCGTCGGATTTCGGCGAAGCCAATTCTCGATGCGTTGTGACCGGCAAGCTTCCAGTAGCTATTCCAGTCGAGTTTTCCCGAATTATCGGACTCGGATCCAAAATTTCACCAATTTTTACGATTTCTCGATTTTGGTGATTTTCCCTAGTGGTACGTACCCCTAGGGAAATCCGTAAAAATTCGTCGAATTCCGGCGAAGCCAATTCTCGATGCGTTGTGACCGGCAAGCTTCCAGTAGCTATTCCAGTCGAGTTTTCCCGAATTATCGGACTCGGATCCAAAATTTCACCACTTTTTACGATTTCTCGATTTTGGTGATTTTCCCTAGTGGTACGTACCCCTAGGGAAATCCGTAAAAATTCGTCGAATTCCGGCGAAGCCAATTCTCGATGCGTTGTGACCGGCAAGCTTCCAGTAGCTATTCCAGTCGAGTTTTCCCGAATTATCGGACTCGGATCCAAAATTTCACCACTTTTTACGATTTCTCGATTTTGGTGATTTTTCCTAGTGGTACCCCTAGGGAAATCCGTAAAAATTCGTCAGATTCAGGCGAAGCCAATTCTCGATGCGTTGTGACCGGCAAGCTTCCAGTAGCTATTCCAGTCGAGTTTTCCCGAATTATCGGACTCGGATCCAAAATTTCACCACTTTTTACGATTTCTCGATTTTTGTGATTTTCCCTAGTGGTACGTACCCCTAGGGAAATCCGTAAAAAATCGTCGGATTTCGGCGAAGCCAATTCTCGATGCGTTGTGACCGGCAAGCTTCCAGTAGCTATTCCAGTCGAGTTTTCCCGAATTATCGGACTCTGATCCAAAATTTCACCACTTTTTACGATTTCTCGATTTTGGTGATTTTCCCTAGTGGTACCCCTAGGGAAATCCGTAAAAATTCCTCGGATTTCGGCGAAGCCAATTCTCGATGCGTTGTGGCCGGCAAGCTTCCAGTAGCTATTCCAGTCGAGTTTTCCCGAATTATCGGACTCGGATCCAAAATTTCACCACTTTTTATGATTTCTCGATTTTTGTGATTTTCCCTAGTGGTACGTACCCCTAGGGAAATCCGTAAAAATTCGTCGGATTCTGGCGAAGCCAATTCTCAATGCGTTGTGACCGGCAAGCTTCCAGTAGCTATTCCAGTCGAGTTTTCCCGAATTATCGGACTCTGATCCAAAATTTCACCACTTTTTACAATTTCTCGATTTTGGTGATATTCCCTAGTGGTACCCCTAGGGAAATCCGTAAAAATTCGTCGGATTCCGGCGAAGCCAATTCTCGATGCGTTGTGACCGGCAAGCTTCCAGTAGCTATTCCAGTCGAGTTTTCCCGAATTATCGGACTCGGATCCAAAATTTCACCACTTTTTACAATTTCTCGATTTTGGTGATTTTTCCTAGTGGTACCCCTAGGGAAATCTGTAAAAATTCGTCGGATTCCGGCGAAACCAATTCTCGATGCGTTGTGACCGGCAAGCTTCCAGTAGCTATTCCAGTCGAGTTTTCCCGAATTATCGGACTCGGATCCAAAATTTCACCAGTTTTTATGATTTCTCGATTTTGGTGATTTTTCCTAGTGGTAACCCTAGGGAAATCCGTAAAAATTCGTCGGATTCCGGCGAAGCCAATTCTCGATGCGTTGTGACCGGCAAGCTTCCAGTAGCTATTCCAGTCGATTTTTCCCGAATTATCGGACTCGGATCCAAAATTTCACCACTTTTTATGATTTCTCGATTTTGGTGATTTTCCCTAGTGGTACGTACCCCTAGGGAAATCCGTAAAAATTCGTCGGATTCTGGCGAAGCCAGTTCTTGATGCGTTGTGACCGGCAAGCTTCCAGTAGCTATTCCAGTCGACTTTTCCCGAATTATCGGACTCTGATCCAAAATTTCACCACTTTTTACGATTTCTCGATTTTGGTGATTTTCCCTAGTGGTACCCCTACGGAAATCCGTAAAAATTCGTCAGATTCAGGCGAAGCCAATTCTCGATGCGTTGTGACCGGCAATCTTCCAGTAGCTATTCCAGACGAGTTTTCCCGAATTATCGGACTCGGATCCAAAATTTCACCACTTTTTACGATTTCTCGATTTTTGTGATTTTCCCTAGTGGTACGTACCCCTAGGGAAATCCGTAACAAAATCGTCGGATTTCGGCGAAGCCAATTCTCGATGCGTTGTGACCGGCAAGCTTCCAGTAGCTATTCCAGTCGAGTTTTCCCGAATTATCGGACTCTGATCCAAAATTTCACCACTTTTTACGATTTCTCGATTTTGGTGATTTTCCCTAGTGGTATTCCTAGGGAAATCCGTAAAAATTCGTCGGATTCCGGCGAAGCCAATTCTCGATGCGTTGTGACCGGCAAGCTTCCAGTAGCTATTCCAGTCGAGTTTTCCCGAATTATCGGACTCGGATCCAAAATTTCACCACTTTTTATGATTTCTCGATTTTGGTGATTTTTCCTAGTGGTAACCCTAGGGAAATCCGTAAAAATTCGTCGGATTCCGGCGAAGCCAATTCTCGATGCGTTGTGACCGGCAAGCTTCCAGTAGCTATTCCAGTCGAGTTTTCCCGAATTATCGGACTCGGATCCAAAATTTCACCACTTTTTATGATTTCTCGATTTTGGTGATTTTCCCTAGTGGTACGTACCCCTAGGGAAATCCGTAAAAATTCGTCGGATTCTGGCGAAGCCAATTCTCGATGCGTTGTGACCGGCAAGCTTCCAGTAGCTATTCCAGTCGAGTTTTCCCGAATTATCGGACTCTGATCCAAAATTTCACCACTTTTTACGATTTCTCGATTTTGGTGATTTTCCCTAGTGGTACCCCTACGGAAATCCGTAAAAATTCGTCAGATTCAGGCGAAGCCAATTCTCGATGCGTTGTGACCGGCAAGCTTCCAGTAGCTATTCCAGTCGAGTTTTCCCGAATTATCGGACTCGGATCCAAAATTTCACCACTTTTTATGATTTCTCGATTTTGGTGATTTTCCCTAGTGGTACGTACCCCTAGGGAAATCCGTAAAAATTCGTCGGATTCTGGCGAAGCCAATTCTCGATGCGTTGTGACCGGCAAGCTTCCAGTAGCTATTCCAGTCGAGTTTTCCCGAATTATCGGACTCTGATCCAAAATTTCACCACTTTTTACAATTTCTCGATTTTGGTGATTTTCCCTAGTGGTACCCCTAGGGAAATCCGTAAAAATTCGTCGGATTCCGGCGAAGCCAATTCTCGATGCGTTGTGACCGGCAAGCTTCCAGTAGCTATTCCAGTCGAGTTTTCCCGAATTATCGGACTCGGATCCAAAATTTCACCACTTTTTATGATTTCTCGATTTTGGTGATTTTTCCTAGTGGTAACCCTAGGGAAATCCGTAAAAATTCGTCGGATTTCGGCGAAGCCAATTCTCGATGCGTTGTGACCGGCAAGCTTCCAGTAGCTATTCCAGTCGAGTTTTCCCGAATTATCGGACTCGGATCCAAAATTTCACCACTTTTTATGATTTCTCGATTTTGGTGATTTTCCCTAGTGGTACGTACCCCTAGGGAAATCCGTAAAAATTCGTCGGATTCTGGCGAAGCCAATTCTCGATGCGTTGTGACCGGCAAGCTTCCAGTAGCTATTCCAGTCGAGTTTTCCCGAATTATCGGACTCTGATCCAAAATTTCACCACTTTTTACGATTTCTCGATTTTGGTGATTTTCCCTAGTGGTACCCCTACGGAAATCCGTAAAAATTCGTCAGATTCAGGCGAAGCCAATTCTCGATGCGTTGTAACCGGCAAGCTTCCAGTAGCTATTCCAGACGAGTTTTCCCGAATTATCGGACTCGGATCCAAAATTTCACCACTTTTTATGATTTCTCGATTTTGGTGATTTTCCCTAGTGGTACGTACCCCTAGGGAAATCCGTAAAAATTCGTCGGATTCTGGCGAAGCCAATTCTCGATGCGTTGTGACCGGCAAGCTTCCAGTAGCTATTCCAGTCGAGTTTTCCCGAATTATCGGACTCTGATCCAAAATTTCACCACTTTTTACAATTTCTCGATTTTGGTGATTTTCCCTAGTGGTACCCCTAGGGAAATCCGTAAAAATTCGTCGGATTCCGGCGAAGCCAATTCTCGATGCGTTGTGACCGGCAAGCTTCCAGTAGCTATTCCAGTCGAGTTTTCCCGAATTATCGGACTCGGATCCAAAATTTCACCACTTTTTATGATTTCTCGATTTTGGTGATTTTCCCTAGTGGTACGTACCCCTAGGGAAATCCGTAAAAATTCGTCGGATTCTGGCGAAGCCAATTCTCGATGCGTTGTGACCGGCAAGCTTCCAGTAGCTATTCCAGTCGAGTTTTTCCGAATTATCGGACTCTGATCCAAAATTTCACCACTTTTTACGATTTCTCGATTTTGGTGATTTTCCCTAGTGGTACCCCTACGGAAATCCGTAAAAATTCGTCAGATTCAGGCGAAGCCAATTCTCGATGCGTTGTGACCGGCAAGCTTCCAGTAGCTATTCCAGACGAGTTTTCCCGAATTATCGGACTCGGATCCAAAATTTCACCACTTTTTACGATTTCTCGATTTTGGTGATTTTCCCTAGTGGTACGTACCCCTAGGGAAATCCGTAAAAAATCGTCGGATTTCGGCGAAGCCAATTCTCGATGCGTTGTGACCGGCAAGCTTCCAGTAGCTATTCCAGTCGAGTTTTCCCGAATTATCGGACTCGGATCCAAAATTTCACCAATTTTTACGATTTCTCGATTTTGGTGATTTTCCCTAGTGGTACGTACCCCTAGGGAAATCCGTAAAAATTCGTCGAATTCCGGCGAAGCCAATTCTCGATGCGTTGTGACCGGCAAGCTTCCAGTAGCTATTCCAGTCGAGTTTTCCCGAATTATCGGACTCGGATCCAAAATTTCACCACTTTTTACGATTTCTCGATTTTGGTGATTTTCCCTAGTGGTACGTACCCCTAGGGAAATCCGTAAAAATTCGTCGAATTCCGGCGAAGCCAATTCTCGATGCGTTGTGACCGGCAAGCTTCCAGTAGCTATTCCAGTCGAGTTTTCCCGAATTATCGGACTCGGATCCAAAATTTCACCACTTTTTACGATTTCTCGATTTTGGTGATTTTTCCTAGTGGTACCCCTAGGGAAATCCGTAAAAATTCGTCAGATTCAGGCGAAGCCAATTCTCGATGCGTTGTGACCGGCAAGCTTCCAGTAGCTATTCCAGTCGAGTTTTCCCGAATTATCGGACTCGGATCCAAAATTTCACCACTTTTTACGATTTCTCGATTTTTGTGATTTTCCCTAGTGGTACGTACCCCTAGGGAAATCCGTAAAAAATCGTCGGATTTCGGCGAAGCCAATTCTCGATGCGTTGTGACCGGCAAGCTTCCAGTAGCTATTCCAGTCGAGTTTTCCCGAATTATCGGACTCTGATCCAAAATTTCACCACTTTTTACGATTTCTCGATTTTGGTGATTTTCCCTAGTGGTACCCCTAGGGAAATCCGTAAAAATTCCTCGGATTTCGGCGAAGCCAATTCTCGATGCGTTGTGGCCGGCAAGCTTCCAGTAGCTATTCCAGTCGAGTTTTCCCGAATTATCGGACTCGGATCCAAAATTTCACCACTTTTTATGATTTCTCGATTTTGGTGATTTTCCCTAGTGGTACGTACCCCTAGGGAAATCCGTAAAAATTCGTCGGATTCTGGCGAAGCCAATTCTCAATGCGTTGTGACCGGCAAGCTTCCAGTAGCTATTCCAGTCGAGTTTTCCCGAATTATCGGACTCTGATCCAAAATTTCACCACTTTTTACAATTTCTCGATTTTGGTGATATTCCCTAGTGGTACCCCTAGGGAAATCCGTAAAAATTCGTCGGATTCCGGCGAAGCCAATTCTCGATGCGTTGTGACCGGCAAGCTTCCAGTAGCTATTCCAGTCGAGTTTTCCCGAATTATCGGACTCGGATCCAAAATTTCACCACTTTTTACAATTTCTCGATTTTGGTGATTTTTCCTAGTGGTACCCCTAGGGAAATCTGTAAAAATTCGTCGGATTCCGGCGAAACCAATTCTCGATGCGTTGTGACCGGCAAGCTTCCAGTAGCTATTCCAGTCGAGTTTTCCCGAATTATCGGACTCGGATCCAAAATTTCACCACTTTTTATGATTTCTCGATTTTGGTGATTTTTCCTAGTGGTAACCCTAGGGAAATCCGTAAAAATTCGTCGGATTCCGGCGAAGCCAATTCTCGATGCGTTGTGACCGGCAAGCTTCCAGTAGCTATTCCAGTCGATTTTTCCCGAATTATCGGACTCGGATCCAAAATTTCACCACTTTTTATGATTTCTCGATTTTGGTGATTTTCCCTAGTGGTACGTACCCCTAGGGAAATCCGTAAAAATTCGTCGGATTCTGGCGAAGCCAGTTCTTGATGCGTTGTGACCGGCAAGCTTCCAGTAGCTATTCCAGTCGACTTTTCCCGAATTATCGGACTCTGATCCAAAATTTCACCACTTTTTACGATTTCTCGATTTTGGTGATTTTCCCTAGTGGTACCCCTACGGAAATCCGTAAAAATTCGTCAGATTCAGGCGAAGCCAATTCTCGATGCGTTGTGACCGGCAATCTTCCAGTAGCTATTCCAGACGAGTTTTCCCGAATTATCGGACTCGGATCCAAAATTTCACCACTTTTTACGATTTCTCGATTTTTGTGATTTTCCCTAGTGGTACGTACCCCTAGGGAAATCCGTAACAAAATCGTCGGATTTCGGCGAAGCCAATTCTCGATGCGTTGTGACCGGCAAGCTTCCAGTAGCTATTCCAGTCGAGTTTTCCCGAATTATCGGACTCTGATCCAAAATTTCACCACTTTTTACGATTTCTCGATTTTGGTGATTTTCCCTAGTGGTATTCCTAGGGAAATCCGTAAAAATTCGTCGGATTCCGGCGAAGCCAATTCTCGATGCGTTGTGACCGGCAAGCTTCCAGTAGCTATTCCAGTCGAGTTTTCCCGAATTATCGGACTCGGATCCAAAATTTCACCACTTTTTATGATTTCTCGATTTTGGTGATTTTTCCTAGTGGTAACCCTAGGGAAATCCGTAAAAATTCGTCGGATTCCGGCGAAGCCAATTCTCGATGCGTTGTGACCGGCAAGCTTCCAGTAGCTATTCCAGTCGAGTTTTCCCGAATTATCGGACTCGGATCCAAAATTTCACCACTTTTTATGATTTCTCGATTTTGGTGATTTTCCCTAGTGGTACGTACCCCTAGGGAAATCCGTAAAAATTCGTCGGATTCTGGCGAAGCCAATTCTCGATGCGTTGTGACCGGCAAGCTTCCAGTAGCTATTCCAGTCGAGTTTTCCCGAATTATCGGACTCTGATCCAAAATTTCACCACTTTTTACGATTTCTCGATTTTGGTGATTTTCCCTAGTGGTACCCCTACGGAAATCCGTAAAAATTCGTCAGATTCAGGCGAAGCCAATTCTCGATGCGTTGTGACCGGCAAGCTTCCAGTAGCTATTCCAGTCGAGTTTTCCCGAATTATCGGACTCGGATCCAAAATTTCACCACTTTTTATGATTTCTCGATTTTGATGATTTTCCCTAGTGGTACGTACCCCTAGGGAAATCCGTAAAAATTCGTCGGATTCTGGCGAAGCCAATTCTCGATGCGTTGTGACCGGCAAGCTTCCAGTAGCTATTCCAGTCGAGTTTTCCCGAATTATCGGACTCTGATCCAAAATTTCACCACTTTTTACAATTTCTCGATTTTGGTGATTTTCCCTAGTGGTACCCCTAGGGAAATCCGTAAAAATTCGTCGGATTCCGGCGAAGCCAATTCTCGATGCGTTGTGACCGGCAAGCTTCCAGTAGCTATTCCAGTCGAGTTTTCCCGAATTATCGGACTCGGATCCAAAATTTCACCACTTTTTATGATTTCTCGATTTTGGTGATTTTTCCTAGTGGTAACCCTAGGGAAATCCGTAAAAATTCGTCGGATTTCGGCGAAGCCAATTCTCGATGCGTTGTGACCGGCAAGCTTCCAGTAGCTATTCCAGTCGAGTTTTCCCGAATTATCGGACTCGGATCCAAAATTTCACCACTTTTTATGATTTCTCGATTTTGGTGATTTTCCCTAGTGGTACGTACCCCTAGGGAAATCCGTAAAAATTCGTCGGATTCTGGCGAAGCCAATTCTCGATGCGTTGTGACCGGCAAGCTTCCAGTAGCTATTCCAGTCGAGTTTTCCCGAATTATCGGACTCTGATCCAAAATTTCACCACTTTTTACAATTTCTCGATTTTGGTGATTTTCCCTAGTGGTACCCCTAGGGAAATCCGTAAAAATTCGTCGGATTCCGGCGAAGCCAATTCTCGATGCGTTGTGACCGGCAAGCTTCCAGTAGCTATTCCAGTCGAGTTTTCCCGAATTATCGGACTCGGATCCAAAATTTCACCACTTTTTATGATTTCTCGATTTTGGTGATTTTCCCTAGTGGTACGTACCCCTAGGGAAATCCGTAAAAATTCGTCGGATTCTGGCGAAGCCAATTCTCGATGCGTTGTGACCGGCAAGCTTCCAGTAGCTATTCCAGTCGAGTTTTTCCGAATTATCGGACTCTGATCCAAAATTTCACCACTTTTTACGATTTCTCGATTTTGGTGATTTTCCCTAGTGGTACCCCTACGGAAATCCGTAAAAATTCGTCAGATTCAGGCGAAGCCAATTCTCGATGCGTTGTGACCGGCAAGCTTCCAGTAGCTATTCCAGACGAGTTTTCCCGAATTATCGGACTCGGATCCAAAATTTCACCACTTTTTACGATTTCTCGATTTTGGTGATTTTCCCTAGTGGTACGTACCCCTAGGGAAATCCGTAAAAAATCGTCGGATTTCGGCGAAGCCAATTCTCGATGCGTTGTGACCGGCAAGCTTCCAGTAGCTATTCCAGTCGAGTTTTCCCGAATTATCGGACTCGGATCCAAAATTTCACCAATTTTTACGATTTCTCGATTTTGGTGATTTTCCCTAGTGGTACGTACCCCTAGGGAAATCCGTAAAAATTCGTCGAATTCCGGCGAAGCCAATTCTCGATGCGTTGTGACCGGCAAGCTTCCAGTAGCTATTCCAGTCGAGTTTTCCCGAATTATCGGACTCGGATCCAAAATTTCACCACTTTTTACGATTTCTCGATTTTGGTGATTTTCCCTAGTGGTACGTACCCTAGGGAAATCCGTAAAAATTCGTCGAATTCCGGCGAAGCCAATTCTCGATGCGTTGTGACCGGCAAGCTTCCAGTAGCTATTCCAGTCGAGTTTTCCCGAATTATCGGACTCGGATCCAAAATTTCACCACTTTTTACGATTTCTCGATTTTGGTGATTTTTCCTAGTGGTACCCCTAGGGAAATCCGTAAAAATTCGTCAGATTCAGGCGAAGCCAATTCTCGGTGCGTTGTGACCGGCAAGCTTCCAGTAGCTATTCCAGACGAGTTTTCCCGAATTATCGGACTCGGATCCAAAATTTCACCACTTTTTATGATTTCTCGATTTTGGTGATTTTCCCTAGTGGTACGTACCCCTAGGGAAATCCGTAAAAATTCGTCGGATTCTGGCGAAGCCAATTCTCGATGCGTTGTGACCGGCAAGCTTCCAGTAGCTATTCCAGTCGAGTTTTCCCGAATTATCGGACTCTGATCCAAAATTTCACCACTTTTTACAATTTCTCGATTTTGGTGATTTTCCCTAGTGGTACCCCTAGGGAAATCCGTAAAAATTCGTCGGATTCCGGCGAAGCCAATTCTCGATGCGTTGTGACCGGCAAGCTTCCAGTAGCTATTCCAGTCGAGTTTTCCCGAATTATCGGACTCGGATCCAAAATTTCACCACTTTTTATGATTTCTCGATTTTGGTGATTTTTCCTAGTGGTAACCCTAGGGAAATCCGTAAAAATTCGTCGGATTTCGGCGAAGCCAATTCTCGATGCGTTGTGACCGGCAAGCTTCCAGTAGCTATTCCAGTCGAGTTTTCCCTAATTATCGGACTCGGATCCAAAATTTCACCACTTTTTATGATTTCTCGATTTTGGTGATTTTCCCTAGTGGTACGTACCCCTAGGGAAATCCGTAAAAATTCGTCGGATTCTGGCGAAGCCAATTCTCGATGCGTTGTGACCGGCAAGCTTCCAGTAGCTATTCCAGTCGAGTTTTCCCGAATTATCGGACTCTGATCCAAAATTTCACCACTTTTTACGATTTCTCGATTTTGGTGATTTTCCCTAGTGGTACCCCTACGGAAATCCGTAAAAATTCGTCAGATTCAGGCGAAGCCAATTCTCGATGCGTTGTGACCGGCAAGCTTCCAGTAGCTATTCCAGACGAGTTTTCCCGAATTATCGGACTCGGATCCAAAATTTCACCACTTTTTACGATTTCTCGATTTTGGTGATTTTCCCTAGTGGTACGTACCCCTAGGGAAATCCGTAAAAAATCGTCGGATTTCGGCGAAGCCAAATCTCGATGCGTTGTGACCGGCAAGCTTCCAGTAGCTATTCCAGTCGAGTTTTCCCGAATTATCGGACTCGGATCCAAAATTTCACCAATTTTTACGATTTCTCGATTTTGGTGATTTTCCCTAGTGGTACGTACCCCTAGGGAAATCCGTAAAAATTCGTCGAATTCCGGCGAAGCCAATTCTCGATGCGTTGTGATCGGCAAGCTTCCAGTAGCTATTCCAGTCGAGTTTTCCCGAATTATCGGACTCGGATCCAAAATTTCACCACTTTTTACGATTTCTCGATTTTGGTGATTTTCCCTAGTGGTACGTACCCCTAGGGAAATCCGTAAAAATTCGTCGAATTCCGGCGAAGCCAATTCTCGATGCGTTGTGACCGGCAAGCTTCCAGTAGCTATTCCAGTCGAGTTTTCCCGAATTATCGGACTCGGATCCAAAATTTCACCACTTTTTATGATTTCTCGATTTTGGTGATTTTTCCTAGTGGTAACCCTAGGGAAATCCGTAAAAATTCGTCGGATTCCGGCGAAGCCAATTCTCGATGCGTTGTGACCGGCAAGCTTCCAGTAGCTATTCCAGTCGATTTTTCCCGAATTATCGGACTCGGATCCAAAATTTCACCACTTTTTATGATTTCTCGATTTTGGTGATTTTCCCTAGTGGTACGTACCCCTAGGGAAATCCGTAAAAATTCGTCGGATTCTGGCGAAGCCAATTCTCGATGCGTTGTGACCGGCAAGCTTCCAGTAGCTATTCCAGTCGAGTTTTCCCGAATTATCGGACTCTGATCCAAAATTTCACCACTTTTTACAATTTCTCGATTTTGGTGATTTTCCCTAGTGGTACCCCTAGGGAAATCCGTAAAAATTCGTCGGATTCCGGCGAAGCCAATTCTCGATGCGTTGTGACCGGCAAGCTTCCAGTAGCTATTCCAGTCGAGTTTTCCCGAATTATCGGACTCGGATCCAAAATTTCACCACTTTTTATGATTTCTCGATTTTGGTGATTTTCCCTAGTGGTACGTACCCCTAGGGAAATCCGTAAAAATTCGTCGGATTCTGGCGAAGCCAATTCTCGATGCGTTGTGACCGGCAAGCTTCCAGTAGCTATTCCAGTCGAGTTTTTCCGAATTATCGGACTCTGATCCAAAATTTCACCACTTTTTACGATTTCTCGATTTTGGTGATTTTCCCTAGTGGTACCCCTACGGAAATCCGTAAAAATTCGTCAGATTCAGGCGAAGCCAATTCTCGATGCGTTGTGACCGGCAAGCTTCCAGTAGCTATTCCAGACGAGTTTTCCCGAATTATCGGACTCGGATCCAAAATTTCACCACTTTTTACGATTTCTCGATTTTGGTGATTTTCCCTAGTGGTACGTACCCCTAGGGAAATCCGTAAAAAATCGTCGGATTTCGGCGAAGCCAATTCTCGATGCGTTGTGACCGGCAAGCTTCCAGTAGCTATTCCAGTCGAGTTTTCCCGAATTATCGGACTCGGATCCAAAATTTCACCAATTTTTACGATTTCTCGATTTTGGTGATTTTCCCTAGTGGTACGTACCCCTAGGGAAATCCGTAAAAATTCGTCGAATTCCGGCGAAGCCAATTCTCGATGCGTTGTGACCGGCAAGCTTCCAGTAGCTATTCCAGTCGAGTTTTCCCGAATTATCGGACTCGGATCCAAAATTTCACCACTTTTTACGATTTCTCGATTTTGGTGATTTTCCCTAGTGGTACGTACCCCTAGGGAAATCCGTAAAAATTCGTCGAATTCCGGCGAAGCCAATTCTCGATGCGTTGTGACCGGCAAGCTTCCAGTAGCTATTCCAGTCGAGTTTTCCCGAATTATCGGACTCGGATCCAAAATTTCACCACTTTTTACGATTTCTCGATTTTGGTGATTTTTCCTAGTGGTACCCCTAGGGAAATCCGTAAAAATTCGTCAGATTCAGGCGAAGCCAATTCTCGATGCGTTGTGACCGGCAAGCTTCCAGTAGCTATTCCAGTCGAGTTTTCCCGAATTATCGGACTCGGATCCAAAATTTCACCACTTTTTACGATTTCTCGATTTTTGTGATTTTCCCTAGTGGTACGTACCCCTAGGGAAATCCGTAAAAAATCGTCGGATTTCGGCGAAGCCAATTCTCGATGCGTTGTGACCGGCAAGCTTCCAGTAGCTATTCCAGTCGAGTTTTCCCGAATTATCGGACTCTGATCCAAAATTTCACCACTTTTTACGATTTCTCGATTTTGGTGATTTTCCCTAGTGGTACCCCTAGGGAAATCCGTAAAAATTCCTCGGATTTCGGCGAAGCCAATTCTCGATGCGTTGTGGCCGGCAAGCTTCCAGTAGCTATTCCAGTCGAGTTTTCCCGAATTATCGGACTCGGATCTAAAATTTCACCACTTTTTATGATTTCTCGATTTTGGTGATTTTCCCTAGTGGTACGTACCCCTAGGGAAATCCGTAAAAATTCGTCGGATTCTGGCGAAGCCAATTCTCAATGCGTTGTGACCGGCAAGCTTCCAGTAGCTATTCCAGTCGAGTTTTCCCGAATTATCGGACTCTGATCCAAAATTTCACCACTTTTTACAATTTCTCGATTTTGGTGATATTCCCTAGTGGTACCCCTAGGGAAATCCGTAAAAATTCGTCGGATTCCGGCGAAGCCAATTCTCGATGCGTTGTGACCGGCAAGCTTCCAGTAGCTATTCCAGTCGAGTTTTCCCGAATTATCGGACTCGGATCCAAAATTTCACCACTTTTTACAATTTCTCGATTTTGGTGATTTTTCCTAGTGGTACCCCTAGGGAAATCTGTAAAAATTCGTCGGATTCCGGCGAAACCAATTCTCGATGCGTTGTGACCGGCAAGCTTCCAGTAGCTATTCCAGTCGAGTTTTCCCGAATTATCGGACTCGGATCCAAAATTTCACCACTTTTTATGATTTCTCGATTTTGGTGATTTTTCCTAGTGGTAACCCTAGGGAAATCCGTAAAAATTCGTCGGATTCCGGCGAAGCCAATTCTCGATGCGTTGTGACCGGCAAGCTTCCAGTAGCTATTCCAGTCGATTTTTCCCGAATTATCGGACTCGGATCCAAAATTTCACCACTTTTTATGATTTCTCGATTTTGGTGATTTTCCCTAGTGGTACGTACCCCTAGGGAAATCCGTAAAAATTCGTCGGATTCTGGCGAAGCCAGTTCTTGATGCGTTGTGACCGGCAAGCTTCCAGTAGCTATTCCAGTCGACTTTTCCCGAATTATCGGACTCTGATCCAAAATTTCACCACTTTTTACGATTTCTCGATTTTGGTGATTTTCCCTAGTGGTACCCCTACGGAAATCCGTAAAAATTCGTCAGATTCAGGCGAAGCCAATTCTCGATGCGTTGTGACCGGCAATCTTCCAGTAGCTATTCCAGACGAGTTTTCCCGAATTATCGGACTCGGATCCAAAATTTCACCACTTTTTACGATTTCTCGATTTTTGTGATTTTCCCTAGTGGTACGTACCCCTAGGGAAATCCGTAACAAAATCGTCGGATTTCGGCGAAGCCAATTCTCGATGCGTTGTGACCGGCAAGCTTCCAGTAGCTATTCCAGTCGAGTTTTCCCGAATTATCGGACTCTGATCCAAAATTTCACCACTTTTTACGATTTCTCGATTTTGGTGATTTTCCCTAGTGGTATTCCTAGGGAAATCCGTAAAAATTCGTCGGATTCCGGCGAAGCCAATTCTCGATGCGTTGTGACCGGCAAGCTTCCAGTAGCTATTCCAGTCGAGTTTTCCCGAATTATCGGACTCGGATCCAAAATTTCACCACTTTTTATGATTTCTCGATTTTGGTGATTTTTCCTAGTGGTAACCCTAGGGAAATCCGTAAAAATTCGTCGGATTCCGGCGAAGCCAATTCTCGATGCGTTGTGACCGGCAAGCTTCCAGTAGCTATTCCAGTCGAGTTTTCCCGAATTATCGGACTCGGATCCAAAATTTCACCACTTTTTATGATTTCTCGATTTTGGTGATTTTCCCTAGTGGTACGTACCCCTAGGGAAATCCGTAAAAATTCGTCGGATTCTGGCGAAGCCAATTCTCGATGCGTTGTGACCGGCAAGCTTCCAGTAGCTATTCCAGTCGAGTTTTCCCGAATTATCGGACTCTGATCCAAAATTTCACCACTTTTTACGATTTCTCGATTTTGGTGATTTTCCCTAGTGGTACCCCTACGGAAATCCGTAAAAATTCGTCAGATTCAGGCGAAGCCAATTCTCGATGCGTTGTGACCGGCAAGCTTCCAGTAGCTATTCCAGTCGAGTTTTCCCGAATTATCGGACTCGGATCCAAAATTTCACCACTTTTTATGATTTCTCGATTTTGGTGATTTTCCCTAGTGGTACGTACCCCTAGGGAAATCCGTAAAAATTCGTCGGATTCTGGCGAAGCCAATTCTCGATGCGTTGTGACCGGCAAGCTTCCAGTAGCTATTCCAGTCGAGTTTTCCCGAATTATCGGACTCTGATCCAAAATTTCACCACTTTTTACAATTTCTCGATTTTGGTGATTTTCCCTAGTGGTACCCCTAGGGAAATCCGTAAAAATTCGTCGGATTCCGGCGAAGCCAATTCTCGATGCGTTGTGACCGGCAAGCTTCCAGTAGCTATTCCAGTCGAGTTTTCCCGAATTATCGGACTCGGATCCAAAATTTCACCACTTTTTATGATTTCTCGATTTTGGTGATTTTCCCTAGTGGTACGTACCCCTAGGGAAATCCGTAAAAATTCGTCGGATTCTGGCGAAGCCAATTCTCGATGCGTTGTGACCGGCAAGCTTCCAGTAGCTATTCCAGTCGAGTTTTTCCGAATTATCGGACTCTGATCCAAAATTTCACCACTTTTTACGATTTCTCGATTTTGGTGATTTTCCCTAGTGGTACCCCTACGGAAATCCGTAAAAATTCGTCAGATTCAGGCGAAGCCAATTCTCGATGCGTTGTGACCGGCAAGCTTCCAGTAGCTATTCCAGACGAGTTTTCCCGAATTATCGGACTCGGATCCAAAATTTCACCACTTTTTACGATTTCTCGATTTTGGTGATTTTCCCTAGTGGTACGTACCCCTAGGGAAATCCGTAAAAAATCGTCGGATTTCGGCGAAGCCAATTCTCGATGCGTTGTGACCGGCAAGCTTCCAGTAGCTATTCCAGTCGAGTTTTCCCGAATTATCGGACTCGGATCCAAAATTTCACCAATTTTTACGATTTCTCGATTTTGGTGATTTTCCCTAGTGGTACGTACCCCTAGGGAAATCCGTAAAAATTCGTCGAATTCCGGCGAAGCCAATTCTCGATGCGTTGTGACCGGCAAGCTTCCAGTAGCTATTCCAGTCGAGTTTTCCCGAATTATCGGACTCGGATCCAAAATTTCACCACTTTTTACGATTTCTCGATTTTGGTGATTTTCCCTAGTGGTACGTACCCCTAGGGAAATCCGTAAAAATTCGTCGAATTCCGGCGAAGCCAATTCTCGATGCGTTGTGACCGGCAAGCTTCCAGTAGCTATTCCAGTCGAGTTTTCCCGAATTATCGGACTCGGATCCAAAATTTCACCACTTTTTACGATTTCTCGATTTTGGTGATTTTTCCTAGTGGTACCCCTAGGGAAATCCGTAAAAATTCGTCAGATTCAGGCGAAGCCAATTCTCGATGCGTTGTGACCGGCAAGCTTCCAGTAGCTATTCCAGTCGAGTTTTCCCGAATTATCGGACTCGGATCCAAAATTTCACCACTTTTTACGATTTCTCGATTTTTGTGATTTTCCCTAGTGGTACGTACCCCTAGGGAAATCCGTAAAAAATCGTCGGATTTCGGCGAAGCCAATTCTCGATGCGTTGTGACCGGCAAGCTTCCAGTAGCTATTCCAGTCGAGTTTTCCCGAATTATCGGACTCTGATCCAAAATTTCACCACTTTTTACGATTTCTCGATTTTGGTGATTTTCCCTAGTGGTACCCCTAGGGAAATCCGTAAAAATTCCTCGGATTTCGGCGAAGCCAATTCTCGATGCGTTGTGGCCGGCAAGCTTCCAGTAGCTATTCCAGTCGAGTTTTCCCGAATTATCGGACTCGGATCCAAAATTTCACCACTTTTTATGATTTCTCGATTTTGGTGATTTTCCCTAGTGGTACGTACCCCTAGGGAAATCCGTAAAAATTCGTCGGATTCTGGCGAAGCCAATTCTCAATGCGTTGTGACCGGCAAGCTTCCAGTAGCTATTCCAGTCGAGTTTTCCCGAATTATCGGACTCTGATCCAAAATTTCACCACTTTTTACAATTTCTCGATTTTGGTGATATTCCCTAATGGTACCCCTAGGGAAATCCGTAAAAATTCGTCGGATTCCGGCGAAGCCAATTCTCGATGCGTTGTGACCGGCAAGCTTCCAGTAGCTATTCCAGTCGAGTTTTCCCGAATTATCGGACTCGGATCCAAAATTTCACCACTTTTTACAATTTCTCGATTTTGGTGATTTTTCCTAGTGGTACCCCTAGGGAAATCTGTAAAAATTCGTCGGATTCCGGCGAAACCAATTCTCGATGCGTTGTGACCGGCAAGCTTCCAGTAGCTATTCCAGTCGAGTTTTCCCGAATTATCGGACTCGGATCCAAAATTTCACCACTTTTTATGATTTCTCGATTTTGGTGATTTTTCCTAGTGGTAACCCTAGGGAAATCCGTAAAAATTCGTCGGATTCCGGCGAAGCCAATTCTCGATGCGTTGTGACCGGCAAGCTTCCAGTAGCTATTCCAGTCGATTTTTCCCGAATTATCGGACTCGGATCCAAAATTTCACCACTTTTTATGATTTCTCGATTTTGGTGATTTTCCCTAGTGGTACGTACCCCTAGGGAAATCCGTAAAAATTCGTCGGATTCTGGCGAAGCCAGTTCTTGATGCGTTGTGACCGGCAAGCTTCCAGTAGCTATTCCAGTCGACTTTTCCCGAATTATCGGACTCTGATCCAAAATTTCACCACTTTTTACGATTTCTCGATTTTGGTGATTTTCCCTAGTGGTACCCCTACGGAAATCCGTAAAAATTCGTCAGATTCAGGCGAAGCCAATTCTCGATGCGTTGTGACCGGCAATCTTCCAGTAGCTATTCCAGACGAGTTTTCCCGAATTATCGGACTCGGATCCAAAATTTCACCACTTTTTACGATTTCTCGATTTTTGTGATTTTCCCTAGTGGTACGTACCCCTAGGGAAATCCGTAACAAAATCGTCGGATTTCGGCGAAGCCAATTCTCGATGCGTTGTGACCGGCAAGCTTCCAGTAGCTATTCCAGTCGAGTTTTCCCGAATTATCGGACTCTGATCCAAAATTTCACCACTTTTTACGATTTCTCGATTTTGGTGATTTTCCCTAGTGGTATTCCTAGGGAAATCCGTAAAAATTCGTCGGATTCCGGCGAAGCCAATTCTCGATGCGTTGTGACCGGCAAGCTTCCAGTAGCTATTCCAGTCGAGTTTTCCCGAATTATCGGACTCGGATCCAAAATTTCACCACTTTTTATGATTTCTCGATTTTGGTGATTTTTCCTAGTGGTAACCCTAGGGAAATCCGTAAAAATTCGTCGGATTCCGGCGAAGCCAATTCTCGATGCGTTGTGACCGGCAAGCTTCCAGTAGCTATTCCAGTCGAGTTTTCCCGAATTATCGGACTCGGATCCAAAATTTCACCACTTTTTATGATTTCTCGATTTTGGTGATTTTCCCTAGTGGTACGTACCCCTAGGGAAATCCGTAAAAATTCGTCGGATTCCGGCGAAGCCAATTCTCGATGCGTTGTGACCGGCAAGCTTCCAGTAGCTATTCCAGTCGAGTTTTCCCGAATTATCGGACTCTGATCCAAAATTTCACCACTTTTTACGATTTCTCGATTTTGGTGATTTTCCCTAGTGGGTACCCCTACGGAAATCCGTAAAAATTCGTCAGATTCAGGCGAAGCCAATTCTCGATGCGTTGTGACCGGCAAGCTTCCAGTAGCTATTCCAGTCGAGTTTTCCCGAATTATCGGACTCGGATCCAAAATTTCACCACTTTTTATGATTTCTCGATTTTGGTGATTTTCCCTAGTGGTACGTACCCCTAGGGAAATCCGTAAAAATTCGTCGGATTCTGGCGAAGCCAATTCTCGATGCGTTGTGACCGGCAAGCTTCCAGTAGCTATTCCAGTCGAGTTTTCCCGAATTATCGGACTCTGATCCAAAATTTCACCACTTTTTACAATTTCTCGATTTTGGTGATTTTCCCTAGTGGTACCCCTAGGGAAATCCGTAAAAATTCGTCGGATTCCGGCGAAGCCAATTCTCGATGCGTTGTGACCGGCAAGCTTCCAGTAGCTATTCCAGTCGAGTTTTCCCGAATTATCGGACTCGGATCCAAAATTTCACCACTTTTTATGATTTCTCGATTTTGGTGATTTTTCCTAGTGGTAACCCTAGGGAAATCCGTAAAAATTCGTCGGATTTCGGCGAAGCCAATTCTCGATGCGTTGTGACCGGCAAGCTTCCAGTAGCTATTCCAGTCGAGTTTTCCCGAATTATCGGACTCGGATCCAAAATTTCACCACTTTTTATGATTTCTCGATTTTGGTGATTTTCCCTAGTGGTACGTACCCCTAGGGAAATCCGTAAAAATTCGTCGGATTCTGGCGAAGCCAATTCTCGATGCGTTGTGACCGGCAAGCTTCCAGTAGCTATTCCAGTCGAGTTTTCCCGAATTATCGGACTCTGATCCAAAATTTCACCACTTTTTACGATTTCTCGATTTTGGTGATTTTCCCTAGTGGTACCCCTACGGAAATCCGTAAAAATTCGTCAGATTCAGGCGAAGCCAATTCTCGATGCGTTGTGACCGGCAAGCTTCCAGTAGCTATTCCAGACGAGTTTTCCCGAATTATCGGACTCGGATCCAAAATTTCACCACTTTTTATGATTTCTCGATTTTGGTGATTTTCCCTAGTGGTACGTACCCCTAGGGAAATCCGTAAAAATTCGTCGGATTCTGGCGAAGCCAATTCTCGATGCGTTGTGACCGGCAAGCTTCCAGTAGCTATTCCAGTCGAGTTTTCCCGAATTATCGGACTCTGATCCAAAATTTCACCACTTTTTACAATTTCTCGATTTTGGTGATTTTCCCTAGTGGTACCCCTAGGGAAATCCGTAAAAATTCGTCGGATTCCGGCGAAGCCAATTCTCGATGCGTTGTGACCGGCAAGCTTCCAGTAGCTATTCCAGTCGAGTTTTCCCGAATTATCGGACTCGGATCCAAAATTTCACCACTTTTTATGATTTCTCGATTTTGGTGATTTTTCCTAGTGGTAACCCTAGGGAAATCCGTAAAAATTCGTCGGATTTCGGCGAAGCCAATTCTCGATGCGTTGTGACCGGCAAGCTTCCAGTAGCTATTCCAGTCGAGTTTTCCCTAATTATCGGACTCGGATCCAAAATTTCACCACTTTTTATGATTTCTCGATTTTGGTGATTTTCCCTAGTGGTACGTACCCCTAGGGAAATCCGTAAAAATTCGTCGGATTCTGGCGAAGCCAATTCTCGATGCGTTGTGACCGGCAAGCTTCCAGTAGCTATTCCAGTCGAGTTTTCCCGAATTATCGGACTCTGATCCAAAATTTCACCACTTTTTACGATTTCTCGATTTTGGTGATTTTCCCTAGTGGTACCCCTACGGAAATCCGTAAAAATTCGTCAGATTCAGGCGAAGCCAATTCTCGATGCGTTGTGACCGGCAAGCTTCCAGTAGCTATTCCAGACGAGTTTTCCCGAATTATCGGACTCGGATCCAAAATTTCACCACTTTTTACGATTTCTCGATTTTGGTGATTTTCCCTAGTGGTACGTACCCCTAGGAAATCCGTAAAAAATCGTCGGATTTCGGCGAAGCCAAATCTCGATGCGTTGTGACCGGCAAGCTTCCAGTAGCTATTCCAGTCGAGTTTTCCCGAATTATCGGACTCGGATCCAAAATTTCACCAATTTTTACGATTTCTCGATTTTGGTGATTTTCCCTAGTGGTACGTACCCCTAGGGAAATCCGTAAAAATTCGTCGAATTCCGGCGAAGCCAATTCTCGATGCGTTGTGATCGGCAAGCTTCCAGTAGCTATTCCAGTCGAGTTTTCCCGAATTATCGGACTCGGATCCAAAATTTCACCACTTTTTACGATTTCTCGATTTTGGTGATTTTCCCTAGTGGTACGTACCCCTAGGGAAATCCGTAAAAATTCGTCGAATTCCGGCGAAGCCAATTCTCGATGCGTTGTGACCGGCAAGCTTCCAGTAGCTATTCCAGTCGAGTTTTCCCGAATTATCGGACTCGGATCCAAAATTTCACCACTTTTTATGATTTCTCGATTTTGGTGATTTTTCCTAGTGGTAACCCTAGGGAAATCCGTAAAAATTCGTCGGATTCCGGCGAAGCCAATTCTCGATGCGTTGTGACCGGCAAGCTTCCAGTAGCTATTCCAGTCGATTTTTCCCGAATTATCGGACTCGGATCCAAAATTTCACCACTTTTTATGATTTCTCGATTTTGGTGATTTTCCCTAGTGGTACGTACCCCTAGGGAAATCCGTAAAAATTCGTCGGATTCTGGCGAAGCCAGTTCTTGATGCGTTGTGACCGGCAAGCTTCCAGTAGCTATTCCAGTCGACTTTTCCCGAATTATCGGACTCTGATCCAAAATTTCACCACTTTTTACGATTTCTCGATTTTGGTGATTTTCCCTAGTGGTACCCCTACGGAAATCCGTAAAAATTCGTCAGATTCAGGCGAAGCCAATTCTCGATGCGTTGTGACCGGCAATCTTCCAGTAGCTATTCCAGACGAGTTTTCCCGAATTATCGGACTCGGATCCAAAATTTCACCACTTTTTACGATTTCTCGATTTTTGTGATTTTCCCTAGTGGTACGTACCCCTAGGGAAATCCGTAACAAAATCGTCGGATTTCGGCGAAGCCAATTCTCGATGCGTTGTGACCGGCAAGCTTCCAGTAGCTATTCCAGTCGAGTTTTCCCGAATTATCGGACTCTGATCCAAAATTTCACCACTTTTTACGATTTCTCGATTTTGGTGATTTTCCCTAGTGGTATTCCTAGGGAAATCCGTAAAAATTCGTCGGATTCCGGCGAAGCCAATTCTCGATGCGTTGTGACCGGCAAGCTTCCAGTAGCTATTCCAGTCGAGTTTTCCCGAATTATCGGACTCGGATCCAAAATTTCACCACTTTTTATGATTTCTCGATTTTGGTGATTTTTCCTAGTGGTAACCCTAGGGAAATCCGTAAAAATTCGTCGGATTCCGGCGAAGCCAATTCTCGATGCGTTGTGACCGGCAAGCTTCCAGTAGCTATTCCAGTCGAGTTTTCCCGAATTATCGGACTCGGATCCAAAATTTCACCACTTTTTATGATTTCTCGATTTTGGTGATTTTCCCTAGTGGTACGTACCCCTAGGGAAATCCGTAAAAATTCGTCGGATTCTGGCGAAGCCAATTCTCGATGCGTTGTGACCGGCAAGCTTCCAGTAGCTATTCCAGTCGAGTTTTCCCGAATTATCGGACTCTGATCCAAAATTTCACCACTTTTTACGATTTCTCGATTTTGGTGATTTTCCCTAGTGGTACCCCTACGGAAATCCGTAAAAATTCGTCAGATTCAGGCGAAGCCAATTCTCGATGCGTTGTGACCGGCAAGCTTCCAGTAGCTATTCCAGTCGAGTTTTCCCGAATTATCGGACTCGGATCCAAAATTTCACCACTTTTTATGATTTCTCGATTTTGGTGATTTTCCCTAGTGGTACGTACCCCTAGGGAAATCCGTAAAAATTCGTCGGATTCTGGCGAAGCCAATTCTCGATGCGTTGTGACCGGCAAGCTTCCAGTAGCTATTCCAGTCGAGTTTTCCCGAATTATCGGACTCTGATCCAAAATTTCACCACTTTTTACAATTTCTCGATTTTGGTGATTTTCCCTAGTGGTACCCCTAGGGAAATCCGTAAAAATTCGTCGGATTCCGGCGAAGCCAATTCTCGATGCGTTGTGACCGGCAAGCTTCCAGTAGCTATTCCAGTCGAGTTTTCCCGAATTATCGGACTCGGATCCAAAATTTCACCACTTTTTATGATTTCTCGATTTTGGTGATTTTTCCTAGTGGTAACCCTAGGGAAATCCGTAAAAATTCGTCGGATTTCGGCGAAGCCAATTCTCGATGCGTTGTGACCGGCAAGCTTCCAGTAGCTATTCCAGTCGAGTTTTCCCGAATTATCGGACTCGGATCCAAAATTTCACCACTTTTTATGATTTCTCGATTTTGGTGATTTTCCCTAGTGGTACGTACCCCTAGGGAAATCCGTAAAAATTCGTCGGATTCTGGCGAAGCCAATTCTCGATGCGTTGTGACCGGCAAGCTTCCAGTAGCTATTCCAGTCGAGTTTTCCCGAATTATCGGACTCTGATCCAAAATTTCACCACTTTTTACGATTTCTCGATTTTGGTGATTTTCCCTAGTGGTACCCCTACGGAAATCCGTAAAAATTCGTCAGATTCAGGCGAAGCCAATTCTCGATGCGTTGTGACCGGCAAGCTTCCAGTAGCTATTCCAGACGAGTTTTCCCGAATTATCGGACTCGGATCCAAAATTTCACCACTTTTTATGATTTCTCGATTTTGGTGATTTTCCCTAGTGGTACGTACCCCTAGGGAAATCCGTAAAAATTCGTCGGATTCTGGCGAAGCCAATTCTCGATGCGTTGTGACCGGCAAGCTTCCAGTAGCTATTCCAGTCGAGTTTTCCCGAATTATCGGACTCTGATCCAAAATTTCACCACTTTTTACAATTTCTCGATTTTGGTGATTTTCCCTAGTGGTACCCCTAGGGAAATCCGTAAAAATTCGTCGGATTCCGGCGAAGCCAATTCTCGATGCGTTGTGACCGGCAAGCTTCCAGTAGCTATTCCAGTCGAGTTTTCCCGAATTATCGGACTCGGATCCAAAATTTCACCACTTTTTATGATTTCTCGATTTTGGTGATTTTTCCTAGTGGTAACCCTAGGGAAATCCGTAAAAATTCGTCGGATTTCGGCGAAGCCAATTCTCGATGCGTTGTGACCGGCAAGCTTCCAGTAGCTATTCCAGTCGAGTTTTCCCTAATTATCGGACTCGGATCCAAAATTTCACCACTTTTTATGATTTCTCGATTTTGGTGATTTTCCCTAGTGGTACGTACCCCTAGGGAAATCCGTAAAAATTCGTCGGATTCTGGCGAAGCCAATTCTCGATGCGTTGTGACCGGCAAGCTTCCAGTAGCTATTCCAGTCGAGTTTTCCCGAATTATCGGACTCTGATCCAAAATTTCACCACTTTTTACGATTTCTCGATTTTGGTGATTTTCCCTAGTGGTACCCCTACGGAAATCCGTAAAAATTCGTCAGATTCAGGCGAAGCCAATTCTCGATGCGTTGTGACCGGCAAGCTTCCAGTAGCTATTCCAGACGAGTTTTCCCGAATTATCGGACTCGGATCCAAAATTTCACCACTTTTTACGATTTCTCGATTTTGGTGATTTTCCCTAGTGGTACGTACCCCTAGGGAAATCCGTAAAAAATCGTCGGATTTCGGCGAAGCCAAATCTCGATGCGTTGTGACCGGCAAGCTTCCAGTAGCTATTCCAGTCGAGTTTTCCCGAATTATCGGACTCGGATCCAAAATTTCACCAATTTTTACGATTTCTCGATTTTGGTGATTTTCCCTAGTGGTACGTACCCCTAGGGAAATCCGTAAAAATTCGTCGAATTCCGGCGAAGCCAATTCTCGATGCGTTGTGATCGGCAAGCTTCCAGTAGCTATTCCAGTCGAGTTTTCCCGAATTATCGGACTCGGATCCAAAATTTCACCACTTTTTACGATTTCTCGATTTTGGTGATTTTCCCTAGTGGTACGTACCCCTAGGGAAATCCGTAAAAATTCGTCGAATTCCGGCGAAGCCAATTCTCGATGCGTTGTGACCGGCAAGCTTCCAGTAGCTATTCCAGTCGAGTTTTCCCGAATTATCGGACTCGGATCCAAAATTTCACCACTTTTTATGATTTCTCGATTTTGGTGATTTTTCCTAGTGGTAACCCTAGGGAAATCCGTAAAAATTCGTCGGATTCCGGCGAAGCCAATTCTCGATGCGTTGTGACCGGCAAGCTTCCAGTAGCTATTCCAGTCGATTTTTCCCGAATTATCGGACTCGGATCCAAAATTTCACCACTTTTTATGATTTCTCGATTTTGGTGATTTTCCCTAGTGGTACGTACCCCTAGGGAAATCCGTAAAAATTCGTCGGATTCTGGCGAAGCCAGTTCTTGATGCGTTGTGACCGGCAAGCTTCCAGTAGCTATTCCAGTCGACTTTTCCCGAATTATCGGACTCTGATCCAAAATTTCACCACTTTTTACGATTTCTCGATTTTGGTGATTTTCCCTAGTGGTACCCCTACGGAAATCCGTAAAAATTCGTCAGATTCAGGCGAAGCCAATTCTCGATGCGTTGTGACCGGCAATCTTCCAGTAGCTATTCCAGACGAGTTTTCCCGAATTATCGGACTCGGATCCAAAATTTCACCACTTTTTACGATTTCTCGATTTTTGTGATTTTCCCTAGTGGTACGTACCCCTAGGGAAATCCGTAACAAAATCGTCGGATTTCGGCGAAGCCAATTCTCGATGCGTTGTGACCGGCAAGCTTCCAGTAGCTATTCCAGTCGAGTTTTCCCGAATTATCGGACTCTGATCCAAAATTTCACCACTTTTTACGATTTCTCGATTTTGGTGATTTTCCCTAGTGGTATTCCTAGGGAAATCCGTAAAAATTCGTCGGATTCCGGCGAAGCCAATTCTCGATGCGTTGTGACCGGCAAGCTTCCAGTAGCTATTCCAGTCGAGTTTTCCCGAATTATCGGACTCGGATCCAAAATTTCACCACTTTTTATGATTTCTCGATTTTGGTGATTTTTCCTAGTGGTAACCCTAGGGAAATCCGTAAAAATTCGTCGGATTCCGGCGAAGCCAATTCTCGATGCGTTGTGACCGGCAAGCTTCCAGTAGCTATTCCAGTCGAGTTTTCCCGAATTATCGGACTCGGATCCAAAATTTCACCACTTTTTATGATTTCTCGATTTTGGTGATTTTCCCTAGTGGTACGTACCCCTAGGGAAATCCGTAAAAATTCGTCGGATTCTGGCGAAGCCAATTCTCGATGCGTTGTGACCGGCAAGCTTCCAGTAGCTATTCCAGTCGAGTTTTCCCGAATTATCGGACTCTGATCCAAAATTTCACCACTTTTTACGATTTCTCGATTTTGGTGATTTTCCCTAGTGGTACCCCTACGGAAATCCGTAAAAATTCGTCAGATTCAGGCGAAGCCAATTCTCGATGCGTTGTGACCGGCAAGCTTCCAGTAGCTATTCCAGTCGAGTTTTCCCGAATTATCGGACTCGGATCCAAAATTTCACCACTTTTTATGATTTCTCGATTTTGGTGATTTTCCCTAGTGGTACGTACCCCTAGGGAAATCCGTAAAAATTCGTCGGATTCTGGCGAAGCCAATTCTCGATGCGTTGTGACCGGCAAGCTTCCAGTAGCTATTCCAGTCGAGTTTTCCCGAATTATCGGACTCTGATCCAAAATTTCACCACTTTTTACAATTTCTCGATTTTGGTGATTTTCCCTAGTGGTACCCCTAGGGAAATCCGTAAAAATTCGTCGGATTCCGGCGAAGCCAATTCTCGATGCGTTGTGACCGGCAAGCTTCCAGTAGCTATTCCAGTCGAGTTTTCCCGAATTATCGGACTCGGATCCAAAATTTCACCACTTTTTATGATTTCTCGATTTTGGTGATTTTTCCTAGTGGTAACCCTAGGGAAATCCGTAAAAATTCGTCGGATTTCGGCGAAGCCAATTCTCGATGCGTTGTGACCGGCAAGCTTCCAGTAGCTATTCCAGTCGAGTTTTCCCGAATTATCGGACTCGGATCCAAAATTTCACCACTTTTTATGATTTCTCGATTTTGGTGATTTTCCCTAGTGGTACGTACCCCTAGGGAAATCCGTAAAAATTCGTCGGATTCTGGCGAAGCCAATTCTCGATGCGTTGTGACCGGCAAGCTTCCAGTAGCTATTCCAGTCGAGTTTTCCCGAATTATCGGACTCTGATCCAAAATTTCACCACTTTTTACGATTTCTCGATTTTGGTGATTTTCCCTAGTGGTACCCCTACGGAAATCCGTAAAAATTCGTCAGATTCAGGCGAAGCCAATTCTCGATGCGTTGTGACCGGCAAGCTTCCAGTAGCTATTCCAGACGAGTTTTCCCGAATTATTGGACTCGGATCCAAAATTTCACCACTTTTTACGATTTCTCGATTTTGGTGATTTTCCCTAGTGGTACGTACCCCTAGGGAAATCCGTAAAAAATCGTCGGATTTCGGCGAAGCCAATTCTCGATGCGTTGTGACCGGCAAGCTTCCAGTAGCTATTCCAGTCGAGTTTTCTCGAATTATCGGACTCGGATCCAAAATTTCACCAATTTTTACGATTTCTCGATTTTGGTGATTTTCCCTAGTGGTACCCCTACGGAAATCCGTAAAAATTCGTCAGATTCAGGCGAAGCCAATTCTCGATGCGTTGTGACCGGCAAGCTTCCAGTTGCTATTCCAGTCGAGTTTTCCCGAATTATCGGACTCGGATCCAAAATTTTACCACTTTTTACGATTTCTCGATTTTGGTGATTTTCCCTAGTGGTACGTACCCCTAGGGAAATCCGTAAAAATTCGTCGAATTCCGGCGAAGCCAATTCTCGATGCGTTGTGACCGGCAAGCTTCCAGTAGCTATTCCAGTCGAGTTTTCCCGAATTATCGGACTCGGATCCAAAATTTCACCACTTTTTACGATTTCTCAATTTTGGTGATTTTCCTTAGTGGTACGTACCCCTAGGAAAATCCGTAAAAATTCGTCGGATTCCGGCGAAGCCAATTCTCGATGCGTTGTGACCGGCAAGCTTCCAGTAGCTATTCCAGTCGAGTTTTCCCGAATTATCGGACTCGGATCCAAAATTTCACCACTTTTTACGATTTCTCGATTTTGGTGATTTTTCCTCGTGGTACGTACCCCTAGGAAAATCCGTAAAAATTCGTCGAATTCCGGCGAAGCCAATTCTCGATGCGTTGTGACCGGCAAGCTTCCAGTAGCTATTCCAGTCGAGTTTTCCCGAATTATCGGACTCGGATCCAAAATTTCACCACTTTTTACGATTTCTCGATTTTGGTGATTTTCCCTAGTGGTACGTACCCCTAGGAAAATCCGTAAAAATTCGTCGGATTCCGGCGAAGCCAATTCTCGATGCGTTGTGACCGGCAAGCTTCCAGTAGCTATTCCAGTGGAGTTTTCCCGAATTATCGGACTCGGATCCAAAATTTCACCACTTTTTACGATTTCTCGATTTTGGTGATTTTTCCTCGTGGTACGTACCCCTAGGAAAATCCGTAAAAATTCGTCGGATTCCGGCGAAGCCAATTCTTGATGCGTTGTGACCGGCAAGCTTCCAGTAGCTATTCCAGTCGAGTTTTCCCGAATTATCGGACTCGGATCCAAAATTTCACCACTTTTTACGATTTCTCGATTTTTGTGATTTTCCCTAGTGGTACGTACCCCTAGGGATATCCGTAAAAATTCGTCGGATTCCGGCGAAGCCAATTCTCGATGCGTTGTGACCGGCAAGCTTCCTGTAGCTATTCCAGTCGAGTTTTCCCGAATTATCGGACTCGGATCCAAAATTTCACCACTTTTTACGATTTCTCGATTTTGGTGATTTTTCCTAGTGGTACGTACCCCTAGGGAAATCCGTAAAAATTCGTCGGATTCCGGCGAAGCCAATTCTCGATGCGTTGTGACCGGCAAGCTTCCAGTAGCTATTCCAGTCGAGTTTTCCCGAATTATCAGACTCGGATCCAAAATTTCACCACTTTTTACGATTTCTCGATTTTGGTAATTTTCCCTAGTGGTACGTACCCCTAGGAAAATCCGTAAAAATTCGTCGGATTCCGGCGAAGCCAATTCTCGATGCGTTGTGACCGGCAAGCTTCCAGTAGCTATTCCAGTCGAGTTTTCCCGAATTATCGGACTCCGATCCAAAGTTTCACCACTTTTTACGATTTCTCGATTTTGGTAATTTTCCCTAGTGGTACGCCTAGGGAAATCCGTAAAAATTCGTCGGATTCCGGCGAAGCAAATTCTCGATGCGTTGTGACCGGCAAGCTTCCAGTAGCTATTCCAGTCGAGTTTTCCCGAATTATCGGACTCGGATCCAAAATTTCACCACTTTTTACGATTTCTCGATTTTGGTGATTTTCCCTAGTGGTACGTACCCCTAGGGAAATCCGTAAAAATTCGTCGGATTCCGGCGAAGCCAATTCTCGATGCGTTGTGATCGGCAAGCTTCCAGTAGCTATTCCAGTCGAGTTTTCCCGAATTATCGGACTCGGAACCAAAATTTCACCACTTTTTACGATTTCTCGATTTTTTTGATTTTCCCTAGTGGTACGTACCCCTAGGAAAATCCGTAAAAATTCGTCGGATTCCGGCGAAGCCAATTCTCGATGCGTTGTGACCGGCAAGCTTCCAGTAGCTATTCCAGTCGAGTTTTCCCGAATTATCGGACTCGGATCAAAAATTTCACCACTTTTTACGATTTCTCGATTTTGGTGATTTTCCCTAGTGGTACGTACCCCTAGGGAAATCCGTAAAAATTCGTCGGATTCCGGCGAAGCCAATTCTCGATGCGTTGTGACCGGCAAGCTTCCAGTAGCTATTCCAGTCGAGTTTTCTCGAATTATCGGGCTCGGATCCAAAATTTCACCACTTTTTACGATTTCTCGATTTTGGTGATTTTCCCTAGTGGTACGTACCCCTAGGGAAATCCGTAAAAATTCGTCGGATTCCGGCGAAGCCAATTCTCGATGCGTTGTGATCGGCAAGCTTCCAGTAGCTATTCCAGTCGAGTTTTCCCGAATTATCGGATTCGGAACAAAAATTTCTTCACTTTTTACGATTTCTCGATTTTTTTGATTTTTCCTAGTGGTACGTACCCCTAGGGAAATCCGTAAAAATTCGTCGGATTCCGGCGAAACCAATTCTCGATGCGTTGTGACCGGCAAGCTTCCAGTAGCTATTCCAGTCGAGTTTTCCCGAATTATCGGACTCGGATCCAAAATTTCACCACTTTTTACGATTTCTCGATTTTGGTGATTTTTCCGAGTGGTACGTACCCCTAGGGAAATCCGTAAAAATTCGTCGGATTCCGGCGAAGCCAATTCTCGATGCGTTGTGACCGGCAAGCTTCCAGTAGCTATTCCAGTCGAGTTTTCCCGAATTATCGGACTCGGATCCAAAATTTCACCGCTTTTTACGATTTTGGTGATTTTCCCTAGTGGTACGTACCCCTAGGGAAATCCGTAAAAATTCGTCGGATTCCGGCGAAGCCAATTCTCGATGCGTTGTGATCGGCAAGCTTCCAGTAGCTATTCCAGTCGAGTTTTCCCGAATTATCGGACTCGGAACCAAAATTTCACCACTTTTTACGATTTCTCAATTTTTTTGATTTTCCCTAGTGGTACGTACCCCTAGGGAAATCCGTAAAAATTCGTCGGATTCCGGCGAAGCCAATTCTCGATGCGTTGTGACCGGCAAGCTTCCAGTAGCTATTCTAGTCGAGTTTTCCCGAATTATCGGACTCGGATCCAAAATTTCACCACTTTTTACGATTTCTCGATTTTGGTGATTTTCCCTAGTGGTACGTACCCCTAGGGAAATCCGTAAAAATTCGTCAGATTCCGGCGAAGCCAATTCTCTATGCGTTGTGACCGGCAAGCTTCCAGTAGCTATTCCAGTCGAGTTTTCCCGAATTATCGGACTCGGATCCAAAATTTCACCACTTTTTACGATTTCTCGATTTTGGTGATTTTCCCTAGTGGTACCCCTAGGGAAATCCGTAAAAATTCGACGGATTCCGGCGAAGCAAATTCTCGATGCGTTGTGACCGGCAAGCTTCCAGTAGCTATTCCAGTCGAGTTTTCCCGAATTATCGGACTCGGATCCAAAATTTCACCACTTTTTACGATTTCTCAATTTTGGTAATTTTCCCGAGTGGTACGTACCCCTAGGGAAATCCGTAAAAATTCGTCGGATTCCGGCGAAGCCAATTCTCGATGCGTTGTGACCGGCAAGCTTCCAGTAGCTATTCCAGTCGAGTTTTCCCGAATTATCGGACTCGGATCCAAAATTTCACCACTTTTTACGATTTCTCGATTTTGGTAATTTTCCCTAGTGGTACGTACCCCTAGGGAAATCCGTAAAAATTCGTCGCATTCCGGCGAATCCAATTCTCGATGCGTTGTGACCGGCGAGCTTCCAGTAGCTATTCCAGTCGAGTTTTCCCGAATTATCGGACTCGGATCCAAAATTTCAACACTTTTTACAATTTCTCGATTTTGGGGATTTTTCCTAGTGGTACCCCTAGGGAAATCCGTAAAAATTCTTCGGATTCCGGCGAAGCCAATTCTCGATGCGTTGTGACCGGCAAGCTTCCAGTAGCTATTCCAGTCGAGTTTTTCCGAATTATCGGATTCGGAACCAAAATTTCTTCACTTTTTACGATTTCTCGTTTTTTTTTATTTTTCCTAGTGGTACGTACCCCTAGGGAAATCCGTAAAAATTTCTTCGGATTCCGGCGAAACCAATTCTCGATGCGTTGTGACCGGCAAGCTTCCAGTAGCTATTCCAGTCGAGTTTTCCCGAATTATCGGACTCGGATCCAAAATTTCACCACTTTTTACGATTTCTCGATTTTGGTGATTTTCCCTAGTGGTACCCCTAGGAAAATCCGTAAAAATTCGTCGGATTCCGGCGAAGCCAATTCTCGATGCGTTGTGACTTGCAAGCTTCCAGTAGCTATTCCAGTCGAGTTTTCCCGAATTATCGGATTCGGATCCAAAATTTCACCACTTTTTACGATTTCTCGATTTTGGTGATTTTCCCTAGTGGTAGGTACCCCTAGGAAAATCCGTAAAAATTCGTCGGATTTCGGCGAAGCCAATTCTCGATGCGTTGTGACCGGCAAGCTTCCAGTAGCTATTCCAGTCGAGTTTTCCCGAATTATCGGACTCGGATCCAAAATTTCACCACTTTTTACGATTTCTCGATTTTGGTGATTTTCCCTAGTGGTACGTACCCCTAGGGAAATCCGTAAAAATTCGTCGGATTCCGGCTAAGCCAATTCTCGATGCGTTGTGACCGGCAAGCTTCCAGTAGCTATTCCAGTCGAGTTTTCCCGAATTATCGGACTCGGATCCAAAATTTCACCACTTTTGACGATTTCTCGATTTTGGTGATTTTCCCTAGTGGTACCCCTTGGGAAATCCGTAAAAATTCGTCGGATTCCGGCGAAACCAATTCTCGATGCGTTGTGACCGGCAAGCTTCCAGTAGCTATTCTAGTCGAGTTTTCCCGAATTATCGGACTCGGATCCAAAATTTCACCACTTTTTACGATTTCTCGATTTTGGTGATTTTCCCTAGTGGTACCCCTAGGGAAATCTGTAAAAATTCGTCGGATTCCGGCGAAGCCAATTCTCGATGCGTTGTGACCGGTAAGCTTCCAGTAGCTATTCCAGTCGAGTTTTCCCGAATTATCGGACTCGGATCCAAAATTTCACCACTTTTTACGATTTCTCGATTTTGGTGATTTTCCCTAGTGGTACCCCTAGGGAAATTCGTAAAAATTCGTCGGATTCCGGCGAAGCCAATTCTCGATGCGTTGTGACCGGCAAGCTTCCAGTAGCTATTCCAGTCGAGTTTTCCCGAATTATCGGACTCGGATCCAAAATTTCGCCAATTTTTACGATTTCTCGATTTTGGTGATTTTCCCTAGTGGTACCCCTACGGAAATCCGTAAAAATTCGTCAGATTCAGGCGAAGCCAATTCTCGATGCGTTGTGACCGGCAAGCTTCCAGTTGCTATTCCAGTCGAGTTTTCCCGAATTATCGGACTCGGATCCAAAATTTTGCCACTTTTTACGATTTCTCGATTTTGGTGATTTTCCCTAGTGGTACGTACCCCTAGGGAAATCCGTAAAAATTCGTCGAATTCCGGCGAAGCCAATTCTCGATGCGTTGTGACCGGCAAGCTTCCAGTAGCTATTCCAGTCGAGTTTTCCCGAATTATCGGACTCGGATCCAAAATTTCACCACTTTTTACGATTTCTCGATTTTGGTGATTTTCCCTAGTGGTACGTACCCCTAGGAAAATCCGTAAAAATTCGTCGGATTCCGGCGAAGCCAATTCTCGATGCGTTGTGACCGGCAAGCTTCCAGTAGCTATTCCAGTCGAGTTTTCCCGAATTATCGGACTCGGATCCAAAATTTCACCACTTTTTACGATTTCTCGATTTTGGTGATTTTTCCTCGTGGTACGTACCCCTATGAAAATCCGTAAAAATTCGTCGGATTCCGGCGAAGCCAATTCTCGATGCGTTGTGACCGGCAAGCTTCCAGTAGCTATTCCAGTCGAGTTTTCCCGAATTATCGGACTCGGATCCAAAATTTCACCACTTTTTACGATTTCTCGATTTTGGTGATTTTCCCTAGTGGTACGTACCCCTAGGAAAATCCGTAAAAATTCGTCGGATTTCGGCGAAGCCAATTCTCGATGCGTTGTGACCGGCAAGCTTCCAGTAGCTATTCCAGTCGAGTTTTCCCGAATTATCGGACTCGGATCAAAATTTCACCACTTTTTACGATTTCTCGATTTTGGTGATTTTTCCTCGTGGTACGTACCCCTAGGAAAATCCGTAAAAATTCGTCGGATTCCGGCGAAGCCAATTCTCGATGCGTTGTGACCGGCAAGCTTCCAGTAGCTATTCCAGTCGAGTTTTCCCGAATTATCAGACTCGGATCCAAAATTTCACCACTTTTTACGATTTCTCGATTTTGGTAATTTTCCCTAGTGGTACGTACCCCTAGGAAAATCCGTAAAAATTCGTCGGATTCCGGCGAAGCCAATTCTCGATGCGTTGTGACCGGCAAGCTTCCAGTAGCTATTCCAGTCGAGTTTTCCCGAATTATCGGACTCCGATCCAAAGTTTCACCACTTTTTACGATTTCTCGATTTTGGTAATTTTCCCTAGTGGTACGCCTAGGGAAATCCGTAAAAATTCGTCGGATTCCGGCGAAGCAAATTCTCGATGCGTTGTGACCGGCAAGCTTCCAGTAGCTATTCCAGTCGAGTTTTCCCGAATTATCGGACTCGAATCCAAAATTTCACCATTTTTTACGATTTCTCGATTTTGGTGATTTTCCCTAGTGGTACGTACCCCTAGGGAAATCCGTAAAAATTCGTCGGATTCCGGCGAAGCCAATTCTCGATGCGTTGTGATCGGCAAGCTTCCAGTAGCTATTCCAGTCGACTTTTCCCGAATTATCGGACTCGGAACCAAAATTTCACCACTTTTTACGATTTCTCGATTTTTTTGATTTTCCCTAGTGGTACGTACCCCTAGGAAAATCCGTAAAAATTCGTCGGATTCCGGCGAAGCCAATTCTCGATGCGTTGTGACCGGCAAGCTTCCAGTAGCTATTCCAGTCGAGTTTTCCCGAATTATCGGACTCGGATCAAAAATTTCACCACTTTTTACGATTTCTCGATTTTGGTGATTTTCCCTAGTGGTACGTACCCCTAGGGAAATCCGTAAAAATTCGTCGGATTCCGGCGAAGCCAATTCTCGATGCGTTGTGACCGGCAAGCTTCCAGTAGCTATTCCAGTCGAGTTTTCTCGAATTATCGGGCTCGGATCCAAAATTTCACCACTTTTTACGATTTCTCGATTTTGGTGATTTTCCCTAGTGGTACGTACCCCTAGGGAAATCCGTAAAAATTCGTCGGATTCCGGCGAAGCCAATTCTCGATGCGTTGTGATCGGCAAGCTTCCAGTAGCTATTCCAGTCGAGTTTTCCCGAATTATCGGATTCGGAACAAAAATTTCTTCACTTTTTACGATTTCTCGATTTTTTTGATTTTTCCTAGTGGTACGTACCCCTAGGGAAATCCGTAAAAATTCGTCGGATTCCGGCGAAACCAATTCTCGATGCGTTGTGACCGGCAAGCTTCCAGTAGCTATTCCAGTCGAGTTTTCCCGAATTATCGGACTCGGATCCAAAATTTCACCACTTTTTACGATTTCTCGATTTTGGTGATTTTCCCGAGTGGTACGTACCCCTAGGGAAATCCGTAAAAATTCGTCGGATTCCGGCGAAGCCAATTCTCGATGCGTTGTGACCGGCAAGCTTCCAGTAGCTATTCCAGTCGAGTTTTCCCGAATTATCGGACTCGGATCCAAAATTTCACCGCTTTTTACGATTTTGGTGATTTTCCCTAGTGGTACGTACCCCTAGGGAAATCCGTAAAAATTCGTCGGATTCCGGCGAAGCCAATTCTCGATGCGTTGTGATCGGCAAACTTCCAGTAGCTATTCCAGTCGAGTTTTCCCGAATTATCGGACTCGGAACCAAAATTTCACCACTTTTTACGATTTCTCGATTTTTTTGATTTTCCCTAGTGGTACGTACCCCTAGGGAAATCCGTAAAAATTCGTCGGATTCCGGCGAAGCCAATTCTTGATGCGTTGTGACCGGCAAGCTTCCAGTAGCTATTCCAGTCGAGTTTTCCCGAATTATCGGACTCGGATCAAAAATTTCACCACTTTTTACGATTTCTCGATTTTGGTGATTTTCCCTAGTGGTACGTACCCCTAGGGAAATCCGTAAAAATTCGTCGGATTCCGGCGAAGCCAATTCTCGATGCGTTGTGACCGGCAAGCTTCCAGTAGCTATTCCAGTCGAGTTTTCTCGAATTATCGGGCTCGGATCCAAAATTTCACCACTTTTTACGATTTCTCGATTTTGGTGATTTTCCCTAGTGGTACGTACCCCTAGGGAAATCCGTAAAAATTCGTCGGATTCCGGCGAAGCCAATTCTCGATGCGTTGTGATCGGCAAGCTTCCAGTAGCTATTCCAGTCGAGTTTTCCCGAATTATCGGATTCGGAACAAAAATTTCTTCACTTTTTACGATTTCTCGATTTTTTTGATTTTTCCTAGTGGTACGTACCCCTAGGGAAATCCGTAAAAATTCGTCGGATTCCGGCGAAACCAATTCTCGATGCGTTGTGACCGGCAAGCTTCCAGTAGCTATTCCAGTCGAGTTTTCCCGAATTATCGGACTCGGATCCAAAATTTCACCACTTTTTACGATTTCTCGATTTTGGTGATTTTCCCGAGTGGTACGTACCCCTAGGGAAATCCGTAAAAATTCGTCGGATTCCGGCGAAGCCAATTCTCGATGCGTTGTGACCGGCAAGCTTCCAGTAGCTATTCCAGTCGAGTTTTCCCGAATTATCGGACTCGGATCCAAAATTTCACCGCTTTTTACGATTTTGGTGATTTTCCCTAGTGGTACGTACCCCTAGGGAAATCCGTAAAAATTCGTCGGATTCCGGCGAAGCCAATTCTCGATGCGTTGTGATCGGCAAACTTCCAGTAGCTATTCCAGTCGAGTTTTCCCGAATTATCGGACTCGGAACCAAAATTTCACCACTTTTTACGATTTCTCGATTTTTTTGATTTTCCCTAGTGGTACGTACCCCTAGGGAAATCCGTAAAAATTCGTCGGATTCCGGCGAAGCCAATTCTTGATGCGTTGTGACCGGCAAGCTTCCAGTAGCTATTCCAGTCGAGTTTTCCCGAATTATCGGACTCGGATCCAAAATTTCACCACTTTTTACGATTTCTCGATTTTGGTGATTTTCCCTAGTGGTACGTACCCCTAGGGAAATCCGTAAAAATTCGTCAGATTCCGGCGAAGCCAATTCTCTATGCGTTGTGACCGGCAAGCTTCCAGTAGCTATTCCAGTCGAGTTTTCCCGAATTATCGGACTCGGATCCAAAATTTCACCACTTTTTACGATTTCTCGATTTTGGTGATTTTCCCTAGTGGTACCCCTAGGGAAATCCGTAAAAATTCGATGGATTCCGGCGAAGCCAATTCTCGATGCGTTGTGACCGGCAAGCTTCCAGTAGCTATTCCAGTCGAGTTTTCCCGAATTATCGGACTCGGATCCAAAATTTCACCACTTTTTACGATTTCTCGATTTTGGTAATTTTCCCGAGTGGTACGTACCCCTAGGGAAATCCGTAAAAATTCGTCGGATTCCGGCGAAGCCAATTCTCGATGCGTTGTGACCGGCAAGCTTCCAGTAGCTATTCCAGTCGAGTTTTCCCGAATTATCGGACTCGGATCCAAAATTTCACCACTTTTTACGATTTCTCGATTTTGGTAATTTTCCCTAGTGGTACGTACCCCTAGGGAAATCCGTAAAAATTCGTCGCATTCCGGCGAATCCAATTCTCGATGCGTTGTGACCGGCGAGCTTCCAGTAGCTATTCCAGTCGAGTTTTCCCGAATTATCGGACTCGGATCCAAAATTTCACCACGTTTTACAATTTCTCGATTTTGGGGATTTTCCCTAGTGGTACCCCTAGGGAAATCCGTAAAAATTCGTCGGATTCCGGCGAAGCCAATTCTCGATGCGTTGTGACCGGCAAGCTTCCAGTAGCTATTCCAGTCGAGTTTTCCCGAATTATCGGACTCGGATCCAAAATTTCACCACTTTTTATGATTTCTCGATTTTTGTGATTTTTCCTAGTGGTACCCCTAGGGAAATCCGTAAAAATTCGTCGGATTCCGGCGAAGCCAATTCTCGATGCGTTGTGACCGGCAAGCTTCCAGTAGCTATTCCAGTCGAGTTTTCCCAAATTATCGGACTCGGATCCAAAATTTCACCACTTTTTACGATTTCTCGATTTTGGTGATTTTTCCTAGTGGTACGTACCCCTAGGGAAATCCGTAAAAATTCGTCGGATTCCGGCGAAGCTAATTCTCGATGCGCTGTGACCGGCAAACTTCCAGTAGCTATTCCAGTCGAGTTTTCCCGAATTATCGGACTCGGATCCAAAATTTCACCACTTTTTACGATTTCTCGATTTTGGTGATTTTCCCTAGTGGTACGTACCCCTAGGGAAATCCGTAAAAATTCGTCGGATTCCTGCGAAGCCAATTCTCGATGCGTTGTGATCGGCAAGCTTCCAGTAGCTATTCCAGTCGAGTTTTCCCGAATTATCGGATTCGGAACCAAAATTTCTTCACTTTTTATGATTTCTCGATTTTTTTGATTTTCCCTAGTGGTACGTACCCCTAGGGAAATCCGTAAAAATTCGTCGGATTCCGGCGAAACCAATTCTCGATGCGTTGTGACCGGCAAGCTTCCAGTAGCTATTCCAGTCGAGTTTTCCCGAATTATCGGACTCGGATCCAAAATTTCACCACTTTTTACGATTTCTCGATTTTGGTGATTTTCCCTAGTGGTACCCCTAGGGAAATCTGTAAAAATTCGTCGGATTCCGGCGAAGCCAATTCTCGATGCGTTGTGACCGGCAAGCTTCCAGTAGCTATTCCAGTCGAGTTTTCCCGAATTATCGGATTCGGAACCAAAATTTCTTCACTTTTTACGATTTCTCGTTTTTTTTTATTTTTCCTAGTGGTACGTACCCCTAGGGAAATCCGTAAAAATTTCTTCGGATTCCGGCGAAACCAATTCTCGATGCGTTGTGACCGGCAAGCTTCCAGTAGCTATTCCAGTCGAGTTTTCCCGAATTATCGGACTCGGATCCAAAATTTCACCACTTTTTACGATTTCTCGATTTTGGTGATTTTCCCTAGTGGTACCCCTAGGAAAATCCGTAAAAATTCGTCGGATTCCGGCGAAGCCAATTCTCGATGCGTTGTGACTTGCAAGCTTCCAGTAGCTATTCCAGTCGAGTTTTCCCGAATTATCGGACTCGGATCCAAAATTTCACCACTTTTTACGATTTCTCGATTTTGGTGATTTTCCCTAGTGGTAGGTACCCCTAGGAAAATCCGTAAAAATTCGTCGGATTTCGGCGAAGCCAATTCTCGATGCGTTGTGACCGGCAAGCTTCCAGTAGCTATTCCAGTCGAGTTTTCCCGAATTATCGGACTCGGATCCAAAATTTCACCACTTTTTACGATTTCTCGATTTTGGTGATTTTCCCTAGTGGTACGTACCCCTAGGGAAATCCGTAAAAATTCGTCGGATTCCGGCTAAGCCAATTCTCGATGCGTTGTGACCGGCAAGCTTCCAGTAGCTATTCCAGTCGAGTTTTCCCGAATTATCGGACTCGGATCCAAAATTTCACCACTTTTTACGATTTCTCGATTTTGGTGATTTTCCCTAGTGGTACCCCTTGGGAAATCCGTAAAAATTCGTCGGATTCCGGCGAAGCCAATTCTCGATGCGTTGTGACCGGCAAGCTTCCAGTAGCTATTCTAGTCGAGTTTTCTCGAATTATCGGACTCGGATCCAAAATTTCACCACTTTTTACGATTTCTCGATTTTGGTGATTTTCCCTAGTGGTACCCCTAGGGAAATCTGTAAAAATTCGTCGGATTCCGGCGAAGGCAATTCTCGATGCGTTGTGACCGGTAAGCTTCCAGTAGCTATTCCAGTCGAGTTTTCCCGAATTATCGGACTCGGATCCAAAATTTCACCACTTTTTACGATTTCTCGATTTTGGTGATTTTCCCTAGTGCTACCCCTAGGGAAATTCGTAAAAATTCGTCGGATTCCGGCGAAGTCAATTCTCGATGCGTTGTGACCAGCAAGCTTCCAGTAGCTATTCCAGTCGAGTTTTCCCGAATTATCGGACTCGGATCCAAAATTTCACCACTTTTTACGATTTCTCGATTTTGGTGATTTTCCCTAGTGGTACGTACCCCTAGGGAAATCCGTAAAAATTCGTCGGATTCCGGCGAAGCCAATTCTCGATGCGTTGTGACCGGCAAGCTTCCAGTAGCTATTCCAGTCGAGTTTTCCCGAATTATCGGACTCGGATCCAAAATTTCACCACTTTTTACGATTTCTCGATTTTGGTGATTTTCCCTAGTGGTACGTACCCCTAGGGAAATCCGTAAAAATTCGTCGGGTTCCGGCGAAGCCAATTCTCGATGCGTTGTGACCGGCAAGCTTCCAGTAGCTATTCCAGTCGAGTTTTCCCGAATTATCGGACTCGGATCCAAAATTTCACCACTTTTTACGATTTCTCGATTTTGGTGATTTTCCCTAGTGGTACGTACCCCTAGGAAAATCCGTAAAAATTCGTCGGATTCCGGCGAAGCCAATTCTCGATGCGTTGTGACCGGCAAGCTTTCAGTAGCTATTCCATTCGAGTTTTCCCGAATTATCGTACTCGGATCCAAAGTTTCACCACTTTTTACGATTTCTCGATTTTGGTGATTTTTCATAGTGGTACCCCTAGGGAAATCCGTAAAAATTCGTCGAATTCCGGCGAAACCAATTCTCGATGCGTTGTGACCGGCAAGCTTCCAGTAGCTATTCCAGTCGAGTTTTCCCGAATTATCGGACTCGGATCCAAAGTTTCACCACTTTTTACGATTTCTCGATTTTGGTGATTTTTCCTAGTGGTACCCCTAGGGAAATCCGTAAAAATTCGTCGGATTCCGGTGAAACCAATTCTCGATGCGTGTTGACCGGCAAGCTTCCAGTAGCTATTCCAGTCGATTTTTCCCGAATTATCGGACTAGGATCCAAAGTTTCACCACTTTTTATGATTTCTCGATTTTGGTGATTTTCCCTAGTGGTACCCCTAGGGAAATCCGTAAAAATTCGTCGGATTCCGGCGAAGCCAATTCTCGATGCGTTGTGACCGACAAGCTTCCAGTAGCTATTCCAGTCCAGTTTTCCCGAATTATCGGACTCGGATCCAAAGTTTCACCAGTTTTTACGATTTCTCGATTTTGGTGATTTTCCCTAGTGGTACACCCCTAGGGAAATTCGTAAAAATTCGTCGGATTCCGGCGAAGCCAATTCTCGATGCGTTGTGACCGGCAAGCTTCCAGTAGCTATTCCAGTCGAGTTTTCCCGAATAATCGGATTCGGATTCAAAGTTTCACCACTTTTTACGATTTCTCGATTTTGGTGATTTTCCCTAGTGGTACACCCCTAGGGAAATCCGTAAAAATTCGTCGGATTCCGGCGAAGCCAATTCTCAATGCGTTGTGACCGGCAAGGTTCCAGTAGCTATTCCAGTCGAGTTTCCCCAAATTATCGGACTCGGATCCAAAGTTTCACCACTTTTTACGATTTCTCGATTTTGGTGATTTTCCCTAGTGGTACCCCTAGGGAAATCCGTAAAAATTCGTCGGATTCCGGCGAAGCCAATTCTCGATGCGTTGTGACCGGCAAGCTTCCAGTAGCTATTCCAGTCGAGTTTTCCCGAATTATCGGACTCGGATCCAAAGTTTCACCACTTTTTACGATTTCTCGATTTTGGTGATTTTCCCTAGTGGTACCCCTTGGGAAATCCGTAAAAATTCGTCGGATTCCGGCGAAGCCAATTCTCGATGCGTTGTGACCGGCAAGCTTCCAGTAGCTATTCCAGTCGAGTTTTCCCGAATTATCGGACATGGATCCAAAGTTTCACCACTTTTTACGATTTCTCGATTTTGGTGATTTTCCCTAGTGGTACCCCTAGGGAAATCCGTAAAAATTCGTCGGATTCCGGCGAAGCGAATTCTCGATGCGTTGTGACCGGCAAGCTTCCAGTAGCTATTCCAGTCGAGTTTTCCCGAGTTATCGGACTCGGATCCAAAGTTTCACCACTTTTTAGGATTTCTCGAATTTTGTGATTTTCCCTAGTGGTACACCCCTAGGGAAATCCGTAAAAATTCGTCGGATTCCGGCGAAGCCAATTCTCGATGCGTTGTGATCGGCAAGCTTCCAGTAGCTATTCCAGTCGAGTTTTCCCGAATTATCGGACTCGGATCCAAAATTTCACCACTTTTTACGATTTCTCGATTTTGGTGATTTTCCCTAGTGGTACCCCTAGGGAAATCCGTAAAAATTCGTCGGATTTCGGCGAAGCCAATTCTCGATGCGTTGTGACCGGCAAGCTTCCAGTAGCTATTCCAGTCGAGTTTTCCCGAATTATCGGACATGGATCAAAAGTTTCACCACTTTTTACGATTTCTCGATTTTGGTGATTTTCCCTAGTGGTACACCCCTAGGGAAATCCGTAAAAATTCGTCGGATTCCGGCGAAGCCAATTCTCGATGCGTTGTGACCGGCAAGCTTCCAGTAGCTATTCCAGTCGAGTTTTCCCGAATTATCGGACTTGGATCCAAAGTTTCACCACTTTTTATGATTTCTCGATTTTGGTGATTTTCCCTAGTGGTACCCCTGGGAAAATCCGTAAAAATTCGTCGGATTCCGGCGAAACCAATTCTCGATGCGTTGTGACCGGCAAGCTTCCAGTAGCTATTCCAGTCGAGTTTTCCCGAATTATCGAACTCGGATTCAAAGTTTCACCACTTTTTACGATTTCTCGATTTTGGTGATTTTCCCTAGTGGTACCCCTAGGGAAATCCGTAAAAATTCGTCGGATTCCGGCGAAACCAATTCTCGATGCGTTGTGACCGGCAATGTTCCAGTAGCTATTCCAGTCGAGATTTCCCGAATTATCGGACTCGGATCCAAAGTTTCACCACTTTTTACGATTTCTCGATTTTGGTGATTTTCCCTAGTGGTACCCCTAGGGAAATCCGTAAAAATTCGTCGGATTCCGGCGAAGCCAATTTTCGATGCGTTGTGACCGGCAAGCTTCCAGTAGCTATTCCAGTCGAGTTTTCCCGAATTATCGGACTCGGATCCAAAGTTTCACCAATTTTTACGATTTCTCGATTTTGGTGATTTTTCCTAGTGGTACACCCCTAGGGAAATCCGTAAAAATTCGTCGGATTCCGGCGAAGCCAATTCTCGATGCGTTGTGACCGGCAAGCTTCCAGTAGCTATTCCAGTCGAGTTTTCCCGAATTATCGGACTCCGATCCAAAGTTTCACCACTTTTTACGATTTCTCGATTTTGGTGATTTTCCCTAGTGGTACACCCCTAGGGAAATCAGTAAAAATTCGTCGGATTCCGGCGAAGTCAATTCTCGATGCGTTATGACCGGCAAGCTTCCAGTAGCTATTCCAGTCGAGTTTTCTCGAATTATCGGACTCGGATCCAAAGTTTCACAACTTTTAACGATTTCTCGATTTTGGTGATTTTCCCTAGTGGTACCCCTAGGAAAATCCGTAAAAATTCGTCGGATTCCGGCGAAGCCAATTCTCGATGCGTTGTGACCGGCAAGGTTCCAGTAGCTATTCCAGTCGAGTTTTCCCGAAATATCGGACTCGGATCCAAAGTTTCACCACTTTTTACGATTTCTCGATTTTTGGTGATTTTCCCTAGTGGTACCCCTAGGAAAATCCGTAAAAATTCGTCGGATTCCGGCGAAGCCAATTCTCGATGCGTTGTGACCGGCAAGCTTCCAGTAGCTATTCCAGTCGAGTTTTCCCGAATTATTGGACTCGGATCCAAAATTTCACCACTTTTTACGATTTCTTGATTTTGGTGATTTTCCCTAGTGGTACCCCTAGGGAAATCCGTAAAAATTCGTCGGATTCCGGCGAAGCCAATTCTCGATGCGTTGTGACCGGCAAGCTTCCAGTAGCTATTCCAGTCGAGTTTTCCCGAATTATCGGACTTGGATCGGAAATTTCATCACTTTTTACGATTTCTCGATTTTGGTGATTTTCCCTAGTGGTACCCCTAGGGAAATCTGTAAAAATCCATCGGATTCCGGCGAAGCCAATTCTCGATGCGTTGTGACCGGCAAGCTTCCAGTAGCTATCGGCGAAGCCAATTCTCGATGCGTTGTGACCGGCAAGCTTCCAGTAACTATTCCAGTCGAGTTTTCCCGAATTATCAGACTCGGATCCAAAGTTTCACCACTTTTTACGATTTCTCGATTTTTGTTATTTTCCCTAGTGGTACCCCTTGGGAAATCCGTAAAAATTCGTCGGATTCCGGCGAAGCCAATTCTCGATGCGTTGTGACCGGCAAGCTTCCAGTAGCTATTCCATTCGAGTTTTCCCGAATTATCGGACTCGGATCCAAAGTTTCACCACTTTTTACGATTTCTCGATTTTGGTGATTTTCCCTAGTGGTACCCCTAGGAAAATCCGTAAAAATTCGTCGGATTCCGGCGAAGCAATTTCTCGATGCGTTGTGACCGGCAAGCTTCCAGGAGCTATTCCAGTCGAGTTTTCCCGAATTATCGGACTCGGATCTAAAATTTCACCACTTTTTACGATTTCTCGATTTTGGTGATTTTCCCTAGTGGTACCCCTAGGAAAATTCGTAAAAATTCGTCGGATTCCGGCGAAGCCAATTCTCGATGAGTTGTGATCGGCAAGCTTCCAGTAGCTATTCCAGTCGAGTTTTCCCGAATTATCGGACTCGGATCCAAAGTTTCACCACTTTTTACGATTTCTCGATTTTGGTGATTTTCCCTAGTGGTACCCCTAGGGAAATCCGTAAAAATTCATCGGATTCCGGCGAAGCCATTACTCGATGCGTTGTGACCGGCAAGCTTCCAGTATCTATTCCAGTCGAGTTTTCCCGAATTATCGGACTCGGATCCAAAGTTTCACCACTTTTTACGATTTCTCGATTTTGGTGATTTTTCCTAGTGGTACACCTAGGGAAATCCGTAAAAATTCGTCGTATTCCGGCGAAGCCAATTCTCGATGTTTTGTGACCGGCAAGCTTCCAGTAGCTATTCCAGTCGAGTTTTCCCGAATTATCGGACTCGGATCCAAAGTTTTACCACTTTTTACGATTTCTCGATTTTGGTGATTTTCCCTAGTGGTACCCCTAGGGAAATCCGTAAAAATTCGTCGGATTCCGGCGAAGCCAATTCTTGATGCGTTGTGACCGGCAAGCTTCCAGTAGCTATTCCAGTCGAGTTTTCCCGAATTATCGCACTCGGATCCAAAGTTTCACCACTTTTTACGATTTCTCGATTTTGGTGATTTTCCCTAGTTGTACCCATAGGGAAATCCATAAAAATTCGTCGGATTATGGCGAAGCCAATTCTCGATGCGTTGTGACCGGCAAGCTTCCAGTAGCTATTCCAGTGGAGTTTTCCCGAATTATCGGACTCGGATCCAAAGTTTCACCACTTTTTACGATTTCTCGATTTTGGTGATTTTTCCTAGTGGTACCCCTAGGGAAATCCGTAAAAATTCGTCGGATTCCGGCGAAGCCAATTCTCGATGCGTTGTGACCGGCAAGCTTCAGTAGCTATTCCAGTCGAGTTTTCCCGAATTATCGGACTCGGATCAAAAGTTTCACCACTTTTTAGGATTTCTCGATTTTGGTGATTTTCCCTAGTGGTACACCCCTAGGGAAATCAGTAAAAATTCGTCGGATTCCGGCGAAGTCAATTCTCGATGCGTTATGACCGGCAAGCTTCCAGTAGCTATTCCAGTCGAGTTTTCTCGAATTATCGGACTCGGATCCAAAGTTTCACAACTTTTAACGATTTCTCGATTTTGGTGATTTTCCCTAGTGGTACCCCTAGGAAAATCCGTAAAAATTCGTCGGATTCCGGCGAAGCCAATTCTCGATGCGTTGTGACCGGCAAGGTTCCAGTAGCTATTCCAGTCGAGTTTTCCCGAAATATCGGACTCGGATCCAAAGTTTCACCACTTTTTACGATTTCTCGATTTTGGCGATTTTCCCTAGTGGTACCCCTAGGGAAATCTGTAAAAATTCATCGGATTTCGGCGAAGCCAATTCTCGATGCGTTGTGACCGGCAAGCTTCCAGTAGCTATTCCAGTTGAGTTTTCCCGAATTATTGGACTCGGATCCAAAATTTCACCACTTTTTACGATTTCTCGATTTTGGTGATTTTCCCTAGTGGTACCCCTAGGGAAATCCGTAAAAATTCGTCGGATTCTGGCGAAGCCAATTCTCGGTGCGTTGTGACCGGCAAGCTTCCAGTAGCTATTCCAGTCGAGTTTTCCCGAATTATCGCACTCGGATCCTAAGTTTCACCACTTTTTACGATTTCTCGATTTTGATGATTTTCCCTAGTGGTACATAGGAAAATCCGTAAAAATTCGTCGGATTACGGCGAAGCCAATTCTCGATGCGTTGTGACCGGCAAGCTTCCAGTAGCTATTCCAGTCGAGTTTTCCCGAATTATCGGACTCGGATCCAAAGTTTCACCACTTTTTACGATTTCTCGATTTTGGTGATTTTTCCTAGTGGTACCCCTAGGAAAATCCGTAAAAATTCGTCGGATTCCGGCGAAGCCAATTCTCGATGCGTTGTGACCGGCAAGCTTCCAGTAGCTATTCCAGTCGAGTTTTCCCGAATTATCGGACTTGGATCAGAAATTTCACCACTTTTTACGATTTCTCGATTTTGGTGATTTTCCCTAGTGGTACCCCTTGGGAAATCTGTAAAAATCCGTCGGATTCCGGCGAAGCCAATTCTCGATGCGTTGTGACCGGCAAGCTTCCAGTAGCTATCGGCGAAGCCAATTCTCGATGCGTTGTGATAGGCAAGCTTCCAGTAGCTATTCCAGTCGAGTTTTCCCGAATTATCAGACTCGGATCCAAAGTTTCACCACTTTTTACGATTTCTCGATTTTTGTTATTTTCCCTAGTGGTACCCCTTGGGAAATCCGTAAAAATTCGTCGGATTCCGGCGAAGCCAATCCTCGATGCGTTGTGACCGGCAAGCTTCCAGTAGCTATTCCATTCGAGTTTTCCCGAATTATCGGACTCGGATCCAAAGTTTCACCACTTTTTACGATTTCTCGATTTTGGTGATTTTCCCTAGTGGTACCCCTAGGGAAATCCGTAAAAATTCGTCGGATACTGGCGAAGCCAATTCTCGATGCGTTGTGACCGGCAAGCTTCCAGTAGCTATTCCAGTCGAGTTTTCCCGAATTATCGCACTCGGATCCTAAGTTTCACCACTTTTTACGATTTCTCGATTTTGGTGATTTTTCCTAGTGGTACCCCTAGGAAAATCCGTAAAAATTCGTCGGATTCCGGCGAAGCCAATTCTCGATGCGTTGTGACCGGCAAGCTTCCAGTAGCTATTCCAGTCGAGTTTTCCCGAATTATCGGACTTGGATCAGAAATTTCACCACTTTTTACGATTTCTCGATTTTGGTGATTTTCCCTAGTGGTACCCCTTGGGAAATCTGTAAAAATCCGTCGGATTCCGGCGAAGCCAATTCTCGATGCGTTGTGACCGGCAAGCTTCCAGTAGCTATCGGCGAAGCCAATTCTCGATGCGTTGTGACAGGCAAGCTTCCAGTAGCTATTCCAGTCGAGTTTTCCCGAATTATCAGACTCGGATCCAAAGTTTCACCACTTTTTACGATTTCTCGATTTTTGTTATTTTCCCTAGTGGTACCCCTTGGGAAATCCGTAAAAATTCGTCGGATTCCGGCGAAGCCAATCCTCGATGCGTTGTGACCGGCAAGCTTCCAGTAGCTATTCCATTCGATTTTTCCCGAATTATCGGACTCGGATCCAAAGTTTCACCACTTTTTACGATTTCTCGATTTTGGTGATTTTCCCTAGTGGTACCCCTAGGGAAATCCGTAAAAATTCGTCGGATTCTGGCGAAGCCAATTCTCGATGCGTTGTGACCGGCAAGCTTCAAGTAGCTATTCCAGTCGAGTTTTCCCGAATTATCGGACTTGGATCAGAAATTTCACCACTTTTTACGATTTCTCGATTTTGGTGATTTTCCCTAGTGGTATCCCTTGGGAAATCTGTAAAAATCCGTCGGATTCCGGCGAAGCCAATTCTCGATGCGTTGTGACCGGCAAGCTTCCAGTAGCTATCGGCGAAGCCAATTCTCGATGCGTTGTGACAGGTAAGCTTCCAGTAGCTATTCCAGTCGAGTTTTCCCGAATTATCAGACTCGGATCCAAAGTTTCACCACTTTTTACGATTTCTCGATTTTTGTTATTTTCCCTAATGGTACCCCTTGGTAAATCCGTAAAAATTCGTCGGATTCGGCGAAGCCAATCCTCGATGCGTTGTGACCGGCAAGCTTCCAGTAGCTATTCCATTCGAGTTTTCCCGAATTATCGGACTCGGATCCAAAGTTTCACCACTTTTTACGATTTCTCGATTTTGGTGATTTTCCCTAGTGGTACCCCTAGGGAAATCCGTAAAAATTCGTCGGATTCCGGCGAAGCAAATTCTCGATGCGTTGTGACCGGCAAGCTTCCAGGAGCTATTCCAGTCGAGTTTTACCGAATTATCGGACTCGGATCCAAAATTTCACCACTTTTTACGATTTCTCGATTTTGGTGATTTTCCCTAGTGGTACCCCTAGGAAAATCCGTAAAAATTCGTCGGATTCCGGCGAAGCCAATTCTCGATTCGTTGTGATCGGCAAGCTTCCAGTAGCTATTCCAGTCGAGTTTTCCCGAATTATCGGACTCGGATCCAAAGTTTCACCACTTTTTACGATTTCTCGATTTTGGTGATTTTCCCTAGTGGTACCCCTAGGGAAATCCGTAAAAATTCGTCGGATTCTGGCGAAGCCAATTCTCGATGCGTTGTGACCGGCAAGCTTCAAGTAGCTATTCCAGTCGAGTTTTCCCGAATTATCGGACTTGGATCAGAAATTTCACCACTTTTTACGATTTCTCGATTTTGGTGATTTTCCCTAGTGGTATCCCTTGGGAAATCTGTAAAAATCCGTCGGATTCCGGCGAAGCCAATTCTCGATGCGTTGTGACCGGCAAGCTTCCAGTAGCTATCGGCGAAGCCAATTCTCGATGCGTTGTGACAGGCAAGCTTCCAGTAGCTATTCCAGTCGAGTTTTCCCGAATTATCAGACTCGGATCCAAAGTTTCACCACTTTTTACGACTTCTCGATTTTTGTTATTTTCCCTAGTGGTACCCCTTGGGAAATCCGTAAAAATTCGTCGGATTCCGGCGAAGCCAATCCTCGATGCGTTGTGACCGGCAAGCTTCCAGTAGCTATTCCATTCGAGTTTTCCCGAATTATCGGACTCGGATCCAAAGTTTCACCACTTTTTACGATTTCTCGATTTTGGTGATTTTCCCTAGTGTTACCCCTAGGGAAATCCGTAAAAATTCGTCGGATTCCGGCGAAGCCCTTTCTCGATGCGTTGTGACCGGCAAGCTTCCAGTATCTATTCCAGTTGAGTTTTCCCGAATTATCGGACTCGGATCCAAAGTTTCACCACTTTTTACGATTTCTCGATTTTGGTGATTTTTCCTAGTGGTACACCTAGGGAAATCCGTAAAAATTCGTCGTATTCCGGCGAAGCCATTTCTCGATATTTTGTGACCAGCAAGCTTCCAGTAGCTATTCCAGTCGAGTTTTCCCGAATTATCGGACTCGGATGCAAAGTTTCACCACTTTTTACGATTTCTCGATTTTGGTGATTTTTCCTAGTGGTACCCCTAGGGAAATCCGTAAAAATTCGCCGGATTCCGGCGAAGCCAATTCTCGATGCGTTGTGACCGGCAAGCTTCCAGTAGCTATTCCAGTCGAGTTTTCCCGAATTATAGCACTCGGATCCAAAGTTTCACCACTTTTTACGATTTCTCGATTTTGGTGATTTTCCCTAGTAGTACCCATAGGGAAATCCGTAAAAATTCGTCGGATTATGGCGAAGCCAATTCTCGATGCGTTGTGACCGGCAAGCTTCCAGTAGCTATTCAAGTGGAGTTTTCCCGAATTATCGGACTCGGATCCAAAGTTTCACCACTTTTTACGATTTCTCGATTTTGGTGATTTTCCCTAGTGGTACACCTAGTGAAATCCGTAAAAATTCGTCGGATTCCGGCGAAGCCAATTCTCGATGCGTTGTGACCGGCAAGCTTCCAGTAGCTATTCCAGTGGAGTTTTCCCGAATTATCGGACTCGGATCCAAAGTTTCACCACTTTTTACGATTTCTCGATTTTGGTGATTTTCCCTAGTGGTACCCCTAGGAAAATCCGTAAAAATTCGTCGGATTCCGGCGAAGCCAATTCTCGATGCGTTGTGACCGGCAAGCTTCAGTAGCTATTCCAGTCGAGTTTTCCCGAATAATCGGACTCGGATCAAAAGTTTCACCACTTTTTACGATTTCTCGATTTTGGTGATTTTCCCTAGTGGTACCCCTAGGGAAATCCGTAAAAATTCGTCGGATTCCGGCGAAGCCAATTCTCGATGCGCTATGACCGGCAAGCTTCCAGTAGCTATTCCAGTCGAGTTTTCCCGAATTATCGGACTCGGATCCAAAATTTCACCACTTTTTACGATTTCTCGATTTTGGTGATTTTCCCTAGTGGTACCCCTAGGGAAATCCGTAAAAATTCGTCGGATTATGGCGAAGCCAATTCTCGATGCGTTGTGACCGGCAAGCTTCCAGTAGCTATTCCAGTGGAGTTTTCCCGAATTATCGGACTCGGATCCAAAGTTTCACCACTTTTTACGATTTCTCGATTTTGGTGATTTTCCCTAGTGGTACCCCTAGGGAAATCCGTAAAAATTCGTCGGATTCCGGCGAAGCCAATTCTCGATGCGTTGTGACCGGCAAGCTTCCAGTAGCTATTCCAATCGACTTTTCCCGAATTATCGGACTCGGATCCAAAGTTTCACCACTTTTTACGATTTCTCGATTTTGGCGATTTTCCCTAGTGGTACCCCTAGGGAAATCCGTAAAAATTCGTCGGATTCCGGCGAAGCCAATTCTCGATGCGTTGTGACCGGCAAGCTTCCAGTAGCTATTCCAGTCGAGTTTTCCCAAATTATCGGACTAGGATCCAAAATTTCACCACTTTTTACGATTCCTCGATTTTGGTGATTTTCCCTAGTGGTACCCCTAGGGAAATCTGTAAAAATTCATCGGATTTCGGCGAAGCCAATTCTCGATGCGTTGTGACCGGCAAGCTTCCAGTAGCTATTCCAGTTGAGTTTTCCCGAATTATTGGACTCGGATCCAAAATTTCACCACTTTTTACGATTTCTCGATTTTGGTGATTTTCCCTAGTGGTACCCCTAGGGAAATACGTAAAAATTCGTCGGATTCTGGCGAAGCCAATTCTCGATGCGTTGTGACCGGCAAGCTTCCAGTAGCTATTCCAGTCGAGTTTTCCCGAATTATCGCACTCGGATCCTAAGTTTCACCACTTTTTACGATTTCTCGATTTTGATGATTTTCCCTAGTGGTACATAGGAAAATCCGTAAAAATTCGTCGGATTACGGCGAAGCCAATTCTCGATGCGTTGTGACCGGCAAGCTTCCAGTAGCTATTCCAGTCGAGTTTTCCCGAATTATCGGACTCGGATCCAAAGTTTCACCACTTTTTACGATTTCTCGATTTTGGTGATTTTTCCTAGTGGTACCCCTAGGAAAATCCGTAAAAATTCGTCGGATTCCGGCGAAGCCAATTCTCGATGCGTTGTGACCGGCAAGCTTCCAGTAGCTATTCCAGTCGAGTTTTCCCGAATTATCGGACTTGGATCAGAAATTTCACCACTTTTTACGATTTCTCGATTTTGGTGATTTTCCCTAGTGGTACCCCTTGGGAAATCTGTAAAAATCCGTCGGATTCCGGCGAAGCCAATTCTCGATGCGTTGTGACCGGCAAGCTTCCAGTAGCTATCGGCGAAGCCAATTCTCGATGCGTTGTGACAGGCAAGCTTCCAGTAGCTATTCCAGTCGAGTTTTCCCGAATTATCAGACTCGGATCCAAAGTTTCACCACTTTTTACGATTTCTCGATTTTTGTTATTTTCCCTAGTGGTACCCCTTGGGAAATCCGTAAAAATTCGTCGGATTCCGGCGAAGCCAATCCTCGATGCGTTGTGACCGGCAAGCTTCCAGTAGCTATTCCATTCGAGTTTTCCCGAATTATCGGACTCGGATCCAAAGTTTCACCACTTTTTACGATTTCTCGATTTTGGTGATTTTCCCTAGTGGTACCCCTAGGGAAATCCGTAAAAATTCGTCGGATTCTGGCGAAGCCAATTCTCGATGCGTTGTGACCGGCAAGCTTCCAGTAGCTATTCCAGTCGAGTTTTCCCGAATTATCGCACTCGGATCCTAAGTTTCACCACTTTTTACGATTTCTCGATTTTGGTGATTTTTCCTAGTGGTACCCCTAGGAAAATCCGTAAAAATTCGTCGGATTCCGGCGAAGCCAATTCTCGATGCGTTGTGACCGGCAAGCTTCCAGTAGCTATTCCAGTCGAGTTTTCCCGAATTATCGGACTTGGATCAGAAATTTCACCACTTTTTACGATTTCTCGATTTTGGTGATTTTCCCTAGTGGTACCCCTTGGGAAATCTGTAAAAATCCGTCGGATTCCGGCGAAGCCAATTCTCGATGCGTTGTGACCGGCAAGCTTCCAGTAGCTATCGGCGAAGCCAATTCTCGATGCGTTGTGACAGGCAAGCTTCCAGTAGCTATTCCAGTCGAGTTTTCCCGAATTATCAGACTCGGATCCAAAGTTTCACCACTTTTTACGATTTCTCGATTTTTGTTATTTTTCCTAGTGGTACCCCTTGGGAAATCCGTAAAAATTCGTCGGATTCCGGCGAAGCCAATCCTCGATGCGTTGTGACCGGCAAGCTTCCAGTAGCTATTCCATTCGATTTTTCCCGAATTATCGGACTCGGATCCAAAGTTTCACCACTTTTTACGATTTCTCGATTTTGGTGATTTTCCCTAGTGGTACCCCTAGGGAAATCCGTAAAAATTCGTCGGATTCTGGCGAAGCCAATTCTCGATGCGTTGTGACCGGCAAGCTTCAAGTAGCTATTCCAGTCGAGTTTTCCCGAATTATCGGACTTGGATCAGAAATTTCACCACTTTTTACGATTTCTCGATTTTGGTGATTTTCCCTAGTGGTATCCCTTGGGAAATCTGTAAAAATCCGTCGGATTCCGGCGAAGCCAATTCTCGATGCGTTGTGAAGCCAATTCTCGATGCGTTGTGACAGGTAAGCTTCCAGTAGCTATTCCAGTCGAGTTTTCCCGAATTATCAGACTCGGATCCAAAGTTTCACCACTTTTTACGATTTCTCGATTTTTGTTATTTTCCCTAATGGTACCCCTTGGTAAATCCGTAAAAATTCGTCGGATTCGGCGAAGCCAATCCTCGATGCGTTGTGACCGGCAAGCTTCCAGTAGCTATTCCATTCGAGTTTTCCCGAATTATCGGACTCGGATCCAAAGTTTCACCACTTTTTACGATTTCTCGATTTTGGTGATTTTCCCTAGTGGTACCCCTAGGGAAATCCGTAAAAATTCGTCGGATTCCGGCGAAGCAAATTCTCGATGCGTTGTGACCGGCAAGCTTCCAGGAGCTATTCCAGTCGAGTTTTACCGAATTATCGGACTCGGATCCAAAATTTCACCACTTTTTACGATTTCTCGATTTTGGTGATTTTCCCTAGTGGTACCCCTAGGAAAATCTGTAAAAATTCGTCGGATTCCGGCGAAGCCAATTCTCGATTCGTTGTGATCGGCAAGCTTCCAGTAGCTATTCCAGTCGAGTTTTCCCGAATTATCGGACTCGGATCCAAAGTTTCACCACTTTTTACGATTTCTCGATTTTGGTGATTTTCCCTAGTGGTACCCCTAGGGAAATCCGTAAAAATTCGTCGGATTCTGGCGAAGCCAATTCTCGATGCGTTGTGACCGGCAAGCTTCAAGTAGCTATTCCAGTCGAGTTTTCCCGAATTATCGGACTTGGATCAGAAATTTCACCACTTTTTACGATTTCTCGATTTTGGTGATTTTCCCTAGTGGTATCCCTTGGGAAATCTGTAAAAATCCGTCGGATTCCGGCGAAGCCAATTCTCGATGCGTTGTGACCGGCAAGCTTCCAGTAGCTATCGGCGAAGCCAATTCTCGATGCGTTGTGACAGGCAAGCTTCCAGTAGCTATTCCAGTCGAGTTTTCCCGAATTATCAGACTCGGATCCAAAGTTTCACCACTTTTTACGACTTCTCGATTTTTGTTATTTTCCCTAGTGGTACCCCTTGGGAAATCCGTAAAAATTCGTCGGATTCCGGCGAAGCCAATCCTCGATGCGTTGTGACCGGCAAGCTTCCAGTAGCTATTCCATTCGAGTTTTCCCGAATTATCGGACTCGGATCCAAAGTTTCACCACTTTTTACGATTTCTCGATTTTGGTGATTTTCCCTAGTGTTACCCCTAGGGAAATCCGTAAAAATTCGTCGGATTCCGGCGAAGCCCTTTCTCGATGCGTTGTGACCGGCAAGCTTCCAGTATCTATTCCAGTTGAGTTTTCCCGAATTATCGGACTCGGATCCAAAGTTTCACCACTTTTTACGATTTCTCGATTTTGGTGATTTTTCCTAGTGGTACACCTAGGGAAATCCGTAAAAATTCGTCGTATTCCGGCGAAGCCAATTCTCGATATTTTGTGACCAGCAAGCTTCCAGTAGCTATTCCAGTCGAGTTTTCCCGAATTATCGGACTCGGATGCAAAGTTTCACCACTTTTTACGATTTCTCGATTTTGGTGATTTTTCCTAGTGGTACCCCTAGGGAAATCCGTAAAAATTCGCCGGATTCCGGCGAAGCCAATTCTCGATGCGTTGTGACCGGCAAGCTTCCAGTAGCTATTCCAGTCGAGTTTTCCCGAATTATAGCACTCGGATCCAAAGTTTCACCACTTTTTACGATTTCTCGATTTTGGTGATTTTCCCTAGTAGTACCCATAGGGAAATCCGTAAAAATTCGTCGGATTATGGCGAAGCCAATTCTCGATGCGTTGTGACCGGCAAGCTTCCAGTAGCTATTCAAGTGGAGTTTTCCCGAATTATCGGACTCGGATCCAAAGTTTCACCACTTTTTACGATTTCTCGATTTTGGTGATTTTCCCTAGTGGTACCCCTAGTGAAATCCGTAAAAATTCGTCGGATTCCGGCGAAGCCAATTCTCGATGCGTTGTGACCGGCAAGCTTCCAGTAGCTATTCCAGTGGAGTTTTCCCGAATTATCGGACTCGGATCCAAAGTTTCACCACTTTTTACGATTTCTCGATTTTGGTGATTTTCCCTAGTGGTACCCCTAGGAAAATCCGTAAAAATTCGTCGGATTCCGGCGAAGCCAATTCTCGATGCGTTGTGACCGGCAAGCTTCAGTAGCTATTCCAGTCGAGTTTTCCCGAATAATCGGACTCGGATCAAAAGTTTCACCACTTTTTACGATTTCTCGATTTTGGTGATTTTCCCTAGTGGTACCCCTAGGGAAATCCGTAAAAATTCGTCGGATTCCGGCGAAGCCAATTCTCGATGCGCTATGACCGGCAAGCTTCCAGTAGCTATTCCAGTCGAGTTTTCCCGAATTATCGGACTCGGATCCAAAATTTCACCACTTTTTACGATTTCTCGATTTTGGTGATTTTCCCTAGTGGTACCCCTAGGGAAATCCGTAAAAATTCGTCGGATTCCGGCGAAGCCAATTCTCGATGCGTTGTGACCGGCAAGCTTCCAGTAGCTATTCCAATCGACTTTTCCCGAATTATTGGACTCGGATCCAAAGTTTCACCACTTTTTACGATTTCTCGATTTTGGCGATTTTCCCTAGTGGTACCCCTAGGGAAATCCGTAAAAATTCGTCGGATTCCGGCGAAGCCAATTCTCGATGCGTTGTGACCGGCAAGCTTCCAGTAGCTATTCCAGTCGAGTTTTCCCAAATTATCGGACTAGGATCCAAAATTTCACCACTTTTTACGATTCCTCGATTTTGGTGATTTTCCCTAGTGGTACCCCTAGGGAAATCTGTAAAAATTCATCGGATTTCGGCGAAGCCAATTCTCGATGCGTTGTGACCGGCAAGCTTCCAGTAGCTATTCCAGTTGAGTTTTCCCGAATTATTGGACTCGGATCCAAAATTTCACCACTTTTTACGATTTCTCGATTTTGGTGATTTTCCCTAGTGGTACCCCTAGGGAAATCCGTAAAAATTCGTCGGATTCTGGCGAAGCCAATTCTCGATGCGTTGTGACCGGCAAGCTTCCAGTAGCTATTCCAGTCGAGTTTTCCCGAATTATCGCACTCGGATCCTAAGTTTCACCACTTTTTACGATTTCTCGATTTTGATGATTTTCCCTAGTGGTACATAGGAAAATCCGTAAAAATTCGTCGGATTACGGCGAAGCCAATTCTCGATGCGTTGTGACCGGCAAGCTTCCAGTAGCTATTCCAGTCGAGTTTTCCCGAATTATCGGACTCGGATCCAAAGTTTCACCACTTTTTACGATTTCTCGATTTTGGTGATTTTTCCTAGTGGTACCCCTAGGAAAATCCGTAAAAATTCGTCGGATTCCGGCGAAGCCAATTCTCGATGCGTTGTGACCGGCAAGCTTCCAGTAGCTATTCCAGTCGAGTTTTCCCGAATTATCGGACTTGGATCAGAAATTTCACCACTTTTTACGATTTCTCGATTTTGGTGATTTTCCCTAGTGGTACCCCTTGGGAAATCTGTAAAAATCCGTCGGATTCCGGCGAAGCCAATTCTCGATGCGTTGTGACCGGCAAGCTTCCAGTAGCTATCGGCGAAGCCAATTCTCGATGCGTTGTGACAGGCAAGCTTCCAGTAGCTATTCCAGTCGAGTTTTCCCGAATTATCAGACTCGGATCCAAAGTTTCACCACTTTTTACGATTTCTCGATTTTTGTTATTTTCCCTAGTGGTACCCCTTGGGAAATCCGTAAAAATTCGTCGGATTCCGGCGAAGCCAATCCTCGATGCGTTGTGACCGGCAAGCTTCCAGTAGCTATTCCATTCGAGTTTTCCCGAATTATCGGACTCGGATCCAAAGTTTCACCACTTTTTACGATTTCTCGATTTTGGTGATTTTCCCTAGTGGTACCCCTAGGGAAATCCGTAAAAATTCGTCGGATTCTGGCGAAGCCAATTCTCGATGCGTTGTGACCGGCAAGCTTCCAGTAGCTATTCCAGTCGAGTTTTCCCGAATTATCGCACTCGGATCCTAAGTTTCACCACTTTTTACGATTTCTCGATTTTGGTGATTTTTCCTAGTGGTACCCCTAGGAAAATCCGTAAAAATTCGTCGGATTCCGGCGAAGCCAATTCTCGATGCGTTGTGACCGGCAAGCTTCCAGTAGCTATTCCAGTCGAGTTTTCCCGAATTATCGGACTTGGATCAGAAATTTCACCACTTTTTACGATTTCTCGATTTTGGTGATTTTCCCTAGTGGTACCCCTTGGGAAATCTGTAAAAATCCGTCGGATTCCGGCGAAGCCAATTCTCGATGCGTTGTGACCGGCAAGCTTCCAGTAGCTATCGGCGAAGCCAATTCTCGATGCGTTGTGACAGGCAAGCTTCCAGTAGCTATTCCAGTCGAGTTTTCCCGAATTATCAGACTCGGATCCAAAGTTTCACCACTTTTTACGATTTCTCGATTTTTGTTATTTTCCCTAGTGGTACCCCTTGGGAAATCCGTAAAAATTCGTCGGATTCCGGCGAAGCCAATCCTCGATGCGTTGTGACCGGCAAGCTTCCAGTAGCTATTCCATTCGATTTTTCCCGAATTATCGGACTCGGATCCAAAGTTTCACCACTTTTTACGATTTCTCGATTTTGGTGATTTTCCCTAGTGGTACCCCTAGGGAAATCCGTAAAAATTCGTCGGATTCTGGCGAAGCCAATTCTCGATGCGTTGTGACCGGCAAGCTTCAAGTAGCTATTCCAGTCGAGTTTTCCCGAATTATCGGACTTGGATCAGAAATTTCACCACTTTTTACGATTTCTCGATTTTGGTGATTTTCCCTAGTGGTATCCCTTGGGAAATCTGTAAAAATCCGTCGGATTCCGGCGAAGCCAATTCTCGATGCGTTGTGACCGGCAAGCTTCCAGTAGCTATCGGCGAAGCCAATTCTCGATGCGTTGTGACAGGTAAGCTTCCAGTAGCTATTCCAGTCGAGTTTTCCCGAATTATCAGACTCGGATCCAAAGTTTCACCACTTTTTACGATTTCTCGATTTTTGTTATTTTCCCTAGTGGTACCCCTTGGTAAATCCGTAAAAATTCGTCGGATTCGGCGAAGCCAATCCTCGATGCGTTGTGACCGGCAAGCTTCCAGTAGCTATTCCATTCGAGTTTTCCCGAATTATCGGACTCGGATCCAAAGTTTCACCACTTTTTACGATTTCTCGATTTTGGTGATTTTCCCTAGTGGTACCCCTAGGGAAATCCGTAAAAATTCGTCGGATTCCGGCGAAGCAAATTCTCGATGCGTTGTGACCGGCAAGCTTCCAGGAGCTATTCCAGTCGAGTTTTACCGAATTATCGGACTCGGATCCAAAATTTCACCACTTTTTACGATTTCTCGATTTTGGTGATTTTCCCTAGTGGTACCCCTAGGAAAATCCGTAAAAATTCGTCGGATTCCGGCGAAGCCAATTCTCGATTCGTTGTGATCGGCAAGCTTCCAGTAGCTATTCCAGTCGAGTTTTCCCGAATTATCGGACTCGGATCCAAAGTTTCACCACTTTTTACGATTTCTCGATTTTGGTGATTTTCCCTAGTGGTACCCCTAGGGAAATCCGTAAAAATTCGTCGGATTCTGGCGAAGCCAATTCTCGATGCGTTGTGACCGGCAAGCTTCAAGTAGCTATTCCAGTCGAGTTTTCCCGAATTATCGGGCTTGGATCAGAAATTTCACCACTTTTTACGATTTCTCGATTTTGGTGATTTTCCCTAGTGGTATCCCTTGGGAAATCTGTAAAAATCCGTCGAATTCCGGCGAAGCCAATTCTCGATGCGTTGTGACCGGCAAGCTTCCAGTAGCTATCGGCGAAGCCAATTCTCGATGCGTTGTGACAGGCAAGCTTCCAGTAGCTATTCCAGTCGAGTTTTCCCGAATTATCAGACTCGGATCCAAAGTTTCACCACTTTTTACGACTTCTCGATTTTTGTTATTTTCCCTAGTGGTACCCCTTGGGAAATCCGTAAAAATTCGTCGGATTCCGGCGAAGCCAATCCTCGATGCGTTGTGACCGGCAAGCTTCCAGTAGCTATTCCATTCGAGTTTTCCCGAATTATCGGACTCGGATCCAAAGTTTCACCACTTTTTACGATTTCTCGATTTTGGTGATTTTCCCTAGTGTTACCCCTAGGGAAATCCGTAAAAATTCATCGGATTCCGGCGAAGCCCTTTCTCGATGCGTTGTGACCGGCAAGCTTCCAGTATCTATTACAGTTGAGTTTTCCCGAATTATCGGACTCGGATCCAAAGTTTCACCACTTTTTACGATTTCTCGATTTTGGTAATTTTTCCTAGTGGTACACCTAGGGAAATCCGTAAAAATTCGTCGTATTCCGGCGAAGCCAATTCTCGATATTTTGTGACCAGCAAGCTTCCAGTAGCTATTCCAGTCGAGTTTTCCCGAATTATCGGACTCGGATGCAAAGTTTCACCACTTTTTACGATTTCTCGATTTTGGTGATTTTTCCTAGTGGTACCCCTAGGGAAATCCGTAAAAATTCGCCGGATTCCGGCGAAGCCAATTCTCGATGCGTTGTGACCGGCAAGTTTCCAATAGCTATTCCAGTCGAGTTTTCCCGAATTATCGGACTCGGATCAGAATTTTCACCACTTTTTACGATTTCTCGATTTTGGTGATTTTCCCTAGTGGTACCCCTAGGGAAATCCGTAAAAATTCGTCGGACTCCGACGAAGCCAATTCTCGATGCGTTGTGACCGGCAAGCTTCCAGTAGCTATTCAAGTGGAGTTTTCCCGAATTATCGGACTCGGATCCAAAGTTTCACCACTTTTTACGATTTCTCGATTTTGGTGATTTTCCCTAGTGGTACCCCTAGGGAAATCCGTAAAAATTCGTCGGATTCCGGCGAAGCCAATTCTCGATGCGTTGTGACCGGCAAGCTTCCAGTAGCTATTCCAGTGGAGTTTTCCCGAATTATCGGACTCGGATCCAAAGTTTCACCACTTTTTACGATTTCTCGATTTTGGTGATTTTCCCTAGTGGTACCCCTAGGAAAATCCGTAAAAATTCGTCGGATTCCGGCGAAGCCAATTCTCGATGCGTTGTGACCGGCAAGCTTCAGTAGCTATTCCAGTCGAGTTTTCCCGAATAATCGGACTCGGATCAAAAGTTTCACCACTTTTTACGATTTCTCGATTTTGGTGATTTTCCCTAGTGGTACCCCTAGGGAAATCCGTAAAAATTCGTCGGATTCCGGCGAAGCCAATTCTCGATGCGCTATGACCGGCAAGCTTCCAGTAGCTATTCCAGTCGAGTTTTCCCGAATTATCGGACTCGGATCCAAAATTTCACCACTTTTTACGATTTCTCGATTTTGGTGATTTTCCCTAGTGGTACCCCTAGGGAAATCCGTAAAAATTCGTCGGATTCCGGCGAAGCCAATTCTCGATGCGTTGTGACCGGCAAGCTTCCAGTAGCTATTCCAGTGGAGTTTTCCCGAATTATTGGACTCGGATCCAAAGTTTCACCACTTTTTACGATTTCTCGATTTTGGTGATTTTCCCTAGTGGTACCCCTAGGGAAATCCGTAAAAATTCGTCGGATTCCGGCGAAGCCAATTCTCGATGCGTTGTGACCGGCAAGCTTCCAGTAGCTATTCCAGTCGACTTTTCCCGAATTATCGGACTCAGATCCAAAGTTTCACCACTTTTTACGATTTCTCGATTTTGGCGATTTTCCCTAGTGGTACCCCTAGGGAAATCCGTAAAAATTCGTCGGATTCCGGCGAAGCCAATTCTCGATGCGTTGTGACCGGCAAGCTTCCAGTAGCTATTCCAGTCGAGTTTTCCAGAATTATCGGACTCGGATCCAAAATTTCACCACTTTTTACGATTTCTCGATTTTGGTGATTGTCCCTAGTGGTACCCCTAGGGAAATCCGTAAAAATTCGTCGGATTTCGGCGAAGCCAATTCTCAATGCGTTGTGACCGGCAAGCTTCCAGTAGCTATTCCAGTCGAGTTTTCCCGAATTATCGGACTCGGATCTAAAATTTCACCACTTTTTACGATTTCTCGATTTTGGTGATTTTTCCTAGTGGTACCCCTAGGGAAATACGTAAAAATTCGTCGGATTCCGGCGAAGCCAATTCTCGATGCGTTGTGACCGGCAAGCTTCCAGTAGCTATTCAAGTCGAGTTTTCCCGAATTATCGGACTCGGATCAAAAATTTCACCACTTTTTACGATTTCTCGATTTTGGTGATTTTCCCTAGTGGTACCCCTAGGGAAATCCGTAAAAATTCGTCGGATTCCGGCGAAGCCAATCCTCGATGCGTTGTGACCGGCAAGCTTCCAGTAGCTATTCCAGTCGAGTTTTCCCGAATTATCGCACTCGGATCCAAAGTTTCACCACTTTTTACGATTTCTCGATTTTTGTGATTTTCCCTAGTAGTACCCATAGGGAAATCCGTAAAAATTCGTCGGATTACGGCGAAGCCAATTCTCGATGCGTTGTGACCGGCAAGCTTCCAGTAGCTATTCCAGTGGAGTTTTCCCGAATTATCGGACTCGGATCCAAAGTTTCACCACTTTTTACGATTTCTCGATTTTGGTGATTTTCCCTAGTGGTACCCCTAGGAAAATCCGTAAAAATTCGTCGGATTCCGGCGAAGCCAATTCTCGATGCGTTGTGACCGGCAAGCTTCAGTAGCTATTCCAGTCGAGTTTTCCCGAATAATCGGACTCGGATCAAAAGTTTCACCACTTTTTACGATTTCTCGATTTTGGTGATTTTCCCTAGTGGTAGCCCTAGGGAAATCCGTAAAAATTCGTCGGATTCCGGCGAAGCCAATTCTCGATGCGCTATGACCGGCAAGCTTCCAGTAGCTATTCCAGTCGAGTTTTCCCGAATTATCGGACTCGGATCCAAAATTTCACCACTTTTTACGATTTCTCGATTTTGGTGATTTTCCCTAGTGGTACCCCTAGGGAAATCCGTAAAAATTCGTCGGATTCCGGCGAAGCCAATTCTCGATGCGTTGTGACCGGCAAGCTTCCAGTAGCTATTCCAGTCGAGTTTTCCCGAATTATTGGACTCGGATCCAAAGTTTCACCACTTTTTACGATTTCTCGATTTTGGTGATTTTCCCTAGTGGTACCCCTAGGGAAATCCGTAAAAATTCGTCGGATTCCGGCGAAGCCAATTCTCGATGCGTTGTGACCGGCAAGCTTCCAGTAGCTATTCCAGTCGACTTTTCCCGAATTATCGGACTCGGATCCAAAGTTTCACCACTTTTTACGATTTCTCGATTTTGGTGATTTTCCCTAGTGGTACCCCTAGGGAAATCCGTAAAAATTCGTCGGATTCCGGCGAAGCCAATTCTCGATGCGTTGTGACCGGCAAGCTTCAAGTAGCTATTCCAGTCGAGTTTTCCCGAATTATCGGACTCGGATCCAAAATTTCACCACTTTTTACGATTTCTCGATTTTGTTGATTTTCCCTAGTGGTACCTAGGGAAATCCGTAAAAATTCGTCGGATTCCGGCGAAGCCAATTCTAGATGCGTTGTGACCGGCAAGCTTCCAGTAGCTATTCCAGTCGAGTTTTCCCGAATTATCGGACTCGGATCAAAAATTTCACCACTTTTTACGATTTCTCGATTTTGGTGATTTTCCCTAGTGGTACCACTAGGAAAATCCGTAAAAATTTGTCGGATTCCGGTGAAGCCTATTCTCGATGCGTTGTGACCGGCAAGCTTCCAGTAGCTATTCCAGTCGAGTTTTCCCGAATTATCGGACTCGGATCCAAAATTTCACCACTTTTTACGATTTCTCGATTTTGGTGATTTTCCTTAGTGGTACCCCTAGGGAAATCCGTAAAAATTCGTCGGATTCCGGCGAAGCCAATTCTCGATGCGTTATGACCGGCAAGCTTCCAGTAGCTATTCCAGTCGAGTTTTCCCGAATTAACGGACTCGGATCCAAAATTTCACCACTTTTTACGATTTCTCGATTTTGGTGATTTTCCCTAGTGGTACCCCTAGGGAAATCCGTAAAAATTCGTCGGATTCCGGCGAAGCCAATTCTCGATGCGTTGTGACCGGCAAGTTTCCAATAGCTATTCCAGTCGAGTTTTCCCGAATTATCGGACTCGGATCAGAATTTTCACCACTTTTTACGATTTCTCGATTTTGGTGATTTTCCCTAGTGGTACCCCTAGGGAAATCCGTAAAAATTCGTCGGACTCCGACGAAGCCAATTCTCGATGCGTTGTGACCGGCAAGCTTCCAGTAGCTATTCCAGTCGAATTTTCCCGAATTATTGGACTCGTATCCAAAATTTCACCACTTTTTACGATTTCTCGATTTTTGTGATTTTCCCTAAGGGAAATCCGTAAAAATTCGTCGGATTCCGGCGAAGCCAATTCTCGATGCGTTGTGACCGGCAAGCTTCAAGTAGCTATTCCAGTCGAGTTTTCCCGAATTATCGGACTCGGATCCAAAATTTCACCACTTTTTACGATTTCTCGATTTTGGTGATTTTCCCTAGTGGTACCCCTAGGGAAATCCGTAAAAATTCGTCGGATTCCGGCGAAGCAAATTCTCGATGCGTTGTGACCGGCAAGCTTCCAGTAGCTATTCCAGTCGAGTTTTCCAGAATTATCGGACTCGGATCAGAATTTTCAACACTTTTTACGATTTCTCGATTTTGGTGATTTTCCCTAGTGGTACCCCTAGGGAAATCCGTAAAAATTCGTCGGACTCCGACGAAGCCAATTCTCGATGCGTTGTGACCGGCAAGCTTCCAGTAGCTATTCCAGTCGAATTTTCTCGAATTATTGGACTCGTATCCAAAATTTCACCACTTTTTACGATTTCTCGATTTTTGTGATTTTCCCTAAGGAAAATCCGTAAAAATTCGTCGGATTCCGGCGAAGCCAATTCTCGATGCGTTGTGACCGGCAAGCTTCCAGTAGCTATTCCAGTCGAGTTTTCCCGAATTATTGGACACGGATCAGAAATTTCACAACTTTTTACGATTTCTCGATTTTGGTGATTTTTCCTAGTGGTAACCCTAGGGAAATCCGTAAAAATTCGTCGGATTCCGGCGAAGCCAATTCTCGATGCGTTGTGACCGGCAAGCTTCCAGTAGCTATTCCAGTCGAGTTTTCCCGAATTATCGGACTCGAATCCAAAATTTCACCACTTTTTATGATTTCTCGATTTTGGTGATTTTTCCTAGTGGTACCCCTAGGGAAATCCGTAAAAATTCGTCGGATTCCGGCGAAGCGAATTCTCGATGCGTTGTGACCGGCAAGCTTCAAGTAGCTATTCCAGTCGAGTTTTCCCGAATTATCGGACTCGGATCCAAAATTTCACCACTTTTTACGATTTCTCGATTATGGTGATTTTCCCTAGTGGTGCCCCTAGGGAAATCCGTAAAAATTCGTCGAATTCCGGCGAAGCCAATTCTCGATGCGTTGTGACCGGCAAGCTTCCAGTAGTTATTCCAGTCGAGTTTTCCCGAATTATCGGACTCGGATCCAAAATTTCACCACTTTTTACGATTTCTCGATTTTGGTGATTTTCCCTAGTGGTACCCCTAGGGAAATCCGTAAAAATTCGTCGGATTCCGGCGAAGCAAATTCTCGATGCGTTGTGACCGGCAAGCTTCCAGTAGCAATTCCAGTCGAGTTTTCCCGAATTATCGGATTCGGATCAGAAATTTCACCACTTTTTACGATTTCTCGATTTTGGTGATTTTCCCTAGTGGTACCCCTAGGGAAATCCGTAAAAATTCGTCGGATTCCGGCGAAGCGAATTCTCGATGCGTTGTGACCGGCAAGCTTCAAGTAGCTATTCCAGTCGAGTTTTCCCGAATTATCGGACTCGGATCCAAAATTTCACAACTTTTTACGATTTCTCGATTATGGTGATTTTCCCTAGTGGTACCCCTAGGGAAATCCGTAAAAATTCGTCGGATTCCGGCGAAGCCAATTCTCGATGCGTTGTGACCGGCAAGCTTGCAGTAGCTATTTCAGTCGAGTTTTCCCGAATTATCGGACTCGGATCAGAATTTTCACCACTTTTTACGATTTCTCGATTTTGGTGATTTTCCCTAGTGGTACCCCTAGGGAAATACGTAAAAATTCGTCGGACTCCGGAAAAGCCAATTCTCGATGCGTTGTGACCGGCAAGCTTCCAGTAGCTATTCCAGTCGAATTTTCCCGAATTATTGGACTCGTATCCAAAATTTCACCACTTTTTACGATTTCTCGATTTTTGTGATTTTTCCTAAGGGAAATCCGTAAAAATTCGTCGGATTCCGGCGAATCCAATTCTCGATGCGTTGTGACCGGCAAGCTTCCAGTAGCTATTCCAGTCGAGTTTTCCCGAATTATTGGACACGGATCAGAAATTTCACCACTTTTTACGATTTCTCGATTTTGGTGATTTCCCCTAGTGGTAACCCTAGGAAAATCCGTAAAAATTCGTCGGATTCCGGCGAAGCCAATTCTCGATGCGTTGTGACCGGCAAGCTTCCAGTAGCTATTCCAGTCGAGTTTTCCCGAATTATCGGACTCGGATCAGAATTTTCACCACTTTTTACGATTTCCCGATTTTGGTGATTTTCCCTAGTGGTACCCCTAGGGAAATCCGTAAAAATTCGTCGGACTCCGACGAAGCCAATTCTCGATGCGTTGTGACCGGCAAGCTTCCAGTAGCTATTCCAGTCGAATTTTCCCGAATTATTGGACTCGTATCCAAAATTTCACCACTTTTTACGATTTCTCGATTTTTGTGATTTTCCCTAAGGGAAATCCGTAAAAATTCGTCGGATTCCGGCGAAGCCAATTCTCGATGCGTTGTGACCGGCAAGCTTCCAGTAGCTATTCCAGTCGAGTTTTCCCGAATTATTAGACACGGATCAGTAATTTCACCACTTTTTACGATTTCTCGATTTTGGTGATTTTCCCTAGTGGTAACCCTAGGGAAATCCGTAAAAATTCGTCGGATTCCGGCGAAGCCAATTCTCGATGCGTTGTGACCGGCAAGCTTCCAGTAGCTATTCCAGTCGAGTTTTCCCGAATTATCGGACTCGAATCCAAAATTTCACCACTTTTTATGATTTCTCGATTTTGGTGATTTTTCCGAGTGGTACCCCTAGGGAAATCCGTAAAAATTCGTCGGATTCCGGCGAAGCGAATTCTCGATGCGTTGTGACCGGCAAGCTTCAAGTAGCTATTCCAGTCGAGTTTTCCCGAATTATCGGACTCGGATCCAAAATTTCACCACTTTTTACGATTTCTCGATTATGGTGATTTTCCCTAGTGGTGCCCCTAGGGAAATCCGTAAAAATTCGTCGAATTCCGGCGAAGCCAATTCTCGATGCGTTGTGACCGGCAAGCTTCCAGTAGTTATTCCAGTCGAGTTTTCCCGAATTATCGGACTCGGATCCAAAATTTCACCACTTTTTACGATTTCTCGATTTTGGTGATTTTCCCTAGTGGTACCCCTAGGGAAATCCGTAAAAATTCGTCGGATTCCGGCGAAGCAAATTCTCGATGCGTTGTGACCGGCAAGCTTCCAGTAGCTATTCCAGTCGAGTTTTCCCGAATTATCGGATTCGGATCAGAAATTTCACCACTTTTTACGATTTCTCGATTTTGGTGATTTTCCCTAGTGGTACCCCTAGGGAAATCCGTAAAAATTCGTCGGATTCCGGCGAAGCGAATTCTCGATGCGTTGTGACCGGCAAGCTTCAAGTAGCTATTCCAGTCGAGTTTTCCCGAATTATCGGACTCGGATCCAAAATTTCACCACTTTTTACGATTTCTCGATTATGGTGATTTTCCCTAGTGGTACCCCTAGGAAAATCCGTAAAAATTCGTCGGATTCCGACAAAGCCAATTCTCGATACGTTGTGACCGGCAAGCTTCCAGTAGCTATTCCAGTCGAATTTTCCCGAATTATTGGACTCGTATCCAAAATTTCACCACTTTTTACGATTTCTCGATTTTTGTGATTTTTCCTAAGGGAAATCCGTAAAAATTCGTCGGATTCCGGCGAAGCCAATTCTCGATGCGTTGTGACCGGCAAGCTTCCAGTAGCTATTCCAGTCGAGTTTTCCCGAATTATTGGACACGGATAAAAAATTTCACCACTTTTTACGATTTCTCGATTTTGGTGATTTCCCCTAGTGGTAACCCTAGGGAAATCCGTAAAAATTCGTCGGATTCCGGCGAAGCCAATTCTCGATGCGTTGTGACCGGCAAGCTTCCAGTAGCTATTCCAGTCGAGTTTTCCCGAATTATCGGACTCGGATCCAAAATTTCACCACTTTTTACGATTTCTCGATTTTGGTGATTTTCCCTAGTGGTACCCCTAGGGAAATCCGTAAAAATTAGTCGGATTTCGGCGAAGCCAATTCTCGATGCGTTGTGACCGGCAAGCTTCCAGTAGCTATTCCAGTCGAGTTTTCCCGAATTATCGGAATCGGATCTAAAATTTCACCACTTTTTACGATTTCTCGATTTTGGTGATTTTCCCTAGTGGTACCCCTAGGGAAATCCGTAAAAATTCGTCGGATTCCGGCGAAGCAAATTCTCGATGCGTTGTGACCGGCAAGCTTCCAGTAGCTATTCCAGTCGAGTTTTCCCGAATTATCGGACTCGGATTAGAAATTTCACCACTTTTTACGATTTCTCGATTTTGGTGATTTTCCCTAGTGGTACCCCTAGGGAAATCCGTAAAAATTCGTCGGATTCCGGCGAAGCCAATTCTCGATGCGTTGTGACCGGCAAGCTTCCAGTAGCTATTCCAGTCGAGTTTTCCCGAATTATCGGACTCGGATCCAAAATTTCACCACTTTTTATGATTTCTCGATTTTGGTGATTTTTCCTAGTGGTACCCCTAGGGAAATCCGTAAAAATTCGTCGGATTCCGGCGAAGGCAATTCTCGATGCGTTGTGACCGGCAAGCTTCCAGTAGCTATTCTAGTCGAGTTTTCCCGAATTATCGGACTCGGATCCAAAATTTCACCACTTTTTATGATTTCTCGATTTTGGTGATTTTCCCTAGTGGTACCCCCTAGGGAAATCCGTAAAAATTCGTCGGATTCCGGCGAAGCCAATTCTCGATGCGTTGTGACCGGCAAGCTTCCAGTAGCTATTCCAGTCGAGTTTTCCCGAATTATCGGACTCGGATCCAAAATTTCACCACTTTTTACGATTTCTCGATTTTGGTGATTTTCCCTAGTGGTACCCCCTAGGGAAATCGGTAAAAATTCGTCGGATTCCGGCGAAGACAATTCTCGGTGCGTTGTGACCGGCAAGCTTCCAGTAGCTATTCCAGTCGAGTTTTCCCGAATTATCGGACTCGGATCCAAAATTTCACCACTTTTTACGATTTCTCGATTTTGGTGATTTTCCCTAGTGGTACCCCTAGGGAAATCCGTAAAAGTTCGTCGGATTCCGGCGAAGCCAATTCTCGATGCGTTTTGACCGGCAAGCTTCCAGTAGCTATTCCAGTCGAGTTTTCCCGAATTATCGGACTCGGATCCAAAATTTCACCACTTTTTACGATTTCTCGATTTTGGTGATTTTCCCTAGTGGTACCCCTAGGGAAATCCGTAAAAATTCGTCGAAATTCTCAATGCGTTGTGAATGGCAAGCTTCCAGTAGCTATTCCAGTCGAGTTTTCCCGAATTATCGGACTCGGATCCAAAATTTCACCACTTTTTACGATTTCTCGATTTTGGTGATTTTTCCTAGTGGTACCCCTAGGGAAATCCGAAAAAATTCGTCGGATTCCGGCGAAGCCAATTCTCGATGCGTTGTGACCGGCAAGCTTCCAGTAGCTATTCCAGTCGAGTTTTCCCGAATTATCGGACTCGGATCCAAAATTTCACCACTTTTTACGATTTCTCGATTTTGGTGATTTTCCCTAGTGGTACCCCTAGGGAAATCCGTAAAAATTCGTCGGAATTCTCGATGCGTTGTGACCGGCAAGCTTCCAGTAGCTATTCCAGTCGAGTTTTACCGAATTATCGGACTCGGATCCAAAATTTCACCACTTTTTACGATTTCTCGATTTTGGTGATTTTCCCTAGTGGTACCCCTAGGGAAATCCGTAAAAATTCATCGGATTCCGGCGAAGCCAATTCCGATGCGTTGTGACCGGCAAGCTTCCAGTAGCTATTCCAGTCGAGTTTTCCCGAATTATCGGACTCGGATCCAAAATTTCACCACTTTTTACGATTTCTCGATTTTGGTGATTTTCCCTAGTGGTACCCCTAGGGAAATCCGTAAAAATTCGTCAGATTCCGGCGAAGCCAATTCTCGATGCGTTGTGACCGGCAAGCTTCCAGTAGCTATTCCAGTCGAGTTTTCCCGAATTATCGGACGCGGATCCAAAATTTCACCACTTTTTACGATTTCTCGATTTTAGTGATTTTCCCTAGTGGTACCCCTAGGGAAATCCGTAAAAATTCGTCGGATTCCGGCGAAGCCAATTCTCGATGCGTTGTGACTGGCAAACTTCCAGTAGCTATTCCAGTCGAGTTTTCCCGAATTATCGGACTCGGATCCAAAATTTCACCACTTTTTACGATTTCTCGATTTTGGTGATTTTCCCTAGTGGTACCCCTAGGGAAATACGTAAAAATTCGTCGGATTCCGGCGAAGCCAATTCTCGATGCGTTGTGACCGGCAAGCTTCCAGTAGCTATTCCAGTCGAGTTTTACCGAATTATCGGACTCGGATCCAAAATTTCACCACTTTTTACGATTTCTCGATTTTGGTGATTTTCCCTAGTGGTACCCCTAGGGAAATCCGTAAAAATTCGTCGGATTCCGGCGAAGCCAATTCTCGATGCGTTGTGACCGGCAAGCTTCCAGTAGCTCTTCCAGTCGAGTTTTCCCGAATTATCGGACTCGGATCCACAATTTCACCACTTTTTACGATTTCTCGATTTTGGTGATTTTCCCTAGTGGTACCCCTAGGGAAATCCGTAAAAATTTGTCGGATTCCGGCGAAGACAATTCTCGATGCGTTGTGACCGGTAAGCTTCCAGTAGCTATTCCAGTCGAGTTTTCCCGAATTATCGGACTCGGATCCAAAATTTCACCACTTTTTACGATTTCTCGATTTTGGTGATTTTCCCTAGTGGTACCACTAGGGAAATCCGTAAAAATTCGTCGGATTCCGGCGAAGCCAATTCTCGATGCGTTGTGACCGGCAAGCTTCCAGTAGCTATTCCAGTCGAGTTTTCCCGAATTATCGGACTCGGATCCAAAATTTCACCACTTTTTACGATTTCTCGATTTTGGTGATTTTTCCTAGTGGTACCCCTAGGGAAATCCGTAAAAATTCGTCGGATTCCGGCGAAGACAATTCTCGATGCGTTGTGACCGGCAAGCTTCCAGTAGCTATTCCAGTCAAGTTTTCCCGAATTATCGGACTCGGATCCAAAATTTCACCACTTTTTACGATTTCTCGATTTTGGTGATTTTCCCTAGTGGTACCCCTAGGGAAATCCGTAAAAATTCGTCGGATTCCGGCGAAGCCAATTCTCGATGCGTTGTGTTCGGCAAGCTTCCAGTAGCTATTCCAGTCGAGTTTTCCCGAATTATCGGACTCGGATCCAAAATTTCACAACTTTTTACGATTTCTCGATTTTGGTGATTTTCCCTAGTGGTACCCCTAGGGAAATCCGTAAAAATTCGTCAGATTCCGGCGAAGCCAATTCTCGATGCGTTGTGACCGGCAAGCTTCCAGTAGCTATTCCAGTCGAGTTTTCCCGAATTATCGGACTCGGATCCAAAATTTCACCACTTTTTACGATTTCACGATTTTGGTGATTTTCCCTAGTGGTACCCCTAGGGAAATCCGTAAAAATTCGTCGAATTCCGGCGAAGCCAATTCTCGATGCGTTGTGACCGGCAAGCTTCCAGTAGCTATTCCAGTCGAGTTTTCCCGAATTATCGGACTCGGATCCAAATTTCACCACTTTTTACGATTTCTCGATTTTGGTGATTTTCCCTAGTGGTACCCCTAGGAAAATCCGTAAAAATTCGTCGGATTCCGGCGAAGCCAATTCTCGATGCGTTGTAACCGGCAAGCTTCCAGTAGCTATTCCAGTCGAGTTTCCGAATTATCGGACTCGGATCCAAAATTTCACCACTTTTTACGATTTCTCGATTTTGGTGATTTTCCCTAGTGGTACCCCTATGGAAATCCGTAAAAATTCGTCGGATTCCGGCGAAGCCAATTCTCGATGCGTTGTGACCGACAAGATTCCAGTAGCTCTTCCAGTCGAGTTTTCCCGAATTATCGGACTCGGATCCAAAATTTCACCACTTTTTACGATTTCTCGATTTTGGTGATTTTCCCTAGTGGTACCCCTAGGGAAATCCGTAAAAATTCATCGGATTCCGGCGAATACAATTCTCAATGCGTTGTGACCGGCAAGCTTCCAGTAGCTATTCCAGTCGAGTTTTCCCGAATTATCGGACTCGGATCCAAAATTTCACCACTTTTTACGATTCTCGATTTTGGTGATTTTCCCTAGTGGTACCCCTAGGGAAATCCGTAAAAATTCGTCGGATTCCGGCGAAGCCAATTCTCGATGCGTTGTGACCGGCAAGCTTCCAGTAGCTATTCCAGTCGAGTTTTCCCGAATTATCGGACTCGGATCCAAAATTTCACCACTTTTTACGATTTCTCGATTTTGGTGATTTTCCCTAGTGGTACCCCTAGGGAAATCCGTAAAAATTCGTCGGATTCCGGCGAAGACAATTCTCGATGCGTTGTGACCGGCAAGCTTCCAGTAGCTATTCCAGTCGAGTTTTCCCGAATTATCGGACTCGGATCCAAAATTTCACCACTTTTTACGATTTCTCGATTTTGGTGATTTTCCCTAGTGGTACCCCTAGGGAAATCCGTAAAAATTCGTCGGATTCCGGCGAAGCCAATTCTCGATGCGTTGTGACCGGCAAGCTTCCAGTAGCTATTCCAGTCGAGTTTTCCCGAATTATCGGACTCGGATCCAAAATTTCACCACTTTTTACGATTTCTCGATTTTGGTGATTTTCCCTAGTGGTACCCCTAGGGAAATCCGTAAAAATTCGTCGGATTCCGGCGAAGACAATTCTCGATGCGTTGTGACCGGCAAGCTTCCAGTAGCTATTCCAGTCGAGTTTTCCCGAATTATCGGACTCGGATCCAAAATTTCACCACTTTTTACGATTTCTCGATTTTGGTGATTTTTCCTAGTGGTACCCCTAGGGAAATCCGTAAAAATTCGTCGGATTCCGGCGAAGCCAATTCTCGATGCGTTGTGACAGGCAAGCTTCCAGTAGCTATTCCAATCGAGTTTTCCCGAATTATCGGACTCGGATCCAAAATTTCACAACTTTTTACGATTTCTCGATTTTGGTGATTTTCCCTAGTGGTACCCCTAGGGAAATCCGTAAAAATTCGTCGGATTCCGGCGAAGCCAATTCTCGATGCGTTGTGACCGGCAAGCTTCCAGTAGCTATTCCAGTCGAGTTTTCCCGAATTATCGGACTCGGATCCAAAATTTCACCACTTTTTACGATTTCTCGATTTTGGTGATTTTCCCTAGTGGTACCCCTAGGGAAATCCGTAAAAATTCGTCGGATTCCGGCGAATACAATTCTCAATGCGTTGTGACCGGCAAGCTTCCAGTAGCTATTCCAGTCGAGTTTTCCCGAATTATCGGACTCGGATACAAAATTTCACCACTTTTTACGATTTCTCGATTTTGGTGATTTTTCCTAGTGGTACCCCTAGGGAAATCCGTAAAAATTCGTCGGATTCCGGCGAAGACAATTCTCGATGCGTTGTGACCGGCAAGCTTCCAGTAGCTATTCCAGTCGAGTTTTCCCGAATTATCGGACTCGGATCCAAAATTTCACCACTTTTTACGATTTCTCGATTTTGGTGATTTTCCCTAGTGGTACCCCAAGGGAAATCCGTAAAAATTCGTCGGATTCCGGCGAAGCCAATTCTCGATGCGTTGTGACCGGCAAGCTTCCAGTAGCCATTCCAGTCGAGTTTTCCCGAATTATCGGACTCGGATCCAAAATTTCACCACTTTTTACGATTTCTCGATTTTGGTGATTTTCCCTAGTGGTACCCCTAGGAAAATCCGTAAAAATTCGTCGGATTTCGGCGAAGCCAATTCTCGATGCGTTGTGACCGGCAAGCTTCCAGTAGCTATTCCAGTCGAGTTTTACCGAATTATCGGACTCGGATCCAAAATTTCACCACTTTTTACGATTTCTCGATTTTGGTGATTTTCCCTAGTGGTACCCCTAGGGAAATCCGTAAAAATTCGTCGGATTCCGGCGAATACAATTCTCAATGCGTTGTGACCGGCAAGCTTCCAGTAGCTATTCCAGTCGAGTTTTCCCGAATTATCGGACTCGGATCCAAAATTTCACCACTTTTTACGATTTCTCGATTTTGGTGATTTTCCCTAGTGGTACCCCTAGTGAAATCCGTAAAAATTCGTCGGATTCCGGCGAAGCCAATTCTCGATGCGTTGTGACCGGCAAGCTTCCAGTAGCTATTTCAGTCGAGTTTTCATGAATTATCGGACTCGGATCAAAAATTTCACCACTTTTTACGATTTCTCGATTTTGGTGATTTTCCCTAGTGGTACCCCTAGGGAAATCCGTAAAAATTCGTCGGATTCCGGCGAAGACAATTCTCGATGCGTTGTGACCGGCAAGCTTCCAGTAGCTATTCCAGTCGAGTTTTCCCGAATTATCGGACTCGGATCCAAAATTTCACCACTTTTTACGATTTCTTGATTTTGGTGATTTTCCCTAGTGGTACCCCTAGGGAAATCCGTAAAAATTCGTCGGATTCCGGCGAAGCCAATTCTCGATGCGTTGTGACCGGCAAGCTTCCAGTAGCTATTCCAGTCGAGTTTTCCCGAATTATCGGACTCGGATCCAAAATTTCACAACTTTTTACGATTTCTCGATTTTGGTGATTTTCCCTAGTGGTACCCCTAGGGAAATCCGTAAAAATTCGTCGGATTCCGGCGAAGCCAATTCTCGATGCGTTGTGACCGGCAAGCTTCCAGTAGCTATTCCAGTCGAGTTTTCCCGAATTATCGGACTCGGATCCAAAATTTCACCACTTTTTACGATTTCTCGATTTTGGTGATTTTCCCTAGTGGTACCCCTAGGGAAATCCGTAAAAATTCGTCGGATTCCGGCGAAGACAATTCTCGATGCGTTGTGACCGGCAAGCTTCCAGTAGCTATTCCAGTCGAGTTTTCCCGAATTATCGGACTCGGATCCAAAATTTCACCACTTTTTACGATTTCTCGATTTTGGTGATTTTCCCTAGTGGTACCCCTAGGGAAATCCGTAAAAATTCGTCGGATTCCGGCGAAGCCAATTCTCGATGCGTTGTGACCGGCAAGCTTCCAGTAGCTATTCCAGTCGAGTTTTCCCGAATTATCGGACTCGGATCCAAAATTTCACAACTTTTTACGATTTCTCGATTTTGGTGATTTTCCCTAGTGGTACACCTAGGGAAATCCGTAAAAATTCGTCGGATTCCGGCGAAGCCAATTCTCGATGCGTTGTGACCGGCAAGTTTCCAGTAGCTATTCCAGTCGAGTTTTCCCGAATTATCGGACTCGGATCCAAAATTTCACCACTTTTTACGATTTCTCGATTTTGGTGATTTTCCCTAGTGGTACCCCTAGGGAAATCCGTAAAAATTCGTCGGATTCCGGCGAAGACAATTCTCGATGCGTTGTGACCGGCAAGCTTCCAGTAGCTATTCCAGTCGAGTTTTCCCGAATTATCGGACTCGGATCCAAAATTTCACCACTTTTTACGATTTCTCGATTTTGGTGATTTTCCCGAGTGGTACCCCTAGGGAAATCCGTAAAAATTCGTCGGATTTCGGCGAAGCCAATTCTCGATGCGTTGTGACCGGCAAGCTTCCAGTAGCTATTCCAGTCGAGTTTTCCCGAATTATCGGACTCGGATCCAAAATTTCACCACTTTTTACGATTTCTCGATTTTGGTGATTTTCCCTAGTGGTACCCCTAGGGAAATCCGTAAAAATTCGTCGGATTCCGGCGAAGACAATTCTCGATGCGTTGTGACCGGCAAGCTTCCAGTAGCTATTCCAGTCGAGTTTTCCCGAATTATCGGACTCGGATCCAAAATTTCACCACTTTTTACGATTTCTCGATTTTGGTGATTTTCCCTAGTGGTACCCCTAGGGAAATCCGTAAAAATTCGTCGGATTCCGGCGAAGCCAATTCTCGATGCGTTGTGACCGGCAAGCTTCCAGTAGCTATTCCAGTCGAGTTTTCCCGAATTATCGGACTCGGATCCAAAATTTCACCACTTTTTACGATTTCTCGATTTTGGTGATTTTCCCTAGTGGTACCCCTAGGGAAATCCGTAAAAATTCGTCGGATTCCGGCGAAACCAATTCTCGATGCGTTGTGACCGGCAAGCTTCCAGTAGCTATTCCAGTCGAGTTTTACCGAATTATCGGACTCGGATCCAAAATTTCACCACTTTTTACGATTTCTCGATTTTGGTGATTTTCCCTAGTGGTACCCCTAGGGAAATCCGTAAAAATTCGTCGGATTCCGGCGAAGCCAATTCTCGATGCGTTGTGACCGGCAAGCTTCCAGTAGCTCTTCCAGTCGAGTTTTCCCGAATTATCGGACTCGGATCCAAAATTTCACCACTTTTTACGATTTCTCGATTTTGGTGATTTTCCCTAGTGGTACCCCTAGGGAAATCCGTAAAAATTCGTCGGATTCCGGCGAATACAATTCTCAATGCGTTGTGACCGGCAAGCTTCCAGTAGCTATTCCAGTCGAGTTTTCCCGAATTATCGGACTCGGATCCAAAATTTCACCACTTTTTACGATTTCTCGATTTTGGTGATTTTCCCTAGTGGTACCCCTAGGGAAATCCGTAAAAATTCGTCGGATTCCGGCGAAGCCAATTCTCGATGCGTTGTGACCGGCAAGCTTCCAGTAGCTATTCCAGTCGAGTTTTCCCGAATTATCGGACTCGGATCCAAAATTTCACCACTTTTTACGATTTCTCGATTTTGGTGATTTTCCCTAGTGGTACCCCTAGGGAAATCCGTAAAAATTCGTCGGATTCCGGCGAAGACAATTCTCGATGCGTTGTGACCGGCAAGCTTCCAGTAGCTATTCCAGTCGAGTTTTCCCGAATTATCGGACTCGGATCCAAAATTTCACCACTTTTTACGATTTCTCGATTTTGGTGATTTTCCCTAGTGGTACCCCTAGGGAAAGCCGTAAAAATTCGTCGGATTCCGGCGAAGCCAATTCTCGATGCGTTGTGACCGGCAAGCTTCCAGTAGCTATTCCAGTCGAGTTTTCCCGAATTATCGGACTCGGATCCAAAATTTCACAACTTTTTACGATTTCTCGATTATGGTGATTTTCCCTAGTGGTACCCCTAGGGAAATCCGTAAAAATTCGTCGGATTCCGGCGAAGCCAATTCTCGATGCGTTGTGACCGGCAAGCTTCCAGTAGCTATTCCAGTCGAGTTTTCCCGAATTATCGGACTCGGATCCAAAATTTCACCACTTTTTACGATTTCTCGATTTTGGTGATTTTCCCTAGTGGTACCCCTAGGGAAATCCGTAAAAATTCGTCGGATTCCGGCGAAGCCAATTCTCGATGCGTTGTGACCGGCAAGCTTCCAGTAGCTATTCCAGTCGAGTTTTCCCGAATTATCGGACTCGGATCCAAAATTTCACCACTTTTTACGATTTCTCGATTTTGGTGATTTTCCCTAGTGGTACCCCTAGGGAAATCCGTAAAAATTCGTCGGATTCCGGCGAAACCAATTCTCGATGCGTTGTGACCGGCAAGCTTCCAGTAGCTATTCCAGTCGAGTTTTACCGAATTATCGGACTCGGATCAAAAATTTCACCACTTTTTACGATTTCTCGATTTTGGTGATTTTCCCTAGTGGTACCCCTAGGGAAATCCGTAAAAATTCGTCGGATTCCGGCGAAGCCAATTCTCGATGCGTTGTGACCGGCAAGCTTCCAGTAGCTCTTTCAGTCGAGTTTTCCCGAATTATCGGACTCGGATCCAAAATTTCACCACTTTTTACGATTTCTCGATTTTGGTGATTTTCCCTAGTGGTACCCCTAGGGAAATCCGTAAAAATTCGTCGGATTCCGGCGAATACAATTCTCAATGCGTTGTGACCGGCAAGCTTCCAGTAGCTATTCCAGTCGAGTTTTCCCGAATTATCGGACTCGGATCCAAAATTTCACCACTTTTTACGATTTCTCGATTTTGGTGATTTTCCCTAGTGGTACCCCTAGGGAAATCCGTAAAAATTCGTCGGATTCCGGCGAACCCAATTCTCGATGCGTTGTGACCGGCAAGCTTCCAGTAGCTATTCCAGTCGAGTTTTCCCGAATTATCGGACTCGGATCCAAAATTTCACCACTTTTTACGATTTCTCGATTTTGGTGATTTTCCCTAGTGGTACCCCTAGGGAAATCCGTAAAAATTCGTCGGATTCCGGCGAAGACAATTCTCGATGCGTTGTGACCGGCAAGCTTCCAGTAGCTATTCCAGTCGAGTTTTCCCGAATTATCGGACTCGGATCCAAAATTTCACCACTTTTTACGATTTCTCGATTTTGGTGATTTTCCCTAGTGGTACCCCTAGGGAAAGCCGTAAAAATTCGTCGGATTCCGGCGAAGCCAATTCTCGATGCGTTGTGACCGGCAAGCTTCCAGTAGCTATTCCAGTCGAGTTTTCCCGAATTATCGGACTCGGATCCAAAATTTCACAACTTTTTACGATTTCTCGATTATGGTGATTTTCCCTAGTGGTACCCCTAGGGAAATCCGTAAAAATTCGTCGGATTCCGGCGAAGCCAATTCTCGATGCGTTGTGACCGGCAAGCTTCCAGTAGCTATTCCAGTCGAGTTTTCCCGAATTATCGGACTCGGATCCAAAATTTCACCACTTTTTACGATTTCTCGATTTTGGTGATTTTCCCTAGTGGTACCCCTAGGGAAATCCGTAAAAATTCGTCGGATTCCGGCGAAGACAATTCTCGATGCGTTGTGACCGGCAAGCTTCCAGTAGCTATTCCAGTCGAGTTTTCCCGAATTATCGGACTCGGATCCAAAATTTCACCACTTTTTACGATTTCTCGATTTTGGTGATTTTCCCTAGTGGTACCCCTAGGAAAATCCGTAAAAATTCGTCGGATTCCGGCGAAGCCAATTCTCGATGCGTTGTGACCGGCAAGCTTCCAGTAGCTATTCCAGTCGAGTTTTCCCGAATTATCGGACTCGGATCCAAAATTTCACAACTTTTTACGATTTCTCGATTTTGGTGATTTTTCCTAGTGGTACCCCTAGGGAAATCCGTAAAAATTCGTCGGATTCCGGCGAAGCCAATTCTCGATGCGTTGTGACCGGCAAGTTTCCAGTAGCTATTCCAGTCGAGTTTTCCCGAATTATCGGACTCGGATCCAAAATTTCACCACTTTTTACGATTTCTCGATTTTGGTGATTTTCCCTAGTGGTACCCCTAGGGAAATCCGTAAAAATTCGTCGGATTCCGGCGAAGACAATTCTCGATGCGTTGTGACCGGCAAGCTTCCAGTAGCTATTCCAGTCGAGTTTTCCCGAATTATCGGACTCGGATCCAAAATTTCACCACTTTTTACGATTTCTCGATTTTGGTGATTTTCCCTAGTGGTACCCCTAGGGAAATCCGTAAAAATTCGTCGGATTCCGGCGAAGCCAATTCTCGATGCGTTGTGACCGGCAAGCTTCCAGTAGCTATTCCGGTCGAGTTTTCCCGAATTATCGCACTCGGATCCAAAATTTCACAACTTTTTACGATTTCTCGATTTTGGTGATTTTCCCTAGTGGTACCCCTAGGGAAATCCGTAAAAATTCGTCGGATTCCGGCGAAGCCAATTCTCGATGCGTTGTGACCGGCAAGCTTCCAGTAGCTATTCCCATCGAGTTTTCCCGAATTATCGGACTCGGATCCAAAATTTCACCACTTTTTACGATTTCTCGATTTTGGTGATTTTCCCTAGTGGTACCCCTAGGGAAATCCGTAAAAATTCGTCGGATTCCGGCGAAGCCAATTCTCGATGCGTTGTGACCGGCAAGCTTCCAGTAGCTATTCCAGTCGAGTTTTCCCGAATTATCGGACTCGGATCCAAAATTTCACCACTTTTTATGATTTCTCGATTTTGGTGATTTTCCCTAGTTGTACCCCCTAGGGAAATCCGTAAAAATTCGTCGGATTCCGGCGAAGCCAATTCTCGATGCGTTGTGACCGGCAAGCTTCCAGTAGCTATTCCAGTCGAGTTTTCCCGAATTATCGGACTCGGATCCAAAATTTCACCACTTTTTACGATTTCTCGATTTTGGTGATTTTCCCTAGTGGTACCCCTAGGGAAATCCGTAAAAATTCGTCGGATTCCGGCGAAGCCAATTCTCGATGCGTTGTGACCGGCAAGCTTCCAGTAGCTATTCCAGTCGAGTTTTCCCGAATTATCGGACTCGGATCCAAAATTTCACCACTTTTTACGATTTCTCGATTTTGGTGATTTTCCCTAGTGGTACCCCTAGGGAAATCCGTAAAAATTCGTCGGATTCCGGCGAAGCCAATTCTCGATGCGTTGTGACCGGCAAGCTTCCAGTAGCTATTCCAGTCGAGTTTTCCCGAATTATCGGACTCGGATCCAAAATTTCACCACTTTTTATGATTTCTCGATTTTGGTGATTTTCCCTAGTTGTACCCCCTAGGGAAATCCGTAAAAATTCGTCGGATTCCGGCGAAGCCAATTCTCGATGCGTTGTGACCGGCAAGCTTCCAGTAGCTATTCCAGTCGAGTTTTCCCGAATTATCGGACTCGGATCCAAAATTTCACCACTTTTTACGATTTCTCGATTTTTGTGATTTTCCCTAGTGGTACCCCTAGGGAAATCCGTAAAAATTCGTCGGATTCCGGCGAAGCCAATTCTCGATGCGTTGTGACCGGCAAGCTTCCAGTAGCTATTCCAGTCGAGTTTTCCCGAATTATCGGACTCGGATCCAAAATTTCACCACTTTTTACGATTTCTCGATTTTGGTGATTTTCCCTAGTGGTACCCCTAGGGAAATCCGTAAAAATTCGTCGGATTCCGGCGAAGCCAATTCTCGATGCGTTGTGACCGGCAAGCTTCCAGTAGCTATTCCAGTCGAGTTTTCCCGAATTATCGGACTCGGATCCAAAATTTCACCACTTTTTACGATTTCTCGATTTTGGTGATTTTCCCTAGTGGTACCCCTAGGGAAATCCGTAAAAATTCGTCGGATTCCGGCGAAGCCAATTCTCGATGCGTTGTGACCGGCAAGCTTCCAGTAGCTATTCCAGTCGAGTTTTCCCGAATTATCGGACTCGGATCCAAAATTTCACCACTTTTTATGATTTCTCGATTTTGGTGATTTTCCCTAGTTGTACCCCCTAGGGAAATCCGTAAAAATTCGTCGGATTCCGGCGAAGCCAATTCTCGATGCGTTGTGACCGGCAAGCTTCCAGTAGCTATTCCAGTCGAGTTTTCCCGAATTATCGGACTCGGATCCAAAATTTCACCACTTTTTACGATTTCTCGATTTTTGTGATTTTCCCTAGTGGTACCCCTAGGGAAATCCGTAAAAATTCGTCGGATTCCGGCGAAGCCAATTCTCGATGCGTTGTGACCGGCAAGCTTCCAGTAGCTATTCCAGTCGAGTTTTCCCGAATTATCGGACTCGGATCCAAAATTTCACCACTTTTTACGATTTCTCGATTTTTATGATTTTCCCTAGTGGTACCCCTAGGGAAATCCGTAAAAATTCGTCGGATTCCGGCGAAGCCAATTCTCGATGCGTTGTGACCGGCAAGCTTCCAGTAGCTATTCCAGTCGAGTTTTCCCGAATTATCGGACTCGGATCCAAAATTTCACCACTTTTTACGATTTCTCGATTTTGGTGATTTTCCCTAGTGGTACCCCCTAAGGAAATCCGTAAAAATTCTTCGGATTCCGGCGAAGCCAATTCTCGATGCGTTGTGACCGGCAAGCTTCCAGTAGCTATTCCAGTCGAGTTTTCCCGAATTATCGGACTCGGATCCAAAATTTCACCACTTTTTATGATTTCTCGATTTTGGTGATTTTCCCTAGTTGTACCCCCTAGGGAAATCCGTAAAAATTCGTCGGATTCCGGCGAAGCCAATTCTCGATGCGTTGTGACCGGCAAGCTTCCAGTAGCTATTCCAGTCGAGTTTTCCCGAATTATCGGACTCGGATCCAAAATTTCACCACTTTTTACGATTTCTCGATTTTGGTGATTTTCCCTAGTGGTACCCCTAGGGAAATCCGTAAAAATTCGTCGGATTCCGGCGAAGCCAATTCTCGATGCGTTGTGACCGGCAAGCTTCCAGTAGCTATTCCAGTCGAGTTTTCCCGAATTATCGGACTCGGATCCAAAATTTCACCACTTTTTACGATTTCTCGATTTTGGTGATTTTCCCTAGTGGTACCCCTAGGGAAATCCGTAAAAATTCGTCGGATTCCGGCGAAGCCAATTCTCGATGCGTTGTGACCGGCAAGCTTCCAGTAGCTATTCCAGTCGAGTTTTCCCGAATTATCGGACTCGGATCCAAAATTTCACCACTTTTTATGATTTCTCGATTTTGGTGATTTTCCCTAGTTGTACCCCCTAGGGAAATCCGTAAAAATTCGTCGGATTCCGGCGAAGCCAATTCTCGATGCGTTGTGACCGGCAAGCTTCCAGTAGCTATTCCAGTCGAGTTTTCCCGAATTATCGGACTCGGATCCAAAATTTCACCACTTTTTACGATTTCTCGATTTTTGTGATTTTCCCTAGTGGTACCCCTAGGGAAATCCGTAAAAATTCGTCGGATTCCGGCGAAGCCAATTCTCGATGCGTTGTGACCGGCAAGCTTCCAGTAGCTATTCCAGTCGAGTTTTCCCGAATTATCGGACTCGGATCCAAAATTTCACCACTTTTTACGATTTCTCGATTTTTCTGATTTTCCCTAGTGGTACCCCTAGGGAAATCCGTAAAAATTCGTCGGATTCCGGCGAAGCCAATTCTCGATGCGTTGTGACCGGCAAGCTTCCAGTAGCTATTCCAGTCGAGTTTTCCCGAATTATCGGACTCGGATCCAAAATTTCACCACTTTTTACGATTTCTCGATTTTGGTGATTTTCCCTAGTGGTACCCCCTAAGGAAATCCATAAAAATTCTTCGGATTCCGGCGAAGCCAATTCTCGATGCGTTGTGACCGGCAAGCTTCCAGTAGCTATTCCAGTCGAGTTTTCCCGAACTATCGGACTCGGATCCAAAATTTCACCACTTTTTACGATTTCTCGATTTTGGTGATTTTCCCTAGTGGTACCCCCTAGGGAAATCCGTAAAAATTCGTCGGATTCCGGCGAAGCCAATTCTCGATGCGGTTTGACCGGCAAGCTTCCAGTAGCTATTCCAGTCGAGTTTTCCCAAATTATCGGACTCGGATCCAAAATTTCACCACTTTTTCCGATTTCTCGATTTTGGTGATTTTCCCTAGTGGTACCCCCTAGGGAAATCAGTAAAAATTCGTCGGATTCCGGCGAAGACAATTCTCGGTGCGTTGTGACCGGCAAGCTTCCAGTAGCTATTCCAGTCGAGTTTTCCCGAATTATCGGACTCGGATCCAAAATTTCACCACTTTTTACGATTTCTCGATTTTGGTGATTTTCCCTAGTGGTACCCCCTAGGGAAATCCGTAAAAATTCATCGGATTCCGGCGAAGCTAATTCTCGATGCGTTGTGACCGGCAAGCTTCCAGTAGCTATTCCAGTCGAGTTTTCCCGAATTATCGGACTCGGATCCAAAATTTCACCACTTTTTACGATTTCTCGATTTTGGTGATTTTCCCTAGTGGTACCCCTAGGGAAATCCGTAAAAATTCGTCGGATTCCGGCGAAGCCAATTCTCGATGCGTTGTGACCGGCAAGCTTCCAGTAGCTATTCAAGTCGAGTTTTCCCGAATTATCGGACTCGGATCCAAAATTTCACCACTTTTTACGATTTCTCGATTTTTGTGATTTTCCCTAGTGGTACCCCTAGGGAAATCCGTAAAAATTCGTCGGATTCCGGCGAAGCCAATTCTCGATGCGTTGTGACCGGCAAGCTTCCAGTAGCTATTCCGGTCGAGTTTTCCCGAATTATCGCACTCGGATCCAAAATTTCACAACTTTTTACGATTTCTCGATTTTGGTGATTTTCCCTAGTGGTACCCCTAGGGAAATCCGTAAAAATTCGTCGGATTCCGGCGAAGCCAATTCTCGATGCGTTGTGACCGGCAAGCTTCCAGTAGCTATTCCCGTCGAGTTTTCCCGAATTATCGGACTCGGATCCAAAATTTCACCACTTTTTACGATTTCTCGATTTTGGTGATTTTCCCTAGTGGTACCCCTAGGGAAATCCGTAAAAATTCGTCGGATTCCGGCGAAGCCAATTCTCGATGCGTTGTGACCGGCAAGCTTCCAGTAGCTATTCCAGTCGAGTTTTCCCGAATTATCGGACTCGGATCCAAAATTTCACCACTTTTTATGATTTCTCGATTTTGGTGATTTTCCCTAGTTGTACCCCCTAGGGAAATCCGTAAAAATTCGTCGGATTCCGGCGAAGCCAATTCTCGATGCGTTGTGACCGGCAAGCTTCCAGTAGCTATTCCAGTCGAGTTTTCCCGAATTATCGGACTCGGATCCAAAATTTCACCACTTTTTACGATTTCTCGATTTTGGTGATTTTCCCTAGTGGTACCCCTAGGGAAATCCGTAAAAATTCGTCGGATTCCGGCGAAGCCAATTCTCGATGCGTTGTGACCGGCAAGCTTCCAGTAGCTATTCCAGTCGAGTTTTCCCGAATTATCGGACTCGGATCCAAAATTTCACCACTTTTTACGATTTCTCGATTTTGGTGATTTTCCCTAGTGGTACCCCTAGGGAAATCCGTAAAAATTCGTCGGATTCCGGTGAAGCCAATTCTCGATGCGTTGTGACCGGCAAGCTTCCAGTAGCTATTCACGTCGAGTTTTCCCGAATTATCGGACTCGGATCCAAAATTTCACCACTTTTTACGATTTCTCGATTTTGGTGATTTTCCCTAGTGGTACCCCCTAGGGAAATCCGTAAAAATTCGTCGGATTCCGGCGAAGCCAATTCTCGATGCGTTGTGACCGGCAAGCTTCCAGTAGCTATTCCAGTCGAGTTTTCCCGAATTATCGGACTCGGATCCAAAATTTCACCACTTTTTATGATTTCTCGATTTTGGTAATTTTCCCTAGTGGTACCCCCTAGGGAAATCCGTAAAAATTCGTCGGATTCCGGCGAAGCCAATTCTCGATGCGTTGTGACCGGCAAGCTTCCAGTAGCTATTCCAGTCGAGTTTTCCCGAATTATCGGACTCGGATCCAAAATTTCACCACTTTTTACGATTTCTCGATTTTGGTGATTTTCCCTAGTGGTACCCCCTAGGGAAATCAGTAAAAATTCGTCGGATTCCGGCGAAGACAATTCTCGGTGCGTTGTGACCGGCAAGCTTCCAGTAGCTATTCCAGTCGAGTTTTCCCGAATTATCGGACTCGGATCCAAAATTTCACCACTTTTTACGATTTCTCGATTTTGGTGATTTTCCCTAGTGGTACCCCCTAGGGAAATCCGTAAAAATTCGTCGAAATTCTCGATGCGTTGTGACCGGCAAGCTTCCAGTAGCTATTCTAGTCGAGTTTTACCAAATTATCGGACTCGGATCCAAAATTTCACCACTTTTTACGATTTCTCGATTTTGGTGATTTTCCCTAGTGGTACCCCTAGGGAAATCCGTAAAAATTCGTCGGATTCCGGCGAAGCCAATTCTCGATGCGTTGTGACCGGCAAGCTTCCAGTAGCTATTCCAGTCGAGTTTTCCCGAATTATCGGACTCGGATCCAAAATTTCACCACTTTTTACGATTTCTCGATTTTGGTGATTTTCCCTAGTGGTACCCCTAGGGAAATCCGTAAAAATTCGTCGGATTCCGGCGAAGCCAATTCTCGATGCGTTGTGACCGGCAAGCTTCCAGTAGCTATTCCAGTCGAGTTTTCCCGAATTATCGGACTCGGATCCAAAATTTCACCACTTTTTACGATTTCTCGATTTTGGTGATTTTCCCTAGTGGTACCCCTAGGGAAATCCGTAAAAATTCGTCGGATTCCGGCGAAGCCAATTCTCGATGCGTTGTGACCGGCAAGCTTCCAGTAGCTATTCCAGTCGAGTTTTCCCGAATTATCGGACTCGGATCCAAAATTTCACCACTTTTTACGATTTCTCCATTTTGGTGATTTTCCCTAGTGGTACCCCCTAGGGAAATCCGTAAAAATTCGTCGGATTCCGGCGAAGCCAATTCTCGATGCGTTGTGACCGGCAAGCTTCCAGTAGCTATTCCAGTCGAGTTTTCCCGAATTATCGGACTCGGATCCAAAATTTCACCACTTTTTACGATTTCTCGATTTTGGTAATTTTCCCTAGTGGTACCCCCTAGGGAAATCAGTAAAAATTCGTCGGATTCCGGCGAAGACAATTCTCGGTGCGTTGTGACCGGCAAGCTTCCAGTAGCTATTCCAGTCGAGTTTTCCCGAATTATCGGACTCAGATCCAAAATTTCACCACTTTTTACGATTTCTCGATTTTGGTGATTTTCCCTAGTGGTACCCCCTAGGGAAATCCGTAAAAATTCGTCGGATTCCGGCGAAGCCAATTCTCGATGCGTTGTGACCGGCAAGCTTCCAGTAGCTATTCCAGTCGAGTTTTCCCGAATTATCGGACTCGGATCCAAAATTTCACCACTTTTTATGATTTCTCGATTTTGGTGATTTTCCCTAGTGGTACCCCTAGGGAAATTCGTAAAAATTCGTCGGATTCCGGCGAAGCCAATTCTCGATGCTTGTGACCGGCAAGCTTCCAGTAGCTATTCAAGTCGAGTTTTCCCGAATTATCGGACTCGGATCCAAAATTTCACCACTTTTTACGATTTCTCGATTTTTGTGATTTTTCCTAGTGGTACCCCTAGGGAAATCCGTAAAAATTCGTCGGATTCCGGCGAAGCCAATTCTCGATGCGTTGTGACCGGCAAGCTTCCAGTAGCTATTCCAGTCGAGTTTTCCCGAATTATCGGACTCGGATCAAAAATTTCACCACTTTTTACGATTTCTCGATTTTGGTGATTTTCCCTAGTGGTACCCCCTAGGGAAATCCGTAAAAATTCGTCGGATTCCGGCGAAGCCAATTCTCGATGCGTTGTGACCGGCAAGCTTCCAGTAGCTATTCCAGTCGAGTTTTCCCGAATTATCGGACTCGGATCCAAAATTTCACCACTTTTTACGATTTCTCGATTTTGGTAATTTTCCCTAGTGGTACCCCCTAGGGAAATCCGTAAAAATTCGTCGGATTCCGGCGAAGCCAATTCTCGATGCGTTGTGACCGGCAAGCTTCCAGTAGCTATTCCAGTCGAGTTTTCCCGAATTATCGGACTCGGATCCAAAATTTCACCACTTTTTACGATTTCTCGATTTTGGTGATTTTCCCTAGTGGTACCCCTAGGGAAATCCGTAAAAATTCGTCGGATTCCGGCGAAGCCAATTCTCGATGCGTTTTGACCGGCAAGCTTCCAGTAGCTATTCCAGTCGAGTTTTCCCGAATTATCGGACTCGGATCTAAAATTTCACCACTTTTTACGATTTCTCGATTTTGGTGATTTTCCCTAGTGGTACCCCTAGGGAAATTCGTAAAAATTCGTCGGAATTCTTGATGCGTTGTGACCGGCAAGCTTCCAGTAGCTATTCCAGTCGAGTTTTCCCGAATTATCGGACTCGGATCCAAAATTTCACCACTTTTTACGATTTCTCGATTTTGGTGATTTTCCCTAGTGGTACCCCTAGGGAAATCCGTAAAAATTCGTCGGATTCCGGCGAAGCCAATTCTCGATGCGTTGTGACCGGCAAGCTTCCAGTAGCTATTCCAGTCGAGTTTTCCCGAATTATCGGACTCGGATCCAAAATTTCACCACTTTTTATGATTTCTCGATTTTGGTGATTTTCCCTAGTGGTACCCCTAGGGAAATTCGTAAAAATTCGTCGGATTCCGGCGAAGCCAATTCTCGATGCGTTGTGACCGGCAAGCTTCCAGTAGCTATTCAAGTCGAGTTTTCCCGAATTATCGGACTCGGATCCAAAATTTCACCACTTTTTACGATTTCTCGATTTTTGTGATTTTTCCTAGTGGTACCCCTAGGGAAATCCGTAAAAATTCGTCGGATTCCGGCGAAGCCAATTCTCGATGCGTTGTGACCGGCAAGCTTCCAGTAGCTATTCCAGTCGAGTTTTCCCGAATTATCGGACTCGGATCCAAAATTTCACCACTTTTTACGATTTCTCGATTTTGGTGATTTTCCCTAGTGGTACCCCTAGGGAAATCCGTAAAAATTCGTCGGATTCCGGCGAAGCCAATTCTCGATGCGTTTTGACCGGCAAGCTTCCAGTAGCTATTCCAGTCGAGTTTTCCCGAATTATCGGACTCGGATCTAAAATTTCACCACTTTTTACGATTTCTCGATTTTGGTGATTTTCCCTAGTGGTACCCCTAGGGAAATCCGTAAAAATTCGTCGGATTCCGGCGAAGCCAATTCTCGATGCGTTGTGACCGGCAAGCTTCCAGTAGCTATTCCAGTCGAGTTTTCCCGAATTATCGGACTCGGATCCAAAATTTCACCACTTTTTACGATTTCTCGATTTTGGTGATTTTCCCTAGTGGTACCCCCTAGGGAAATCCGTAAAAATTCGTCGGATTCCGGCGAAGCCAATTCTCGATGCGTTGTGACCGGCAAGCTTCCAGTAGCTATTCCAGTCGAGTTTTCCCGAATTATCGGACTCGGATCCAAAATTTCACCACTTTTTACGATTTCTCGATTTTGGTAATTTTCCCTAGTGGTACCCCCTAGGGAAATCCGTAAAAATTCGTCGGATTCCGGCGAAGCCAATTCTCGATGCGTTGTGACCGGCAAGCTTCCAGTAGCTATTCCAGTCGAGTTTTCCCGAATTATCGGACTCGGATCCAAAATTTCACCACTTTTTACGATTTCTCGATTTTGGTGATTTTCCCTAGTGGTACCCCTAGGGAAATCCGTAAAAATTCGTCGGATTCCGGCGAAGCCAATTCTCGATGCGTTTTGACCGGCAAGCTTCCAGTAGCTATTCCAGTCGAGTTTTCCCGAATTATCGGACTCGGATCTAAAATTTCACCACTTTTTACGATTTCTCGATTTTGGTGATTTTCCCTAGTGGTACCCCTAGGGAAATTCGTAAAAATTCGTCGGAATTCTCGATGCGTTGTGACCGGCAAGCTTCCAGTAGCTATTCCAGTCGAGTTTTCCCGAATTATCGGACTCGGATCCAAAATTTAACCACTTTTTACGATTTCTCGATTTTGGTGATTTTCCCTAGTGGTACCCCTAGGGAAATCCGTAAAAATTCGTCGGATTCCGGCGAAGCCAATTCTCGATGCGTTGTGACCGGCAAGCTTCCAGTAGCTATTCCAGTCGAGTTTTCCCGAATTATCGGACTCGGATCCAAAATTTAACCACTTTTTACGATTTCTCGATTTTGGTGATTTTTCCTAGTGGTACCCCTAGGGAAATCCGTAAAAATTCGTCGGATTCCGGCGAAGCCAATTCTCGATGCGTTGTGACCGGCAAGCTTCCAGTAGCTATTCCAGTCGAGTTTTCCCGAATTATCGGACTCGGATCCAAAATTTCACCACTTTTTACGATTTCTCGATTTTGGTGATTTTCCCTAGTGGTACCCCTAGGGAAATCCGTAAAAATTCGTCGGATTCCGGCGAAGCCAATTCTCGATGCGTTGTGACCGGCAAGCTTCCAGTAGCTATTCCAGTCGAGTTTTCCCGAATTATCGGACTCGGATCCAAAATTTCACCACTTTTTACGATTTCTCGATTTTGGTGATTTTCCCTAGTGGTACCCCTAGGGAAATCCGTAAAAATTCGTCGGATTCCGGCGAAGCCAATTCTCGATGCGTTGTGACCGGCAAGCTTCCAGTAGCTATTCCAGTCGAGTTTTCCCGAATTATCGGACTCGGATCCAAAATTTCACCACTTTTTACGATTTCTCGATTTTGGTGATTTTCCCTAGTGGTACCCCTAGGGAAATCCGTAAAAATTCGTCGGATTCCGGCGAAGCCAATTCTCGATGCGTTGTGACCGGCAAGCTTCCAGTAGCTATTCCAGTCGAGTTTTCCCGAATTATCGGACTCGGATCCAAAATTTCACCACTTTTTACGATTTCTCGATTTTGGTGATTTTCCCTAGTGGTACCCCTAGGGAAATCCGTAAAAATTCGTCGGATTCCGGCGAAGCCAATTCTCGATGCGTTGTGACCGGCAAGCTTCCAGTAGCTATTCCAGTCGAGTTTTCCAGAATTATCGGACTCGGATCCAAAATTTCACCACTTTTTACGATTTCTCGATTTTGGTGATTTTCCCTAGTGGTACCCCTAGGGAAATCCGTAAAAATTCGTCGGATTCCGGCGAAGCCAATTCTCGATGCGTTGTGACCGGCAAACTTCCAGTAGCTATTCCAGTCGAGTTTTCCCGAATTATCGGACTCGGATCCAAAATTTCACCACTTTTTACGATTTCTCGATTTTGGTGATTTTCCCTAGTGGTACCCCTAGGGAAATCCGTAAAAATTCGTCGGATTCCGGCGAAGCCAATTCTTGATGCGTTGTGACCGGCAAGCTTCCAGTAGCTATTCCAGTCGAGTTTTCCAGAATTATCGGACTCAGATCCAAAATTTCACCACTTTTTACGATTTCTCGATTTTGGTGATTTTCCCTAGTGGTACCCCTAGGGAAATCCGTAAAAATTCGTCGGATTCCGGCGAAGCCAATTCTCGATGCGTTGTGACCGGCAAACTTCCAGTAGCTATTCCAGTCGAGTTTTCCCGAATTATCGGACTCGGATCCAAAATTTCACCACTTTTTACGATTTCTCGATTTTGGTGATTTTCCCTAGTGGTACCCCTAGGGAAATCCGTAAAAATTCGTCGAAATTCTCGATGCGTTGTGACCGGCAAGCTTCCAGTAGCTATTCTAGTCGAGTTTTACCAAATTATCGGACTCGGATCCAAAATTTCACCACTTTTTACGATTTCTCGATTTTGGTGATTTTCCCTAGTGGTACCCCTAGGGAAATCCGTAAAAATTCGTCGGATTCCGGCGAAGCCAATTCTCGATGCGTTGTGACCGGCAAGCTTCCAGTAGCTATTCCAGTCGAGTTTTCCCGAATTATCGGACTCGGATCCAAAATTTCACCACTTTTTACGATTTCTCAATTTTGGTGATTTTCCCTAGTGGTACCCCTAGGGAAATCCGTAAAAATTCGTCGGATTCCGGCGAAGACAATTCTCGATGCGTTGTGACCGGCAAGCTTCCAGTAGCTATTCCGGTCGAGTTTTCCCGAATTATCGGACTCGGATCCAAAATTTCACCACTTTTTACGATTTCTCGATTTTGGTGATTTTCCCTAGTGGTACCCCTAGGGAAATCCGTAAAAATTCGTCGGATTCCGGCGAAGCCAATTCTCGATGCGTTGTGACCGGCAAGCTTCCAGTAGCTATTCCAGTCGAGTTTTCCCGAATTATCGGACTCGGATCCAAAATTTCACCACTTTTTACGATTTCTCGATTTTGGTAATTTTCCCTAGTGGTACCCCCTAGGGAAATCCGTAAAAATTCGTCGGATTCCGGCGAAGCCAATTCTCGATGCGTTGTGACCGGCAAGCTTCCAGTAGCTATTCCAGTCGAGTTTTCCCGAATTATCGGACTCGGATCCAAAATTTCACCACTTTTTACGATTTCTCGATTTTGGTGATTTTCCCTAGTGGTACCCCTAGGGAAATCCGTAAAAATTCGTCGGATTCCGGCGAAGCCAATTCTCGATGCGTTGTGACCGGCAAGCTTCCAGTAGCTATTCCAGTCGAGTTTTCCCGAATTATCGGACTCGAATCCAAAATTTCACCACTTTTTACGATTTCTCGATTTTGGTGATTTTCCCTAGTGGTACCCCTAGGGAAATCCGTAAAAATTCGTCGGATTCCGGCGAAGCCAATTCTCGATGCGTTGTGACCGGCAAGCTTCCAGTAGCTATTCCAGTCGAGTTTTCCCGAATTATCGGACTCAGATCCAAAATTTCACCACTTTTTACGATTTCTCAATTTTGGTGATTTTCCCTAGTGGTACCCCTAGGGTAATCCGTAAAAATTCGTCGGATTCCGGCGAAGACAATTCTCGATACGTTGTGACCGGCAAGCTTCCAGTAGCTATTCCAGTCGAGTTTTCCCGAATTATCGGACTCGGATCCAAAATTTCACCACTTTTTACGATTTCTCGATTTTGGTGATTTTCCCCAGTGGTACCCCTAGGGAAATCCGTAAAAATTCGTCGGATTCCGGCGAAGCCAATTCTCGATGCGTTGTGACCGGCAAGCTTCCAGTAGCTATTCCAGTCGAGTTTTCCCGAATTATCGGACTCGGATCCAAAATTTCACCACTTTTTACGATTTCTCGATTTTGGTGATTTTCCCTAGTGGTACCCCTAGGGAAATCCGTAAAAATTCGTCGGATTCCGGCGAAGCCAATTCTCGATGCGTTGTGACCGGCAAGCTTCCAGTAGCTATTCCAGTCGAGTTTTCCCGAATTATCGGACTCGGATCCAAAATTTCACCACTTTTTACGATTTCTCGATTTTGGTGATTTTCCCTAGTGGTACCCCTAGGGAAATCCGTAAAAATTCGTCGGATTCCGGCGAAGCCAATTCTTGATGCGTTGTGACCGGCAAGCTTCCAGTAGCTATTCCAGTCGAGTTTTCCCGAATTATCGGACTCGGATCCAAAATTTCACCACTTTTTACGATTTCTCGATTTTGGTGATTTTCCCTAGTGGTACCCCTAGGGAAATCCGTAAAAATTCGTCGAAATTCTCGATGCGTTGTGACCGGCAAGCTTCCAGTAGCTATTCTAGTCGAGTTTTACCAAATTATCGGACTCGGATCCAAAATTTCACCACTTTTTACGATTTCTCGATTTTGGTGATTTTCCCTAGTGGTACCCCTAGGGAAATCCGTAAAAATTCGTCGGATTCCGGCGAAGCCAATTCTCGATGCGTTGTGACCGGCAAGCTTCCAGTAGCTATTCCAGTCGAGTTTTCCCGAATTATCGGACTCGGATCCAAAATTTCACCACTTTTTACGATTTCTCAATTTTGGTGATTTTCCCTAGTGGTACCCCTAGGGAAATCCGTAAAAATTCGTCGGATTCCGGCGAAGACAATTCTCGATGCGTTGTGACCGGCAAGCTTCCAGTAGCTATTCCAGTCGAGTTTTCCCGAATTATCGGACTCGGATCCAAAATTTCACCACTTTTTACGATTTCTCGATTTTGGTGATTTTCCCTAGTGGTACCCCTAGGGAAATCCGTAAAAATTCGTCGAAATTCTCGATGCGTTGTGACCGGCAAGCTTCCAGTAGCTATTCTAGTCGAGTTTTACCAAATTATCGGACTCGGATCCAAAATTTCACCACTTTTTACGATTTCTCGATTTTGGTGATTTTCCCTAGTGGTACCCCTAGGGAAATCCGTAAAAATTCGTCGGATTCCGGCGAAGCCAATTCTCGATGCGTTGTGACCGGCAAGCTTCCAGTAGCTATTCCAGTCGAGTTTTCCCGAATTATCGGACTCGGATCCAAAATTTCACCACTTTTTACGATTTCTCAATTTTGGTGATTTTCCCTAGTGGTACCCCTAGGGAAATCCGTAAAAATTCGTCGGATTCCGGCGAAGACAATTCTCGATGCGTTGTGACCGGCAAGCTTCCAGTAGCTATTCCAGTCGAGTTTTCCCGAATTATCGGACTCGGATCCAAAATTTCACCACTTTTTACGATTTCTCGATTTTGGTGATTTTCCCTAGTGGTACCCCTAGGGAAATCCGTAAAAATTCGTCGGATTCCGGCGAAGCCAATTCTCGATGCGTTGTGACCGGCAAGCTTCCAGTAGCTATTCCAGTCGAGTTTTCCCGAATTATCGGACTCGGATCCAAAATTTCACCACTTTTTACGATTTCTCGATTTTGGTGATTTTCCCTAGTGGTACCCCTAGGGAAATCCGTAAAAATTCGTCGGATTCCGGCGAAGCCAATTCTCGATGCGTTGTGACCGGCAAGCTTCCAGTAGCTATTCCAGTCGACTTTTCCCGAATTATCGGACTCGGATCCAAAATTTCACCACTTTTTACGATTTCTCGATTTTGGTGATTTTCCCTAGTGGTACCCCTAGGGAAATCCGTAAAAATTCGTCGGATTCCGGCGAAGCCAATTCTCGATGCGTTGTGACCGGCAAGCTTCCAGTAGCTATTCCAGTCGAGTTTTCCCGAATTATCGGACTCGGATCCAAAATTTCACCACTTTTTACGATTTCTCGATTTTGGTGATTTTCCCTAGTGGTACCCCTAGGGAAATCCGTAAAAATTCGTCGGATTCCGGCGAAGCCAATTCTCGATGCGTTGTGACCGGCAAGCTTCCAGTAGCTATTCCAGTCGAGTTTTCCCGAATTATCGGACTCGGATCCAAAATTTCACCACTTTTTACGATTTCTCGATTTTGGTGATTTTTCCTAGTGGTACACCTAGGGAAATCCGTAAAAATTCGTCGGATTCCGGCGAAGCCAATTCTCGATGCGTTGTGACCGGCAAGCTTCCAGTAACTATTCCAGTCGAGTTTTCCCGAATTATCGGACTCGGATCCAAAATTTCACCACTTTTTACGATTTCTCGATTTTGGTGATTTTCCCTAGTGGTACCCCTAGGGAAATCCGTAAAAATTCGTCGGATTCCGGCGAAGCCAATTCTCGATGCGTTGTGACCGGCAAGCTTCCAGTAGCTATTCCAGTCGAGTTTTCCCGAATTATCGGACTCGGATCCAAAATTTCACCACTTTTTACGATTTCTCGATTTTGGTGATTTTCCCTAGTGGTACCCCTAGGGAAATCCGTAAAAATTCGTCGGATTCCGGCGAAGCCAATTCTCGATGCGTTGTGACCGGCAAGCTTCCAGTAGCTATTCCAGTCGAGTTTTCCCGAATTATCGGACTCGGATCCAAAATTTCATCACTTTTTACGATTTCTCGATTTTGGTGATTTTCCCTAGTGGTACCCCTAGGGAAATCCGTAAAAATTCGTCGGATTCCGGCGAAACCAATTCTCGATGCGTTGTGACCGGCAAGCTTCATGTAGCTATTCCAGTCGAGTTTTCCCGAATTATCGGACTCGGATCCAAAATTTCACCACTTTTTACGATTTCTCGATTTTGGTGATTTTCCCTAGTGGTACCCCTAGGGAAATCCGTAAAAATTCGTCGGATTCCGGCGAAGCCAATTCTCGATGCGTTGTGACCGGTAAGCTTCCAGTAGCTATTCCAGTCGAGTTTTCCCGAATTATCGGACTCGGATCCAAAATTTCACCACTTTTTACGATTTCTCGATTTTGGTGATTTTCCCTAGTGGTACCCCTAGGGAAATCCGTAAAAATTCGTCGGATTCCGGCGAAGCCAATTCTCGATGCGTTGTGACCGCCAAGCTTCCAGTAGCTATTCCAGTCGAGTTTTCCCGAATTATCGGACTCGTATCCAAAATTTCACCACTTTTTACGATTTCTCGATTTTGGTGATTTTCCCTAGTGGTACCCCTAGGGAAATCCGTAAAAATTCGTCGGATTCCGGCGAAGCCAATTCTCGACGCGTTGTGACCGGCAAGCTTCCAGTAGCTATTCCAGTCGAGTTTTCCCGAATTATCGGACTCGGATCCAAAATTTCACCACTTTTTACGATTTCTCGATTTTGGTGATTTTCCCTAGTGGTACCCCTAGGGAAATCCGTAAAAATTCGTCGGATTCCGGCGAAGCCAATTCTCGATGCGTTGTGACCGCCAAGCTTCCAGTAGCTATTCCAGTCGAGTTTTCCCGAATTATCGGACTCGTATCCAAAATTTCACCACTTTTTACGATTTCTCGATTTTGGTGATTTTCCCTAGTGGTACCCCTAGGGAAATCCGTAAAAATTCGTCGGATTCCGGCGAAAACAATTCTCGACGCGTTGTGACCGGCAAGCTTCCAGTAGCTATTCCAGTCGAGTTTTCCCGAATTATCGGACTCGGATCCAAAATTTCACCACTTTTTACGATTTCTCGATTTTGGTGATTTTCCCTAGTGGTACCCCTAGGGAAATTCGTAAAAATTCGTCGGATTCCGGCGAAGCCAATTCTCGATGCGTTGTGACCGGCAAGCTTCCAGTAGCTATTCCAGTCGAGTTTTCCCGAATTATCGGACTCGGATCCAAAATTTCACCCATTTTTACGATTTCTCGATTTTAGTGATTTTCCCTAGTGGTACCCCTAGGGAAATCCGTAAAAATTCGTCGGATTCCGGCGAAGCCAATTCTCGATGCGTTGTGACCGGCAAGCTTCCAGTAGCTATTCCAGTCGAGTTTTCCCGAATTATCGGACTCGGATCCAAAATTTCACCACTTTTTACGATTTCTCGATTTTGGTGATTTTCCCTAGTGGTACCCCTAGGGAAATCCGTAAAAATTCATCGGATTCCGGCGAAGCCAATTCTCGATGCATTGTGACCGGCAAGCTTCCAGTAGCTATTCCAGTCGAGTTTTCCCAAATTATCGGACTCGGATCCAAAATTTCACCACTTTTTACGATTTCTCGATTTTGGTGATTTTCCCTAGTGGTACCCCTAGGGAAATTCGTAAAAATTCGTCGGATTCCGGCGAAGCCAATTCTCGATGCGTTGTGACCGGCAAGCTTCCAGTAGCTATTCCAGTCGAGTTTTCCCGAATTATCGGACTCGGATCCAAAATTTCACCACTTTTTACGATTTCTCGATTTTGGTGATTTTCCCTAGTGGTACCCCTACGGAAATCCGTAAAAATTCGTCAGATTCAGGCGAAGCCAATTCTCGATGCGTTGTGACCGGCAAGCTTCCAGTAGCTATTCCAGTCGAGTTTTCCCGAATTATCGGACTCGGATCCAAAATTTCACCACTTTTTACGATTTCTCGATTTTGGTGATTTTCCCTAGTGGTACGTACCCCTAGGGAAATCCGTAAAAAATCGTCGGATTTCGGCGAAGCCAATTCTCGATGCGTTGTGACCGGCAAGCTTCCAGTAGCTATTCCAGTCGAGTTTTCCCGAATTATCGTTCTCGGATCCAAAATTTCACCACTTTTTACGATTTCTCGATTTTTGTGATTTTCCCTAGTGGTACGTACCCCTAGGGAAATCCGTAAAAATTAATCGGATTCCGGCGAAGCCAATTATCGATGCGTTGTGACCGGCAAGCTTCCAGTAGCTATTCCAGTCGAGTTTTCCCGAATTATCGGACTCCGATCCAAAGCTTCACCACTTTTTACGATTTCTCGATTTTGGTGATTTTCCATAGTGGTACGCCTAGGGAAATCCGTAAAAATTCGTCGGATTCCGGCGGAGCCAATTCTCGATGCGTTGTGACCGGCAAGCTTCCAGTAGCTATTCCAGTTGAGTTTTCCCGAATTATCGTACTCGGATCCAAAATTTTACCACTTTTTACGATTTCTCGATTTTGGTGATTTTCCCTAGTGGTACGTACCCCTAGGAAAATCCGTAAAAATTAATCGGATTCCGGCGAAGCCAATTCTCGATGCGTTGTGACCGACAAGCTTCCAGTAGCTATTCCAGTCGAGTTTTCCCGAATTATCGGACTCGGATCCAAAATTTCACCACTTTTTACGATTTCACGATTTTGGTGATTTTCCCGAGTGGTACGTACCCCTAGGGAAATCCGTAAAAATTTGTCGGATTTCGGCGAAGCCAATTCTTGATGCGTTGTGACCGGCAAGCTTCCAGTAGCTATTCCAGTCGAGTTTTCCCGAATTATCGGACTCGGATCCAAAATTTCACCACTTTTTACGATTTCTCGATTTTGGTGATTTTCCCTAGTGGAACGTACCCCTAGGGAAATCCGTAAAAATTCGTCGTATTCCAGCGAAGCCAATTCTCGATGCGTTGTGACCGGCAAGCTTCCAGTAGCTATTCCAGTCGAGTTTTCCCGAATTATCGGACTCGGATCCAAAATTTCACCACTTTTTACAATTTCTCGATTTTGGTGATTTTCCCTAGTGGTACCCCTAGGGAAATCCGTAAAAATTCGTCGGATTCCAGCGAAGCCAATTCTCGATGCGTTGTGACCGGCAAGCTTCCAGTAGCTATTCCAGTCGAGTTTTCCCGAATTATCGGACTCGGATCCAAAATTTCACCACTTTTTATGATTTCTCGATTTTGGTGATTTTTCCTAGTGGTAACCCTAGGGAAATCCGTAAAAATTCGTCGGATTTCGGCGAAGCCAATTCTCGATGCGTTTTGACCGGCAAGCTTCCAGTAGCTATTCCAGTCGAGTTTTCCCGAATTATCGGACTCGGATCCAAAATTTCACCACTTTTTATGATTTCTCGATTTTGGTGATTTTCCCTAGTGGTACGTACCCCTAGGGAAATCCGTAAAAATTCGTCGGATTCTGGCGAAACCAATTCTCGATGCGTTGTGACCGGCAAGCTTCCAGTAGCTATTCCAGTCGAGTTTTCCCGAATTATCGGACTCTGATCCAAAATTTCACCACTTTTTACGATTTCTCGATTTTGGTGATTTTCCCTAGTGGTACCCCTACGGAAATCCGTAAAAATTCGTCAGATTCAGGCGAAACCAATTCTCGATGCGTTGTGACCGGCAAGCTTCCAGTAGTTATTCCAGTCGAGTTTTCCCGAATTATCGGACTCGGATCCAAAATTTCACCACTTTTTACGATTTCTAGATTTTGGTGATTTTCCCTAGTGGTTCGTACCCCTAGGGAAATCCGTAAAAAATCGTCGGATTTCGGCGAAGCCAATTCTCGATGCGTTGTGACCGGCAAACTTCCAGTAGCTATTCCAGTCGAGTTTTCCCGAATTATCGGACTCGGATCCAAAATTTCACCACTTTTTACGATTTCTCGATTTTGGTGATTTTTCCTAGTGGTACCCCTAGGGAAATCCGTAAAAATTCGTCGGATTCCGGCGAAGCCAATTCTCAATGCGTTGTGATCGGCAAGCTTCCAGTAGCTATTCCAGTCGAGTTTTCCCGAATTATCGGACTCGGATCCAAAATTTCACCACTTTTTACGATTTCTCGATTTTGGTGATTTTCCCTAGTGGTACGTACCCCTAGGGAAATCCGTAAAAATTCGTCGGATTCCGGCGAAGCCAATTCTCGATGCGTTGTGACCGGCAAGCTTCCAGTAGCTATTCCAGTCGAGTTTTCCCGAATTATCGGACTCGGATCCAAAATTTCACCACTTTTTACGATTTCTCGATTTTGGTGATTTTCCCTAGTGGTACGTACCCCTAGGGAAATCCGTAAAAATTCGTCGGATTCTGGGGAATCTAATTTTCGATGCGTTGTGACCGGCAAGCTTCCAGTAGCTATTGAAGTCGAGTTTTCCCGAATTATCGGACTCTGATCTAAAATTTCACCACTTTTTACGATTTCTCGATTTTGGTGATTTTCCCTAGTGGTACCCCTACGGAAATCCGTAAAAATTCGTCAGATTCAGGCGAAGCCAATTCTCGATGCGTTGTGACCGGCAAGCTTCCAGTAGCTATTCCAGTCGAGTTTTCCCGAATTATCGGACTCGGATCCAAAATTTCACCACTTTTTACGATTTCTCGATTTTGGTGATTTTCCCTAGTGGTACGTACCCCTAGGGAAATCCGTAAAAATTCGTCGCATTCCGGCGAAGCCAATTCTCGATGCGTTGTGACCGGCAAGCTTCCAGTAGCTATTCCAGTCGAGTTTTCCCGAATTATCGGACTCGGATCCAAAATTTCACCACTTTTTACAATTTCTCGATTTTGGTGATTTTCCCTAGTGGTACGTACCCCTAGGGAAATCCGTAAAAATTCGTCGCATTCCGGCGAAGCCAATTCTCGATGCGTTGTGACCGGCAAGCTTCCAGTAGCTATTCCAGTCGAGTTTTCCCGAATTATCGGACTCGGATCCAAAATTTCACCACTTTTTACAATTTCTCGATTTTGGTGATTTTCCCTAGTGGTACCCCTAGGAAAATCCGTAAAAATTCGTCGGATTCCGGCGAAGCCAATTCTCGATGCGTTGTGACCGGCAAGCTTCCAGTAGCTATTCCAGTCGAGTTTTCCCGAATTATCGGACTCGGATCCAAAATTTCACCACTTTTTATGATTTCTCGATTTTGGTGATTTTTCCTAGTGGTAACCCTAGGAAAATCCGTAAAAATTCGTCGGATTCCGGCGAAGCCAATTCTCGATGCGTTGTGACCGGCAAGCTTCCAGTAGCTATTCCAGTCGAGTTTTCCCGAATTATCGGACTCGGATCAAAAATTTCACCACTTTTTATGATTTCTCAATTTTGGTGATTTTCCCTAGTGGTACGTACCCCTAGGGAAATCCGTAAAAATTCGCCGGATTCTGGCGAAGCCAATTCTCGATGCATTGTGACCGGCAAGCTTCCAGTAGCTATTCCAGTCGAGTTTTCCCGAATTATCGGACTCTGATCCAAAATTTCACCACTTTTTACGATTTCTCGATTTTGGTGATTTTCCCTAGTGGTACCCCTACGGAAATCCGTAAAAATTCGTCAGATTCAGGCGAAGCCAATTCTCGATGCGTTGTGACCGGCAAGCTTCCAGTAGCTATTCCAGTCGAGTTTTCCCGAATTATTGGACTCGGATCCAAAATTTCACCACTTTTTACGATTTCTCGATTTTGGTGATTTTCCCTAGTGGTACGTACCCCTAGGGAAATCCGTAAAAAATTGTCAGATTTCGGCGAAGCCAATTCTCGATGCGTTGTGACCGACAAGCTTCCAGTAGCTATTCCAGTCGAGTTTTCCCGAATTATCGGACTCGGATCCAAAATTTCACCACTTTTTACGATTTCTCGATTTTGGTGATTTTCCCGAGTGGTACGTACCCCTAGGGAAATCCGTAAAAATTTGTCGGATTCCGGCGAAGCCAATTCTCGATGCGTTGTGACCGGCAAGCTTCCAGTAGCTATTCCAGTCGAGTTTTCCCGAATTATCGGACTCGGATCCAAAATTTCACCACTTTTTATGATTTCTCGATTTTGGTGATTTTCCCTAGTGGTACGTACCCCTAGGGAAATCCGTAAAAATTCGTCGCATTCTGGCGAAGCCAATTCTCGATGCGTTGTGACCGGCAAGCTTCCAGTAGCTATTCCAGTCGAGTTTTCCCGAATTATCGGACTCGGATCCAAAATTTCACCACTTTTTACGATTTCTCGATTTTGGTGATTTTCCCTAGTGGTACCCCTACGGAAATCCGTAAAAATTCGTCAGATTCAGGCGAAGCCAATTCTCGATGCGTTGTGACCGGCAAGCTTCCAGTAGTTATTCCAGTCGAGTTTTCCCGAATTATCGGACTCGGATCCAAAATTTCACCACTTTTTACGATTTCTCGATTTTGGTGATTTTCCCTAGTGGTACGTACCCCTAGGGAAATCCGTAAAAATTCGTCGCATTCCGGCGAAGCCAATTCTCGATGCGTTGTGACCGGCAAGCTTCCAGTAGCTATTCCAGTCGAGTTTTCCCGAATTATCGGACTCGGATCCAAAATTTCACCACTTTTTACAATTTCTCGATTTTGGTGATTTTCCCTAGTGGTACCCCTAGGAAAATCCGTAAAAATTCGTCGGATTCCGGCGAAGCCAATTCTCGATGCGTTGTGACCGGCAAGCTTCCAGTAGCTATTCCAGTCGAGTTTTCCCGAATTATCGGACTCGGATCCAAAATTTCACCACTTTTTACGATTTCTCAATTTTGGTGATTTTTCCTAGTGGTAACCCTAGGAAAATCCGTAAAAATTCGTCGGATTCCGGCGAAGCCAATTCTCGATGCGTTGTGACCGGCAAGCTTACAGTAGCTATTCCAGTCGAGTTTTCCCGAATTATCGGACTCGGATCAAAAATTTCACCACTTTTTATGATTTCTCAATTTTGGTGATTTTCCCTAGTGGTACGTACACCTAGCGAAATCCGTAAAAATTCGTCGGATTCTGGCGAAGCCAATTCTCGATGGGTTGTGACCGGCAAGCTTCCAGTAGCTATTCCAGTCGAGTTTTCCCGAATTATCGGACTCTGATCCAAAATTTCACCACTTTTTACGATTTCTCGATTTTGGTGATTTTCCCTAGTGGTACCCCTACGGAAATCCGTAAAAATTCGTCAGATTCAGGCGAAGCCAATTCTCGATGCGTTGTGACCGGCAAGCTTCCAGTAGCTATTCCAGTCGAGTTTTCCCGAATTATCGGACTCGGATCCAAAATTTCACCACTTTTTACGATTTCTCGATTTTGGTGATTTTCCCTAGTGGTACGTACCCCTAGGAAAATCCGTAAAAAATCGTCGGATTTCGGCGAAGCCAATTCTCGATGCGTTGTGACCGGCGAGCTTCCAGTAGCTATTCCAGTCGAGTTTTCCCGAATTATCGGACTCGGATCCAAAATTTCACCACTTTTTACGATTTCTCGATTTTGGTGATTTTCCCTAGTCGTACCCCTACGGAAATCCGTAAAAATTCGTCAGATTCAGGCGAAGTCAATTCTCGATGCGTTGTGACCGGCAAGCTTCCAGTAGCTATTCCAGTCGAGTTTTCCCGAATTATCGGACTCGGATCCAAAATTTCACCACTTTTTATGATTTCTCGATTTTGGGGATTTTCCCTAGTGGTACGTACCCCTAGGGAAATCCGTAAAAATTCGTCGGATTCTGGCGAAGCCAATTCTCGATGCGTTGTGACCGGCAAGCTTCCAATAGCTATTCCAGTCGAGTTTTCCCGAATTATCGGACTCTGATCCAAAATTTCACCACTTTTTACGATTTCTCGATTTTGGTGATTTTCCCTAGTGGTACCCCTACGGAAATCCGTAAAAATTCGTCAGATTCAGGCGAATCCAATTCTCGATGCGTTGTGATCGGCAAGCTTCCAGTAGCTATTCCAGTCGAGTTTTCCCGAATTATCGGACTCGGATCCAAAATTTCACCACTTTTTACGATTTCTCGATTTTGGTGATTTTCCCTAGTAGTACCCCTACGGAAATCCGTAAAAATTCGTCAGATTCAGGCGAAGTCAATTCTCGATGCGTTGTGACCGGCAAGCTTCCAGTAGCTATTCCAGTCGAGTTTTCCCGAATTATCGGACTCGGATCAAAAATTTCACCACTTTTTATGATTTCTCGATTTTGGTGATTTTCCCTAGTGGTACGTACCCCTAGGGAAATCCGTAAAAATTCGTCGGATTCTGGCGAAGCCAATTCTCGATGCGTTGTGACCGGCAAGCTTCCAGTAGCTATTCCAGTCGAGTTTTCCCGAATTATCGGACTCTGATCCAAAATTTCACCACTTTTTACGATTTCTCGATTTTGGTGATTTTCCCTAGTGGTACCCCTACGGAAATCCGTAAAAATTCGTCAGATTCAGGCGAAGCCAATTCTCGATGCGTTGTGACCGGCAAGCTTCCAGTAGCTATTCCAGTCGAGTTTTCCCGAATTATCGGACTCGGATCCAAAATTTCACCACTTTTTACGATTTCTCGATTTTGGTGATTTTCCCTAGTGGTACGTACCCCTAGGAAAATCCGTAAAAAATCGTCGGATTTCGGCGAAGCCAATTCTCGATGCGTTGTGACCGGCGAGCTTCCAGTAGCTATTCCAGTCGAGTTTTCCCGAATTATCGGACTCGGATCCAAAATTTCACCACTTTTTACGATTTCTCGATTTTGGTGATTTTCCCTAGTCGTACCCCTACGGAAATCCGTAAAAATTCGTCAGATTCAGGCGAAGTCAATTCTCGATGCGTTGTGACCGGCAAGCTTCCAGTAGCTATTCCAGTCGAGTTTTCCCGAATTATCGGACTCGGATCCAAAATTTCACCACTTTTTATGATTTCTCGATTTTGGGGATTTTCCCTAGTGGTACGTACCCCTAGGGAAATCCGTAAAAATTCGTCGGATTCTGGCGAAGCCAATTCTCGATGCGTTGTGACCGGCAAGCTTCCAATAGCTATTCCAGTCGAGTTTTCCCGAATTATCGGACTCTGATCCAAAATTTCACCACTTTTTACGATTTCTCGATTTTGGTGATTTTCCCTAGTGGTACCCCTACGGAAATCCGTAAAAATTCGTCAGATTCAGGCGAAGCCAATTCTCGATGCGTTGTGATCGGCAAGCTTCCAGTAGCTATTCCAGTCGAGTTTTCCCGAATTATCGGACTCGGATCCAAAATTTCACCACTTTTTACGATTTCTCGATTTTGGTGATTTTCCCTAGTAGTACCCCTACGGAAATCCGTAAAAATTCGTCAGATTCAGGCGAAGTCAATTCTCGATGCGTTGTGACCGGCAAGCTTCCAGTAGCTATTCCAGTCGAGTTTTCCCGAATTATCGGACTCGGATCAAAAATTTCACCACTTTTTATGATTTCTCGATTTTGGTGATTTTCCCTAGTGGTACGTACCCCTAGGGAAATCCGTAAAAATTCGTCGGATTCTGGCGAAGCCAATTCTCGATGCGTTGTGACCGGCAAGCTTCCAGTAGCTATTCCAGTCGAGTTTTCCCGAATTATCGGACTCTGATCCAAAATTTCACCACTTTTTACGATTTCTCGATTTTGGTGATTTTCCCTAGTGGTACCCCTACGGAAATCCGTAAAAATTCGTCAGATTCAGGCGAAGCCAATTCTCGATGCGTTGTGACCGGCAAGCTTCCAGTAGCTATTCCAGTCGAGTTTTCCCGAATTATCGGACTCGGATCCAAAATTTCACCACCTTTTACGATTTCTCGATTTTGGTGATTTTCCCTAGTGGTACGTACCCCTAGGAAAATTCGTAAAAAATCGTCGGATTTCGGCGAAGCCAATTCTCGATGCGTTGTGACCGGCAAGCTTCCAGTAGCTATTCCAGTCGAGTTTTCCCGAATTATCGGACTCGGATCCAAAATTTCACCACTTTTTACGATTTCTCGATTTTGGTGATTTTCCCTAGTGGTACCCCTACGGAAATCCGTAAAAATTCGTCAGATTCAGGCGAAGCCAATTCTCGATGCGTTGTGACCGGCAAGCTTCCAGTAGCTATTCCAGTCGAGTTTTCCCGAATTATCGGACTCGGATCCAAAATTTCACAACTTTTTACGATTTCTCGATTTTGGTGATTTTCCCTAGTGGTACGTACCCCTAGGGAAATCCGTAAAAAATCGTCAGATTTCGGCGAAGCCAATTCTCGATGCGTTGTGACCGACAAGCTTCCAGTAGCTATTCCAGTCGAGTTTTCCCGAATTATCGGACTCGGATCCAAAATTTCACCACTTTTTACGATTTCTCGATTTTGGTGATTTTCCCGAGTGGTACGTACCCCTAGGGAAATCCGTAAAAATTTGTCGGATTCCGGCGAAGCCAATTCTCGATGCGTTGTGACCGGCAAGCTTCCAGTAGCTATTCCAGTCGAGTTTTCCCGAATTATCGGACTCGGATCCAAAATTTCACCACTTTTTATGATTTCTCGATTTTGGTGATTTTCCCTAGTGGTACGTACCCCTAGGGAAATCCGTAAAAATTCGTCGCATTCTGGCGAAGCCAATTCTCGATGCGTTGTGACCGGCAAGCTTCCAGTAGCTATTCCAGTCGAGTTTTCCCGAATTATCGGACTCGGATCCAAAATTTCACCACTTTTTACGATTTCTCGATTTTGGTGATTTTCCCTAGTGGTACCCCTACGGAAATCCGTAAAAATTCGTCAGATTCAGGCGAAGCCAATTCTCGATGCGTTGTGACCGGCAAGCTTCCAGTAGTTATTCCAGTCGAGTTTTCCCGAATTATCGGACTCGGATCCAAAATTTCACCACTTTTTACGATTTCTCGATTTTGGTGATTTTCCCTAGTGGTACGTACCCCTAGGGAAATCCGTAAAAATTCGTCGCATTCCGGCGAAGCCAATTCTCGATGCGTTGTGACCGGCAAGCTTCCAGTAGCTATTCCAGTCGAGTTTTCCCGAATTATCGGACTCGGATCCAAAATTTCACCACTTTTTACAATTTCTCGATTTTGGTGATTTTCCCTAGTGGTACCCCTAGGAAAATCCGTAAAAATTCGTCGGATTCCGGCGAAGCCAATTCTCGATGCGTTGTGACCGGCAAGCTTCCAGTAGCTATTCCAGTCGAGTTTTCCCGAATTATCGGACTCGGATCCAAAATTTCACCACTTTTTACGATTTCTCGATTTTGGTGATTTTTCCTAGTGGTAACCCTAGGAAAATCCGTAAAAATTCGTCGGATTCCGGCGAAGCCAATTCTCGATGCGTTGTGACCGGCAAGCTTACAGTAGCTATTCCAGTCGAGTTTTCCCGAATTATCGGACTCGGATCAAAAATTTCACCACTTTTTATGATTTCTCAATTTTGGTGATTTTCCCTAGTGGTACGTACACCTAGGGAAATCCGTAAAAATTCGTCGGATTCTGGCGAAGCCAATTCTCGATGGGTTGTGACCGGCAAGCTTCCAGTAGCTATTCCAGTCGAGTTTTCCCGAATTATCGGACTCTGATCCAAAATTTCACCACTTTTTACGATTTCTCGATTTTGGTGATTTTCCCTAGTGGTACCCCTACGGAAATCCGTAAAAATTCGTCAGATTCAGGCGAAGCCAATTCTCGATGCGTTGTGACCGGCAAGCTTCCAGTAGCTATTCCAGTCGAGTTTTCCCGAATTATCGGACTCGGATCCAAAATTTCACCACTTTTTACGATTTCTCGATTTTGGTGATTTTCCCTAGTGGTACGTACCCCTAGGAAAATCCGTAAAAAATCGTCGGATTTCGGCGAAGCCAATTCTCGATGCGTTGTGACCGGCAAGCTTCCAGTAGCTATTCCAGTCGAGTTTTCCCGAATTATCGGACTCGGATCCAAAATTTCACCACTTTTTACGATTTCTCGATTTTGGTGATTTTCCCTAGTCGTACCCCTACGGAAATCCGTAAAAATTCGTCAGATTCAGGCGAAGTCAATTCTCGATGCGTTGTGACCGGCAAGCTTCCAGTAGCTATTCCAGTCGAGTTTTCCCGAATTATCGGACTCGGATCCAAAATTTCACCACTTTTTATGATTTCTCGATTTTGGGGATTTTCCCTAGTGGTACGTACCCCTAGGGAAATCCGTAAAAATTCGTCGGATTCTGGCGAAGCCAATTCTCGATGCGTTGTGACCGGCAAGCTTCCAGTAGCTATTCCAGTCGAGTTTTCCTGAATTATCGGACTCTGATCCAAAATTTCACCACTTTTTACGATTTCTCGATTTTGGTGATTTTCCCTAGTGGTACCCCTACGGAAATCCGTAAAAATTCGTCAGATTCAGGCGAAGCCAATTCTCGATGCGTTGTGATCGGCAAGCTTCCAGTAGCTATTCCAGTCGAGTTTTCCCGAATTATCGGACTCGGATCCAAAATTTCACCACTTTTTACGATTTCTCGATTTTGGTGATTTTCCCTAGTAGTACCCCTACGGAAATCCGTAAAAATTTGTCAGATTCAGGCGAAGTCAATTCTCGATGCGTTGTGACCGGCAAGCTTCCAGTAGCTATTCCAGTCGAGTTTTCCCGAATTATCGGACTCGGATCAAAAATTTCACCACTTTTTATGATTTCTCGATTTTGGTGATTTTCCCTAGTGGTACGTACCCCTAGGGAAATCCGTAAAAATTCGTCGGATTCTGGCGAAGCCAATTCTCGATGCGTTGTGACCGGCAAGCTTCCAGTAGCTATTCCAGTCGAGTTTTCCCGAATTATCGGACTCTGATCCAAAATTTCACCACTTTTTACGATTTCTCGATTTTGGTGATTTTCCCTAGTGGTACCCCTACGGAAATCCGTAAAAATTCGTCAGATTCAGGCGAAGCCAATTCTCGATGCGTTGTGACCGGCAAGCTTCCAGTAGCTATTCCAGTCGAGTTTTCCCGAATTATCGGACTCGGATCCAAAATTTCACCACCTTTTACGATTTCTCGATTTTGGTGATTTTCCCTAGTGGTACGTACCCCTAGGAAAATTCGTAAAAAATCGTCGGATTTCGGCGAAGCCAATTCTCGATGCGTTGTGACCGGCAAGCTTCCAGTAGCTATTCCAGTCGAGTTTTCCCGAATTATCGGACTCGGATCCAAAATTTCACCACTTTTTACGATTTCTCGATTTTGGTGATTTTCCCTAGTAGTACCCCTACAGAAATCCGTAAAAATTCGTCAGATTCAGGCGAAGTCAATTCTCGATGCGTTGTGACCGGCAAGCTTCTAGTAGCTATTCCAGTCGAGTTTTCCCAAATTATCGGACTCGGATCCAAAATTTTACCACTTTTTACGATTTCTCGATTTTGGTGATTTTCCCTAGTGGTACGTACCCCTAGGAAAATCCGTAAAAATTCGTCGAATTCCGGCGAAGCCAATTCTCGATGCGTTGTGACCGGCAAGCTTCCAGTAGCTATTCCAGTCGAGTTTTCCCGAATTATCGGACTCGGATCCAAAATTTCACCACTTTTTACGATTTCTCGATTTTGGTGATTTTACCTAGTGGTACGTACCCCTAGGGAAATCCGTAAAAATTCGTCGGATTCTGGCGAAACCAATTCTCGATGCGTTGTGACCGGCAAGCTTCCAGTAGCTATTCCTGTCGAGTTTTCCCGAATTATCGGACTCGGATCCAAAATTTCACCAGTTTTTACGATTTCTCGATTTTGGTGATTTTCCCTATTGGTACGTACCCCTAGGGAAATCCGTAAAAAATCGTCGGATTTCGGCGAAGCCAATTCTCGATGCGTTGTGACCGGCAAGCTTCCAGTAGCTATTCCAGTCGAGTTTTCCCGAATTATCGGACTCGGATCCAAAATTTCACCACTTTTTACGATTTCTCGATTTTGGTGATTTTCCCTAGTGGTACGTACCCCTAGGAAAATCCGTAAAAATTCGTCGGATTCCGGCGAAGCCAATTCTCGATGCGTTGTGACCGGCAAGCTTCCAGTAGCTATTCCAGTCGAGTTTTCCCGAATTATCGGACTCGGATCCAAAATTTCACAACTTTTTACGATTTCTCGATTTTGGTGATTTTCCCTAGTGGTAAGTACCCCTAGGGATATCCGTAAAAATTCGTCGGATTCCGGCGAAGCCAATTCTCGATGCGTTGTGACCGGCAAGCTTCCTGTAGCTATTCCAGTCGAGTTTTCCCGAATTATCGGACTCGGATCCAAAATTTCACCACTTTTTACGATTTCTCGATTTTGGTGATTTTCCCTAGTGGTACCCCTACGGAAATCCGTAAAAATTCGTCAGATTCAGGCGAAGCCAATTCTCGATGCGTTGTGACCGGCAAGCTTCCAGTAGCTATTCCAGTCGAGTTTTCCCGAATTATCGGACTCGGATCCAAAATTTCACCACCTTTTACGATTTCTCGATTTTGGTGATTTTCCCTAGTGGTACGTACCCCTAGGAAAATTCGTAAAAAATCGTCGGATTTCGGCGAAGCCAATTCTCGATGCGTTGTGACCGGCAAGCTTCCAGTAGCTATTCCAGTCGAGTTTTCCCGAATTATCGGACTCGGATCCAAAATTTCACCACTTTTTACGATTTCTCGATTTTGGTGATTTTCCCTAGTAGTACCCCTACGGAAATCCGTAAAAATTCGTCAGATTCAGGCGAAGTCAATTCTCGATGCGTTGTGACCGGCAAGCTTCTAGTAGCTATTCCAGTCGAGTTTTCCCAAATTATCGGACTCGGATCCAAAATTTTACCACTTTTTACGATTTCTCGATTTTGGTGATTTTCCCTAGTGGTACGTACCCCTAGGAAAATCCGTAAAAATTCGTCGAATTCCGGCGAAGCCAATTCTCGATGCGTTGTGACCGGCAAGCTTCCAATAGCTATTCCAGTCGAGTTTTCCCGAATTATCGGACTCGGATCCAAAATTTCACCACTTTTTACGATTTCTCGATTTTGGTGATTTTACCTAGTGGTACGTACCCCTAGGGAAATCCGTAAAAATTCGTCGGATTCTGGCGAAACCAATTCTCGATGCGTTGTGACCGGCAAGCTTCCAGTAGCTATTCCTGTCGAGTTTTCCCGAATTATCGGACTCGGATCCAAAATTTCACCAGTTTTTACGATTTCTCGATTTTGGTGATTTTCCCTATTGGTACGTACCCCTAGGGAAATCCGTAAAAAATCGTCGGATTTCGGCGAAGCCAATTCTCGATGCGTTGTGACCGGCAAGCTTCCAGTAGCTATTCCAGTCGAGTTTTCCCGAATTATCGGACTCGGATCCAAAATTTCACCACTTTTTACGATTTCTCGATTTTGGTGATTTTCCCTAGTGGTACGTACCCCTAGGAAAATCCGTAAAAATTCGTCGGATTCCGGCGAAGCCAATTCTCGATGCGTTGTGACCGGCAAGCTTCCAGTAGCTATTCCAGTCGAGTTTTCCCGAATTATCGGACTCGGATCCAAAATTTAACTACTTTTTACGATTTCTCGATTTTGGTGATTTTCCCTAGTGGTAAGTACCCCTAGGGATATCCGTAAAAATTCGTCGGATTCCGGCGAAGCCAATTCTCGATGCGTTGTGACCGGCAAGCTTCCTGTAGCTATTCCAGTCGAGTTTTCCCGAATTATCGGACTCGGATCCAAAATTTCACCACTTTTTACGATTTCTCGATTTTGGTGATTTTCCCTAGTGGTACGTACCCCTAGGGAAATCCGTAAAAATTCGTCGGATTCCGGCGAAGCCAATTCTCGATGCGTTGTGACCGGCAAGCTTCCAGTAGCTATTCCAGTCGAGTTTTCCCGAATTATCGGACTCGGATCCAAAATTTCACCACTTTTTACGATTTCTCGATTTTGGTGATTTTCCCTAGTGGTACGTACCCCTAGGAAAATCGGTAAAAATTCGTCGGATTCCGGCGAAGCCAATTCTCGATGCGTTGTGACCGGCAAGCTTCCAGTAGCTATTCCAGTCGAGTTTTCTTGAATTATCGGACTCCGATCCAAAGTTTCACCACTTTTTACGATTTCTCGATTTTGGTGATTTTCCCTAGTGGTACGCCTAGGAAAATCCGTAAAAATTCGTCGGATTCCGGCGAAGCCAATTCTCGATGCGTTGTGACCGGCAAGCTTTCAGTAGCTATTCCAGTCGAGTTTTCCCGAATTATCGGACTCGGATCCAAAATTTCACCACTTTTTACGATTTCTCGATTTTGGTGATTTTCCCTAGTGGTACGTACCCCTAGGGAAATCCGTAAAAATTCATCGGATTCCGGCGAAGCCAATTCTCGATGCGTTATGATCGGCAAGCTTCCAGTAGCTATTCCAGTCGAGTTTTCCCGAATTATCGGATTCGGAACAAAAATTTCTTCACTTTTTACGATTTCTCGATTTTTTTGATTTTACCTAGTGGTACGTACCCCTAGGGAAATCCGTAAAAATTCGTCGGATTCCGGCGAAACCAATTCTCGATGCGTTGTGACCGGCAAGCTTCCAGTAGCTATTCCAGTCGAGTTTTCCCGAATTATCGGACTCGGATCCAAAATTTCACCACTTTTTACGATTTCTCGATTTTGGTGATTTTCCCGAGTGGTACGTACCCTTAGGGAAATCCGTAAAAATTCGTCGAATTTCGGCGAAGCCAATTCTCGATGCGTTGTGACCGGCAAGCTTCCAGTAGCTATTCCAGTCGAGTTTTCCCGAATTATCGGACTCGGATCCAAAATTTCACAACTTTTTACGATTTCTCGATTTTGGTGATTTTCCCTAGTGGTACGTACCCCTAGGGAAATCCGTAAAAATTCGTCGGATTCCGGCGAAGCCAATTCTCGATGCGTTGTGATCGGCAAGCTTCCAGTAGCTATTCCAGTCGAGTTTTCCCGAATTATCGGACTGGGAACCAAAATTTCACCACTTTTTACGATTTCTCGATTTTTTTAATTTTCCCTAGTGGTACGTACCCCTAGGGAAATCCGTAAAAATTCGTCGGATTCCGGCGAAGCCAATTCTCGATGCGTTGTGACCGGCAAACTTCCAGTAGCTATTCCAGTCGAGTTTTCCCGAATTATCGGACTCGGATCCAAAATTTCACCACTTTTTACGATTTCTCGATTTTGGTGATTTTCCCTAGTGGTACGTACCCCTAGGGAAATCCGTAAAAATTCGTCGGATTCCGGCGAAGCCAATTCTCGATGCGTTGTGATCGGCAAGCTTCCAGTAGCTATTCCAGTCGAGTTTTCCCGAATTATCGGATTCGGAACCAAAATTTCTTCACTTTTTATGATTTCTCGATTTTTTTGATTTTCCCTAGTGGTACGTACCCCTAGGGAAATCCGTAAAAATTCGTCGAATTCCGGCGAAGCCAATTCTCGATGCGTTGTGACCGGCAAGCTTACAGTAGCTATTCCAGTCGAGTTTTCTCGAATTATCGGACTCCGATCCAAAGTTTCACCACTTTTTACGATTTCTCGATTTTGGTGATTTTTCCTAGTGGTACGCCTAGGGAAATCCGTAAAAATTCGTCGGATTCCGGCGAAGCCAATTCTCGATGCGTTGTGACCGGCAAGCTTCCAGTAGCTATTCCAGTCGAGTTTTCCCGAATTATCGGACTCGGATCCAAAATTTCACCACTTTTTACGATTTCTCGATTTTGGTGATTTTCCCTAGTGGTACGTACCCCTAGGGAAATCCGTAAAAATTCGTCGGATTCCGGCGAAGCCAATTCTCGATGCGTTGTGACCGGCAAGCTTCCAGTAGCTATTCCAGTCGAGTTTTCCCGAATTATCGGACTCGGATCCAAAATTTCACCACTTTTTACGATTTCTCGATTTTGGTGATTTTCCCTAGTGGTACGTACCCCTAGGAAAATCCGTAAAAATTCGTCGGATTCCGGCGAAGCCAATTCTCGATGCGTTGTGACCGGCAAGCTTCCAGTAGCTATTCCAGTCGAGTTTTCTCGAATTATCGGACTCCGATCCAAAGTTTCACCACTTTTTACGATTTCTCGATTTTGGTGATTTTCCCTAGTGGTACGCCTAGGAAAATCCGTAAAAATTCGTCGGATTCCGGCGAAGCCAATTCTCGATGCGTTGTGACCGGCAAGCTTTCAGTAGCTATTCCAGTCGAGTTTTCCCGAATTATCGGACTCGGATCCAAAATTTCACCACTTTTTACGATTTCTCGATTTTGGTGATTTTCCCTAGTGGTACGTAACCCTAGGGAAATCCGTAAAAATTCATCGGATTCCGGCGAAGCCAATTCTCGATGCGTTGTGATCGGCAAGCTTCCAGTAGCTATTCCAGTCGAGTTTTCCCGAATTATCGGATTCGGAACAAAAATTTCTTCACTTTTTACGATTTCTCGTTTTTTTTGATTTTACCTAGTGGTACGTACCCCTAGGGAAATCCGTAAAAATTCGTCGGATTCCGGCGAAACCAATTCTCGATGCGTTGTGACCGGCAAGCTTCCAGTAGCTATTCCAGTCGAGTTTTCCCGAATTATCGGACTCGGATCCAAAATTTCACCACTTTTTACGATTTCTCGATTTTGGTGATTTTCCCGAGTGGTACGTACCCCTAGGGAAATCCGTAAAAATTCGTCGAAGTTCGGCGAAGCCAATTCTCGATGCGTTGTGACCGGCAAGCTTCCAGTAGCTATTCCAGTCGAGTTTTTCCGAATTATCGGACTCGGATCCAAAATTTCACAACTTTTTACGATTTCTCGATTTTGGTGATTTTCCCTAGTGGTACGTACCCCTAGGGAAATCCGTAAAAATTCGTCGGATTCCGGCGAAGCCAATTCTCGATGCGTTGTGATCGGCAAGCTTCCAGTAGCTATTCCAGTCGAGTTTTCCCGAATTATCGGACTGGGAACCAAAATTTCACCACTTTTTACGATTTCTCGATTTTTTTAATTTTCCCTAGTGGTACGTACCCCTAGGGAAATCCGTAAAAATTCGTCGGATTCCGGCGAAGCCAATTCTCGATGCGTTGTGACCGGCAAACTTCCAGTAGCTATTCCAGTCGAGTTTTCCCGAATTATCGGACTCGGATCCAAAATTTCACCACTTTTTACGATTTCTCGATTTTGGTGATTTTCCCTAGTGGTACGTACCCCTAGGGAAATCCGTAAAAATTCGTCGGATTCCGGCGAAGCCAATTCTCGATGCGTTGTGATCGGCAAGCTTCCAGTAGCTATTCCAGTCGAGTTTTCCCGAATTATCGGATTCGGAACCAAAATTTCTTCACTTTTTATGATTTCTCGATTTTTTTGATTTTCCCTAGTGGTACGTACCCCTATGGAAATCCGTAAAAATTCGTCGAATTCCGGCGAAGCCAATTCTCGATGCGTTGTGACCGGCAAGCTTACAGTAGCTATTCCAGTCGAGTTTTCTCGAATTATCGGACTCCGATCCAAAGTTTCACCACTTTTTACGATTTCTCGATTTTGGTGATTTTTCCTAGTGGTACGCCTAGGGAAATCCGTAAAAATTCGTCGGATTCCGGCGAAGCCAATTCTCGATGCGTTGTGACCGGCAAGCTTCCAGTAGCTATTCCAGTCGAGTTTTCCCGAATTATCGGACTCGGATCCAAAATTTCACCACTTTTTACGATTTCTCGATTTTGGTGATTTTCCCTAGTGGTACGTACCCCTAGGGAAATCCGTAAAAATTCGTCGGATTCCGGCGAAGCCAATTCTCGATGCGTTGTGATCGGCAAGCTTCCAGTAGCTATTCCAGTCGAGTTTTGCCAAATTATCGGACTCGGAACCAAAATTTCACCACTTTTTACGATTTCTCGATTTTTTTGATTTTCCCTAGTGGTACACGTACCCCTAGGGAAATCCGTAAAATTTCGTCGGATTCCGGCGAAGCCAATTCTCGATGCGTTGTGACCGGCAAGCTTCCAGTAGCTATTCCAGTCGAGTTTTCCCGAATTATCGGACTCGGATAAAAAATTTTACCACTTTTTACGATTTCTCGATTTTGGTGATTTTCCCTAGTGGTACGAACCCCTAGGGAAATCCGTAAAAATTCGTCGGATTTCGGCGAAGCCAATTCTCGATGCGTTGTGACCGGCAAGCTTCCAGTAGCTATTCCAGTCGAGTTTTCCCGAATTATCGGGCTCGGATCCAAAATTTCACCACTTTTTACGATTTCTCGATTTTGGTGATTTTCCCTAGTGGTACGTACCCCTAGGGAAATCCGTAAAAATTCGTCGGATTCCGGCGAAGCCAATTCTCGATGCGTTGTGATCGGCAAGCTTCCAGTAGCTATTCCAGTCGAGTTTTCCCGAATTATCGGATTCGGAACAAAAATTTCTTCACTTTTTACGATTTCTCGATTTTTTTGATTTTCCCTAGTGGTACGTACCCCTAGGGAAATCCGTAAAAATTTGTCGGATTCCGGCGAAGCCAATTCTCGATGCGTTGTGATCGGCAAGCTTCCAGTAGCTATTCCAGTCGAGTTTTCCCGAATTATCGGACTCGGAACCAAAATTTCACCACTTTTTACGATTTCTCGATTTTTTTAATTTTCCCTAGTGGTACGTACCCCTAGGGAAATCCGTAAAAATTCGTCGGATTCCGGCGAAGCCAATTCTCGATGCGTTGTGACCGGCAAGCTTTCAGTAGCTATTCCAGTCCAGTTTTCCCGAATTATCGGACTCGGATCAAAAATTTCACCACTTTTTACGATTTCTCGATTTTGGTGATTTTCCCTAGTGGTACGTACCCCTAGGGAAATCCGTAAAAATTCGTCGGATTTCGGCGAAGCCAATTCTCGATGCGTTGTGATCGGCAAGCTTCCAGTAGCTATTCCAGTCGAGTTTTCCCGAATTATCGGACTCGGAACCAAAATTTCACCACTTTTTACGATTTCTCGATTTTTTTAATTTTCCCTAGTGGTACGTACCCCTAGGGAAATCCGTAAAAATTCGTCGGATTCCGGCGAAGCCAATTCTCGATGCGTTGTGACCGGCAAGCTTCCAGTAGCTATTCCAGTCGAGTTTTCCCGAATTATCGGACTCGGATCCAAAATTTCACCACTTTTTACGATTTCTCGATTTTGGTGATTTTCCCTAGTGGTACGTACCCCTAGGGAAATCCGTAAAAATTCGTCGGATTCCGGCGAAGCCAATTCTCGATGCGTTGTGATCGGCAAGCTTCCAGTAGCTATTCCAGTCGAGTTTTCCCGAATTATCGGATTCGGAACCAAAATATCTTCACTTTTTATGATTTCTCGATTTTTTTGATTTTCCCTAGTGGTACGTACCCCTAGGGAAATCCGTAAAAATTCGTCGAATTCCGGCGAAGCCAATTCTCGATGCGTTGTGACCGGCAAGCTTCCAGTAGCTATTCCAGTCGAGTTTTCCCGAATTATCGGACTCGGATCCAAAATTTCACCACTTTTTACGATTTCTCGATTTTGGTGATTTTCCCTAGTGGTACGTACCCCTAGGGAAATCCGTAAAAATTCGTCGGATTCCGGCGAAGCCAATTCTCGATGCGTTGTGACCGGCAAGCTTCTAGTAGCTATTCCAGTCGAGTTTTCCCGAATTATCGGACTCGGATCCAAAATTTCACCACTTTTTATGATTTCTCGATTTTGGTGATTTTTCCTAGTGGTACCCCTAGGGAAATCCGTAAAAATTCGTCGGATTCCGGCGAAGCCAATTCTCGATGCGTTGTGACCGGCAAGCTTCCAGTAGCTATTCCAGTCGAGTTTTCCCGAATTATCATACTCGGATCCAAAATTTCGCCACTTTTTACGATTTTTCGATTTTGGTGATTTTCCCTAGTGGTACCCCTACGGAAATCCGTAAAAATTCGTCGGATTCCGGCGAAGCCAATTCTCGATGCGTTGAGACCGGCAAGCTTCCAGTAGCTATTCCAGTCGAGTTTTCCCGAATTATCGGACTCGGATCCAAAATTTCATCACTTTTTATGATTTCTCGATTTTGGTGATTTTCCCGAGTGGTACGTACCCCTAGGGAAATCCGTAAAAATTCGTCGGATTCCGGCGAAGCCAATTCTCGATGCGTTGTGACCGGCAAGCTTCCAGTAGCTATTCCAGTCGAGTTTTCCCGAATTATCGGACTCGGATCCAAAATTTCACCACTTTTTACGATTTCTCGATTTTGGTGATTTTCCCTAGTGGTACGTACCCCTAGGGAAATCCGTAAAAATTCGTCGCATTCCGGCGAAGCCAATTCTCGATGCGTTGTGACTTGCAAGCTTCCAGTAGCTATTCCAGTCGAGTTTTCCCGAATTATCGGACTCGGATCCAAAATTTCACCACTTTTTACAATTTCTCGATTTTGGTGATTTTCCCTAGTTGTAGGTACCCCTAGGAAAATCCGTAAAAATTCGTCGGATTTCGGCGAAGCCAATTCTCGATGCGTTGTGACCGGCAAGCTTCCAGTAGCTATTCCAGTCGAGTTTTCCCGAATTATCAGACTCGGATCCAAAATTTCACCACTTTTTACGATTTCTCGATTTTGGTGATTTTTCCTAGTGGTACGTACCCCTAGGGAAATCCGTAAAAATTCGTCGGATTCCGGCGAAGCCAATTCTCGATGCGTTGTGACCGGCAAGCTTCCAGTAGCTATTCCAGTCGAGTTTTCTCGAATTATCGGACTCGGATCCAAAATTTCACCACATTTTACGATTTCTCGATTTTGGTGATTTTCCCTAGTGGTACGTACCCCTAGGGAAATCCGTAAAAATTCGTCGGATTCCGGCGAAGCCAATTCTCGATGCGTTGTGACCGGCAAGCTTCCAGTAGCTATTCCAGTCGAGTTTTCTCGAATTATCGGACTCGGATCAAAAATTTCACCACATTTTACGATTTCTCGATTTTGGTGATTTTCCCTAGTGGTACGTACCCCTAGGGAAATCCATAAAAATTCGTCGGATTCCGGCGAAGCCAATTCTCGATGCGTTGTGACCGGCAAGCTTCCAGTAGCTATTCCAGTCGAGTTTTCCCGAATTATCGGACTCGGATCCAAAATTTCACCACTTTTTACGATTTCTTGATTTTGGTGATTTTCCCTAGTGGTACCCCTGGGAAAATCCGTAAAAATTCGTCGGATTCCGGCGAAGCCAATTCTCGATGCGTTGTGACCAGCAAGCTTCCAGTAGCTATTCCAGTCGAGTTTTCCCGAATTATCGGACTCGAATCCAAAATTTCACCAATTTTTACGATTTCTCGATTTTGGTGATTTTCCCTAGTGGTACGTACCCCTAGGGAAATCCGTAAAAATTCGTCGGATTTCGGCGAAGCCAATTCTCGATGCGTTGTGATCGGCAAGCTTCCAGTAGTTATTCCAGTCGAGTTTTCCCGAATTATCGGACTCGGATCCAAAATTTCACCACTTTTTACGATTTCTCGATTTTTGTGATTTTCCCAAGTGGTACGTACCCCTAGGAAAATCCGTAAAAATTCGTCGGATTCCGGCAAAGCCAATTCTCGATGCGTTGTGACCGGCAAGCTTCCAGTAGCTATTCCAGTCGAGTTTTCCCGAATTATCGGACTCCGATCCAAAGTTTCACCACTTTTTACGATTTCTCGATTTTGGTGATTTTCCCTAGTGGTACCCCTAGGGAAATCCGTAAAAATTTGTCGGATTCCGGCGAAGCCAATTCTCGATGCGTTGTGACCGGCAAGCTTCCAGTAGCTATTCCAGTCGAGTTTTCCCGAATTATCGGACTCGGATCCAAAATTTCACCACATTTTATGATTTCTCGATTTTGGTGATTTTCCCTAGTGGTACGTACCCCTAGGGAAATCCGTAAAAATTCGTCGCATTCCGGCGAAGCCAATTCTCGATGCGTTGTGACTTGCAAGCTTCCAGTAGCTATTCCAGTCGAGTTTTCCCGAATTATCGGACTCGGATCCAAAATTTCACCACTTTTTACGATTTCTCGATTTTGGTGATTTTCCCTAGTGGTAGGTACCCCTAGGAAAATCCGTAAAAATTCGTCGGATTTCGGCGAATCCAATTCTCGATGCGTTGTGACCGGCAAGCTTCCAGTAGCTATTCCAGTCGAGTTTTCCCGAATTATCGGACTCGGATCCAAAATTTCACCACTTTTTACGATTTCTCGATTTTGGTGATTTTCCCTAGTGGTACGTACCCCTAGGGAAATCTGTAAAAATTCGTCGAATTCCGGCGAAGCCAATTCTCGATGCGTTGTGACCGGCAAGCTTCCAGTAGCTATTCCAGTCGAGTTTTCTCGAATTATCGGACTCGGATCCAAAATTTCACCACATTTTACGATTTCTCGATTTTGGTGATTTTCCCTAGTGGTACGTACCCCTAGGGAAATCCGTAAAAATTCGTCGGAGTCCGGCGAAGCCAATTCTCGATGCGTTGTGACCGGCAAGCTTCCAGTAGCTATTCCAGTCGAGTTTTCTCGAATTATCGGACTCGGATCCAAAATTTCACCACATTTTACGATTTCTCGATTTTGGTGATTTTCCCTAGTGGTACGTACCCCTAGGGAAATCCGTAAAAATTCGTCGGATTCCGGCGAAGCCAATTCTCGATGCGTTGTGACCGGCAAGCTTCCAGTAGCTATTCCAGTCGAGTTTTCTCGAATTATCGGACTCGGATCAAAAATTTCACCACATTTTACGATTTCTCGATTTTGGTGATTTTCCCTAGTGGTACGTACCCCTAGGGAAATCCGTAAAAATTCGTCGGATTCCGGCGAAGCCAATTCTCGATGCGTTGTGACCGGCAAGCTTCCAGTAGCTATTCCAGTCGAGTTTTCCCGAATTATCGGACTCGGATCCAAAATTTCACCACTTTTTACGATTTCTCGATTTTGGTGATTTTCCCTAGTGGTACGTAGCCCTAGGGAAATCTGTAAAAATTCGTCGGATTTCGGCGAAGCCAATTCTCGATGCGTTGTGACCGGCAAGCTTCCAGTAGCTATTCCAGTCGAGTTTTCTCGAATTATCGGACTCGGATCCAAAATTTCACCACATTTTACGATTTCTCGATTTTGGTGATTTTCCCTAGTGGTACGTACCCCTAGGGAAATCCGTAAAAATTCGTCGGAGTCCGGCGAAGCCAATTCTCGATGCGTTGTGACCGGCAAGCTTCCAGTAGCTATTCCAGTCGAGTTTTCTCGAATTATCGGACTCGGATCAAAAATTTCACCACATTTTACGATTTCTCGATTTTGGTGATTTTCCCTAGTGGTACGTACCCCTAGGGAAATCCGTAAAAATTCGTCGGATTTCGGCGAAGCCAATTCTCGATGCGTTGTGACCGGCAAGCTTCCAGTAGCTATTCCAGTCGAGTTTTCCCGAATTATCGGACTCGGATCCAAAATTTCACCACTTTTTACGATTTCTCGATTTTGGTGATTTTCCCTAGTGGTACCCCTGGGGAAATCCGTTAAAATTCGTCGCATTCCGGCGAAGCCAATTCTCGATGCGTTGTGACCAGCAAGCTTCCAGTAGCTATTCCAGTCGAGTTTTTCCGAATTATCGGACTCGGATCCAAAATTTCACCAATTTTTACGATTTCTCGATTTTGGTGATTTTCCCTAGTGGTACGTACCCCTAGGGAAATCCGTAAAAATTCGTCGGATTCCGGCGAAGCCAATTCTCGATGCGTTGTGATCGGCAAGCTTCCAGTAGCTATTCCAGTCGAGTTTTCCCGAATTATCGGACTCGGATCCAAAATTTCACCACTTTTTACGATTTCTCGATTTTTGTGATTTTCCCAAGTGGTACGTACCCCTAGGAAAATCCGTAAAAATTCGTCGAATTCCGGCGAAGCCAATTCTCGATGCGTTGTGACCGGCAAGCTTCCAGTAGCTATTCCAGTCGAGTTTTCCCGAATTATCGGACTCCGATCCAAAGTTTCACCACTTTTTATGATTTCTCGATTTTGGTGATTTTCCCTAGTGGTACCCCTAGGGAAATCCGTAAAAATTCGTCGGATTCCGGCGAAGCCAATTCTCGATGCGTTGTGACCGGCAAGCTTCCAGTAGCTATTCCAGTCGAGTTTTCCCGAATTATCGGACTCGGATCCAAAATTTCACCACTTTTTACGATTTCTCGATTTTGGTGATTTTCCCTAGTGGTAGGTACCCCTAGGAAAATCCGTAAAAATTCGTCGGATTTCGGCGAATCCAATTCTCGATGCGTTGTGACCGGCAAGCTTCCAGTAGCTATTCCAGTCGAGTTTTCCCGAATTATCGGACTCGGATCCAAAATTTCACCACTTTTTACGATTTCTCGATTTTGGTGATTTTCCCTAGTGGTACGTACCGCTAGGGAAATCTGTAAAAATTCGTCGGATTCCGGCGAAGCCAATTCTCGATGCGTTGTGACCGGCAAGCTTCCAGTAGCTATTCCAGTCGAGTTTTCTCGAATTATCGGACTCGGATCCAAAATTTCACCACATTTTACGATTTCTCGATTTTGGTGATTTTCCCTAGTGGTACGTACCCCTAGGGAAATCCGTAAAAATTCGTCGGATTCCGGCGAAGCCAATTCTCGATGCGTTGTGACCGGCAAGCTTCCAGTAGCTATTCCAGTCGAGTTTTCCCGAATTATCGGACTCGGATCCAAAATTTCACCACTTTTTACGATTTCTCGATTTTGGTGATTTTCCCTAGTGGTACGTACCCCTAGGGAAATCTGTAAAAATTCGTCGGATTCCGGCGAAGCCAATTCTCGATGCGTTGTGACCGGCAAGCTTCCAGTAGCTATTCCAGTCGAGTTTTCTCGAATTATCGGACTCGGATCCAAAATTTCACCACATTTTACGATTTCTCGATTTTGGTGATTTTCCCTAGTGGTACGTACCCCTAGGGAAATCCGTAAAAATTCGTCGGAGTCCGGCGAAGCCAATTCTCGATGCGTTGTGACCGGCAAGCTTCCAGTAGCTATTCCAGTCGAGTTTTCTCGAATTATCGGACTCGGATCCAAAATTTCACCACATTTTACGATTTCTCGATTTTGGTGATTTTCCCTAGTGGTACGTACCCCTAGGGAAATCCGTAAAAATTCGTCGGATTCCGGCGAAGCCAATTCTCGATGCGTTGTGACCGGCAAGCTTCCAGTAGCTATTCCAGTCGAGTTTTCTCGAATTATCGGACTCGGATCAAAAATTTCACCACATTTTACGATTTCTCGATTTTGGTGATTTTCCCTAGTGGTACGTACCCCTAGGGAAATCCGTAAAAATTCGTCGGATTCCGGCGAAGCCAATTCTCGATGCGTTGTGACCGGCAAGCTTCCAGTAGCTATTCCAGTTGAGTTTTCCCGAATTATCGGACTCGGATCCAAAATTTCACCACTTTTTACGATTTCTCGATTTTGGTGATTTTCCCTAGTGGTACGTAGCCCTAGGGAAATCTGTAAAAATTCGTCGGATTTCGGCGAAGCCAATTCTCGATGCGTTGTGACCGGCAAGCTTCCAGTAGCTATTCCAGTCGAGTTTTCTCGAATTATCGGACTCGGATCCAAAATTTCACCACATTTTACGATTTCTCGATTTTGGTGATTTTCCCTAGTGGTACGTACCCCTAGGGAAATCCGTAAAAATTCGTCGGAGTCCGGCGAAGCCAATTCTCGATGCGTTGTGACCGGCAAGCTTCCAGTAGCTATTCCAGTCGAGTTTTCTCGAATTATCGGACTCGGATCAAAAATTTCACCACATTTTACGATTTCTCGATTTTGGTGATTTTCCCTAGTGGTACGTACCCCTAGGGAAATCCGTAAAAATTCGTCGGATTTCGGCGAAGCCAATTCTCGATGCGTTGTGACCGGCAAGCTTCCAGTAGCTATTCCAGTCGAGTTTTCCCGAATTATCGGACTCGGATCCAAAATTTCACCACTTTTTACGATTTCTCGATTTTGGTGATTTTCCCTAGTGGTACCCCTGGGGAAATCCGTTAAAATTCGTCGCATTCCGGCGAAGCCAATTCTCGATGCGTTGTGACCAGCAAGCTTCCAGTAGCTATTCCAGTCGAGTTTTTCCGAATTATCGGACTCGGATCCAAAATTTCACCAATTTTTACGATTTCTCGATTTTGGTGATTTTCCCTAGTGGTACGTACCCCTAGGGAAATCCGTAAAAATTCGTCGGATTCCGGCGAAGCCAATTCTCGATGCGTTGTGATCGGCAAGCTTCCAGTAGCTATTCCAGTCGAGTTTTCCCGAATTATCGGACTCGGATCCAAAATTTCACCACTTTTTACGATTTCTCGATTTTTGTGATTTTCCCAAGTGGTACGTACCCCTAGGAAAATCCGTAAAAATTCGTCGAATTCCGGCGAAGCCAATTCTCGATGCGTTGTGACCGGCAAGCTTCCAGTAGCTATTCCAGTCGAGTTTTCCCGAATTATCGGACTCCGATCCAAAGTTTCACCACTTTTTATGATTTCTCGATTTTGGTGATTTTCCCTAGTGGTACCCCTAGGGAAATCCGTAAAAATTCGTCGGATTCCGGCGAAGCCAATTCTCGATGCGTTGTGACCGGCAAGCTTCCAGTAGCTATTCCAGTCGAGTTTTCCCGAATTATCGGACTCGGATCCAAAATTTCACCACTTTTTACGATTTCTCGATTTTGGTGATTTTCCCTAGTGGTAGGTACCCCTAGGAAAATCCGTAAAAATTCGTCGGATTTCGGCGAATCCAATTCTCGATGCGTTGTGACCGGCAAGCTTCCAGTAGCTATTCCAGTCGAGTTTTCCCGAATTATCGGACTCGGATCCAAAATTTCACCACTTTTTACGATTTCTCGATTTTGGTGATTTTCCCTAGTGGTACGTACCGCTAGGGAAATCTGTAAAAATTCGTCGGATTCCGGCGAAGCCAATTCTCGATGCGTTGTGACCGGCAAGCTTCCAGTAGCTATTCCAGTCGAGTTTTCTCGAATTATCGGACTCGGATCCAAAATTTCACCACATTTTACGATTTCTCGATTTTGGTGATTTTCCCTAGTGGTACGTACCCCTAGGGAAATCCGTAAAAATTCGTCGGATTCCGGCGAAGCCAATTCTCGATGCGTTGTGACCGGCAAGCTTCCAGTAGCTATTCCAGTCGAGTTTTCCCGAATTATCGGACTCGGATCCAAAATTTCACCACTTTTTACGATTTCTCGATTTTGGTGATTTTCCCTAGTGGTACGTACCCCTAGGGAAATCTGTAAAAATTCGTCGGATTCCGGCGAAGCCAATTCTCGATGCGTTGTGACCGGCAAGCTTCCAGTAGCTATTCCAGTCGAGTTTTCTCGAATTATCGGACTCGGATCCAAAATTTCACCACATTTTACGATTTCTCGATTTTGGTGATTTTCCCTAGTGGTACGTACCCCTAGGGAAATCCGTAAAAATTCGTCGGAGTCCGGCGAAGCCAATTCTCGATGCGTTGTGACCGGCAAGCTTCCAGTAGCTATTCCAGTCGAGTTTTCTCGAATTATCGGACTCGGATCCAAAATTTCACCACATTTTACGATTTCTCGATTTTGGTGATTTTCCCTAGTGGTACGTACCCCTAGGGAAATCCGTAAAAATTCGTCGGATTCCGGCGAAGCCAATTCTCGATGCGTTGTGACCGGCAAGCTTCCAGTAGCTATTCCAGTCGAGTTTTCTCGAATTATCGGACTCGGATCAAAAATTTCACCACATTTTACGATTTCTCGATTTTGGTGATTTTCCCTAGTGGTACGTACCCCTAGGGAAATCCGTAAAAATTCGTCGGATTCCGGCGAAGCCAATTCTCGATGCGTTGTGACCGGCAAGCTTCCAGTAGCTATTCCAGTTGAGTTTTCCCGAATTATCGGACTCGGATCCAAAATTTCACCACTTTTTACGATTTCTCGATTTTGGTGATTTTCCCTAGTGGTACGTAGCCCTAGGGAAATCTGTAAAAATTCGTCGGATTTCGGCGAAGCCAATTCTCGATGCGTTGTGACCGGCAAGCTTCCAGTAGCTATTCCAGTCGAGTTTTCTCGAATTATCGGACTCGGATCCAAAATTTCACCACATTTTACGATTTCTCGATTTTGGTGATTTTCCCTAGTGGTACGTACCCCTAGGGAAATCCGTAAAAATTCGTCGGAGTCCGGCGAAGCCAATTCTCGATGCGTTGTGACCGGCAAGCTTCCAGTAGCTATTCCAGTCGAGTTTTCTCGAATTATCGGACTCGGATCAAAAATTTCACCACATTTTACGATTTCTCGATTTTGGTGATTTTCCCTAGTGGTACGTACCCCTAGGGAAATCCGTAAAAATTCGTCGGATTTCGGCGAAGCCAATTCTCGATGCGTTGTGACCGGCAAGCTTCCAGTAGCTATTCCAGTCGAGTTTTCCCGAATTATCGGACTCGGATCCAAAATTTCACCACTTTTTACGATTTCTCGATTTTGGTGATTTTCCCTAGTGGTACCCCTGGGGAAATCCGTTAAAATTCGTCGCATTCCGGCGAAGCCAATTCTCGATGCGTTGTGACCAGCAAGCTTCCAGTAGCTATTCCAGTCGAGTTTTTCCGAATTATCGGACTCGGATCCAAAATTTCACCAATTTTTACGATTTCTCGATTTTGGTGATTTTCCCTAGTGGTACGTACCCCTAGGGAAATCCGTAAAAATTCGTCGGATTCCGGCGAAGCCAATTCTCGATGCGTTGTGATCGGCAAGCTTCCAGTAGCTATTCCAGTCGAGTTTTCCCGAATTATCGGACTCGGATCCAAAATTTCACCACTTTTTACGATTTCTCGATTTTTGTGATTTTCCCAAGTGGTACGTACCCCTAGGAAAATCCGTAAAAATTCGTCGAATTCCGGCGAAGCCAATTCTCGATGCGTTGTGACCGGCAAGCTTCCAGTAGCTATTCCAGTCGAGTTTTCCCGAATTATCGGACTCCGATCCAAAGTTTCACCACTTTTTATGATTTCTCGATTTTGGTGATTTTCCCTAGTGGTACCCCTAGGGAAATCCGTAAAAATTCGTCGGATTCCGGCGAAGCCAATTCTCGATGCGTTGTGACCGGCAAGCTTCCAGTAGCTATTCCAGTCGAGTTTTCCCGAATTATCGGACTCGGATCCAAAATTTCACCACTTTTTACGATTTCTCGATTTTGGTGATTTTCCCTAGTGGTAGGTACCCCTAGGAAAATCCGTAAAAATTCGTCGGATTTCGGCGAATCCAATTCTCGATGCGTTGTGACCGGCAAGCTTCCAGTAGCTATTCCAGTCGAGTTTTCCCGAATTATCGGACTCGGATCCAAAATTTCACCACTTTTTACGATTTCTCGATTTTGGTGATTTTCCCTAGTGGTACGTACCGCTAGGGAAATCTGTAAAAATTCGTCGGATTCCGGCGAAGCCAATTCTCGATGCGTTGTGACCGGCAAGCTTCCAGTAGCTATTCCAGTCGAGTTTTCTCGAATTATCGGACTCGGATCCAAAATTTCACCACATTTTACGATTTCTCGATTTTGGTGATTTTCCCTAGTGGTACGTACCCCTAGGGAAATCCGTAAAAATTCGTCGGATTCCGGCGAAGCCAATTCTCGATGCGTTGTGACCGGCAAGCTTCCAGTAGCTATTCCAGTCGAGTTTTCCCGAATTATCGGACTCGGATCCAAAATTTCACCACTTTTTACGATTTCTCGATTTTGGTGATTTTCCCTAGTGGTACGTACCCCTAGGGAAATCTGTAAAAATTCGTCGGATTCCGGCGAAGCCAATTCTCGATGCGTTGTGACCGGCAAGCTTCCAGTAGCTATTCCAGTCGAGTTTTCTCGAATTATCGGACTCGGATCCAAAATTTCACCACATTTTACGATTTCTCGATTTTGGTGATTTTCCCTAGTGGTACGTACCCCTAGGGAAATCCGTAAAAATTCGTCGGAGTCCGGCGAAGCCAATTCTCGATGCGTTGTGACCGGCAAGCTTCCAGTAGCTATTCCAGTCGAGTTTTCTCGAATTATCGGACTCGGATCCAAAATTTCACCACATTTTACGATTTCTCGATTTTGGTGATTTTCCCTAGTGGTACGTACCCCTAGGGAAATCCGTAAAAATTCGTCGGATTCCGGCGAATCCAATTCTCGATGCGTTGTGACCGGCAAGCTTCCAGTAGCTATTCCAGTCGAGTTTTCTCGAATTATCGGACTCGGATCAAAAATTTCACCACATTTTACGATTTCTCGATTTTGGTGATTTTCCCTAGTGGTACGTACCCCTAGGGAAATCCGTAAAAATTCGTCGGATTCCGGCGAAGCCAATTCTCGATGCGTTGTGACCGGCAAGCTTCCAGTAGCTATTCCAGTCGAGTTTTCCCGAATTATCGGACTCGGATCCAAAATTTCACCACTTTTTACGATTTCTCGATTTTGGTGATTTTCCCTAGTGGTACGTAGCCCTAGGGAAATCTGTAAAAATTCGTCGGATTTCGGCGAAGCCAATTCTCGATGCGTTGTGACCGGCAAGCTTCCAGTAGCTATTCCAGTCGAGTTTTCTCGAATTATCGGACTCGGATCCAAAATTTCACCACATTTTACGATTTCTCGATTTTGGTGATTTTCCCTAGTGGTACGTACCCCTAGGGAAATCCGTAAAAATTCGTCGGAGTCCGGCGAAGCCAATTCTCGATGCGTTGTGACCGGCAAGCTTCCAGTAGCTATTCCAGTCGAGTTTTCTCGAATTATCGGACTCGGATCAAAAATTTCACCACATTTTACGATTTCTCGATTTTGGTGATTTTCCCTAGTGGTACGTACCCCTAGGGAAATCCGTAAAAATTCGTCGGATTTCGGCGAAGCCAATTCTCGATGCGTTGTGACCGGCAAGCTTCCAGTAGCTATTCCAGTCGAGTTTTCCCGAATTATCGGACTCGGATCCAAAATTTCACCACTTTTTACGATTTCTCGATTTTGGTGATTTTCCCTAGTGGTACCCCTGGGGAAATCCGTTAAAATTCGTCGCATTCCGGCGAAGCCAATTCTCGATGCGTTGTGACCAGCAAGCTTCCAGTAGCTATTCCAGTCGAGTTTTTCCGAATTATCGGACTCGGATCCAAAATTTCACCAATTTTTACGATTTCTCGATTTTGGTGATTTTCCCTAGTGGTACGTACCCCTAGGGAAATCCGTAAAAATTCGTCGGATTCCGGCGAAGCCAATTCTCGATGCGTTGTGATCGGCAAGCTTCCAGTAGCTATTCCAGTCGAGTTTTCCCGAATTATCGGACTCGGATCCAAAATTTCACCACTTTTTACGATTTCTCGATTTTTGTGATTTTCCCAAGTGGTACGTACCCCTAGGAAAATCCGTAAAAATTCGTCGAATTCCGGCGAAGCCAATTCTCGATGCGTTGTGACCGGCAAGCTTCCAGTAGCTATTCCAGTCGAGTTTTCCCGAATTATCGGACTCCGATCCAAAGTTTCACCACTTTTTATGATTTCTCGATTTTGGTGATTTTCCCTAGTGGTACCCCTAGGGAAATCCGTAAAAATTCGTCGGATTCCGGCGAAGCCAATTCTCGATGCGTTGTGACCGGCAAGCTTCCAGTAGCTATTCCAGTCGAGTTTTCCCGAATTATCGGACTCGGATCCAAAATTTCACCACTTTTTACGATTTCTCGATTTTGGTGATTTTCCCTAGTGGTAGGTACCCCTAGGAAAATCCGTAAAAATTCGTCGGATTTCGGCGAATCCAATTCTCGATGCGTTGTGACCGGCAAGCTTCCAGTAGCTATTCCAGTCGAGTTTTCCCGAATTATCGGACTCGGATCCAAAATTTCACCACTTTTTACGATTTCTCGATTTTGGTGATTTTCCCTAGTGGTACGTACCGCTAGGGAAATCTGTAAAAATTCGTCGGATTCCGGCGAAGCCAATTCTCGATGCGTTGTGACCGGCAAGCTTCCAGTAGCTATTCCAGTCGAGTTTTCTCGAATTATCGGACTCGGATCCAAAATTTCACCACATTTTACGATTTCTCGATTTTGGTGATTTTCCCTAGTGGTACGTACCCCTAGGGAAATCCGTAAAAATTCGTCGGATTCCGGCGAAGCCAATTCTCGATGCGTTGTGACCGGCAAGCTTCCAGTAGCTATTCCAGTCGAGTTTTCTCGAATTATCGGACTCGGATCAAAAATTTCACCACATTTTACGATTTCTCGATTTTGGTGATTTTCCCTAGTGGTACGTACCCCTAGGGAAATCCGTAAAAATTCGTCGGATTCCGGCGAAGCCAATTCTCGATGCGTTGTGACCGGCAAGCTTCCAGTAGCTATTCCAGTCGAGTTTTCCCGAATTATCGGACTCGGATCCAAAATTTCACCACTTTTTACGATTTCTCGATTTTGGTGATTTTCCCTAGTGGTACCCCTGGGGAAATCCGTAAAAATTCGTCGGATTCCGGCGAAGCCAATTCTCGATGCGTTGTGACCAGCAAGCTTCCAGTAGCTATTCCAGTCGAGTTTTCCCGAATTATCGGACTCGGATCCAAAATTTCACCAATTTTTACGATTTCTCGATTTTGGTGATTTTCCCTAGTGGTACGTACCCCTAGGGAAATCCGTAAAAATTCGTCGGATTCCGGCGAAGCCAATTCTCGATTCGTTGTGATCGGCAAGCTTCCAGCAGCTATTCCAGTCGAGTTTTCCCGAATTATCGGACTCGGATCCAAAATTTCACCTCTTTTTACGATTTCTCTATTTTTGTGATTTTCCCAAGTGGTACGTACCCCTAGGAAAATCCGTAAAAATTCGTCGGATTCCGGCGAAGCCAATTCTCGATGCGTTGTGACCGGCAAGCTTCCAGTAGCTATTCCAGTCGAGTTTTCCCGAATTATCGGACTCCGATCCAAAGTTTCACCACTTTTTACGATTTCTCGATTTTGGTGATTTTCCCTAGTGGTACCCCTAGGGAAATCCGTAAAAATTCGTCGGATTCCGGCGAAGCCAATTGTCGATGCGTTGTGACCGGCAAGCTTCCAGTAGCTATTACAGTCGAGTTTTCCCGAATTATCGGACTCGGATCCAAAATTTCACCACTTTTTACGATTTCTCGATTTTGGTGATTTTTCCTAGTGGTACGTACCCCTAGGGAAATCCGTAAAAATTCGTCGGATTCCGGCGAAGCCAATTCTCGATGCGTTGTGATCGGCAAGCTTCCAGTAGCTATTCCAGTTGAGTTTTCCCGAATTATCGGACTCGGAACCAAAATTTCACCACTTTTTACGATTTCTCGATTTTTTTGATTTTCTCTAGTGGTACGTACCCCTAGGGAAATCCGTAAAAATTCGTCGGATTCCGGCGAAGCCAATTCTCGATGCGTTGTGACCGGCAAGCTTCGAGTAGCTATTCTAGTCGAGTTTTCCCGATCTATCGGACTCGGATCCAAAATTTCACCACTTTTTACGATTTCTCGATTTTGGTGATTTTCCCTAGTGGTACGTACCCCTAGGGAAATCCGTAAAAATTCGTCGGATTCCGGCGAAGCCAATTCTCGATGCGTTGTGACCGGCAAGCTTCCAGTAGCTATTCCAGTCGAGTTTTCCCGAATTATCGGACTCGGATCAAAAATTTCACCACATTTTACGATTTCTCGATTTTGGTGATTTTCCCTAGTGGTACGTACCCCTAGGGAAATCCGTAAAAATTCGTCGGATTCCGGCGAAGCCAATTCTCGATGCGTTGTGATCGGCAAGCTTCCAGTAGCTATTCCAGTCGAGTTTTCCCGAATTATCGGACTCGGATCCAAAATTTCACCACTTTTTATGATTTCTCGATTTTTGTGATTTTCCCAAGTGGTACGTACCCCTAGGAAAATCCGTAAAAATTCGTCGGATTCCGGCGAAGCCAATTCTCGATGCGTTGTGACCGGCAAGCTTCCAGTAGCTATTCCAGTCGAGTTTTCCCGAATTATCGGACTCCGATCCAAAGTTTCACCACTTTTTACGATTTCTCGATTTTGGTGATTTTCCCTAGTGGTACCCCTAGGGAAATCTGTAAAAATTTATCGGATTCCGGCGAAGCCAATTCTCGATGCGTTGTGACTGGCAAGCTTCCAGTAGCTATTCCAGTCGAGTTTTCCCGAATTATCGGACTCGGATCCAAAATTTCACCACTTTTTACGATTTCTCGATTTTGGTGATTTTCCCTAGTGGTAGGTACCCCTAGGAAAATCCGTAAAAATTCGTCGGATTTCGGCGAATCCAATTCTCGATGCGTTGTGACCGGCAAGCTTCCAGTAGCTATTCCAGTCGAGTTTTCCCGAATTATCGGACTCGGATCCAAAATTTCACCACTTTTTACGATTTCTCGATTTTGGTGATTTTCCCTAGTGGTACGTACCCCTAGGGAAATCTGTAAAAATTCGTCGGATTCCGGCGAAGCCAATTCTCGATGCGTTGTGACCGGCAAGCTTCCAGTAGCTATTCCAGTCGAGTTTTCTCGAATTATCGGACTCGGATCCAAAATTTCACCACATTTTACGATTTCTCGATTTTTGTGATTTTCCCTAGTGGTACGTACCCCTAGGGAAATCCTTAAAAATTCGTCGGATTCCGGCGAAGCCAATTCTCGATGCGTTGTGACCGGCAAGCTTCCAGTAGCTATTCCAGTCGAGTTTTCTCGGATTATCGGACTCGGATCAAAAATTTCACCACATTTTACGATTTCTCGATTTTGGTGATTTTCCCTAGTGGTACGTACCCCTAGGGAAATCCGTAAAAATTCGTCGGATTTCGGCGAAGCCAATTCTCGATGCGTTGTGACCGGCAAGCTTCCAGTAGCTATTCCAGTCGAGTTTTCCCGAATTATCGGACTCGGATCCAAAATTTTACCACTTTTTACGATTTCTCGATTTTGGTGATTTTCCCTAGTGGTACCCCTGGGGAAATCCGTAAAAATTCGTCGGATTCCGGCGAAGCCAATTCTCGATGCGTTGTGACCAGCAAGCTTCCAGTAGATATTCCAGTCGAGTTTTCCCGAATTATCGGACTCGGATCCAAAATTTTACCAGTTTTTACGATTTCTCGATTTTGGTGATTTTCCCTAGTGGTACGTACCACTAGGGAAATCCGTAAAAATTCGTCGGATTCCGGCGAAGCCAATTCTCGATTCGTTGTGATCGGCAAGCTTCCAGTAGCTATTCCAGTCGAGTTTTCCCGAATTATCGGACTCGGATCAAAAATTTCACCACTTTTTACGATTTCTCGATTTTTGTGATTTTCCCAAGTGGTACGTACCCCTAGGAAAATCCGTAAAAATTCGTCGGATTCCGGCGAAGCCAATTCTCGATGCGTTGTGACCGGCAAGCTTCCAGTAGCTATTCCAGTCGAGTTTTCCCGAATTATCGGACTCCGATCCAAAGTTTCACCACTTTTTACGATTTCTCGATTTTGGTGATTTTTCCTAGTGGTACCCCTAGGGAAATCCGTAAAAATTCGTCGGATTCCGGCGAAGCCAATTCTCGATGCGTTGTGACCGGCAAGCTTCCAGTAGCTATTACAGTCGAGTTTTCCCGAATTATCGGACTCGGATCCAAAATTTCACCACTTTTTACGATTTCTCGATTTTGGTGATTTTTCCTAGTGGTACGTACCCCTAGGGAAATCCGTAAAAATTCGTCGGATTCCGGCGAAGCCAATTCTCGATGCGTTGTGATCGGCAAGCTTCCAGTAGCTATTCCAGTCGAGTTTTCCCGAATTATCGGACTCGGAACCAAAATTTCACCACTTTTTACGATTTCTCTATTTTTTTGATTTTCTCTAGTGGTACGTACCCCTAGGGAAATCCGTAAAAATTCGTCGGATTCCGGCGAAGCCAATTCTCGATGCGTTGTGACCGGCAAGCTTCCAGTAGCTATTCCAGTCGAGTTTTCCCGAATTATCCGACTTGGATCCAAAATTTCACCACTTTTTACGATTTCTCGATTTTGGTGATTTTTCCTAGTGGTACGTACCCCTAGGGAAATCCGTAAAAATTCGTCGGATTCCGGCGAAGCCAAATCTCGATGCGTTGTGATCGGCAAGCTTCCAGTAGCTATTCCAGTCGAGTTTTCCCGAATTATCGGACTCGGAACCAAAATTTCATCACTTTTTACGATTTCTCGATTTTTTTGATTTTCCCTAGTGGTACGTACCCCTAGGGAAATCCGTAAAAATTCGTCGGATTCCGGCGAAGCCAATTCTCGATGCGTTGTGACCGGCAAGCTTCCAGTAGCTATTCCAGTCGAGTTTTCCCGAATTATCGGACTCGGATCCAAAATTTCACCACTTTTTACGATTTCTCGATTTTGGTGATTTTCCCGAGTGGTACGTACCCCTAGGGAAATCCGTAAAAATTCGTCGGATTCCGGCGAAGCCAATTCTCGATGCGTTGTGACCGGCAAGCTTCCAGTAGCTATTCCAGTCGAGTTTTCCCGAATTATCGGACTCGGATCCAAAATTTCACCACTTTTTACGATTTCTCGATTTTGGTGATTTTCCCTAGTGGTACGTACCCCTAGGGAAATCCGTAAAAATTCGTCGGATTCCGGCGAAGCCAATTCTCGATGCGTTGTGACCGGCAAGCTTCCAGTAGCTATTCCAGTCGAGTTTTCCCGAATTATCGGACTCGGATCCAAAATTTCACCACTTTTTACGATTTCTCGATTTTGGTGATTTTCCCTAGTGGTACCCCTAGGGAAATCCGTAAAAATTCGTCGAATTCCGGCGAAGCCAATTCTCGATGCGTTGTGACCGGCAAGCTTCCAGTAGCTATTCCAGTCGAGTTTTCCCGAATTATCGGACTCGGATCCAAAATTTCACCACTTTTTACGATTTCTCGATTTTGGTGATTTTCCCTAGTGGTACCCCTAGGGAAATCCGTAATAATTCGTCGGATTCCGGCGAAGCCAATTCTCGATGCGTTGTGACCGGCAAGCTTCCAGTAGCTATTCCAGTCGAGTTTTTCCGAATTATCGGACTCGGATCCAAAATTTCACCACTTTTTACGATTTCTCGATTTTGGTGATTTTCCCTAGTGGTACCCCTAGGAAAATCCATAAAAATTCGTCGGATTCCGGCGAAGCCAATTCTCGATGCGTTGTGATCGGCAAGCTTCCAGTAGCTATTCCAGTCGAGTTTTCCCGAATTATCGGACTCGGATCCAAAATTTCACCACTTTTTACGATTTCTCGATTTTGGTCATTTTTCCTAGTGGTACGTAACCCTAGGGAAATCCGTAAAAATTCGTCGGATTCCGGCGAAGCCAATTCTCGATGCGTTGTGACCGGCAAGCTTCCAGTAGCTATTCCAGTCGAGTTTTCCCGAATTATCGGACTCGGATCCAAAATTTCACCACTTTTTACGATTTCTCGATTTTGGTGATTTTCCCTAGTGGTACGTACCCCTAGGGAAATCCGTAAAAATTCGTCGGATTCCGGCGAAGCCAATTCTCGATGCGTTGTGACCGGCAAGCTTCCAGTAGCTATTCCAGTCGAGTTTTCCCGAATTATCGGACTCGGATCCAAAATTTCACCACTTTTTACGATTTCTCGATTTTGGTGATTTTTCCTAGTGGTACGTACCCCTAGGGAAATCCGTAAAAATTCGTCGGATTCCGGCGAAGCCAATTCTCGATGCGTTGTGACCGGCAAGCTTCCAGTAGCTATTCCAGTCGAGTTTTCCCGAATTATCGGACTCGGATCCAAAATTTCACCACTTTTTACGATTTCTCGATTTTGGTCATTTTTCCTAGTGGTACGTAACCCTAGGGAAATCCGTAAAAATTCGTCGGATTCCGGCGAAGCCAATTCTCGATGCGTTGTGACCGGCAAGCTTCCAGTAGCTATTCCAGTCGAGTTTTCCCGAATTATCGGACTCGGATCCAAAATTTCACCACTTTTTACGATTTCTCGATTTTGGTGATTTTCCCTAGTGGTACGTACCCCTAGGGAAATCCGTAAAAATTCGTCGGATTCCGGCGAAGCCAATTCTCGATGCGTTGTGACCGGCAAGCTTCCAGTAGCTATTCCAGTCGAGTTTTCCCGAATTATCGGACTCCGATCCAAAGTTTCACCACTTTTTACGATTTCTCGATTTTGGTGATTTTTCCTAGTGGTACCCCTAGGGAAATCCGTAAAAATTCGTCGGATTCCGGCGAAGCCAATTCTCGATGCGTTGTGACCGGCAAGCTTCCAGTAGCTATTACAGTCGAGTTTTCCCGAATTATCGGACTCGGATCCAAAATTTCACCACTTTTTACGATTTCTCGATTTTGGTGATTTTTCCTAGTGGTACGTACCCCTAGGGAAATCCGTAAAAATTCGTCGGATTCCGGCGAAGCCAATTCTCGATGCGTTGTGATCGGCAAGCTTCCAGTAGCTATTCCAGTCGAGTTTTCCCGAATTATCGGACTCGGAACCAAAATTTCACCACTTTTTACGATTTCTCTATTTTTTTGATTTTCTCTAGTGGTACGTACCCCTAGGGAAATCCGTAAAAATTCGTCGGATTCCGGCGAAGCCAATTCTCGATGCGTTGTGACCGGCAAGCTTCCAGTAGCTATTCCAGTCGAGTTTTCCCGAATTATCCGACTTGGATCCAAAATTTCACCACTTTTTACGATTTCTCGATTTTGGTGATTTTTCCTAGTGGTACGTACCCCTAGGGAAATCCGTAAAAATTCGTCGGATTCCGGCGAAGCCAATTCTCGATGCGTTGTGATCGGCAAGCTTCCAGTAGCTATTCCAGTCGAGTTTTCCCGAATTATCGGACTCGGAACCAAAATTTCATCACTTTTTACGATTTCTCGATTTTTTTGATTTTCCCTAGTGGTACGTACCCCTAGGGAAATCCGTAAAAATTCGTCGGATTCCGGCGAAGCCAATTCTCGATGCGTTGTGACCGGCAAGCTTCCAGTAGCTATTCCAGTCGAGTTTTCCCGAATTATCGGACTCGGATCCAAAATTTCACCACTTTTTACGATTTCTCGATTTTGGTGATTTTCCCGAGTGGTACGTACCCCTAGGGAAATCCGTAAAAATTCGTCGGATTCCGGCGAAGCCAATTCTCGATGCGTTGTGACCGGCAAGCTTCCAGTAGCTATTCCAGTCGAGTTTTTCCGAATTATCGGACTCGGATCCAAAATTTCACCACTTTTTACGATTTCTCGATTTTGGTGATTTTCCCTAGTGGTACGTACCCCTAGGGAAATCCGTAAAAATTCGTCGGACTCCGGCGAAGCCAATTCTCGATGCGTTGTGACCGGCAAGCTTCCAGTAGCTATTCCAGTCGAGTTTTCCCGAATTATCGGACTCGGATCCAAAATTTCACCACTTTTTACGATTTCTCGATTTTGGTGATTTTCCCTAGTGGTACCCCTAGGGAAATCCGTAAAAATTCGTCGAATTCCGGCGAAGCCAATTCTCGATGCGTTGTGACCGGCAAGCTTCCAGTAGCTATTCCAGTCGAGTTTTCCCGAATTATCGGACTCGGATCCAAAATTTCACCACTTTTTACGATTTCTCGATTTTGGTGATTTTCCCTAGTGGTACCCCTAGGGAAATCCGTAATAATTCGTCGGATTCCGGCGAAGCCAATTCTCGATGCGTTGTGACCGGCAAGCTTCCAGTAGCTATTCCAGTCGAGTTTTTCCGAATTATCGGACTCGGATCCAAAATTTCACCACTTTTTACGATTTCTCGATTTTGGTGATTTTCCCTAGTGGTACCCCTAGGAAAATCCGTAAAAATTCGTCGGATTCCGGCGAAGCCAATTCTCGATGCGTTGTGATCGGCAAGCTTCCAGTAGCTATTCCAGTCGAGTTTTCCCGAATTATCGGACTCGGATCCAAAATTTCACCACTTTTTACGATTTCTCGATTTTGGTGATTTTCCCTAGTGGTACCCCTACGGAAATCCGTAAAAATTCGTCGGATTCCGGCGAAGCCAATTCTCGATGCGTTGAGACCGGCAAGCTTCCAGTAGCTATTCCAGTCGAGTTTTCCCGAATTATCGGACTCGGATCCAAAATTTCATCACTTTTTATGATTTCTCGATTTTGGTGATTTTCCCGAGTGGTACGTACCCCTAGGGAAATCCGTAAAAATTCGTCGGATTCCGGCGAAGCCAATTCTCGATGCGTTGTGACCGGCAAGCTTCCAGTAGCTATTCCAGTCGAGTTTTCCCGAATTATCGGACTCGGATCCAAAATTTCACCACTTTTTACGATTTCTCGATTTTGGTGATTTTCCCTAGTGGTACGTACCCCTAGGGAAATCCGTAAAAATTCGTCGCATTCCGGCGAAGCCAATTCTCGATGCGTTGTGACCGGCAAGCTTCCAGTAGCTATTCCAGTCGAGTTTTCCCGAATTATCGGACTCGGATCCAAAATTTCACCACTTTTTACGATTTCTCGATTTTGGTGATTTTCCCTAGTGGTACCCCTAGGGAAATCCGTAATAATTCGTCGGATTCCGGCGAAGCCAATTCTCGATGCGTTGTGACCGGCAAGCTTCCAGTAGCTATTCCAGTCGAGTTTTTCCGAATTATCGGACTCGGATCCAAAATTTCACCACTTTTTACGATTTCTCGATTTTGGTGATTTTCCCTAGTGGTACCCCTAGGAAAATCCGTAAAAATTCGTCGGATTCCGGCGAAGCCAATTCTCGATGCGTTGTGATCGGCAAGCTTCCAGTAGCTATTCCAGTCGAGTTTTCCCGAATTATCGGACTCGGATCCAAAGTTTCACCACTTTTTATGATTTCTCGATTTTGGTGATTTTCCCTAGTGGTACCCCTAGGGAAATCCATAAAAATTTGTCGGATTCCAGCGAAACCAATTCTCGATGCGTTTTGACCGGCAAGCTTCCAGTAGCTATTCCAGTCGATTTTTCCCGAATTATCGGACTAGGATCCAAAGTTTCACCACTTTTTACGATTTCTCGATTTTGGTGATTTTCCCTAGTGGTACCCCTAGGGAAATCCGTAAAAATTCATCGGATTTCGGCGAAACCAATTCTCGATGCGTTGTGACCGACAAGCTTCCAGTAGCTATTCCAGTCGAGTTTTCCCGAATTATCGGACTCGGATCCAAAGTTTCACCAGTTTTTACGATTTCTCGATTTTGGTGATTTTCCCTAGTGGTACACCACTAGGGAAATTCATAAAAATTCGTCGGATTCCGGCGAAGCCAATTCTCGATGCGTTGTGACCGGAAAGCTTCCAGTAGCTATTCCAGTCGAGTTTTCCCGAATTATCGGATTCGGATTCAAAGTTTCACCACTTTTTACGATTTCTCGATTTTGGTGATTTTCCCTAGTGGTACCCCTAGGGAAATCCGTAAAAATTTGTCGGATTCCGGCGAAACCAATTCTCGATGCGTTGTGACCGGCAAGGTTCCAGTAGCTATTCCAGTCGAGTTTCCCCAAATTATCGGACTCGGATCCAAAGTTTCACCACTTTTTACGATTTCTCGATTTTGGTGATTTTCCCTAGTGGTACCCCTAGGGAAATCCGTAAAAATTCGTCGGATTCCGGCGAAGCCAATTCTCGATGCGTTGTGACCGGCAAGCTTCCAGTATCTATTCCAGTCGAGTTTTCCCGAATTATCGGACTCGGATCCAAAGTTTCACCACTTTTTATGATTTCTCGATTTTGGTGATTTTCCCTAGTGGTACCCCTAGGGAAATCCGTAAAAATTCGTCGGATTCCGGCGAAGCCAATTCTCGATGCGTTGTGACCGGCAAGCTTCCAGTAGCTATTCCAGTCGAGTTTTCCCAAATTATCGGACTCGGATCCAAAGTTTCACCACTTTTTACGATTTCTCGATTTTGGTGATTTTTCCTAGTGGTACCCCTAGGGAAATCCGTAAAAATTCGTCGGATTCCGGCGAAGCCAATTCTCGATGCGTTGTGACCGGCAAGCTTCCAGTAGCTATTCCAGTCGAGTTTTCCCGAATTATCGGACATGGATCCAAAGTTTCACCACTTTTTACGATTTGTCGATTTTGGTGATTTTCCCTAGTGGTACCCCTAGGGAAATCCGTAAAAATTCGTCGGATTCCGGCGAAGCCAATTCTCGATGCGTTGTGACCGGCAAGCTTCCAGTAGCTATTCCAGTCGAGTTTTCCCGAGTTATCGGACTCGGATCCAAAGTTTCACCACTTTTTACGATTTCTCGATTTTGGTGATTTTCCCTAGTGGTACACCCCTAGGGAAATCCGTAAAAATTCGTCGGATTCCGGCGAAGCCAATTCTCGATGCGTTGTGATCGGCAAGCTTCCAGTAGCTATTACAGTTGAGTTTTCCCGAATTATCGAACTCGGATCCAAAGTTTCACCACTTTTATGGATTTCTCGATTTTGGTGATTTTCCCTAGTGGTACACCCCTAGGGAAATCCGTAAAAATTCGTCGGATTCCGGCGAAGCAAATTCTCGATGCGTTGTGACCGGCAAGCTTCCAGTAGCTATTCCAGTCGAGTTTTCCCGAATTATCGGACTCGGATCCAAAGTTTCACCACTTTTTACGATTTCTCGATTTTGGTGATTTTTTCTAGTGGTACCCTTAGGGAAATCCGTAAAAATTCGTCGGATTCCGGCGAAGCCAATTCTCAATGCGTTTTGACCGGCAAGCTTCCAGTAGCTATTCCAGTCGAGTTTTCCCGAATTATCGGATTCGGATTCAAAGTTTCACCACTTTTTACGATTTCTCGATTTTGGTGATTTTCCCTAGTTGTACCCCTAGGGAAATCCGTAAAAATTTGTCGGATTCCGGCGAAGCCAATTCTCGATGCGTTGTGACCGGCAAGGTTCCAGTAGCTATTCCAGTCGAGTTTCCCCAAATTATCGGACTCGGATCCAAAGTTTCACCACTTTTTACGATTTCTCGATTTTGGTGATTTTCCCTAGTGGTACCCCTAGGAAAATCCGTAAAAATTCGTCGGATTCCGGCGAAGCCAATTCTCGATGCGTTGTGACCGGCAAGCTTCCAGTAGATATTCCAGTCGAGTTTTCCCGAATTATCGGACTCGGATCCAAAGTTTCACCACTTTTTACGATTTCTCGATTTTGGTGATTTTCCCTAGTGGTACCCGTAGGGAAATCCGTAAAAATTCGTCGGATTCCGGCGAAGCCAATTCTCGATGCGTTGTGACCGTCAAGCTTCGAGTAGCTATTCTAGTCGAGTTTTCCCGATCTATCGGACTCGGATTAAAAATTTCACCACTTTTTACGATTTCTCGATTTTTGTGATTTTCCCTAGTGGTACCCCTAGGGAAATCCGTAAAAATTCGTCGGATTCCGGCGAAACCAATTCTCGATGCGTTGTGACCGGCAAGCTTCCAGTGGCTATTCCAGTCGATTTTTCCCGAATTATCGGACTTGGATCCAAAGTTTCACCACTTTTTACGATTTCTCGATTTTGGTGATTTTCCCTAGTGGTACCCCTAGGGAAATCCGTAAAAATTTGTCGGATTCCGGCGAAGCCAATTCTCGATGCGTTGTGACCGGCAAGCTTCCAGTAGCTATTCCAGTCGAGTTTTCCCGAATTATCGGATTCGGATTCAAAGTTTCACCACTTTTTACGATTTCTCGATTTTGGTGATTTTCCCTAGTGGTACCCCTAGGGAAATCCGTAAAAATTTATTGGTTTCCGGCGAAGCCAATTCTCGATGCGTTGTGACCGGCAAGCTTCCAGTAGCTATTCCAGTCGAGATTCCCCGAATTATCGGACTCGGATCCAAAGTTTCACCACTTTTTACGATTTCTCGATTTTGGTGATTTTCCCTAGTGGTACCCCTAGGAAAATCCGTAAAAATTCGTCGGATTCCGGCGAAGCCAATTCTCGATGCGTTGTGACCGGCAAGCTTCCAGTAGCTATTCCAGTCGAGTTTTCCCGAATTATCGGACTCGGATCCAAAGTTTCACCACTTTTTACGATTTCTCGATTTTGGTGATTTTCCCTAGTGGTACCCCTAGGAAAATCCGTAAAAATTCGTCGAATTCCGGCGAAGCCAATTCTCGATGCGTTGTGACCGGCAAGCTTCCAGTAGCTATTCCAGTCGAGCTTTCCCGAATTATCGGACTCGGATCCAAAATTTCACCACTTTTTATGATTTCTCGATTTTGGTGATTTTCCCTAGTGGTACGTACCCCTAGGGAAATCCGTAAAAATTCGTCGGATTCTGGCGAAGCCAATTCTCGATGCGTTGTGACCGGCAAGCTTCCAGTAGCTATTCCAGTCGAGTTTTCCCGAATTATCGGACTCTGATCCAAAATTTCACCACTTTTTACGATTTCTCGATTTTGGTGATTTTCCCTAGTGGTACCCCTACGGAAATCCGTAAAAATTCGTCAGATTCAGGCGAACCCAATTCTCGATGCGTTGTGACCGGCAAGCTTCCAGTAGCTATTCCAGTCGAGTTTTCCCGAATTATCGGACTCGGATCCAAAATTTCACCACTTTTTACGATTTTTCGATTTTGGTGATTTTCCCTAGTGGTACGTACCCCTAGGAAAATCCGTAAAAAATCGTCGGATTTCGGCGAAGCCAATTCTCGATGCGTTGTGACCGGTAAGCTTCCAGTGGCTATTCCAGTCGATTTTTCCCGAATTATCGGACTTGGATCCAAAGTTTCACCACTTTTTACGATTTCTCGATTTTAGTGATTTTCCCTAGTGGTACCCCTAGAAAAATCCGTAAAAATTCGTCGGATTCCGGCGAAGCCAATTCTCGATGCGTTGTGACCGGCAAGCTTCCAGTAGCTATTCCAGTCGAGTTTTCCCGAATTATCGGACTCGGATCCAAAATTTCACCACTTTTTATGATTTCTCGATTTTGGTGATTTTCCCTAGTGGTACGTACCCCTAGGGAAATCTGTAAAAATTCGTCGGATTCCGGCGAAGCCAATTCTCGATGCGTTGTGACCGGCAAGCTTCCAGTAGCTATTCCAGTCGAGTTTTCTCGAATTATCGGACTCCGATCCAAAGTTTCACCACTTTTTACGATTTCTCGATTTTGGTGATTTTCCCTAGTGGTACGTACCCCTAGGGAAATCCGTAAAAATTCGTCGGATTCCGGCGAAGCCAATTCTCGATGCGTTGTGATCGGCAAGCTTCCAGTAGCTATTCCAGTCGAGTTTTCCCGAATTATCGGATTCGGAACAAAAATTTCTTCACTTTTTACGATTTCTCGATTTTTTTGATTTTCCCTAGTGGTACGTACCCCTAGGAAAATCCGTAAAAATTCGTCGGATTCCGGCGAAACCAATTCTCGATGCGTTGTGACCGGCAAGCTTCCAGTAGCTATTCCAGTCGAGTTTTCCCGAATTATCGGACTCGGATCCAAAATTTCACCACTTTTTACGATTTCTCGATTTTGGTGATTTTCCCGAGTGGTACGTACCCCTAGGGAAATCCGTAAAAATTCGTCGCATTCCGGCGGAGCCAATTCTCGATGCGTTGTGACCGGCAAGCTTCCAGTAGCTATTCCAGTCGAGTTTTCCCGAATTATCGGACTCGGATCCAAAATTTCACCACTTTTTACGATTTCTCGATTTTGGTGATTTTCCCTAGTGGTACGTACCCCTAGGGAAATCCGTAAAAATTCGTCGGATTCCGGCGAAGCCAATTCTCGATGCGTTGTGATCGGCAAGCTTCCAGTAGCTATTCCAATCGAGTTTTCCCAAATTATCGGACTCGGAACCAAAATTTCACCACTTTTTACGATTTCTCGATTTTTTTAATTTTCCCTAGTGGTACGTACCCCTAGGGAAATCCGTAAAAATTCGTCGGATTCCGGCGAAGCCAATTCTCGATGCGTTGTGACCGACAAACTTCCAGTAGCTATTCCAGTCGAGTTTTCCCGAATTATCGGACTCGGATCCAAAATTTCACCACTTTTTACGATTTCTCGATTTTGGTGATTTTCCCTAGTGGTACGTACCCCTAGGGAAATTCGTAAAAATTCGTCGGATTCCGGCGAAGCCAATTCTCGATGCGTTGTGATCGGCAAGCTTCCAGTAGCTATTCCAGTCGAGTTTTCCCGAATTATCGGATTCGAAACTAAAATTTCTTCACTTTTTATGATTTCTCGATTTTTTTGATTTTCCCTAGTGGTACGTACCCCTAGGGAAATCCGTAAAAATTCGTCGAATTCCGGCGAAGCCAATTCTCGATGCGTTGTGACCGGCAATCTTCCAGTAGCTATTCCAGTCGAGTTTTCTCAAATTATCGGACTCCGATCCAAAGTTTCACCACTTTTTACGATTTCTCGATTTTGGTGATTTTCCCTAGTGGTACGCCTAGGGAAATCCGTAAAAATTCGTCGGATTCCGGCGAAGCCAATTCTCGATGCGTTGTGACCGGCAAGCTTCCAGTAGCTATTCCAGTCGAGTTTTCCCGAATTATCGGACTCGGATCCAAAATTTCCCCACTTTTTACGATTTCTCGATTTTGGTGATTTTCCCTAGTGGTACGTACCCCTAGGGAAATCCGTAAAAATTCGTCGGATTCCGACGAAGCCAATTCTCGATGCGTTGTGATCGGCAAGCTTCCAGTAGCTATTCCAGTCGAGTTTTCCCAAATTATCGGACTCGGAACCAGAATTTCACCACTTTTTACGATTTCTCGATTTTTTTGATTTTCCCTAGTGGTACACGTACCCCTAGGGAAATCCGTAAAAATTCGTCGGATTCCGGCGAAGCCAATTCTCGATGCGTTGTGACCGGCAAGCTTCCAGTAGCTATTCCAGTCGAGTTTTCCCGAATTATCGGACTCGGATCAAAAATTTTACCACTTTTTACGATTTCTCGATTTTGGTGATTTTCCCTAGTGGTACGTACCCCTAGGGAAATCCGTAAAAATTCGTCGGATTCCGGCGAAGACAATTCTCGATGCGTTGTGACCGGCAAGCTTCCAGTAGCTATTCCAGTCGAGTTTTCCCGAATTATCGGGCTCGGATCCAAAATTTCACCACTTTTTACGATTTCTCGATTTTGGTGATTTTCCCTAGTGGTACGTACCCCTAGGGAAATCCGTAAAAATTCGTCGGATTCCGGCGAAGCCAATTCTCGATGCGTTGTGATCGGCAAGCTTCCAGTAGCTATTCCAGTCGAGTTTTCCCGAATTATCGGATTCGGAACAAAAATTTCTTCACTTTTTACGATTTCTCGATTTTTTTGATTTTCCCTAGTGGTACGTACCCCTAGGGAAATCCGTAAAAATTCGTCGGATTCCGGCGAAACCAATTCTCGATGCGTTGTGACCGGCAAGATTCCAGTAGCTATTCCAGTCGAGTTTTCCCGAATTATCGGACTCGGATCCAAAATTTCACCACTTTTTACGATTTCTCGATTTTGGTGATTTTCCCGAGTGGTACGTACCCCTAGGGAAATCCGTAAAAATTCGTCGGATTCCGGCGAAGCCAATTCTCGATTCGTTGTGACCGGCAAGCTTCCAGTAGCTATTCCAGTCGAGTTTTCCCGAATTATCGGACTCGGATCAAAAATTTCACCACTTTTTACGATTTCTCGATTTTGGTGATTTTCCCTAGTGGTACGTACCCCTAGGGAAATCCGTAAAAATTCGTCGGATTCCGGCGAAGCCAATTCTCGATGCGTTGTGATCGGCAAGCTTCCAGTAGCTATTCCAGTCGAGTTTTCCCGAATTATCGGACTCGGAACCAAAATTTCACCACTTTTTACGATTTCTCAATTTTTTTAATTTTCCCTAGTGGTACGTACCCCTAAGGAAATCCGTAAAAATTCGTCGGATTCCGGCGAAGCCAATTCTCGATGCGTTGTGACCGGCAAGCTTCCAGTAGCTATTCCAGTCGAGTTTTCCCGAATTATCGGACTCGGATCCAAAATTTCACCACTTTTCACGATTTCTCGATTTTGGTGATTTTCCCTAGTGGTACGTACCCCTAGGGAAATCCGTAAAAATTCGTCGGATTCCGGCGAAGCCAATTCTCGATGCGTTGTGATCGGCAAGCTTCCAGTAGCTATTCCAGTCGAGTTTTCCCGAATTATCGGATTCGGAACCAAAATTTCTTCACTTTTTATGATTTCTCGATTTTTTTGATTTTCCCTAGTGGTACGTACCCCTAGGGAAATCCGTAAAAATTCGTCGAATTCCGGCGAAGCCAATTCTCGATGCATTGTGACCTGCAAGCTTCCAGTAGCTATTCCAGTCGAGTTTTCCCGAATTATCGGACTCGGATCCAAAATTTCACCACTTTTTACGATTTCTCGATTTTGGTGATTTTCCCTAGTGGTACGTACCCCTAGGGAAATCCGTAAAAATTTGTCGGATTCCGGCGAAGCCAATTCTCGATGCGTTGTGACCGGCAAGCTTCCAGTAGCTATTCCAGTCGAGTTTTCCCGAATTATCGGACTCGGATCCAAAATTTTACCTCTTTTTAAGATTTCTCGATTTTGGTGATTTTTTCTAGTGGTACCCCTAGGGAAATCCGTAAAAATTCGTCGGATTCCGGCGAAGCCAATTCTCGATGCGTTGTGACCGGCAAGCTTCCAGTAGCTATTCCAGTCGAGTTTTCCCGAATTATCGGACTCGGATCCAAAATTTCACCACTTTTTACGATTTCTCGATTTTGGTGATTTTCCCTAGTGGTACCCCTACGGAAATCCGTAAAAATTCGTCGGATTCCGGCGAAGCCAATTCTCGATGCGTTGTGACCGGCAAGCTTCCAGTAGCTATTCCAGTCGAGTTTTCCCGAATTATCGGACTCGGATCCAAAATTTCATCACTTTTTACGATTTCTCGATTTTGGTGATTTTCCCGAGTGGTACGTACCCCTAGGGAAATCCGTAAAAATTCGTCGGATTCCGGCGAAGCCAATTCTCGATGCGTTGTAACCGGCAAGCTTCCAGTAGCTATTCCAGTCGAGTTTTCCCGAATTATCGGACTCGGATCCAAAATTTCACCACTTTTTACGATTTCTCGATTTTGGTGATTTTCCCTAGTGGTACGTACCCCTAGGGAAATCCGTAAAAATTCGTCGCATTCCGGCGAAGCCAATTCTCGATGCGTTGTGACTTGCAAGCTTCCAGTAGCTATTCCAGTCGAGTTTTCCCGAATTATCGGACTCGGATCCAAAATTTTACCACTTTTTACGATTTCTCGATTTTGGTGATTTTCCCTAGTGGTAGGTACCCCTAGGAAAATCCGTAAAAATTCGTCGGATTTCGGTGAAGCCAATTCTCGATGCGTTGTGACCGGCAAGCTTCCAGTAGCTATTCCAGTCGAGTTTTCCCGAATTATCGGGCTCGGATCCAAAATTTCACCACTTTTTACGATTTCTCGATTTTGGTGATTTTCCCTAGTGGTACGTACCCCTAGGGAAATCCGTAAAAATTCGTCGGATTCCGGCGAAGCCAATTCTCGATGCGTTGTGATCGGCAAGCTTCCAGTAGCTATTCCAGTCGTGTTTTCCCGAATTATCGGATTCGGAACAAAAATTTCTTCACTTTTTACGATTTCTCGATTTTTTTGATTTTTCCTAGTGGTACGTACCCCTAGGGAAATCCGTAAAAATTCGTCGGATTCCGGCGAAACCAATTCTCGATGCGTTGTGACCGGCAAGATTCCAGTAGCTATTCCAGTCGAGTTTTCCCGAATTATCGGACTCGGATCCAAAATTTTACCACTTTTTACGATTTCTCAATTTTGGTGATTTTCCCGAGTGGTACGTACCCCTAGGGAAATCCGTAAAAATTCGTCGGATTCCGGCGAAGCCAATTCTCGATGCGTTGTGACCGGCAAGCTTCCAGTAGCTATTCCAGTCGAGTTTTCCCGAATTATCGGACTCGGATCAAAAATTTCACCACTTTTTACGATTTCTCGATTTTGGTGATTTTCCCTAGTGGTACGTACCCCTAGGGAAATCCGTAAAAATTCGTCGGATTCCGGCGAAGCCAATTCTCGATGCGTTGTGATCGGCAAGCTTCTAGTAGCTATTCCAGTCGAGTTTTCCCGAATTATCGGACTCGGAACCAAAATTTCACCACTTTTTACGATTTCTCGATTTTTTTAATTTTCCCTAGTGGTACGTACCCCTAGGGAAATCCGTAAAAATTCGTCGGATTCCGGCGAAGCCAATTCTCGATGCGTTGTGACCGGCAAGCTTCCAGTAGCTATTCCAGTCGAGTTTTCCCGAATTATCGGACTCGGATCCAAAATTTCACCACTTTTTACGATTTCTCGATTTTGGTGATTTTCCCTAGTGGTACGTACCCCTAGGGAAATCCGTAAAAATTCGTCGGATTCCGGCGAAGCCAATTCTCGATGCGTTGTGATCGGCAAGCTTCCAGTAGCTATTCCAGTCGAGTTTTCCCGAATTATCGGATTCGGAACCAAAATTTCTTCACTTTTTATGATTTTTCGATTTTTTTGATTTTCCCTAGTGGTACGTACCCCTAGGGAAATCCGTAAAAATTCGTCGAATTCCGGCGAAGCCAATTCTCGATGCGTTGTGACCGGCAAGCTTCCAGTAGCTATTCCAGTCGAGTTTTCCCGAATTATCGGACTCGGATCCAAAATTTCACCACTTTTTACGATTTCTCGATTTTGGTGATTTTCCCTAGTGGTACGTACCCCTAGGGAAATCCGTAAAAATTCGTTGCATTCCGGCGAAGCCAATTCTCGATGCGTTGTGACCGGCAAGCTTCCAGTAGCTATTCCAGTCGAGTTTTCCCGAATTATCGGACTCGGATCCAAAATTTCACCACTTTTTATGATTTCTCAATTTTGGTGATTTTTCCTGGTGGTACCCCTAGGGAAATCCGTAAAAATTCGTCGGATTCCGGCGAAGCCAATTCTCGATGCGTTGTGACCGGCAAGCTTCCAGTAGCTATTCCAGTCGAGTTTTCCCGAATTATCGGACTCGGATCCAAAATTTCACCACTTTTTACGATTTCTCGATTTTGGTGATTTTCCCTAGTGGTACCCCTACGGAAATCCGTAAAAATTCTTCGGATTCCAGCGAAGCCAATTCTCGATGCGTTGTGACCGGCAAGCTTCCAGTAGCTATTCCAGTCGAGTTTTCCCGAATTATCGGACTCGGATCCAAAATTTCATCACTTTTTACGATTTCTCGATTTTGGTGATTTTCCCGAGTGGTACGTACCCCTAGGGAAATCCGTAAAAATTCGTCGGATTCCGGCGAAGCCAATTCTCGATGCGTTGTGACCGGCAAGCTTCCAGTAGCTATTCCAGTCGAGTTTTCCCGAATTATCGGACTCGGATCCAAAATTTCACCACTTTTTACGATTTCTCGATTTTGGTGATTTTCCCTAGTGGTACGTACCCCTAGGGAAATCCGTAAAAATTCGTCGCATTCCGGCGAAGCCAATTCTCGATGCGTTGTGACTTGCAAGCTTCCAGTAGCTATTCCAGTCGAGTTTTCCCGAATTATCGGACTCGGATCCAAAATTTCACCACTTTTTACGATTTCTCGATTTTGGTGATTTTCCCTAGTGGTAGGTACCCTAGGAAAATCCGTAAAAATTCGTCGGATTTCGGCGAAGCCAATTCTCGATGCGTTGTGACCGGCAAGCTTCCAGTAGCAATTCCAGTCGAGTTTTCCCGAATTATCAGACTCGGATCCAAAATTTCACCACTTTTTACGATTTCTCGATTTTGGTGATTTTCCCTAGTGGTACGTACCCCTAGGGAAATCCGTAAAAATTCGTCGGATTCCGGCGAAGCCAATTCTCGATGCGTTGTGACCGGCAAGCTTCCAGTAGCTATTCCAGTCGAGTTTTCTCGAATTATCGGACTCGGATACAAAATTTCACCACATTTTACGATTTCTCGATTTTGGTGATTTTTCCTAGTGGTACGTACCCCTAGGGAAATCCGTAAAAATTCGTCGGATTCCGGCGAAGCCAATTCTCGATGCGTTGTGACCGGCAAGCTTCCAGTAGCTATTCCAGTCGAGTTTTCTCGAAATATCGGACTCGGATCAAAAATTTCACCACATTTTACGATTTCTCGATTTTTGTGATTTTCCCTAGTGGTACGTACCCCTAGGGAAATCCGTAAAAATTCGTCGGATTCCGGCGAAGCCAATTCTCGATGCGTTGTGACCGGAAAGCTTGCAGTAGCTATTCCAGTCGAGTTTTCCCGAATTATCGGACTCGGATCAAAAATTTCACCACTTTTTACGATTTCTCGATTTTGGTGATTTTCCCTAGTGGTACCCCTGGGGAAATCCGTAAAAATTCGTCGGATTCCGGCGAAGCCAATTCTCGATGCGTTGTGACCAGCAAGCTTCCAGTAGCTAGTCCAGTCGAGTTTTCCCGAATTATCGGACTCGAATCCAAAATTTCACCAATTTTTACGATTTCTCGATTTTGGTGATTTTCCCTAGTGGTACGTACCCCTAGGGAAATCCGTAAAAATTCGTCGGATTCCGGCGAAGCCAATTCTCGATGCGTTGTGACCGGCAAGCTTCCAGTAGCTATTCCAGTCGAGTTTTCCCGAATTATCGGACTCGGATCCAAAATTTCACCACTTTTTACGATTTCTCGATTTTGGTGATTTTCCCTAGTGGTACGTACCCCTAGGGAAATCCGTAAAAATTCGTCGCATTCCGGCGAAGCCAATTCTCGATGCGTTGTGACTTGCAAGCTTCCAGTAGCTATTCCAGTCGAGTTTTCCCGAATTATCGGACTCGGATCCAAAATTTCACCACTTTTTACGATTTCTCGATTTTGGTGATTTTCCCTAGTGGTAGGTACCCTAGGAAAATCCGTAAAAATTCGTCGGATTTCGGCGAAGCCAATTCTCGATGCGTTGTGACCGGCAAGCTTCCAGTAGCAATTCCAGTCGAGTTTTCCCGAATTATCAGACTCGGATCCAAAATTTCACCACTTTTTACGATTTCTCGATTTTGGTGATTTTCCCTAGTGGTACGTACCCCTAGGGAAATCCGTAAAAATTCGTCGGATTCCGGCGAAGCCAATTCTCGATGCGTTGTGACCGGCAAGCTTCCAGTAGCTATTCCAGTCGAGTTTTCTCGAATTATCGGACTCGGATACAAAATTTCACCACATTTTACGATTTCTCGATTTTGGTGATTTTCCCTAGTGGTACGTACCCCTAGGGAAATCCGTAAAAATTCGTCGGATTCCGGCGAAGCCAATTCTCGATGCGTTGTGACCGGCAAGCTTCCAGTAGCTATTCCAGTCGAGTTTTCTCGAAATATCGGACTCGGATCAAAAATTTCACCACATTTTACGATTTCTCGATTTTTGTGATTTTCCCTAGTGGTACGTACCCCTAGGGAAATCCGTAAAAATTCGTCGGATTCCGGCGAAGCCAATTCTCGATGCGTTGTGACCGGAAAGCTTGCAGTAGCTATTCCAGTCGAGTTTTCCCGAATTATCGGACTCGGATCAAAAATTTCACCACTTTTTACGATTTCTCGATTTTGGTGATTTTCCCTAGTGGTACCCCTGGGGAAATCCGTAAAAATTCGTCGGATTCCGGCGAAGCCAATTCTCGATGCGTTGTGACCAGCAAGCTTCCAGTAGCTAGTCCAGTCGAGTTTTCCCGAATTATCGGACTCGAATCCAAAATTTCACCAATTTTTACGATTTCTCGATTTTGGTGATTTTCCCTAGTGGTACGTACCCCTAGGGAAATCCGTAAAAATTCGTCGGATTCCGGCGAAGCCAATTCTCGATGCGTTGTGATCGGCAAGCTTCCAGTAGCTATTCCAGTCGAGTTTTTCCGAATTATCGGACTCGGATCCAAAATTTCACCACTTTTTACGATTTCTCGATTTTTGTGATTTTCCCAAGTGGTACGTACCCCTAGGAAAATCCGTAAAAATTCATCGGATTCCGGCGAAGCCAATTCTCGATGCGTTGTGACCGGCAAGCTTCCAGTAGCTATTCCAGTCGAGTTTTCCCGAATTATCGGACTCCGATCCAAAGTTTCACCACTTTTTACGATTTCTCGATTTTGCTGATTTTCCCTAGTGGTACCCCTAGGGAAATCCGTAAAAATTCGTCGGATTCCGGCGAAGCCAATTCTCGATGCGTTGTGACCGGCAAGCTTCCAGTAGCTATTCCAGTCGAGTTTTCCCGAATTATCGGACTCGGATCCAAAATTTCACCACATTTTACGATTTCTCGATTTTGGTGATTTTTCCTAGTGGTACGTACCCCTAGGGAAATCCGTAAAAATTCGTCGCATTCCGGCGAAGCCAATTCTCGATGCGTTGTGACTTGCAAGCTTCCAGTAGCTATTCCAGTCGAGTTTTCCCGAATTATCGGACTCGGATCCAAAATTTCACCACTTTTTACGATTTCTCGATTTTGGTGATTTTCCCTAGTGGTAGGTACCCCTAGGAAAATCCGTAAAAATTCGTCGGATTTCGGCGAATCCAATTCTCGATGCGTTGTGACCGGCAAGCTTCCAGTAGCTATTCCAGTCGAGTTTTCCCGAATTATCGGACTCGGATCCAAAATTTCACCACTTTTTACGATTTCTCGATTTTGGTGATTTTCCCTAGTGGTACGTACCCCTAGGGAAATCTGTAAAAATTCGTCGGATTCCGGCGAAGCCAATTCTCGATGTGTTGTGACCGGCAAGCTTCCAGTAGCTATTCCAGTCGAGTTTTCTCGAATTATCGGACTCGGATCCAAAATTTCACCACATTTTACGATTTCTCGATTTTGGTGATTTTTCCTAGTGGTACGTACCCCTAGGGAAATCCGTAAAAATTCGTCGGATTCCGGCGAAGCCAATTCTCGATGCGTTGTGACCGGCAACCTTCCAGTAGCTATTCCAGTCGAGTTTTCTTGAATTATCGGACTCGGATCAAAAATTTCACCACATTTTACGATTTCTCGATTTTGGTGATTTTCCCTAGTGGTACGTACCCCTAGGGAAATCCGTAAAAATTCGTCGGATTCCGGCGAAGCCAATTCTCGATGCGTTGTGACCGGCAAGCTTCCAGTAGCTATTCCAGTCGAGTTTTCCCGAATTATCGGACTCGGATCCAAAATTTCACCACTTTTTACGATTTCTCGATTTTGGTGATTTTCCCTAGTGGTACGTACCCCTAGGGAAATCCGTAAAAATTCGTCGCATTCCGGCGAAGCCAATTCTCGATGCGTTGTGACTTGCAAGCTTCCAGTAGCTATTCCAGTCGAGTTTTCCCGAATTATCGGACTCGGATCAAAAATTTCACCACTTTTTACGATTTCTCGATTTTGGTGATTTTCCCTAGTGGTACGTACCCCTAGGGAAATCCTAAAAATTCGTCGGGTTCCGGCGAAGCCAATTCTCTATGCGTTGTCACCGGCAACCTTTCAGTAGCTATTCCAGTCGAGTTTTCCCGAATTATCGGACTCGGATCCAAAATTTCACCACTTTTTACGATTTCTCGATTTTGGTGATTTTCCCTAGTGGTACGTACCCCTAGGGAAATCCGTAAAAATTCGTCGGATTCCGGCGAAGCCAATTCTCGATGCGTTGTGACCGGCAAGCTTCCAGTAGCTATTCCAGTCGAGATTTCTCGAATTATCGGACTCGGATCCAAAATTTCACCACATTTTACGATTTCTCGATTTTGGTGATTTTCCCTAGTGGTACCCCTAGGGAAATCCGTAAAAATTCGTCGGATTCCGGCGAAGCCAAATCTCGATGCGTTGTGACCGGCAAGCTTCCAGTAGCTATTCCAGTCGAGTTTTCCCAAATTATCGGACTCGGATCCAAAGTTTCACCACTTTTTACGATTTCTCGATTTTGGTGATTTTCCCTAGTGGTACACCCCTAGGGAAATCCGTAAAAATTCGTCGGATTCCGGCGAAGTTAATTCTCGATGCGTTGTGACCGGCAAGCTTCCAGTAGCTATTCCAGTCGAGTTTTCCCGAATTATCGGACTCGGATCCAAAGTTTCACCACTTTTTACGATTTCTCGATTTTGGTGATTTTTTCTAGTGGTACCCTTAGGGAAATCCGTAAAAATTCGTCGGATTCCGGCGAAACCAATTCTCAATGCGTTTTGACCGGCAAGCTTCCAGTAGCTATTCCAGTCGAGTTTTCCCGAATTATCAGATTCGGATTCAAAGTTTCACCACTTTTTACGATTTCTCGATTTTGGTGATTTTCCCTAGTTGTACCCCTAGGGAAATCCGTAAAAATTTGTCGGATTCCGGCGAAGCCAATTCTCGATGCGTTGTGACCGGCAAGGTTCCAGTAGCTATTCCAGTCGAGTTTTCCCAAATTATCGGACTCGGATCCAAAGTTTCACCACTTTTTACGATTTCTCGATTTTGGTGATTTTCCCTAGTGGTACCCCTAGGGAAATCCGTAAAAATTCGTCGGATTCCGGCGAAGCCAATTCTCGATGCGTTGTGACCGGCAAGCTTCCAGTAGATATTCCAGTCGAGTTTTCCCGAATTATCGGACTCGGATCCAAAGTTTCACCACTTTTTACGATTTCTCGATTTTGGTGATTTTCCCTAGTGGTACCCGTAGGGAAATCCGTAAAAATTCGTCGGATTCCGGCGAAGCCAATTCTCGATGCGTTGTGACCGGCAAGCTTCCAGTAGCTATTCCAGTCGAGTTTTCCCGAATTATCGGATTCGGATTCAAAGTTTCACCACTTTTTATGATTTCTCGATTTTGGTGATTTTCCCGAGTGGTACCCCTAGGAAAATCCGTAAAAATTCGTCGGATTCCGGTGAAGCCAATTCCCGATGCGTTGTGACCGGCAAGCTTCCAGTAGCTATTCCAGTCGATTTTTCCCGAATTATCCGACTCGGATCCAAAGTTTCACCACTTTTTACGATTTCTCGATTTTGGTGATTTTCCCTAGTGGTACCCCTAGGGAAATCCGTAAAAATTCGTCGGATTCCGGCGAAGCCAATTCTCGATGCGTTGTGACCGGCAAGCTTCGAGTAGCTATTCGAGTCGAGTTTTTCCTAATTATCGGACTCGGATTCAAAGTTTCACCACTTTTTACGATTTCTCGATTTTGGTGATTTTCCCTAGTGGTACCCCTAGGGAAATCCGTAAAAATTCGTCGGATTCCGGCGAAGCCAATTCTCGATGCGTTGTGACCGGCAAGCTTCCAGTAGCTATTCCAGTCGAGTTTTCCCGAATTATCGGACTCGGATCCAAAGTTTCACCACTTTTTACGATTTCTCGATTTTGGTGATTTTCCCTAGAGGTACCCCTAGGGAAATCCGTAAAAATTCGTCGGATTCCGGCGAAGCCAATTCTCGATGCGTTGTGACGGGCAAGCTTCCAGTAGCTATTCCAGTCGAGTTATTCCGAATTATCGGACTCGGATCCAAACTTTCACTACTTTTTACGATTTCTCGATTTTGGTGATTTTCCCTAGTGGTACCCCTAGGGAAATCCGTAAAAATTTATTGGATTCCGGCGAAGCCAATTCTCGATGCGTTGTGACCGGCAAGCTTCCAGTAGCTATTCCAGTCGAGATTCCCCGAATTATCGGACTCGGATCCAAAGTTTCACCACTTTTTACGATTTCTCGATTTTGGTGATTTCCCCTAGTGGTACCCCTATGAAAATCCGTAAAAATTCGTCGGATTCCGGCGAAGCCAATTCTCGATGCGTTGTGACCGGCAAGCTTCCAGTAGCTATTCTAGTCGAGTTTTCCCGAATTATCGGACTCGGATCCAAAGTTTCACACCACTTTTTATGATTTCTCGATTTTGATGATTTTTCCTAGTGTACACCCCTAGGGAAATCAGTAAAAATTTGTCGGATTCCGGCGAAGCCAATTCTCGATGCGTTGTGACCGGCAAGCTTCCAGTAGCTATTCCAGTCGAGTTTTCCCCGAATTATCGGACTCGGATCCAAAGGTTTCACCACTTTTTACGATTTATCGATTTTGGTGATTTTCCCTAGTGGTACCCCTAGGAAAATCCGTAAAAATTCGTCGGATTCCGGCGAAGCCAATTCTCGATGCGTTGTGACCGGCAAGCTTCCAGTAGCTATTCCAGTCGAGTTTTCCCGAATTATCGGACATGGATCAAAAGTTTCACCACTTTTTACGATTTCTCGATTTTGGTGATTTTCCCTAGTGGTACCCCTAGGGAAATCCGTAAAAATTCGTCGGATTCCGGCGAAGCCAATTCTCGATGCGTTGTGACCGGCAAGCTTCCAGTAGCTATTCCAATCGAGTTTTCCCGAGTTATCGGACTTCGGATCCAAAGTTTCACCACTTTTTACGATTTCTCGATTTTGGTGATTTTCCCTAGTGGTACACCCCTAGGGAAATCCGTAAAAATTCATCGGATTCCCGGCGAAGCCAATTCTCGATGCGTTGTGATCGGCAAGCTTCCAGTAGCTATTCCAGTTGAGTTTTCCCGAATTATCGAACTCGGATCCAAAGTTTTACCACTTTTAACGATTCTCGATTTTGGTGATTTTCCCTAGTGGTACCCCTAGGGAAATCCGTAAAAATTCGTCGGATTCCGGCAAAGCCAATTCTCGATGCGTTGTGACCGGCAAGCTTCCAGTAGCTATTCCAGTCGAGTTTTCCCCGAATTATCGGACTCGGATCAAAAGTTTCACCACTTTTTACGATTTCTCGATTTTGGTGATTTTCCCTAGTGGTACCCCTAGGGAAATCCGTAAATATCGTCGGATTCCGGCGAAGCCAATTCTCGATGCGTTGTGACCGGCAAGCTTCGAGTAGCTATTCTAGTCGAGTTTTCCCGAATTATTGGACTCGGATCCAAAATTTCACCACTTTTTACGATTTCTCGATTTTGGTGATTTTCCCTAGTTGGTACCCCTAGGGAAATCCGTAAATATTCGTCGGATTCCGGCGAAACCAATTCTCGATGCGTTGTGACCGGCAAGCTTCCAGTAGCTATTCCAGTCGATTTTTCCCGAATTATCGGACTTGGATCCAAAGTTTCACCACTTTTTACAATTTCTCGATTTTGGTGATTTTCCCTAGTGGTACCCCTAGGGAAATCCGTAAAAATTCGTCGGATTCCGGCGAAGCCAATTCTCGATGCGTTGTGACCGGCAAGCTTCCAGTAGCTATTCCAGTCGAGTTTTCCCGAATTATCGGATTCGGATTCAAAGTTTCACCACTTTTTACGATTTCTTGATTTTGGTGATTTTCCCTAATGGTACCCCTAGGGAAATCCGTAAAAATTTGTCGGATTCCGGCGAAGCCAATTCTTGATGCGTTGTGACCTGCAAGGTTCCAGTAGCTATTCCAGTCGAGTTTCCCGAATTATCGGACTCGGATCCAAAGTTTCACCACTTTTTACGATTTTGTCGATTTTGGTGATTTTTCCTAGTGGTACCCCTAGGGAAATCCGTAAAAATTCATTGGATTCCGGCGAAGCCAATTCTCGATGCGTTGTGACCGGCAAGCTTCCAGTAGCTATTCCAGTCGAGTTTTCCCGAATTATCGGACTCGGATCCAAAGTTTCACCACTTTTTATGATTTCTCGATTTTGGTGATTTTCCCTAGTGGTACACCCCTAGGGAAATCCGTAAAAATTCGTCGGATTTCGGCAAAGCCAATTCTCGATGCGTTGTGAACCGGCAAGCTTCCAGTAGCTATTCCAGTCGAGTTTTCCCGAATTATCGGACTCGGATCCAAAGTTTCACCACTTTTTACGATTTCTCGATTTTGGTGATTTTCCCTAGTGGTACACCCCTAGGGAAATCCGTAAAAATTCGTCGGATTCCGGCGAAGCCAATTCTCGATGCGTTGTCACCGGCAAGCTTCCAGTAGCTATTCCAGTCGAGTTTTCCCGAATTATCGAACTCGGATCCAAAGTTTCACCACTTTTTACGATTTCTTAATTTTGGTGATTTTCCCTAGTGGTACCCCTAGGGAAATCCGTAAAAATTCGTCGGATTCCGGCGAAGCCAATTCTCGATGCGTTGTGACCGGCAAGCTTCCAGTAGCTATTCCAGTCGAGTTTTCCCGAATTATCGGACTCGGATCCAAAGTTTCACCACTTTTTACGATTTCTCAATTTTGGTGATTTTCCCTAGTGGTACACCCCTAAAGAAATCCGTAAAAATTCATCGGATTCCGGCGAAGCCAATTCTCGATGCGTTGTGATCGGCAAGCTTCCAGTAGCTATTCCAGTTGAATTTTCCCGAATTATCGGACTCGGATCCAAGTTTCACCACTTTTAACGATTTCTCGATTTTGGTGATTTTCCCTAGTGGTACCCCTAGGGAAATCCGTAAAAATTCGTCGGATTCCGGCGAAGCCAATTCTCGATGCGTTGTGACCGGCAAGCTTCCAGTAGCTATTCCAGTCGAGTTTTCCCGAATTATCGGACTCGGATCCAAAGTTTCACCACTTTTTACGATTTCTCGATTTTGGTGATTTTTCCTAGTGGTACCCCTAGGGAAATCCGTAAAAATTCGTCGGATTCCGGCGAAGCCAATTCTCTATGCGTTGTGACCGGCAAGCTTCCAGTAGCTATTCTAGTCGAGTTTCCCGAATTATCGGACTCGGATCCAAAATTTCACCACTTTTTACGATTTCTCGATTTGGTGATTTTCCCTTGTGGTACCCCTTGGGAAATCCGTAAAATTCGTCGGATTCCGGCGAAGCCAATTCTCGATGCGTTGTGACCGGCAAGCTTCCAGTAGCTATTCCAGTCAAGTTTTCCCGAATTATCGGATTCGGATTCAAAGTTTCACCACTTTTTACGATTTCTCGATTTTGGTGATTTTCCCTAGTGGTACCCCTAGGGAAATCCGTAAAAATTTATCGGATTCCGGCGAAGCAAATTCTCGATGCGTTGTGACCGCAAGGTTCCAGTAGCTATTCCAGTCGAGCTTCCACCGAATTATCGGACTCGGATCCAAAGTTTCACCACTTTTTACGATTTCCCGATTTTGGTGATTTTCCCCTAGTGGTACCCCTAGGGAAATCCGTAAAAATTCGTCGGATTCCGGCGAAGCCAATTCTCGATGCGTTGTGACCGGCAAGCTTCCAGTAGCTATTCTAGTCGAGTTTTCCCGAATTATCGACTCGGATCCAAAGTTTCACAACTTTTTATGATTTCTCGATTTTGGTGATTTTCCTATTGGTACACCCCTAGGGAAATCCGTAAAAATTCGTCGGATTCCGGCGAGCCAATTCTCGATGCGTTGTGACCGGCAAGCTTCCAGTAGCTATTCCAGTCGAGTTTTCCCGAATTATCGGACATGGATCAAAAGTTTCACCACTTTTTACGATTTCTCGATTTTGGTGATTTTCCCTAGTGGTACCCCTAGGGAAATCCGTAAAAATTCGTCGGATTCCGGCGAAACAAATTCTCGATGCGTTGTGACCGGCAAGCTTCCAGTAGCTATTCCAGTCGAGTTTTCCCGAATTATCGGACTCGGATCCAAAGTTTCACCACTTTTTACGATTTCTCGATTTGGTGATTTTCCCTAGTGTTACACCCCTAGGGAAATCCGTAAAAATTCGTCGAATTCCGGCGAAGCCAATTTTCGATGCGTTGTGACCGGCAAGCTTCCAGTAGCTATTCCAGTCGAGTTTTCCCGAATTATCGGACTCGGATCCAAAGTTTCACCACTTTTAACGATTTCTCGATTTTTGTGATTTTCCCTAGTGGTACCCCTAGGAAAATCCGTAAAAATTCGTCGGATTCCGGCGAAACCAATTCTCGATTTGTTGTGACCTGCAAGCTTCCAGTAGCTATTCCAGTCGAGTTTTCCCAAATTATCGGACTCAGATCTAAAGTTTCACCACTTTTTACGATTTCTCGATTTTGGTGATTTTCCCTAGTGGTACCCCTAGGGAAATCCGTAAAAATTTGTCGGATTCCGGCGAAGCCAATTCTCGATGCGTTGTGACCGGCAAGCTTTCCAGTAGCTATTCCAGTCGAGTTTTCCCCGAATTATCGGACTCGGATCCAAAGTTTCACACACTTTTTACGATTTCTCGATTTTGGTGATTTTCCCTAGTGGTACCCCTAGGGAAATCCGTAAAAATTTGTCGGATTCCGGCGAAGCCAATTCTCGATGCGTTGTGACCGGCAAGGTTCCAGTAGCTATTCCAGTCGAGCTTCCCCGAATTATCGGACTCGGATCCAAAGTTTCACCACTTTTTACGATTTCTCGATTTTGGTGATTTTCCCTAGTGGTACCCCTAAGGGAAATCCGTAAAAATTCGTCGGATTCCGGCGAAGCCAATTCTCGATGCGTTGTGACCGGCAAGCTTCCAGTAGCTATTCTAGTCGAGTTTTCCCAAATTATCGGACTCGGATCCAAAGTTTCATAACTTTTTATGATTTCTCGATTTTGGTGATTTTCCCTAGCGGTACACCCCTAGGGAAATCCGTAAAAATTCGTCGGATTCCGGCGATGCCAATTCTCGATGCGTTGTGACCGGCAAGCTTCCAGTAGCTATTCAGTCGAGTTTTCCCGAATTATCGGACATGGATCAAAAGTTTCACCACTTTTTACGATTTCTCGATTTTGGTGATTTTCCCTATTGGTACCCCTAGGGAAATCCGTAAAAATTCGTCGGATTCCGGCGAAACAAATTCTCGATACGTTGTGACCGGCAAGCTTCCAGTAGCTATTCCAGTCGAGTTTTCCCGAATTATCGAACTCGGATCCAAAGTTTCACCACTTTTTACGATTTCTCGATTTGGTGATTTTCCCTAGTGTTACACCCCTAGGTAAATCCGTAAAAATTCGTCGAATTCCGGCGAAGCTAATTTTCGATGCGTTGTGACCGGCAAGCTTCCAGTAGCTATTCCAGTCGAGTTTTCCCGAATTATCGGACTCGGATCCAAAGTTTCACCCACTTTTAACGATTTCTCGATTTTTGTGATTTTTCCTAGTGGTACCCCTAGGGAAATCCGTAAAAATTCGTCGGATTCCGGCGAAACCAATTCTCGATGTGTTGTGACCTGCAAGCTTCCAGTAGCTATTCCAGTCGAGTTTTCCCGAATTATCGGACTCAGATCCAAAGTTTCACCACTTTTTACGATTTCTCGATTTTGGTGATTTTCCCTAGTGGTACCCCTAGGAAATCCGTAAAAATTTGTCGGATTCCGGCGAAGCCAATTCTCGATGCGTTGTGACCGGCAAGCTTCCAGTAGCTATTCCAGTCGAGTTTTCCGAATTATCGGACTCGGATCCAAAGTTTCACCACTTTTTACGATTCTCGATTTTGGTGATTTTCCCTAGTGGTACCCCTAGGGAAATCCGTAAAAATTCGTCGGATTCTGGCGAAGCCAATTCTCGATGCGTTGTGACCGGCAAGGTTCCAGTAGCTATTCCAGTCGAGTTTTTCGGAATTATCGGACTCGGATCAAAAGTTTCACCACTTTTTAACGATTCTCGATTTTGGTGATTTTCCCTAGTGGTACCCCTAGGGAAATCCGTAAAAATTTATCGGATTCCGGCGAAGCCAATTCTCGATGCGTTGTGACCGGCAAGCTTCCAGTAGCTATTCCAGTCGAGATTCCCCGAATTATCGGACTCCGATCCAAAGTTTCACCACTTTTTACGATTTCTCGATTTTGGTGATTTTCCCTAGTGGTACCCCTAGGAAAATCCGTAAAAATTCGTCGGATCCGGCGAAGCCAATTCTCGATGCGTTGTGACCGGCAAGCTTCCAGTAAGCTATTCCAGTCGAGTTTTCCCGAATTATCGGACTCGAATCCAAAGTTTCACCACTTTTTACGATTTCTCGATTTTGGTGATTTTCCCTAGTGGTACACCCCTAGGGAAATCCGTAAAAATTCGTCGGATTCCGGCGAAGCCAATTCTCGATGCGTTGTGACCGGCAAGGTTCCAGTAGCTATTCCAGTCGAGTTTCCACGAATTATCGGACTCGGATCCAAAGTTTCACCACTTTTTACGATTTCTCGATTTTGGTGATTTTCCCTAGTGGTACACCCCTAGGGAAATCCGTAAAAATCGTCAGATTCCGGCGAAGCCAATTCTCGATGCGTTGTGACCGCAAGCTTCCAGTAGCTATTCCAGTCGAGTTTTCCCGAATTATCGGACTCCGATCCAAAGTTTCACCACTTTTTACGATTTCTCGATTTTGGTGATTTTCCCTAGTGGTACACCGCTAGGGAAATCCGTAAAAATTCGTCGGATTCCGGCGAAGTCAATTCTCGATGCGTTGTGACCGGCAAGCTTCCAGTAGCTATTCCAGTCGAGTTTTCCCGAATTATCGGACTCGGATCCAAAGTTTCACCACTTTTAATGATTTCTCGATTTTGGTGATTTTCCCTAGTGGTACCACTAGGGAAATCCGTAAAAATTCGTCGGATTCCGGCGAAGCCAATTCTCGATGCGTTGTGACCGGCAAGCTTCCAGTAGCTATTCGAGTCGAGTTTTCCCGAATTATCGGACTCGGATCCAAAGTTTCACCACTTTTTACGATTTCTCGATTTTGGTGATTTTTCCTAGTGGTACCCCTGGGGAAATCCGTAAAAATTCGTCGGATTCCGGCGAAGCCAATTCTCGATGCGTTGTGACCGGCAAGCTTCTAGTAGCTATTCCAGTCGAGTTTTCCCGAATTATCGGACTCGGATCCAAAGTTTCACCACTTTTTACGATTTCTCGATTTTGGTGATTTTCCCTAGTGGTACCCCTAGGGAAATCCGTAAAAATTCGTCGGATTCCGGCGAAGCCAATTCTCGATGCGTTGTGACCGGCAAGGTTCCAGTAGCTATTCCAGTCGAGTTTTCCTGAATTATCGGACTCGGATCCAAAGTTTCACCACTTTTTACGATTTCTCGATTTTGGTGATTTTCCCTAGTGGTACCCCTAGGGAAATCCGTAAAAATTCGTCGGATTCCGGCGAAGCCAATTCTCGATGCGTTGTGACCGGCAAGGTTCCAGTAGCTATTTCAGTCGAGATTCCCCGAATTATCGGACTCGGATCCAAAGTTTCACCACTTTTAATGATTTCTCGATTTTGGTGATTTTCCCTAGTGGTACCACTAGGGAAATCCGTAAAAATTCGTCGGATTCCGGCGAAGCCAATTCTCGATGCGTTGTGACCGGCAAGCTTCCAGTAGCTATTCGAGTCGAGTTTTCCCGAATTATCGGACTCGGATCCAAAGTTTCACCACTTTTTACGATTTCTCGATTTTGGTGATTTTTCCTAGTGGTACCCCTGGGGAAATCCGTAAAAATTCGTCGGATTCCGGCGAAGCCAATTCTCGATGCGTTGTGACCGGCAAGCTTCTAGTAGCTATTCCAGTCGAGTTTTCCCGAATTATCGGACTCGGATCCAAAGTTTCACCACTTTTTACGATTTCTCGATTTTGGTGATTTTCCCTAGTGGTACCCCTAGGGAAATCCGTAAAAATTCGTCGGATTCCGGCGAAGCCAATTCTCGATGCGTTGTGACCGGCAAGGTTCCAGTAGCTATTCCAGTCGAGTTTTCCTGAATTATCGGACTCGGATCCAAAGTTTCACCACTTTTTACGATTTCTCGATTTTGGTGATTTTCCCTAGTGGTACCCCTAGGGAAATCCGTAAAAATTCGTCGGATTCCGGCGAAGCCAATTCTCGATGCGTTGTGACCGGCAAGGTTCCAGTAGCTATTTCAGTCGAGATTCCCCGAATTATCGGACTCGGATACAAAGTTTCACCACTTTTTATGATTTCTCGATTTTTGTGATTTTCCCTAGTGGTACCCCTGGGGAAATCCGTAAAAATTCGTCGGATTCCGGCGAAGCCAATTCTCGATGCGTTGTGACCGGCAAGCTTCTAGTAGCTATTCCAGTCGAGTTTTCCCGAATTATCGGACTCGGATCCAAAGTTTCACCACTTTTTACGATTTCTAGATTTTGGTTATTTTCCCTAGTGGTACCCCTAGGGAAATCCGTAAAAATTCGTCGGATTCCGGCGAAGCCAATTCTCGATGCGTTGTGACCGGCAAGGTTCCAGTAGCTATTCCAGTCGAGTTTCCCCGAATTATCGGACTCGGATCCAAAGTTTCACCACTTTTTACGATTTCTCGATTTTTGTGATTTTCCCTAGTGGTACCCCTAGGGAAATCCGTAAAAATTCGTCGAATTTCGGCGAAGCCAATTCTCGATGCGTTGTGACCGGCAAGGTTCCAGTAGCTATTCCAGTCGAGTTTTCCCGAATTATCGGACTCGGATCCAAAGTTTCACCACTTTTTACGATTTCTAGATTTTGGTGATTTCCCTAGTGGTACCCCTAGGGAAATCCGTAAAAATTCGTCGGATTCCGGCGAAGCCAATTCTCGATGCGTTGTGACCGGCAAGGTTCCAGTAGCTATTCCAGTCGAGATTCCCCGAATTATCGGACTCGGATCCAAAGTTTCACCACTTTTTATGATTTCTCGATTTTTGTGATTTTCCCTAGTGGTACCCCTGGGGAAATCCGTAAAAATTAGTCGGATTCCGGCGAAGCCAATTCTCGATGCGTTGTGACTGGCAAGCTTCTAGTAGCTATTCCAGTCGAGTTTTCCCGAATTATCGGACTCGGATCCAAAGTTTCACCACTTTTTACGATTTCTAGATTTTGGTGATTTTCCCTAGTGGTACCCCTAGGGAAATCCGTAAAAATTCGTCGGATTCCGGCGAAGCCAATTCTCGATGCGTTGTGACCGGCAAGGTTCCAGTAGCTATTCCAGTCGAGATTCCCCGAATTATCGGACTCGGATCCAAAGTTTCACCACTTTTTATGATTTCTCGATTTTTGTGATTTTCCCTAGTGGTACTCCTGGGGAAATCCGTAAAAATTCGTCGGATTCCGGCGAAGCCAATTCTCGATGCGTTGTGACCGGCAAGCTTCTAGTAGCTATTCCAGTCGAGTTTTCCCGAATTATCGGACTCGGATCCAAAGTTTCACCACTTTTTACGATTTCTAGATTTTGGTGATTTTCCCTAGTGGTACCCCTAGGGAAATCCGTAAAAATTCGTCGGATTCCGGCGAAGCTAATTCTCGATGCGTTGTGACCGGCAAGGTTCCAGTAGCTATTCCAGTCGAGTTTTCCCGAATTATCGGACTCGGATCCAAAGTTTCACCACTTTTTACGATTTCTCGATTTTGGTGATTTTCCCTAGTGGTACACCCCTAGGGAAATCCGTAAAAATTCGTCGAATTCCGGCGAAGCCAATTCTCGATGCGTTGTGACCGGCAAGCTTCCAGTAGCTATTCCAGTCGAGTTTTCCCGAATTATCGGACTCGAATCCAAAGTTTCACCACTTTTAATGATTTCTCGATTTTGGTGATTTTCCCTAGTGGTACCCCTAGGGAAATCCGTAAAAATTCGTCGGATTCCGGCGAATCTAATTCTCGATGCGTTGTGACCGGCATGGTTCCAGTAGCTATTCCAGTCGAGTTTCCCCGAATTATCGGACTCGGATCCAAAGTTTCACCACTTTTTACGATTTCTCGATTTTGGTGATTTTCCCTAGTGGTACCCCTAGAAAAATCCGTAAAAATTCGTCGGATTCCGGCGAAGCCAATTTTCGATGCGTTTTGACCGGCAAGCTTCCAGTAGCTATTCCAGTCGAGTTTTCCCGAATTATCGGACTCGGATCCAAAGTTTCACCACTTTTTACGATTTCTCGATTTTGGTGATTTTCCCTAGTGGTACACCCCTAGGAAAATCCGTAAAAATTCGTCGGATTCCGGCGAAGCCAATTCTCGATGCGTTGTGACCGGCAAGCTTCCAGTAGCTATTCCAGTCGAGTTTTCCCGAATTATCGGACTCCGATCCAAAGTTTCACCACTTTTTACGATTTCTCGATTTTGGTGATTTTCCCTAGTGGTACACCCCTAGGGAAATCCGTAAAAATTCGTCGTATTCCGGCGAATCCAATTCTCGATGCGTTGTGACCGGCAAGCTTCCAGTAGCTATTCCCGTCGAGTTTTCCCGAATTATCGGACTCGGATCCAAAGTTTCACCACTGTTAACGATTTCTCGATTTTGGTGATTTTCCCTAGTGGTACCCCTAGGGAAATCCGTAAAAATTCGTCGGATTCCGGCGAAGCCAATTCTCGATGCGTTGTGACCGGCAAGCTTCTAGTAGCTATTCCAGTCGAGTTTTCCCGAATTATCGGACTCGGATCCAAAGTTTCACCACTTTTTACGATTTCTCGATTTTGGTGATTTTCCCTAGTGGTAACCCTAGGGAAATCCGTAAAAATTCGTCGGATTCTGGCGAAGCCAATTCTTGATGCGTTGTGACCGGCAAGGTTCCAGTAGCTATTCCAGTCGAGATTCCCCGAATTATCGGACTCGGATCCAAAGTTTCACCACTTTTATGATTTCTCGATTTTGGTGATTTTCCCTAGTGGTACCCCTGGGGAAATTCGTAAAAATTCGTCGGATTCCGGCGAAGCCAATTCTCGATGCGTTGTGACCGGTAAGCTTCTAGTAGCTATTCCAGTCGAGTTTTCCCGAATTATCGGACTCGGATCCAAAGTTTAACCACTTTTTACAATTTCTCGATTTTGGTGATTTTCCCTAGTGGTACACTCCTAGGGAAATCCGTAAAAATTCGTCGGATTCCGGCGAAGCCAATTCTCGATGCGTTGTGACCGGCAAGCTTCCAGTAGCTATTCCAGTCGAGTTTTCCCGAATTATCGGACTCCGATCCAAAGTTTCACCACTTTTTACGATTTCTCGATTTTGGTGATTTTCCCTAGTGGTACACCCCTAGGGAAATCAGTAAAAATTCGTCGGATTCCGGCGAAGCCAATTCTCGATGCGTTGTGACCGGCAAGCTTCCAGTAGCTATTCCAGTCGAGTTTTCCCGAATTATCGGACTCGAATCCAAAGTTTCACCACTTTTAACGATTTCTCGATTTTGGTGATTTTCCCTAGTGGTACCCCTAGGAAAATCCGTAAAAATTCGTCGGATTCCGGCGAAGCCAATTCTCGATGCGTTGTGACCGGCAAGGTTCCAGTAGCTATTCCAGTCGAGTTTCCCCGAATTATCGGACTCGGATGCAAAGTTTCACTACTTTTTACGATTTCTCGATTTTGGTGATTTTCCCTAGTGGTACCCCTAGGGAAATCCGTAAAAATTTGTCGGATTCCGGCGAAGCCAATTTTCGATGCGTTGTGACCGGCAAGCTTCCAGTAGCTATTCCAGTCGAGTTTCCCGAATTATCGGACTCGGATCCAAAGTTTCACCACTTTTTACGATTTCTCGATTTTGGTGATTTTCCCTAGTGGTACACCCCTAGGGAAATCCGTAAAAATTCGTCGGATTTCGGCGAAGCCAATTCTCGATGCGTTGTGACCGGCAAGCTTCCAGTAGCTATTCCAGTCAAGTTTTCCCGAATTATCGGACTCCGATCCAAAGTTTCACCACTTTTTACGATTTCTCGATTTTGGTGATTTTCCCTAGTGGTACACCCCTAGGAAAATCCATAAAAATTCGTCGGATTCCGGCGAAGCCAATTCTCGATGCGTTGTGACCGGCAAGCTTCCAGTAGCTATTCCCGTCGAGTTTTCCCGAATTATCGGACTCGGATCCAAAGTTTCACCACTGTTAACGATTTCTCGATTTTGGTGATTTTCCCTAGTGGTACCCCTAGGGAAATCCGTAAAAATTCGTCGGATTCCGGCGAAGCCAATTCTCGATGCGTTGTGACCGGCAAGCTTCCAGTAGCTATTCCAGTCGAGTTTTCCCGAATTATCGGACTCGGATCCAAAGTTTCACCACTTTTTACGATTTCTCGATTTTGGTGATTTTCCCTAGTGGTACCACTGGGGAAATCCGTAAAAATTCGTCGGATTCCGGCGAAGCCAATTCTCGATGCGTTGTGACCGGCAAGCTTCCAGTAGCTATTCCAGTCGAGTTTTCCCGAATTATCAGACTCGGATCCAAAGTTTCACCACTTTTTACGATTTCTCGATTTTGGTGATTTTCCCTAGTGGTACCCCTAGGAAAATCCGTAAAAATTCGTCGGATTCCGGCGAAGCCAATTCTCGATGCGTTGTGACCGGCAAGGTTCCAGTAGCTATTGCAGTCGAGTTTCCCCGAATTATCGGACTCGGATCCAAAGTTTCACCACTTTTTACGATTTCTCGATTTTGGTGATTTTCCCTAGTGGTACCCCTAGGAAAATCCGTAAAAATTCATCGGATTCCGGCGAAGCCAATTCTCGATGCGTTGTGACCGGCAAGCTTCCAGTAGCTATTCCAGTGGAGTTTTTCCGAATTATCGGACTCGGATCCAAAGTTTCACCACTTTTTACGATTTTTCGATTTTGGTGATTTTCCCTAGTGGTACACCCCTAGGAAAATCCGTAAAAAGTCGTCGGATTTCGGCGAAGCCAATTCTCGATGCGTTGTGACCGGCAAGCTTCCAGTAGCAATTCCAGTCGAGTTTTCCCGAATTATCGGACTCCGATCCAAAGTTTCACCACTGTTTACGATTTCTCGATTTTGGTGATTTTCCCTAGTGGTACACCCCTAGGGAAATCCGTAAAAATTCGTCGGATTCCGGCGAAGCCAATTCCCGATGCGTTGTGACCGGCAAGCTTCCAGTAGCTATTCCCGTCGAGTTTTCCCGAATTATCGGACTCGGATCCAAAGTTTCACCACTGTTAACGATTTCTCGATTTTGGTGATTTTCCCTAGTGGTACCCCTGGGGAAATCCGTAAAAATTCGTCGGATTCCGGCGAAGCCAATTCTCGATGCGTTGTGACCGGCAAACTTCCAGTAGCTATTCCAGTCGAGTTTTCCCGAATTATCGGACTCGGATCCAAAGTTTCACCACTTTTTACGATTTCTCGATTTTGGTGATTTTCCCTAGTGGTACCCTTGGGGAAATTCGTAAAAATTCGTCGGATTCCGGCGAAGCCAATTCTCGATGCGTTGTGACCGGCAAGCTTCCAGTAGCTATTCCAGTCGAGTTTTCCCGAATTATCGGACTCGGATCCAAAGTTTCACCACTTTTTACGATTTCTCGATTTTGGTGATTTTCCCTAGTGGTACCCCTAGGGAAATCCGTAAAAATTCGTCGGATTCCGGCGAAGCCAATTCTCGATGCGTTGTGACCGGAAAGGTTCCAGTAGCTATTGCAGTCGAGTTTCCCCGAATTATCGGACTCGGATCCAAAGTTTCACCACTTTTTACGATTTCTCGATTTTGGTGATTTTCCCTAGTGGTACCCCTGGGGAAATCCGTAAAAATTCATCGGATTCCGGCGAAACCAATTCTCGATGCGTTGTGACCGGCAAGCTTACAGTAGCTATTCCAGTCGAGTTTTCCCGAATTATCGGACTCGGATCCAAAGTTTCACCACTTTTTACGATTTCTCGATTTTGCTGATTTTCCCTAGTGGTACCCCTAGGGAAATCCGTAAAAATTCGTCGGATTCCGGCGAAACCAATTCTCGATGCGTTGTGACCGGCAAGGTTCCAGTAGATATTCCAGTCGAGTTTTCCCGAATTATCGGACTCGGATTCAAAGTTTCACCACTTTTTACGATTTCTCGATTTTGGTGATTTTCCCTAGTGGTACCCCTAGGGAAATCCGTAAAAATTCATCGGATTCCGGCGAAGTCAATTCTCGATGCGTTGTGACCGGCAAGGTTCCAGTAGCTATTCCAGTCGAGATTTCCCGAATTATCGGACTCGGATCCAAAGTTTCACCACTTTTTACGATTTCTCGATTTTGGTGATTTTCCCTAGTGGTACCCCTAGGGAAATCCGTAATAATTCGTCGGATTCCGGCGAAGCCAATTTTCGATGCGTTGTGACCGGCAAGCTTCCAGTAGCTATTCCAGTCGAGTTTTCCCAAATTATCGGACTCGGATCCAAAGTTTCACCAATTTTTACGATTTCTCGATTTTGGTGATTTTTCCTAGTGGTACACCCCTAGGGAAATCAGTAAAAATTCGTCGGATTCCGGCGAAGCCAATTCTCGAAGCGTTGTGACCGGCAAGCTTCCAGTAGCTATTCCAGTCGAGTTTTCTCGAATTATCGGACTCAGATCCAAAGTTTCACAACTTTTAACGATTTCTCGATTTTGGTGATTTTCCCTAGTGGTACCTCTAGGAAAATCCGTAAAAATTCGTCGGATTTCGGCGAAGCCAATTCTCGATGCGTTGTGACCGGCAAGGTTCCAGTAGCTATTCCAGTCGAGTTTTCCCGAAATATCGGACTCGGATCCAAAGTTTCACCACTTTTTACGATTTCTCGATTTTGGTGATTTTCCCTAGTGGTACCCCTAGGGAAATCCGTAAAAATTCGTCGGATTCCGGCGAAGCCAATTTTCGATGCGTTGTGACCGGCAAGCTTCCAGTAGCTATTCCAGTCGAGTTTTCCTGAATTATCGGACTCGGATCAAAAGTTTCACCACTTTTTACGATTTCTCGATTTTGGTGATTTTTCCTAGTGGTACACCTAGGGAAATCCGTAAAAATTCGTCGTATTCCGGCGAAGCCAATTCTCGATGTTTTGTGACCGGCAAGCTTCCAGTAGCTATTCCAGTCGAGTTTTCCCGAATTATCGGACTCGGATCCAAAGTTTCACCACTTTTTACGATTTCTCGATTTTGGTGATTTTCCCTACTGGTACCCCTAGGGAAATCCGTAAAAATTCATCGGATTCCGGCGAAGCCATTTCTCGATGCGTTGTGACCGACAAGCTTCCAGTATCTATTCCAGTTGAGTTTTCCCGAATTATCGGACTCGGATCCAAAGTTTCACCACTTTTTATGATTTCTCGATTTTGGTGATTTTTCCTAGTGGTACACCTAGGGAAATCCGTAAAAATTCGTCGTATTCCGGCGAAGCCAATTCTCGATGTTTTGTGACCGGCAAGCTTCCAGTAGCTATTCCAGTCGAGTTTTCCCGAATTATCGGACTCGGATCCAAAGTTTCACCACTTTTTACGATTTCTCGATTTTGGTGATTTTCCCTAGTGGTACCCCTAGGGAAATCCGTAAAAATTCGCCGGATTCCGGCGAAGCCAATTCTCGATGCGTTGTGACCGGCAAGCTTCCAGTAGCTATTCCAGTCGAGTTTTCCCGAATTATCGCACTCGGATCCAAAGTTTCACCACTTTTTACGATTTCTCGATTTTGGTGATTTTCCCTAGTAGTACCCATAGGAAAATCCGTAAAAATTCGTCGGATTATGGCGAAGCCAATTCTCGATGCGTTGTGACCGGCAAGCTTCCAGTAGCTATTCCAGTGGAGTTTTCTCGAATTATCGGACTCGGATCCAAAGTTTCACCACTTTTTACGATTTCTCGATTTTGGTGATTTTCCCTAGTGGTACCCCTAGGGAAATCCGTAAAAATTCGTCGGATTCCGGCGAAGCCAATTCTCGATGCGTTGTGACCGGCAAGCTTCAGTAGCTATTCCAGTCGAGTTTTCCCAAATTATCGGACTCGGATCAAAAGTTTCACCACTTTTTATGATTTCTCGATTTTGGTGATTTTCCCTAGTGGTACCCCTAGGGAAATCCGTAAAAATTCGTCGGATTCCGGCGAAGCCAATTCTCGATGCGCTGTGACCGGCAAGCTTCCAGTAGCTATTCCAGTCGAGTTTTCCCGAATTATCGGACTCGGATCCAAAATTTCACCACTTTTTACGATTCCTCGATTTTGGTGATTTTCCCTAGTGGTACCCCTAGGGAAATCTGTAAAAATTTGTCGGATTTCGGCGAAGCCAATTCTCGATGCGTTGTGACCGGCAAGCTTCCAGTAGCTATTCCAGTTGAGTTTTCCCGAATTATTGGACTCGAATCCAAAATTTCACCACTTTTTACGATTTCTCGATTTTGGTGATTTTCCCTAGTGGTACCCCTAGGGAAATCCGTAAAAATTCGTCGGATTCCGGCGAAGCCAATTCTCGATGCGTTGTGACCGGCAAGCTTCCAGTAGCTATTCCAGTCGAGTTTTCCCGAATTATCGCACTCGGATCCAAAGTTTCACCACTTTTTACGATTTCTCGATTTTGGTGATTTTCCCTAGTGGTACCCATAGGAAAATCCGTAAAAATTCATCGGATTATGGCGAAGCCAATTCTCGATGTGCTGTGACCGGCAAGCTTCCAGTAGCTATTCCAGTGGAGTTTTCCCGAATTATCGGACTCGGATCCAAAGTTTCACCACTTTTTACGATTTCTCGATTTTGGTGATTTTCCCTAGTGGTACCCCTAGGGAAATCCGTAAAAATTCGTCGGATTCCGGCGAAGCCAATTCTCGATGCGTTGTGACCGGCAAGCTTCCAGTAGCTATTCCAGTGGAGTTTTCCCGAATTATCGGACTCGGATCCAAAGTTTCACCACTTTTTACGATTTCTCGATTTTGGTGATTTTCCCTAGTGGTACCCCTAGGAAAATCCATAAAAATTCGTCGGATTCCGGCGAAGCCAATTCTCGAAGCGTTGTGACCGGCAAGCTTCAGTAGCTATTCCAGTCGAGTTTTCCCGAATAATCGGACTCGGATCAAAAGTTTCACCACTTTTTACGATTTCTCGATTTTGGTGATTTTCCCTAGTGGTACCCCTAGGGAAATCCGTAAAAATTCGTCGGATTCCGGCGAAGCCAATTCTCGATGCGCTGTGACCGGCAATCTTCCAGTAGCTATTCCAGTCGAGTTTTCCCGAATTATCGGACTCGGATCCAAAATTTCACCACTTTTTACGATTCCTCGATTTTGATGATTTTCCCTAGTGGTACCCCTAGGGAAATCTGTAAAAATTCGTCGGATTTCGGCGAAGCCAATTCTCGATGCGTTGTGACCGGCAAGCTTCCAGTAGCTATTCCAGTTGAGTTTTCCCGAATTATTGGACTCGAATCCAAAATTTCACCACTTTTTACGATTTCTCGATTTTGGTGATTTTCCCTAGTGGTACCCCTAGGGAAATCCGTAAAAATTCGTCGGATTCCGGCGAAGCCAATTCTCGATGCGTTGTGACCGGCAAGCTTCCAGTAGCTATTCCAGTCGAGTTTTCCCGAATTATCGCACTCGGATCCAAAGTTTCACCACTTTTTACGATTTCTCGATTTTGGTGATTTTCCCTAGTAGTACCCATAGGGAAATCCGTAAAAATTCGTCGGATTATGGCGAAGCCAATTCTCGATGCGTTGTGACCGGCAAGCTTCCAGTAGCTATTCCAGTGGAGTTTTCCCGAATTATCGGACTCGGATCCAAAGTTTCACCACTTTTTACGATTTCTCGATTTTGGTGATTTTCCCTAGTGGTACCCCTAGGGAAATCCGTAAAAATTCGTCGGATTCCGGCGAAGCCAATTCTCGATGCGTTGTGATCGGCAAGCTTCCAGTAGCTATTCCAGTGGAGTTTTCCCGAATTATCGGACTCGGATCCAAAGTTTCACCACTTTTTACGATTTCACTATTTTGGTGATTTTCCCTAGTGGTACCCCTAGGAAAATCCGTAAAAATTCGTCGGATTCCGGCGAAGCATATTCTCGATGCGTTGTGACCGGTAAGCTTCAGTAGCTATTCCAATCGAGTTTTCCCGAATAATCGGACTCGGATCAAAAGTTTCACCACTTTTTACGATTTCTCGATTTTGGTGATTTTCCCTAGTGGTACCCCTAGGGAAATCCGTAAAAATTCGTCGGATTCCGGCGAAGCCAATTCTCGATTTTGGTGATTTTTCCTAGTGGTACACCTAGGGAAATCCGTAAAAATTCGTCGTATTCCGGCGAAGCCAATTCTCGATGTTTTGTGACCGGCAAGCTTCCAGTAGCTATTCCAGTCGAGTTTTCCCGAATTATCGGACTCGGATCCAAAGTTTCACCACTTTTTACGATTTCTCGATTTTGGTGATTTTCCCTAGTGGTACCCCTAGGGAAATCCGTAAAAATTCGCCGGATTCCGGCGAAGCCAATTCTCGATGCGTTGTGACCGGCAAGCTTCCAGTAGCTATTCCAGTCGAGTTTTCCCGAATTATCGCACTCGGATCCAAAGTTTCACCACTTTTTACGATTTCTCGATTTTGGTGATTTTCCCTAGTAGTACCCATAGGAAAATCCGTAAAAATTCGTCGGATTATGGCGAAGCCAATTCTCGATGCGTTGTGACCGGCAAGCTTCCAGTAGCTATTCCAGTGGAGTTTTCTCGAATTATCGGACTCGGATCCAAAGTTTCACCACTTTTTACGATTTCTCGATTTTGGTGATTTTCCCTAGTGGTACCCCTAGGGAAATCCGTAAAAATTCGTCGGATTCCGGCGAAGCCAATTCTCGATGCGTTGTGACCGGCAAGCTTCAGTAGCTATTCCAGTCGAGTTTTCCCAAATTATCGGACTCGGATCAAAAGTTTCACCACTTTTTATGATTTCTCGATTTTGGTGATTTTCCCTAGTGGTACCCCTAGGGAAATCCGTAAAAATTCGTCGGATTCCGGCGAAGCCAATTCTCGATGCGCTGTGACCGGCAAGCTTCCAGTAGCTATTCCAGTCGAGTTTTCCCGAATTATCGGACTCGGATCCAAAATTTCACCACTTTTTACGATTCCTCGATTTTGGTGATTTTCCCTAGTGGTACCCCTAGGGAAATCTGTAAAAATTTGTCGGATTTCGGCGAAGCCAATTCTCGATGCGTTGTGACCGGCAAGCTTCCAGTAGCTATTCCAGTTGAGTTTTCCCGAATTATTGGACTCGAATCCAAAATTTCACCACTTTTTACGATTTCTCGATTTTGGTGATTTTCCCTAGTGGTACCCCTAGGGAAATCCGTAAATATTCGTCGGATTCCGGCGAAGCCAATTCTCGATGCGTTGTGACCGGCAAGCTTCCAGTAGCTATTCCAGTCGAGTTTTCCCGAATTATCGCACTCGGATCCAAAGTTTCACCACTTTTTACGATTTCTCGATTTTGGTGATTTTCCCTAGTGGTACCCATAGGAAAATCCGTAAAAATTCATCGGATTATGGCGAAGCCAATTCTCGATGTGCTGTGACCGGCAAGCTTCCAGTAGCTATTCCAGTGGAGTTTTCCCGAATTATCGGACTCGGATCCAAAGTTTCACCACTTTTTACGATTTCTCGATTTTGGTGATTTTCCCTAGTGGTACCCCTAGGGAAATCCGTAAAAATTCGTCGGATTCCGGCGAAGCCAATTCTCGATGCGTTGTGACCGGCAAGCTTCCAGTAGCTATTCCAGTGGAGTTTTCCCGAATTATCGGACTCGGATCCAAAGTTTCACCACTTTTTACGATTTCTCGATTTTGGTGATTTTCCCTAGTGGTACCCCTAGGAAAATCCATAAAAATTCGTCGGATTCCGGCGAAGCCAATTCTCGAAGCGTTGTGACCGGCAAGCTTCAGTAGCTATTCCAGTCGAGTTTTCCCGAATAATCGGACTCGGATCAAAAGTTTCACCACTTTTTACGATTTCTCGATTTTGGTGATTTTCCCTAGTGGTACCCCTAGGGAAATCCGTAAAAATTCGTCGGATTCCGGCGAAGCCAATTCTCGATGCGCTGTGACCGGCAATCTTCCAGTAGCTATTCCAGTCGAGTTTTCCCGAATTATCGGACTCGGATCCAAAATTTCACCACTTTTTACGATTCCTCGATTTTGATGATTTTCCCTAGTGGTACCCCTAGGGAAATCTGTAAAAATTCGTCGGATTTCGGCGAAGCCAATTCTCGATGCGTTGTGACCGGCAAGCTTCCAGTAGCTATTCCAGTTGAGTTTTCCCGAATTATTGGACTCGAATCCAAAATTTCACCACTTTTTACGATTTCTCGATTTTGGTGATTTTCCCTAGTGGTACCCCTAGGGAAATCCGTAAAAATTCGTCGGATTCCGGCGAAGCCAATTCTCGATGCGTTGTGACCGGCAAGCTTCCAGTAGCTATTCCAGTCGAGTTTTCCCGAATTATCGCACTCGGATCCAAAGTTTCACCACTTTTTACGATTTCTCGATTTTGGTGATTTTCCCTAGTAGTACCCATAGGGAAATCCGTAAAAATTCGTCGGATTATGGCGAAGCCAATTCTCGATGCGTTGTGACCGGCAAGCTTCCAGTAGCTATTCCAGTGGAGTTTTCCCGAATTATCGGACTCGGATCCAAAGTTTCACCACTTTTTACGATTTCTCGATTTTGGTGATTTTCCCTAGTGGTACCCCTAGGGAAATCCGTAAAAATTCGTCGGATTCCGGCGAAGCCAATTCTCGATGCGTTGTGATCGGCAAGCTTCCAGTAGCTATTCCAGTGGAGTTTTCCCGAATTATCGGACTCGGATCCAAAGTTTCACCACTTTTTACGATTTCACTATTTTGGTGATTTTCCCTAGTGGTACCCCTAGGAAAATCCGTAAAAATTCGTCGGATTCCGGCGAAGCATATTCTCGATGCGTTGTGACCGGTAAGCTTCAGTAGCTATTCCAATCGAGTTTTCCCGAATAATCGGACTCGGATCAAAAGTTTCACCACTTTTTACGATTTCTCGATTTTGGTGATTTTCCCTAGTGGTACCCCTAGGGAAATCCGTAAAAATTCGTCGGATTCCGGCGAAGCCAATTCTCGATGCGCTGTGACCGGCAAGCTTCCAGTAGCTATTCCAGTCGAGTTTTCCCGAATTATCGGACTCGGATCCAAAATTTCACCACTTTTTATGATTTCTCGATTTTGGTGATTTTCCCTAGTGGTACCCCTAGGGAAATCCGGAAAAATTCGTCGGATTCCGGTGAAGCCAATTCTCGATGAGTTGTGACCGGCAAGCTTCCAGTAGCTATTCCAGTCGAGTTTTCCCGAATTATCGCACTCAGATCCAAAGTTTCACCACTTTTTACGATTTCTCGATTTTGGTGATTTTCCCTAGTGGTACCCCTAGGGAAATCCGTAAAAATTCGTCGGATTCCGGCGAAGCCAATTCTCGATGCGTTGTGACCGGCAAGCTTCCAGTAGCTATTCCAGTGGAGTTTTCCCGAATTATCGGACTCGGATCCAAAGTTTCACCACTTTTTACGATTTCACGATTTTGGTGATTTTCCCTAGTGGTACCCCTAGGAAAATCCGTAAAAATTCGTCGGATTCCGGCGAAGCATATTCTCGATGCGTTGTGACCGGTAAGCTTCAGTAGCTATTCCAATCGAGTTTTCCCGAATAATCGGACTCGGATCAAAAGTTTCACCACTTTTTACGATTTCTCGATTTTGGTGATTTTCCCTAGTGGTACCCCTAGGGAAATCCGTAAAAATTCGTCGGATTCCGGCGAAGCCAATTCTCGATGCGTTGTGACCGGCAAGCTTCCAGTAGCTATTCCAGTCGAGTTTTCCCGAATTATCGGACTCGGATCCAAAATTTCACCACTTTTTATGATTTCTCGATTTTGGTGATTTTCCCTAGTGGTACCCCTAGGGAAATCCGGAAAAATTCGTCGGATTCCGGTGAAGCCAATTCTCGATGAGTTGTGACCGGCAAGCTTCCAGTAGCTATTCCAGTCGAGTTTTCCCGAATTATCGCACTTGGATCCAAAGTTTCACCACTTTTTACGATTTCTCGATTTTGGTGATTTTCCCTAGTGGTACCCCTAGGGAAATCCGTAAAAATTCGTCGGATTCCGGCGAAGCCAATTCTCGATGCGTTGTGACCGGCAAGCTTCCAGTAGCTATTCCAGTCGAGTTTTCCCGAATTATCGGACTCGGATGCAAAATTTCACCACTTTTTACGATTTCTCGATTTTGGTGATTTTCCCTAGTGGTACCCCTAGGGAAATCCGTAAAAATTTGTCGGATTCCGGCGAAGCCAATTCTCGATGCGTTGTGACCGGCAAGCTTCCAGTAGCTATTCCAGTTGAGTTTTCCCGAATTATCGGACTCGGATCCAAAATTTCACCACTTTTTACGATTTCTCAATTCTGGTCATTTTCCCTAGTGGTACCCCTAGGGAAATCCGTAAAAATTCGTCGGATTCCGGCGAAGCCAATTCTCGATGCGTTGTGACCGGCAAGCTTCCAGTAGCTATTCCAGTGGAGTTTTCCCGAATTATCGGACTCGGATCCAAAGTTTCACCACTTTTTACGATTTCACGATTTTGGTGATTTTCCCTAGTGGTACCCCTAGGAAAATCCGTAAAAATTCGTCGGATTCCGGCGAAGCATATTCTCGATGCGTTGTGACCGGTAAGCTTCAGTAGCTATTCCAATCGAGTTTTCCCGAATAATCGGACTCGGATCAAAAGTTTCACCACTTTTTACGATTTCTCGATTTTGGTGATTTTCCCTAGTGGTACCCCTAGGGAAATCCGTAAAAATTCGTCGGATTCCGGCGAAGCCAATTCTCGATGCGCTGTGACCGGCAAGCTTCCAGTAGCTATTCCAGTCGAGTTTTCCCGAATTATCGGACTCGGATCCAAAATTTCACCACTTTTTATGATTTCTCGATTTTGGTGATTTTCCCTAGTGGTACCCCTAGGGAAATCCGGAAAAATTCGTCGGATTCCGGTGAAGCCAATTCTCGATGAGTTGTGACCGGCAAGCTTCCAGTAGCTATTCCAGTCGAGTTTTCCCGAATTATCGCACTCAGATCCAAAGTTTCACCACTTTTTACGATTTCTCGATTTTGGTGATTTTCCCTAGTGGTACCCCTAGGGAAATCCGTAAAAATTCGTCGGATTCCGGCGAAGCCAATTCTCGATGCGTTGTGACCGGCAAGCTTCCAGTAGCTATTCCAGTGGAGTTTTCCCGAATTATCGGACTCGGATCCAAAGTTTCACCACTTTTTACGATTTCACGATTTTGGTGATTTTCCCTAGTGGTACCCCTAGGAAAATCCGTAAAAATTCGTCGGATTCCGGCGAAGCATATTCTCGATGCGTTGTGACCGGTAAGCTTCAGTAGCTATTCCAATCGAGTTTTCCCGAATAATCGGACTCGGATCAAAAGTTTCACCACTTTTTACGATTTCTCGATTTTGGTGATTTTCCCTAGTGGTACCCCTAGGAAAATCCGTAAAAATTCGTCGGATTCCGGCGAAGCCAATTCTCGATGCGCTGTGACCGGCAAGCTTCCAGTAGCTATTCCAGTCGAGTTTTCCCGAATTATCGGACTCGGATCCAAAATTTCACCACTTTTTATGATTTCTCGATTTTGGTGATTTTCCCTAGTGGTACCCCTAGGGAAATCCGGAAAAATTCGTCGGATTCCGGTGAAGCCAATTCTCGATGAGTTGTGACCGGCAAGCTTCCAGTAGCTATTCCAGTCGAGTTTTCCCGAATTATCGCACTCGGATCCAAAGTTTCACCACTTTTTACGATTTCTCGATTTTGGTGATTTTCCCTAGTGGTACCCCTAGGGAAATCCGTAAAAATTCGTCGGATTCCGGCGAAGCCAATTCTCGATGCGTTGTGACCGGCAAGCTTCCAGTAGCTATTCCAGTCGAGTTTTCCCGAATTATCGGACTCGGATCCAAAATTTCACCACTTTTTACGATTTCTCGATTTTGGTGATTTTCCCTAGTGGTACCCCTAGGGAAATCCTTAAAAATTTGTCGGATTCCGGCGAAGCCAATTCTCGATGCGTTGTGACCGGCAAGCTTCCAGTAGCTATTCCAGTTGAGTTTTCCCGAATTATCGGACTCGGATCCAAAATTTCACCACTTTTTACGATTTCTCGATTCTGGTCATTTTCCCTAGTGGTACCCCTAGGGAAATCCGTAAAAATTCGTCGGATTCCGGCGAAGCCAATTCTTGATGCGTTGTGACCGGCAAGCTTCCAGTAGCTATTCCAGTCGAGTTTTCCCGAATTATCGGACTCGGATCCAAAATTTCACCACTTTTTACGATTTCTCGATTTTGGTGATTTTTCCTAGTGGTACGCCTAGGGAAATCCGAAAAAATTCGTCGGATTCCGGCGAAGCCAATTCTCGATGCGTTGTGACCAGCAAGCTTCCAGTAGCTATTCCAGTCGAGTTAACCCGAATTATCGGACTCGGATCCAAAATTTCACCACTTTTTACGATTTTTCGATTTTCGTGATTTTTCCTAGTGGTACCCATAGGAAAATCCGTAAAAATTCGTCGGATTCCGGCAAAGCCAATTCTCGATGCGTTGTGACCGGCAAGCTTCCAGTAGCTATTCCAGTCGAGTTTTCCCGAATTATCGGACTCGGATCCCAAATTTCACCACTTTTTACGATTTCTCGATTTTGGTGATTTTCTTTAGTGGTACCCCTAGGGAAATCCGTAAAAATTCGTCGGATTCCGGCGAAGCCAATTCTCGATGCGTTGTGACCGGCAAGCTTCCAGTAGCTATTCCAGTCGAGTTTTCCCGAATTATCGCACTCGGATCCAAAGTTTCACCACTTTTTACGATTTCTCGATTTTGGTGATTTTCCCTAGTAGTACCCATAGGGAAATCCGTAAAAATTCGTCGAATTCCGGCGAAGCCAATTCTCGATGCGTTGTGACCGGCAAGCTTCCAGTAGCTATTCCAGTCGAGTTTTCCCGAATTATCGCACTCGGATCCAAAGTTTCACCACTTTTTACGATTTCTCGATTTTTGTGATTTTCCCTAGTATTACCCATAGGGAAATCCGTAAAAATTCGTCGGATTATGGCGAAGCCAATTTTCGATGCGTTGTGACCGGCAAGCTTCCAGTAGCAATTCCAGTGGAGTTTTCCCGAATTATCGGACTCGGATCCAAAGTTTCACCACTTTTTACGATTTCTCGATTTTGGTGATTTTCCCTAGTGGTACCCCTAGGGAAATCCGTAAAAATTCGTCGGATTCCGGCGAAACCAATTCTCGATGCGTTGTGACCGGCAAGCTTCAGTAGCTATTCCAGTCGAGTTTTCCCGAATTATCGGACTCGGATCAAAAGTTTCACCACTTTTTACGATTTCTCGATTTTGGTGATTTTCCCTAGTGGTACCCCTAGGGAAATCCGTAAAAATTCGTCGGATTCCGGCGAAGCCAATTCTCGATGCGCTGTGACCGGCAAGCTTCCAGTAGCTATTCCAGTCGAGTTTTCCCGAATTATCGGACTCGGATCCAAAATTTCACAACTTTTTACGATTCCTCGATTTTGGTGATTTTTCCTAGTGGTACCCCTAGGGAAATCCGTAAAAATTCGTCGGATTCCGGCGAAGCCAATTCTCGATGCGTTGTGACCGGCAAGCTTCCAGTAGCTATACAAGTTGAGTTTTCCCGAATTATTGGACTCGGATCCAAAATTTCAACACTTTTTACGATTTCTCGAATTTGGTGATTTTCCCTAGTGGTACCCCTAGGGAAATCCGTAAAAATTCGTCGAATTTTGGCGAAGCCAATTCTCGATGCGTTGTGACCGGCAAGCTTCCAGTAGCTATTCCAGTCGAGTTTTCCCGAATTATCGCACTTGGATCCAAAGTTTCACCACTTTTTACGATTTCTCGATTTTGATGATTTTTCCTAGTGGTACATAGGGAAATCCGTAAAAATTCGTCGGATTACGGCGAATCCAATTCTCGATGCGTTGTGATCGGCAAGCTTCCAGTAGCTATTCCAGTGGAGTTTTCCCGAATTATCGGACTCGGATCCAAAGTTTTACCACTTTTTACGATTTCTCGATTTTGGTGATTTTCCCTAGTGGTACCCCTAGGAAAATCCGTAAAAATTCGTCGGATTCCGGCGAAGCCAATTCTCGATGCGTTGTGACCGGCAAGCTTCCAGTAGCTATTCCAGTTGAGTTTTCCCGAATTATCGGACTCGGATCCAAAATTTCACCACTTTTTACGATTTCTCGATTTTGGTGATTTTCCCTAGTGGTACCCCTAGGGAAATCCGTAAAAATTCGTCGGATTTCGGCGAAGCCAATTCTCGATGCGCTATGACCGGCAAGCTTCCAGTAGCTATTCCAGTCGAGTTTTCCCGAATTATCGGACTCGGATCCAAAATTTCACCACTTTTTACGATTTCTCGATTTTGGTGATTTTCCCTAGTGGTACCCCTAGGGAAATCCGTAAAAATTCGTCGGATTCCGGCGAAGCGAATTCTCGATGCGTTGTGACCGGCAAGCTTCCAGTAGCTATTCCAGTCGAGTTTTCCCGAATTATCGGACTCGGATCAGAAATTTCACCACTTTTTACGATTTCTCGATTTTGGTGATTTTCCCTAGTGGTACACCTAGGGAAATCCGTAAAAATTCATCGGATTCCGGCGAAGCCAATTCTCGATGCGTTGTGACCGGCAAGCTTCCAGTAGCTATTCCAGTCGAGTTTTCCCGAATTATCGGACTCGGATCAGAATTTTCACCACTTTTTACGATTTCTCGATTTTGGTGATTTTCCCTAGTGGTACCCCTAGGGAAATCCGTAAAAATTCGTCGGATTCCGGAGAAGCCAATTCTCGATGCGTTGTGACCGGCAAGCTTCCAGTAGCTATTCCAGTCGAGTTTTCCCGAATTATCGGACTCGGATTCAAAATTTCACCACTTTTTACGATTTCTCGATTTTGGTGATTTTTCCTAGTGGTACCCCTAGGGAAATCCGTAAAAATTCGTCGGATTCCGGCGAATCCAATTCTCAATGCACTGCGACCGGCAAGCTTCCAGTAGCTATTCCAGTCGAGTTTTCCCGAATTATCGGACTCGGATCCAAAATTTCACCACTTTTTACGATTTCTCGATTTTGGTGATTTTCCCTAGTGGTACCCCTAGGGAAATCCGTAAAAATTCGTCGGATTCCGGCGAAGCCAATTCTCGATGCGTTGTGACCGGCAAGCTTCCAGTAGCTATTCCAGTCGAGTTTTCCCGAATTATCGGACTCGGATCAGAAATTTCACCAGTTTTTACGATTTCTCGATTTTGGTAATTTTTCCTAGTGGTACCCCTAGGGAAATCCGTAAAAATTCGTCGGATTCCGGCGAAGCCAATTCTTGATGCGTTGTGACCGGCAAGCTTCCAGTAGCTATTCCAGTCGAGTTTTCTCGAATTATCGGACTCGGATGAGAAATTTCACCACTTTTTACGATTTCTCGATTTTGGTGATTTTCCCTAGTGGTACCCCTAGGGAAATCCGTAAAAATTCGTTGGATTCCGGCGAAGTGAATTCTCGATGCGTTGTGACCGGCAAGCTTCCAGTAGCTATTCCTGTCGAGTTTTCCCGAATTATCGGACTCGGATCAGAAATTTCACCACTTTTTACGATTTCTCGATTTTGGTGATTTTCCCTAGTGGTACCCCTAGGGAAATCCGTAAAAATTCATCGGATTCCGGCGAAACCAATTCTCGATGCGTTGTGACCGGCAAGCTTCCAGTAGCTATTCCAGTTGAGTTTTCCCGAATTATCGGACTCGGATCAGAATTTTCACCACTTTTTATGATTTCTCGATTTTGGTGATTTTCCCTAGTGGTACCCCTAGGGAAATCCGTAAAAATTCGTCGGATTCCGGAGAAGCCAATTCTCGATGCGTTGTGACCGGCAAGCTTCCAGTAGCTATTCCAGTCGAGTTTTCCCGAATTATCGGACTTGGATCCAAAATTTCACCACTTTTTACGATTTCTCGATTTTGGTGATTTTCCCTAGTGGTACCCCTAGGGAAATCCGTAAAAATTTGTCGGATTTCGGCGAAGCCGATTCTCGATGCGTTGTGACCGGCAAGCTTCCAGTAGCTATTCCAGTAGAGTTTTCCCGAATTATAGGACTCGGATCCAAAATTTCACCACTTTTTACGATTTCTCGATTTTGATGATTTTTCTTAGTGGTACCCCTAGGAAAATACGTAAAAATTCGTCGGATTCCGGCGAAGCCAATTCTCGATGCGTTGTAACCGGCAAGCTTCCAGTAGCTATTCCAGTCGAGTTTTCCCGATTTATCGGACTCGGATCCAAAATTTCACCACTTGTTACGATTTCTCGATTTTGGTGATTTTTCCTAGTGGTACCCATAGGGAAATCCGTAAAAATTCGTCGGATTCCGGCGAAGCAAATTCTCGATGCGTTGTGACCGGCAAGCTTCCAGTAGCTATTCCAGTCGAGTTTTCCCGAATTATCGGACTCGGATCAGAAATTTCACCACTTTTTACGATTTCTCGATTTTGGTGATTTTCCCTAGTGGTACCCCTAGGGAAATCCGTAAAAATTCGTCGGATTCCGGCGAAGCGAATTCTCGATGCGTTGTGACCGGCAAGCTTCAAGTAGCTATTCCAGTCGAGTTTTCCCGAATTATCGGACTCGGATCCAAAATTTCACCACTTTTTACAATTTCTCGATTATGGTGATTTTTCCTAGTGGTACCCCTAGGGAAATCCGTAAAAATTCGTCGGATTCCGGCGAAGCCAATTCTCGATGCGTTGTGACCGGCAAGCTTCCAGTAGCTATTCCAGTCGAGTTTTCCCGAATTATCGGACTCGGATCAGAATTTTCACCACTTTTTACGATTTCTCGATTTTGGTGATTTTCCCTAGTGGTACCCCTAGGGAAATCCGTAAAAATTCGTCGGACTCCGACGAAGCCAATTCTCGATGCGTTGTGACCGGCAAGCTTCCAGTAGCTATTCCAGTCGAATTTTCCCGAATTATTGGACTCGTATCCAAAATTTCACCACTTTTTACGATTTCTCGATTTTTGTGATTTTCCCTAAGGGAAATCCGTAAAAATTCGTCGGATTCCGGCGAAGCCAATTCTCGATGCGTTGTGACCGGCAAGCTTCCAGTAGCTATTCCAGTCGAGTTTTCCCGAATTATTAGACACGGATCAGAAATTTCACCACTTTTTACGATTTCTCGATTTTGGTGATTTTCCCTAGTGGTAACCCTAGGGAAATCCGTAAAAATTCGTCGGATTCCGGCGAAACCAATTCTCGATGCGTTGTGACCGGCAAGCTTCCAGTAGCTATTCCAGTCGAGTTTTCCCGAATTATCGGACTCGGATCCAAAATTTCACCACTTTTTACGATTTCTCGATTTTGGTGATTTTCCCTAGTGGTACCCCTAGGGAAATCCGTAAAAATTCGTCGGATTCCGGCGAAGCCAATTCTCGATGCGTTGTGACCGGCAAGCTTCCAGTAGCTATTACAGTCGAGTTTTCCCGAATTATCGGACTCGGATCCAAAATTTCACCACTTTTTACGATTTCTCGATTTTGTTGATTTTCCCTAGTGGTACCCCTAGGGAAATCCGTAAAAATTCGTCGGATTCCGGCGAAGCCAATTCTTGATGCGTTGTGACCGGCAAGCTTCCAGTAGCTATTCCAGTCGAGTTTTCCCAAATTATCGGACTCGGATCCAAAATTTCACCACTTTTTACGATTTCTCGATTTTGGTGATTTTCCCTAGTGGTACCCCTTGGGAAATCCGTAAAAATTCGTCGGATTCCGGCGAAGCCAATTCTCGATGCGTTGTGACCGGCAAGCTTCCAGTAGCTATTCCAGTCGAGTTTTCCCGAATTATCGGACTCGGATCCAAAATTTCACCACTTTTTACGATTTCTCGATTTTGGTGATTTTCCCTAGTGGTACCCCTAGGGAAATCCGTAAAAATTCGTCGGATTCCGGCGAAGCCAATTCTCGATGCGTTGTGACCGGCAAGCTTCCAGTAGCTATTCCAGTCGAGTTTTCCCGAATTATTAGACACGGATCAGAAATTTCACCACTTTTTACGATTTCTCGATTTTGGTGATTTTCCCTAGTGGTAACCCTAGGGAAATCCGTAAAAATTCGTCGGATTCCGGCGAAACCAATTCTCGATGCGTTGTGACCGGCAAGCTTCCAGTAGCTATTCCAGTCGAGTTTTCCCGAATTATCGGACTCGGATCCAAAATTTCACCACTTTTTACGATTTCTCGATTTTGGTGATTTTCCCTAGTGGTACCCCTAGGGAAATCCGTAAAAATTCGTCGGATTCCGGCGAAGCCAATTCTCGATGCGTTGTGACCGGCAAGCTTCCAGTAGCTATTACAGTCGAGTTTTCCCGAATTATCGGACTCGGATCCAAAATTTCACCACTTTTTACGATTTCTCGATTTTGTTGATTTTCCCTAGTGTTACCCCTAGGGAAATCCGTAAAAATTCGTCGGATTCCGGCGAAGCCAATTCTTGATGCGTTGTGACCGGCAAGCTTCCAGTAGCTATTCCAGTCGAGTTTTCCCAAATTATCGGACTCGGATCCAAAATTTCACCACTTTTTACGATTTCTCGATTTTGGTGATTTTCCCTAGTGGTACCCCTTGGGAAATCCGTAAAAATTCGTCGGATTCCGGCGAAGCCAATTCTCGATGCGTTGTGACCGGCAAGCTTCCAGTAGCTATTCCAGTCGAGTTTTCCCGAATTATCGGACTCGGATCCAAAATTTCACCACTTTTTACGATTTCTCGATTTTGGTGATTTTCCCTAGTGGTACCCCTAGGGAAATCCGTAAAAATTCGTCGGATTCCGGCGAAGCCAATTCTCGATGCGTTGTGACCGGCAAGCTTCCAGTAGCTATTCCAGTCGAGTTTTCCCGAATTATCGGACTCGGATCAGAATTTTCACCACTTTTTACGATTTCTCGATTTTGGTGATTTTCCCTAGTGGTACCCCTAGGGAAATCCGTAAAAATTCGTCGGACTCCGACGAAGCCAATTCTCGATGCGTTGTGACCGGCAAGCTTCCAGTAGCTATTCCAGTCGAATTTTCCCGAATTATTGGACTCGTATCCAAAATTTCACCACTTTTTACGATTTCTCGATTTTTGTGATTTTCCCTAAGGGAAATCCGTAAAAATTCGTCGGATTCCGGCGAAGCCAATTCTCGATGCGTTGTGACCGGCAAGCTTCCAGTAGCTATTCCAGTCGAGTTTTCCCGAATTATTAGACACGGATCAGAAATTTCACCACTTTTTACGATTTCTCGATTTTGGTGATTTTCCCTAGTGGTAACCCTAGGGAAATCCGTAAAAATTCGTCGGATTCCGGCGAAACCAATTCTCGATGCGTTGTGACCGGCAAGCTTCCAGTAGCTATTCCAGTCGAGTTTTCCCGAATTATCGGACTCGGATCCAAAATTTCACCACTTTTTACGATTTCTCGATTTTGGTGATTTTCCCTAGTGGTACCCCTAGGGAAATCCGTAAAAATTCGTCGGATTCCGGCGAAGCGAATTCTCGATGCGTTGTGACCGGCAAGCTTCAAGTAGCTATTCCAGTCGAGTTTTCCCGAATTATCGGACTCGGATCCAAAATTTCACCACTTTTTACAATTTCTCGATTATGGTGATTTTTCCTAGTGGTACCCCTAGGGAAATCCGTAAAAATTCGTCGGATTCCGGCGAAGCCAATTCTCGATGCGTTGTGACCGGCAAGCTTCCAGTAGCTATTCCAGTCGAGTTTTCCCGAATTATCGGACTCGGATCAGAATTTTCACCACTTTTTACGATTTCTCGATTTTGGTGATTTTCCCTAGTGGTACCCCTAGGGAAATCCGTAAAAATTCGTCGGACTCCGACGAAGCCAATTCTCGATGCGTTGTGACCGGCAAGCTTCCAGTAGCTATTCCAGTCGAATTTTCCCGAATTATTGGACTCGTATCCAAAATTTCACCACTTTTTACGATTTCTCGATTTTTGTGATTTTCCCTAAGGGAAATCCGTAAAAATTCGTCGGATTCCGGCGAAGCCAATTCTCGATGCGTTGTGACCGGCAAGCTTCCAGTAGCTATTCCAGTCGAGTTTTCCCGAATTATTAGACACGGATCAGAAATTTCACCACTTTTTACGATTTCTCGATTTTGGTGATTTTCCCTAGTGGTAACCCTAGGGAAATCCGTAAAAATTCGTCGGATTCCGGCGAAACCAATTCTCGATGCGTTGTGACCGGCAAGCTTCCAGTAGCTATTCCAGTCGAGTTTTCCCGAATTATCGGACTCGGATCCAAAATTTCACCACTTTTTACGATTTCTCGATTTTGGTGATTTTCCCTAGTGGTACCCCTAGGGAAATCCGTAAAAATTCGTCGGATTCCGGCGAAGCCAATTCTCGATGCGTTGTGACCGGCAAGCTTCCAGTAGCTATTACAGTCGAGTTTTCCCGAATTATCGGACTCGGATCCAAAATTTCACCACTTTTTACGATTTCTCGATTTTGTTGATTTTCCCTAGTGGTACCCCTAGGGAAATCCGTAAAAATTCGTCGGATTCCGGCGAAGCCAATTCTTGATGCGTTGTGACCGGCAAGCTTCCAGTAGCTATTCCAGTCGAGTTTTCCCAAATTATCGGACTCGGATCCAAAATTTCACCACTTTTTACGATTTCTCGATTTTGGTGATTTTCCCTAGTGGTACCCCTTGGGAAATCCGTAAAAATTCGTCGGATTCCGGCGAAGCCAATTCTCGATGCGTTGTGACCGGCAAGCTTCCAGTAGCTATTCCAGTCGAGTTTTCCCGAATTATCGGACTCGGATCCAAAATTTCACCACTTTTTACGATTTCTCGATTTTGGTGATTTTCCCTAGTGGTACCCCTAGGGAAATCCGTAAAAATTCGTCGGATTCCGGCGAAGCCAATTCTCGATGCGTTGTGACCGGCAAGCTTCCAGTAGCTATTCCAGTCGAGTTTTCCCGAATTATTAGACACGGATCAGAAATTTCACCACTTTTTACGATTTCTCGATTTTGGTGATTTTCCCTAGTGGTAACCCTAGGGAAATCCGTAAAAATTCGTCGGATTCCGGCGAAACCAATTCTCGATGCGTTGTGACCGGCAAGCTTCCAGTAGCTATTCCAGTCGAGTTTTCCCGAATTATCGGACTCGGATCCAAAATTTCACCACTTTTTACGATTTCTCGATTTTGGTGATTTTCCCTAGTGGTACCCCTAGGGAAATCCGTAAAAATTCGTCGGATTCCGGCGAAGCCAATTCTCGATGCGTTGTGACCGGCAAGCTTCCAGTAGCTATTACAGTCGAGTTTTCCCGAATTATCGGACTCGGATCCAAAATTTCACCACTTTTTACGATTTCTCGATTTTGTTGATTTTCCCTAGTGGTACCCCTAGGGAAATCCGTAAAAATTCGTCGGATTCCGGCGAAGCCAATTCTTGATGCGTTGTGACCGGCAAGCTTCCAGTAGCTATTCCAGTCGAGTTTTCCCAAATTATCGGACTCGGATCCAAAATTTCACCACTTTTTACGATTTCTCGATTTTGGTGATTTTCCCTAGTGGTACCCCTTGGGAAATCCGTAAAAATTCGTCGGATTCCGGCGAAGCCAATTCTCGATGCGTTGTGACCGGCAAGCTTCCAGTAGCTATTCCAGTCGAGTTTTCCCGAATTATCGGACTCGGATCCAAAATTTCACCACTTTTTACGATTTCTCGATTTTGGTGATTTTCCCTAGTGGTACCCCTAGGGAAATCCGTAAAAATTCGTCGGATTCCGGCGAAGCCAATTCTCGATGCGTTGTGACCGGCAAGCTTCCAGTAGCTATTCCAGTCGAGTTTTCCCGAATTATCGGACTCGGATCAGAATTTTCACCACTTTTTACGATTTCTCGATTTTGGTGATTTTCCCTAGTGGTACCCCTAGGGAAATCCGTAAAAATTCGTCGGACTCCGACGAAGCCAATTCTCGATGCGTTGTGACCGGCAAGCTTCCAGTAGCTATTCCAGTCGAATTTTCCCGAATTATTGGACTCGTATCCAAAATTTCACCACTTTTTACGATTTCTCGATTTTTGTGATTTTCCCTAAGGGAAATCCGTAAAAATTCGTCGGATTCCGGCGAAGCCAATTCTCGATGCGTTGTGACCGGCAAGCTTCCAGTAGCTATTCCAGTCGAGTTTTCCCGAATTATTAGACACGGATCAGAAATTTCACCACTTTTTACGATTTCTCGATTTTGGTGATTTTCCCTAGTGGTAACCCTAGGGAAATCCGTAAAAATTCGTCGGATTCCGGCGAAACCAATTCTCGATGCGTTGTGACCGGCAAGCTTCCAGTAGCTATTCCAGTCGAGTTTTCCCGAATTATCGGACTCGGATCCAAAATTTCACCACTTTTTACGATTTCTCGATTTTGGTGATTTTCCCTAGTGGTACCCCTAGGGAAATCCGTAAAAATTCGTCGGATTCCGGCGAAGCCAATTCTCGATGCGTTGTGACCGGCAAGCTTCCAGTAGCTATTACAGTCGAGTTTTCCCGAATTATCGGACTCGGATCCAAAATTTCACCACTTTTTACGATTTCTCGATTTTGTTGATTTTCCCTAGTGGTACCCCTAGGGAAATCCGTAAAAATTCGTCGGATTCCGGCGAAGCCAATTCTCGATGCGTTGTGACCGGCAAGCTTCCAGTAGCTATTCCAGTCGAGTTTTCCCAAATTATCGGACTCGGATCCAAAATTTCACCACTTTTTACGATTTCTCGATTTTGGTGATTTTCCCTAGTGGTACCCCTTGGGAAATCCGTAAAAATTCGTCGGATTCCGGCGAAGCCAATTCTCGATGCGTTGTGACCGGCAAGCTTCCAGTAGCTATTCCAGTCGAGTTTTCCCGAATTATCGGACTCGGATCCAAAATTTCACCACTTTTTACGATTTCTCGATTTTTGTGATTTTCCCTAAGGGAAATCCGTAAAAATTCGTCGGATTCCGGCGAAGCCAATTCTCGATGCGTTGTGACCGGCAAGCTTCCAGTAGCTATTCCAGTCGAGTTTTCCCGAATTATTAGACACGGATCAGAAATTTCACCACTTTTTACGATTTCTCGATTTTGGTGATTTTCCCTAGTGGTAACCCTAGGGAAATCCGTAAAAATTCGTCGGATTCCGGCGAAACCAATTCTCGATGCGTTGTGACCGGCAAGCTTCCAGTAGCTATTCCAGTCGAGTTTTCCCGAATTATCGGACTCGGATCCAAAATTTCACCACTTTTTACGATTTCTCGATTTTGGTGATTTTCCCTAGTGGTACCCCTAGGGAAATCCGTAAAAATTCGTCGGATTCCGGCGAAGCCAATTCTCGATGCGTTGTGACCGGCAAGCTTCCAGTAGCTATTACAGTCGAGTTTTCCCGAATTATCGGACTCGGATCCAAAATTTCACCACTTTTTACGATTTCTCGATTTTGTTGATTTTCCCTAGTGGTACCCCTAGGGAAATCCGTAAAAATTCGTCGGATTCCGGCGAAGCCAATTCTTGATGCGTTGTGACCGGCAAGCTTCCAGTAGCTATTCCAGTCGAGTTTTCCCAAATTATCGGACTCGGATCCAAAATTTCACCACTTTTTACGATTTCTCGATTTTGGTGATTTTCCCTAGTGGTACCCCTTGGGAAATCCGTAAAAATTCGTCGGATTCCGGCGAAGCCAATTCTCGATGCGTTGTGACCGGCAAGCTTCCAGTAGCTATTCCAGTCGAGTTTTCCCGAATTATCGGACTCGGATCCAAAATTTCACCACTTTTTACGATTTCTCGATTTTGGTGATTTTCCCTAGTGGTACCCCTAGGGAAATCCGTAAAAATTCGTCGGATTCCGGCGAAGCCAATTCTCGATGCGTTGTGACCGGCAAGCTTCCAGTAGCTATTCCAGTCGAGTTTTCCCGAATTATCGGACTCGGATCAGAATTTTCACCACTTTTTACGATTTCTCGATTTTGGTGATTTTCCCTAGTGGTACCCCTAGGGAAATCCGTAAAAATTCGTCGGACTCCGACGAAGCCAATTCTCGATGCGTTGTGACCGGCAAGCTTCCAGTAGCTATTCCAGTCGAATTTTCCCGAATTATTGGACTCGTATCCAAAATTTCACCACTTTTTACGATTTCTCGATTTTTGTGATTTTCCCTAAGGGAAATCCGTAAAAATTCGTCGGATTCCGGCGAAGCCAATTCTCGATGCGTTGTGACCGGCAAGCTTCCAGTAGCTATTCCAGTCGAGTTTTCCCGAATTATTAGACACGGATCAGAAATTTCACCACTTTTTACGATTTCTCGATTTTGGTGATTTTCCCTAGTGGTAACCCTAGGGAAATCCGTAAAAATTCGTCGGATTCCGGCGAAACCAATTCTCGATGCGTTGTGACCGGCAAGCTTCCAGTAGCTATTCCAGTCGAGTTTTCCCGAATTATCGGACTCGGATCCAAAATTTCACCACTTTTTACGATTTCTCGATTTTGGTGATTTTCCCTAGTGGTACCCCTAGGGAAATCCGTAAAAATTCGTCGGATTCCGGCGAAGCCAATTCTCGATGCGTTGTGACCGGCAAGCTTCCAGTAGCTATTACAGTCGAGTTTTCCCGAATTATCGGACTCGGATCCAAAATTTCACCACTTTTTACGATTTCTCGATTTTGTTGATTTTCCCTAGTGGTACCCCTAGGGAAATCCGTAAAAATTCGTCGGATTCCGGCGAAGCCAATTCTCGATGCGTTGTGACCGGCAAGCTTCCAGTAGCTATTCCAGTCGAGTTTTCCCAAATTATCGGACTCGGATCCAAAATTTCACCACTTTTTACGATTTCTCGATTTTGGTGATTTTCCCTAGTGGTACCCCTTGGGAAATCCGTAAAAATTCGTCGGATTCCGGCGAAGCCAATTCTCGATGCGTTGTGACCGGCAAGCTTCCAGTAGCTATTCCAGTCGAGTTTTCCCGAATTATCGGACTCGGATCCAAAATTTCACCACTTTTTACGATTTCTCGATTTTGGTGATTTTCCCTAGTGGTACCCCTAGGGAAATCCGTAAAAATTCGTCGGATTCCGGCGAAGCCAATTCTCGATGCGTTGTGACCGGCAAGCTTCCAGTAGCTATTCCAGTCGAGTTTTCCCGAATTATCGGACTCGGATCAGAATTTTCACCACTTTTTACGATTTCTCGATTTTGGTGATTTTCCCTAGTGGTACCCCTAGGGAAATCCGTAAAAATTCGTCGGACTCCGACGAAGCCAATTCTCGATGCGTTGTGACCGGCAAGCTTCCAGTAGCTATTCCAGTCGACTTTTCCCGAATTATTGGACTCGTATCCAAAATTTCACCACTTTTTACGATTTCTCGATTTTTGTGATTTTCCCTAAGGGAAATCCGTAAAAATTCGTCGGATTCCGGCGAAGCCAATTCTCGATGCGTTGTGACCGGCAAGCTTCCAGTAGCTATTCCAGTCGAGTTTTCCCGAATTATTAGACACGGATCAGAAATTTTACCACTTTTTACGATTTCTCGATTTTGGTGATTTTCCCTAGTGGTAACCCTAGGGAAATCCGTAAAAATTCGTCGGATTCCGGCGAAACCAATTCTCGATGCGTTGTGACCGGCAAGCTTCCAGTAGCTATTCCAGTCGAGTTTTCCCGAATTATCGGACTCGGATCCAAAATTTCACCACTTTTTACGATTTCTCGATTTTGGTGATTTTCCCTAGTGGTACCCCTAGGGAAATCCGTAAAAATTCGTCGGATTCCGGCGAAGCCAATTCTCGATGCGTTGTGACCGGCAAGCTTCCAGTAGCTATTACAGTCGAGTTTTCCCGAATTATCGGACTCGGATCCAAAATTTCACCACTTTTTACGATTTCTCGATTTTGTTGATTTTCCCTAGTGGTACCCCTAGGGAAATCCGTAAAAATTCGTCGGATTCCGGCGAAGCCAATTCTTGATGCGTTGTGACCGGCAAGCTTCCAGTAGCTATTCCAGTCGAGTTTTCCCAAATTATCGGACTCGGATCAGAAATTTCACCACTTTTTACGATTTCTCGATTTTGGTGATTTTCCCTAGTGGTACCCCTTGGGAAATCCGTAAAAATTCGTCGGATTCCGGCGAAGCCAATTCTCGATGCGTTGTGACCGGCAAGCTTCCAGTAGCTATTCCAGTCGAGTTTTCCCGAATTATCGGACTCGGATCCAAAATTTCACCACTTTTTACGATTTCTCGATTTTGGTGATTTTCCCTAGTGGTACCCCTAGGGAAATCCGTAAAAATTCGTCGGATTCCGGTGAAGCCAATTCTCGATGCGTTGTGACCGGCAAGCTTCCAGTAGCTATTCCAGTCGAGTTTTCCCGAATTATTAGACACGGATCAGAAATTTCACCACTTTTTACGATTTCTCGATTTTGGTGATTTTCCCTAGTGGTAACCCTAGGGAAATCCGTAAAAATTCGTCGGATTCCGGCGAAACCAATTCTCGATGCGTTGTGACCGGCAAGCTTCCAGTAGCTATTCCAGTCGAGTTTTCCCGAATTATCGGACTCGGATCCAAAGTTTCACCACTTTTTACGATTTCTTGATTTTGGTGATTTTCCCTAGTGGTACCCCTAGGGAAATCCGTAAAAATTCGTCGGATTTTGGCGAAGCCAATTCTCGATGCGTTGTGACCGGCAAGGTTCCAGTAGCTATTCCAGTCGAGTTTCCCCGAATTATCGGACTCGGATCCAAAGTTTCACCACTTTTTACGATTTCTCGATTTTGGTGATTTTCCCTAGTGGTACCCCTAGGGAAATCCGTAAAAATTCGTCGGATTCCGGCGAAGCGAATTCTCGATGCGTTGTGACCGGCAAGCTTCCAGTAGCTATTCCAGTCGAGTTTCCCGAATTATCGGACTCCGATCCAAAATTTCACAACTTTTTACGATTTCTCGATTTTGGTGATTTTTCCTAGTGGTGCCCCGAGGGAAATCCGTAAAAATTCGTCGGATTCCGGCGAAGCCAATTCTCGATGCGTTGTGACCGGCAAGCTTCCAATAGCTATTCCAGTCGAGTTTTTCCGAATTATCGGACTCGGATCAGAAATTTCACCAGTTTTTACGATTTTCTCGATTTTGGTGATTTTTCCTAGTGGTACCCCTAGGGAAATCCGTAAAAATTCATCGGATTCCGGCGAAGCCAATTCTCGATGCGTTGTGACCGGCAAGCTTCCAGTAGCTATTCCAGTCGAGTTTTCCCGAATTATCGGACTCGGATCAGAAATTTCACCACTTTTTATGATTTCTCGATTTTGGTGATTTTCCCTAGTGGTACCCCTAGGGAAATCCGTAAAAATTCGTCGGATTCCGGCGAAGCCAATTCTCGATGCGTTGTGACCGGCAAGCTTCCAGTAGCTATTCCAGTCGAGTTTTCCCGAATTATCGGACTCGGATCCAAAATTTCACCACTTTTTATGATTTCTCGATTTTGGTGATTTTCCCTAGTGGTACCCCTAGGGAAATCCGTAAAAATTCGTCGGATTCCGGCGAAGCCAATTCTCGATGCGTTGTGACCGGCAAGCTTCCAGTAGCTATTCCAGTCGAGTTTTCCCGAATTATCGGACTCGGATCCAAAATTTCACCACTTTTGACGATTTCTCGATTTTGTTGATTTTCCCTATAGGTACCCCTAGGGAAATCCGTAAAAATTCGTCGGATTCCGGCGAAGCCAATTCTCGATGCGTTGTGACCGGCAAGCTTCCAGTAGCTATTCCAGTCGAGTTTTCCCGAATTATCGGACTCGGATCCAAAATTTCACCACTTTTTACGATTTCTCGATTTTGGTGATTTTCCCTAGTGGTACCCCTTGGGAAATCCGTAAAAATTCGTCGGATTCCGGCGAAGCCAATTCTCGATGCGTTGTGACCGGCAAGCTTCCAGTAGCTATTCCAGTCGAGTTTTCCCGAATTATCGGACTCGGATCCAAAATTTCACCACTTTTTACGATTTCTCAATTTTGGTGATTTTCCCTAGTGGTACCCCTAGGGAAATCCGTAAAAATTCATCGGATTCCGGCGAAGCCAATTCTCGATGCGTTGTGACCGGCACGCTTCCAGTAGCTATTCCAGTCGAGTTTTACCGAATTATCGGACTCGGATCAGAATTTTCACCATTTTTTACGATTTCTCGATTTTGGTGATTTTCCCTAGTGGTACCCCTAGGGAAATCCGTAAAAATTCGTCGGATTCCGGCGAAGCCATTCTCAATGCGTTGTGACCGGCAAGCTTCCAGTAGCTATTCCAGTCGAGTTTTCCCGAATTATCGGACTCGGATCCAAAATTTCACCACTTTTTACGATTTCTCGATTTTGGTGATTTTCCCTAGTGGTACCCCTAGGGAAATCCGTAAAAATTCGTCGGATTCCTGCGAAGCCAATTCTCAATGCGTTGTGACCGGCAAGCTTCTAGTAGCTATTCCAGTCGAGTTTTCCCGAATTATCGGACTCAGATCAGAATTTTCACCACTTTTTACGATTTCTCGATTTTGGTGATTTTCCCTAGTGGTACCCCTAGGGAAATCCGTAAAAATTCGTCGGATTCTGGTGAAGCCAATTCTCGATGCGTTGTGACCGGCAAGCTTCCAAGTAGCTATTCCAGTCGAATTTTCCCGAATTATTGGACTCGGATCCAAAATTTCACCACTTTTTACGATTTCTCGATTTTTGTGATTTTCCCTAAGGGAAATCCGTAAAAATTCGTCGGATTCCGGCGAAACCAATTCTCAATGTGTTGTGACCGGCAAGCTTCCAGTAGCTATTCCAGTCGAGTTTTCCTGAATTATCGGACTCGGATCAGAATTTTCACCACTTTTTACGATTTCTCGATTTTGGTGATTTTCCCTAGTGGTACCCCTAGGGAAATCCGTAAAAATTCGTCGGATTCCGGCGAAGCCAATTCTCGATGCGTTGTGACCGGCAAGTTTCCAGTAGCTATTCCAGTCGAGTTTTCCCGAATTATAGGACTCGGATCAAAAATTTCACCAGTTTTTACGATTTCTCGATTTTGTTGATTTTTCCTAGTGGTACCCCTAGGGAAATCCGTAAAAATTCATCGGATTCCGGCGAAGCCAATTCTCGATGCGTTGTGACCGGGAAGCTTCCAGTAGCTATTCCAGTAGAGTTTTCCCGAATTATCAGACTCGGATCAGAAATTTCACCACTTTTTACGATTTCTCGATTTTGGTGATTTTTCCTAGTGGTACCCCTAGGGAAATCCGTAAAAATTCGTCGGATTCCGGCCAAGCCAATTCTCGATGCGTTGCGACCGGCAAGCTTCCAGTAGCTATTCCAGTCGAGTTTTCCCGAATTATCGGACTCGGATCAGAATTTTCACCACTTTTTACGATTTCTCGATTTTTGTGATTTTTCCTAGTGGTACCCCTAGGGAAATCCGTAAAAATTCGTCGGATTCTGGCGAAGCCAATTCTCGATGCGTTGTGACCGGCAAGCTTCCAGTAGCTATTCCAGTCGAGTTTTTCCGAATTATCGGACTCGGATCAGAAATTTCACCAGTTTTTACGATTTTCTCGATTTTGGTGATTTTTCCTAGTGGTACCCCTAAGGAAATCCATAAAAATTCATCGGATTCCGGCGAAGCCAATTCTCGATGCGTTGTGACCGGCAAGCTTCCAGTAGCTATTCCAGTCGAGTTTTCCCGAATTATCGGACTCGGATCAGAAATTTCACCACTTTTTATGATTTCTCGATTTTGGTGATTTTCCCTAGTGGTACCCCTAGGGAAATCCGTAAAAATTCGTCGGATTCCGGCGAAGCCAATTCTCGATGCGTTGTGACCGGCAAGCTTCCAGTAGCTATTCCAGTCGAGTTTTCCCGAATTATCGGACTCGGATCAGAAATTTCACCACTTTTTATGATTTCTCGATTTTGGTGATTTTCCCTAGTGGTACCCCTAGGGAAATCCGTAAAAATTCGTCGGATTCCGGCGAAGCCAATTCTCGATGCGTTGTGACCAGCAAGCTTCCAGTAGCTATTCCAGTCGAGTTTTCCCGAATTATCGGACTCGGATCCAAAATTTCACCACTTTTTATGATTTCTCGATTTTGGTGATTTTCCCTAGTGGTACCCCTAGGGAAATCCGTAAAAATTCGTCGGATTCCGGCGAAGCCAATTCTCGATGCGTTGTGACCGGCAAGCTTCCAGTAGCTATTCCAGTCGAGTTTTCCCGAATTATCGGACACGGATCCAAAATTTCACCACTTTTTACGATTTCTCGATTTTGTTGATTTTCCCTAGTGGTACCCCTATGGAAATCCGTAAAAATTCGTCGGATTCCGGCGAAGCCAATTCTCGATGCGTTGTGACCGGCAAGCTTCCAGTAGCTATTCCAGTCGAGTTTTCCCTAATTATCGGACTCGGATCCAAAATTTCACCACTTTTTACGATTTCTCGATTTTTGTGATTTTTCCTAGTGGTACCCCTTGGGAAATCCGTAAAAATTCGTCGGATTCCGGCGAAGCCAATTCTCGATGCGTTGTGACCGGCAAGCTTCCAGTAGCTATTCCAGTCGAGTTTTCCCGAATTATCGGACTCGGAACCAAAATTTCACCACTTTTTACGATTTCTCGATTTTGGTGATTTTCCCTAGTGGTACCCCTAGGGAAATCCGTAAAAATTCGTCGGATTCCGGCGAAGCCAATTCTCGATGCGTTATGACCGGCAAGCTTCCAGTAGCTATTCCAGTCGAGTTTTACCGAATTATCGGACTCGGATCAGAATTTTCACCACTTTTTACGATTTCTCGATTTTGGTGATTTTTCCTAGTGGTACCCCTAGGGAAATCCGTAAAAATTCGTCGGATTCCGGCGAAGCCATTCTCAATGCGTTGTGACCGGCAAGCTTCCAGTAGCTATTCCAGTCGAGTTTTACCGAATTATCGGACTCGGATCTGAATTTTCACCACTTTTTACGATTTCTCGATTTTGGTGATTTTCCCTAGTGGTACCCCTAGGGAAATCCGTAAAAATTCGTCGGATTCCGGCGAAGCCATTCTCAATGCGTTGTGACCGGCAAGCTTCCAGTAGCTATTCCAGTCGAGTTTTCCCGAATTATCGGACTCGGATCCAAAATTTCACCACTTTTTACGATTTCTCGATTTTGGTGATTTTCCCTAGTGGTACCCCTAGGGAAATCCGTAAAAATTCGTCGGATTCCGGCGAAGCCAATTCTCGATGCGTTGTGACCGGCAAGCTTCCAGTAGCTATTCCAGTCGAGTTTTCCCGAATTATAGGACTCGGATCAAAAATTTCACCAGTTTTTACGATTTCTCGATTTTGTTGATTTTTCCTAGTGGTACCCCTAGGGAAATCCGTAAAAATTCATCGGATTCCGGCGAAGCCAATTCTCGATGCGTTGTGACCGACAAGCTTCCAGTAGCTATTCCAGTAGAGTTTTCCCGAATTATCGGACTCGGATCAGAAATTTCACCACTTTTTACGATTTCTCGATTTTGGTGATTTTTCCTAGTGGTACCCCTAGGGAAATCCGTAAAAATTCGTCGGATTCCGGCCAAGCCAATTCTCGATGCGTTGCGACCGGCAAGCTTCCAGTAGCTATTCCAGTCGAGTTTTCCCGAATTATCGGACTCGGATCAGAATTTTCACCACTTTTTACGATTCCTCGATTTTTGTGATTTTCCCTAGTGGTACCCCTAGGGAAATCCGTAAAAATTCGTCGGATTCCGGCGAAGCCAATTCTCGATGCGTTGTGACCGGCAAGCTTCCAGTAGCTATTCCAGTCGAGTTTTCCCGAATTATCGGACTCGGATCAGAAATTTCACCACTTTTTATGATTTCTCGATTTTGGTGATTTTCCCTAGTGGTACCCCTAGGGAAATCCGTAAAATTTCGTCGGATTCCGGCGAAGCCAATTCTCGATGCGTTGTGACCGGCAAGCTTCCAGTAGCTATTCCAGTCGAGTTTTCCCGAATTATCGGACTCGGATCCAAAATTTCACCACTTTTTATGATTTCTCGATTTTGGTGATTTTCCCTAGTGGTACCCCTAGGGAAATCCGTAAAAATTCGTCGGATTCCGGCGAAGCCAATTCTCGATGCGTTGTGACCGGCAAGCTTCCAGTAGCTATTCCAGTCGAGTTTTCCCGAATTATCGGACTCGGATCCAAAATTTCACCACTTTTTACGATTTCTCGATTTTGTTGATTTTCCCTAGTGGTACCCCTAGGGAAATCCGTAAAAATTCGTCGGATTCCGGCGAAGCCAATTCTCGATGCGTTGTGACCGGCAAGCTTCCAGTAGCTATTCCAGTCGAGTTTTCCCGAATTATCGGACTCGGATCCAAAATTTCACCACTTTTTACGATTTCTCGATTTTGGTGATTTTCCCTAGTGGTACCCCTTGGGAAATCCGTAAAAATTCGTCGGATTCCGGCGAAGCCAATTCTCGATGCGTTGTGACCGGCAAGCTTCCAGTAGCTATTCCAGTCGAGTTTTCCCGAATTATCGGACTCGGATCCAAAATTTCACCACTTTTTACGATTTCTCGATTTTGGTGATTTTCCCTAGTGGTACCCCTAGGGAAATCCGTAAAAATTCGTCGGATTCCGGCGAAGCCAATTCTCGATGCGTTATGACCGGCAAGCTTCCAGTAGCTATTCCAGTCGAGTTTTACCGAATTATCGGACTCGGATCAGAATTTTCACCACTTTTTACGATTTCTCGATTTTGGTGATTTTTCCTAGTGGTACCCCTAGGGAAATCCGTAAAAATTCGTCGGATTCCGGCGAAGCCATTCTCAATGCGTTGTGACCGGCAAGCTTCCAGTAGCTATTCCAGTCGAGTTTTACCGAATTATCGGACTCGGATCTGAATTTTCACCACTTTTTACGATTTCTCGATTTTGGTGATTTTCCCTAGTGGTACCCCTAGGGAAATCCGTAAAAATTCGTCGGATTCCGGCGAAGCCATTCTTAATGCGTTGTGACCGGCAAGCTTCCAGTAGCTATTCCAGTCGAGTTTTCCCGAATTATCGGACTCGGATCCAAAATTTCACCACTTTTTACGATTTCTCGATTTTGGTGATTTTCCCTAGTGGTACCCCTAGGGAAATCCGTAAAAATTCGTCGGATTCCGGCGAAGCCAATTCTCGATGCGTTGTGACCGGCAAGCTTCCAGTAGCTATTCCAGTCGAGTTTTCCCGAATTATAGGACTCGGATCAAAAATTTCACCAGTTTTTACGATTTCTCGATTTTGTTGATTTTTCCTAGTGGTACCCCTAGGGAAATCCGTAAAAATTCATCGGATTCCGGCGAAGCCAATTCTCGATGCGTTGTGACCGGCAAGCTTCCAGTAGCTATTCCAGTAGAGTTTTCCCGAATTATCGGACTCGGATCAGAAATTTCACCACTTTTTACGATTTCTCGATTTTGGTGATTTTTCCTAGTGGTACCCCTAGGGAAATCCGTAAAAATTCGTCGGATTCCGGCCAAGCCAATTCTCGATGCGTTGCGACCGGCAAGCTTCTAGTAGCTATTCCAGTCGAGTTTTCCCGAATTATCGGACTCGAATCAGAATTTTCACCACTTTTTACGATTTCTCGATTTTTGTGATTTTCCCTAGTGGTACCCCTAGGGAAATCCGTAAAAATTCGTCGGATTTCGGCGAAGCCAATTCTCGATGCGTTGTGACCGGCAAGCTTCCAGTAGCTATTCCAGTCGAGTTTTTCCGAATTATCGGACTCGGATCAGAAATTTCACCAGTTTTTACGATTTTCTCGATTTTGGTGATTTTTCCTAGTGGTACCCCTAAGGAAATCCATAAAAATTCATCGGATTCCGGCGAAGCCAATTCTCGATGCGTTGTGACCGGCAAGCTTCCAGTAGCTATTCCAGTCGAGTTTTCCCGAATTATCGGACTCGGATCAGAAATTTCACCACTTTTTATGATTTCTCGATTTTGGTGATTTTCCCTAGTGGTACCCCTAGGGAAATCCGTAAAAATTCGTCGGATTCCGGCGAAGCCAATTCTCGATGCGTTGTGACCGGCAAGCTTCCAGTAGCTATTCCAGTCGAGTTTTCCCGAATTATCGGACTCGGATCAGAAATTTCACCACTTTTTATGATTTCTCGATTTTGGTGATTTTCCCTAGTGGTACCCCTAGGGAAATCCGTAAAAATTCGTCGGATTCCGGCGAAGCCAATTCTCGATGCGTTGTGACCGGCAAGCTTCCAGTAGCTATTCCAGTCGAGTTTTCCCGAATTATCGGACTCGGATCAGAAATTTCACCACTTTTTATGATTTCTCGATTTTGGTGATTTTCCCTAGTGGTACCACTAGGGAAATCCGTAAAATTTCGTCGGATTCCGGCGAAGCCAATTCTCGATGCGTTGTGACCGGCAAGCTTCCAGTAGCTATTCCAGTCGAGTTTTCCCGAATTATCGGACTCGGATCCAAAATTTCACCACTTTTTATGATTTCTCGATTTTGGTGATTTTTCCTAGTGGTACCCCTAGGGAAATCCGTAAAAATTCGTCGGATTCTGGCGAAGCCAATTCTCGATGCGTTGTGACCGGCAAGCTTCCAGTAGCTATTCCAGTCGAGTTTTCCCGAATTATCGGACTCGGATCCAAAATTTCACCACTTTTTACGATTTCTCGATTTTGTTGATTTTCCCTAGTGGTACCCCTAGGGAAATCCGTAAAAATTCGTCGGATTCCGGCGAAGCCAATTCTCGATGCGTTGTGACCGGCAAGCTTCCAGTAGCTATTCCAGTCGAGTTTTCCCGAATTATCGGACTCGGATCCAAAATTTCACCACTTTTTACGATTTCTCGATTTTGGTGATTTTCCCTAGTGGTACCCCTTGGGAAATCCGTAAAAATTCGTCGGATTCCGGCGAAGCCAATTCTCGATGCGTTGTGACCGGCAAGCTTCCAGTAGCTATTCCAGTCGAGTTTTCCCGAATTATCGGACTCGGATCCAAAATTTCACCACTTTTTACGATTTCTCGATTTTGGTGATTTTCCCTAGTGGTACCCCTAGGGAAATCCGTAAAAATTCGTCGGATTCCGGCGAAGCCAATTCTCGGTGCGTTGTGACCGGCAAGCTTCCAGTAGCTATTCCAGTCGAGTTTTACCGAATTATCGGACTCGGATCAGAATTTTCACCACTTTTTACGATTTCTCGATTTTGGTGATTTTCCCTAGTGGTACCCCTAGGGAAATCCGTAAAAATTCGTCGGATTCCAGCGAAGCCATTCTCAATGCGTTGTGACCGGCAAGCTTCCAGTAGCTATTCCAGTCGAGTTTTCCCGAATTATCGGACTCGGATCCAAAATTTCACCACTTTTTACGATTTCTCGATTTTGGTGATTTTCCCTAGTGGTACCCCTAGGGAAATCCGTAAATATTCGTCGGATTCCGGCGAAGCCAATTCTCGATGCGTTGTGACCGGCAAGCTTCCAGTAGCTATTCCAGTCGAGTTTTCCCGAATTATCGGACTCAGATCAGAATTTTCACCACTTTTTACGATTTCTCGATTTTGGTGATTTTCCCTAGTGGTACCCCTAGGGAAATCCGTAAAAATTCGTCGGATTCCGGCGAAGCCAATTCTCGATGCGTTGTGACCGGCAAGCTTCCAAGTAGCTATTCCAGTCGAATTTTCCCGAATTATTGGACTCGGATCCAAAATTTCACCACTTTTTACGATTTCTCGATTTTTGTGATTTTCCCTAAGGGAAATCCGTAAAAATTCGTCGGATTCCGGCGAAGCCAATTCTCGATGCGTTGTGACCGGCAAGCTTCCAGTAGCTATTCCAGTCGAGTTTTCCTGAATTATCGGACTCGATCAGAATTTTCACCACTTTTTACGATTTCTCGATTTTGGTGATTTTCCCTAGTGGTACCCCTAGGGAAATCCGTAAAAATTCGTCGGATTCCGGCGAAGCCAATTCTCGATGCGTTGTGACCGGCAAGCTTCCAGTAGCTATTCCAGTCGAGTTTTCCCGAATTATAGGACTCGGATCAAAAATTTCACCAGTTTTTACGATTTCTCGATTTTGTTGATTTTTCCTAGTGGTACCCCTAGGGAAATCCGTAAAAATTCATCGGATTCCGGCGAAGCCAATTCTCGATGCGTTGTGACCGGAAAGCTTCCAGTAGCTATTCCAGTAGAGTTTTCCCGAATTATCGGACTCGGATCAGAAATTTCACCACTTTTTACGATTTCTCGATTTTGGTGATTTTTCCTAGTGGTACCCCTAGGGAAATCCGTAAAAATTCGTCGGATTCCGGCCAAGCCAATTCTCGATGCGTTGCGATCGGCAAGCTTCCAGTAGGTATTCCAGTCGAGTTTTCCCGAATTATCGGACTCGGATCAGAATTTTCACCACTTTTTACGATTTCTCGATTTTTGTGATTTTCCCTAGTGGTACCCCTAGGGAAATCCGTAAAAATTCGTCGAATTCCGGCGAAGCCAATTCTCGATGCGTTGTGACCGGCAAGCTTCCAGTAGCTATTCCTGTCGAGTTTTTCCGAATTATCGGACTCGGATCAGAAATTTCACCAGTTTTTACGATTTTCTCGATTTTGGTGATTTTTCCTAGTGGTACCCCTAAGGAAATCCATAAAAATTCATCGGATTCCGGCGAAGCCAATTCTCGATGCGTTGTGACCGGCAAGCTTCCAGTAGCTATTCCAGTCGAGTTTTCCCGAATTATCGGACTCGGATCAGAAATTTCCCCACTTTTTATGATTTCTCGATTTTGGTGATTTTCCCTAGTGGTACCCCTAGGGAAATCCGTAAAAATTCGTCGGATTCCGGCGAAGCCAATTCTCGATGCGTTGTGACCGGCAAGCTTCCAGTAGCTATTCCAGTCGAGTTTTCCCGAATTATCGGACTCGGATCAGAAATTTCACCACTTTTTATGATTTCTCGATTTTGGTGATTTTCCCTAGTGGTACCCCTAGGGAAATTCGTAAAAATTCGTCGGATTCCGGCGAAGCCAATTCTCGATGCGTTGTGACCGGCAAGCTTCCAGTAGCTATTCCAGTCGAGTTTTCCCGAATTATCGGACTCGGATCCAAAATTTCACCACTTTTTATGATTTCTCGATTTTGGTGATTTTCCCTAGTGGTACCCCTAGGGAAATCCGTAAAAATTCGTCGGATTCCGGCGAAGCCAATTCTCGATGCGTTGTGACCGGCAAGCTTCCAGTAGCTATTCCAGTCGAGTTTTCCCGAATTATCGGACTCGGATCCAAAATTTCACCACTTTTTACGATTTCTCGATTTTGTTGATTTTCCCTTGTGGTACCCCTAGGGAAATCCGTAAAAATTCGTCGGATTCCGGCGAAGCCAATTCTCGATGCGTTGTGACCGGCAAGCTTCCAGTAGCTATTCCAGTCGAGTTTTTCCTAATTATCGGACTCGGATCCAAAATTTCACCACTTTTTACGATTTCTCGATTTTGGTGATTTTCCCTAGTGGTACCCCTTGGGAAATCCGTAAAAATTCGTCGGATTCCGGCGAAGCCAATTCTCGATGCGTTGTGACCGGCAAGCTTCCAGTAGCTATTCCAGTCGAGTTTTCCCGAATTATAGGACTCGGATCAAAAATTTCACCAGTTTTTACGATTTCTCGATTTTGTTGATTTTTCCTAGTGGTACCCCTAGGGAAATCCGTAAAAATTCATCGGATTCCGGCGAAGCCAATTCTCGATGCGTTGTGACCGGAAAGCTTCCAGTAGCTATTCCAGTAGAGTTTTCCCGAATTATCGGACTCGGATCAGAAATTTCACCACTTTTTACGATTTCTCGATTTTGGTGATTTTTCCTAGTGGTACCCCTAGGGAAATCCGTAAAAATTCGTCGGATTCCGGCGAAGCCAATTCTCGATGCGTTGTGACCGGCAAGCTTCCAGTAGCTATTCTAGTCGAGTTTTCCCGAATTATAGGACTCGGATCAAAAATTTCACCAGTTTTTACGATTTCTCGATTTTGTTGATTTTTCCTAGTGGTACCCCTAGGGAAATCCGTAAAAATTCATCGGATTCCGGCGAAGCCAATTCTCGATGCGTTGTGACCGGAAAGCTTCCAGTAGCTATTCCAGTAGAGTTTTCCCGAATTATCGGACTCGGATCAGAAATTTCAACACTTTTTACGATTTCTCGATTTTGGTGATTTTTCCTAGTGGTACCCCTAGGGAAATCCGTAAAAATTCGTCGGATTCCGGCCAAGCCAATTCTCGATGCGTTGCGACCGGCAAGCTTCCAGTAGGTATTCCAGTCGAGTTTTCCCGAATTATCCGACTCGGATCAGAATTTTCACCACTTTTTACGATTTCTCGATTTTTGTGATTTTCCCTAGTGGTACCCCTAGGGAAATCCGTAAAAATTCGTCGGATTCCGGCGAAGCCAATTCTCGATGCGTTGTGACCGGCAAGCTTCCAGTAGCTATTCCAGTCGAGTTTTTCCGAATTATCGGACTCGGATCAGAAATTTCACCAGTTTTTACGATTTTCTCGATTTTGGTGATTTTTCCTAGTGGTACCCCTAAGGAAATCCATAAAAATTCATCGGATTCCGGCGAAGCCAATTCTCGATGCGTTGTGACCGGCAAGCTTCCAGTAGCTATTCCAGTCGAGTTTTCCCGAATTATCGGACTCGGATCAGAAATTTCACCAGTTTTTATGATTTCTCGATTTTGGTGATTTTCCCTAGTGGTACCCCTAGGGAAATCCGTAAAAATTCGTCGGATTCCGGCGAAGCCAATTCTCGATGCGTTGTGACCGGCAAGCTTCCAGTAGCTATTCCAGTCGAGTTTTCCCGAATTATCGGACTCGGATCAGAAATTTCACCACTTTTTATGATTTCTCGATTTTGGTGATTTTCCCTAGTGGTACCCCTAGGGAAATCCGTAAAAATTCGTCGGATTCCGGCGAAGCCAATTCTCGATGCGTTGTGACCGGCAAGCTTCCAGTAGCTATTCCAGTCGAGTTTTCCCGAATTATCGGACTCGGATCCAAAATTTCACCACTTTTTATGATTTCTCGATTTTGGTGATTTTCCCTAGTGGTACCCCTAGGGAAATCCGTAAAAATTCGTCGGATTTCGGCGAAGCCAATTCTCGATGCGTTGTGACCAGCAAGCTTCCAGTAGCTATTCCAGTCGAGTTTTCCCGAATTATCGGACTCGGATCCAAAATTTCACCACTTTTTACGATTTCTCGATTTTGGTGATTTTCCCTAGTGGTACCCCTAGGGAAATCCGTAAAAATTCGTCGGATTCCGGCGAAGCCAATTCTCGATGCGTTGTGACCGGCAAGCTTCCAGTAGCTATTCCAGTCGAGTTTTCCCGAATTATCGGACTCGGATCCAAAATTTCACCACTTTTTACGATTTCTCGATTTTGGTGATTTTCCCTAGTGGTACCCCTAGGGAAATCCGTAAAAATTCGTCGGATTCCGGCGAATCCAATACTCGATGCGTTCTGACCGGCAAGCTTCCAGTAGCTATTCCAGTCGAGTTTTCCCAAATTATCGGACTCGGATCCAAAATTTTACCACTTTTTACGATTTCTCGATTTTGGTGATTTTCTCTAGTGGTACCCCTAGGGAAATCCGTAAAAATTCGTCGGATTCCGGCGAATCCAATACTCGATGCGTTGTGACCGGCAAGCTTCCAGTAGCTATTCCAGTCGAGTTTTCCCAAATTATCAGACTCGGATCCAAAGTTTCACCACTTTTTACGATTTCTCGATTTTGGTGATTTTCCCTAGTGGTACCCCTAGGGAAATCCGTAAAAATTCGTCGGATTCCGGCGAAGCCAATTCTCGATGCGTTGTGACCGGAAAGGTTCCAGTAGCTATTCCAGTCGAGTTTCCCCGAATTATCGGACTCGGATCCAAAGTTTCACCACTTTTTACGATTTCTCGATTTTGGTGATTTTCCCTAGTGGTACCCCTAGGGAAATCCGTAAAAATTCGTCGGATTCCGGCGAAGCGAATTCTCGATGCGTTGTGACCGGCAAGCTTCCAGTAGCAATTCCAGTCGAGTTTTCCCGAATTATCGGACTCGGATCCAAAATTTCACCACTTTTTACGATTTCTCGATTTTGGTGATTTTTCCTAGTGGTGCCCCGAGGGAAATCCGTAAAAATTCGTCGGATTCCGGCGAAGCCAATTCTCGATGCGTTGTGACCGGCAAGCTTCCAATAGCTATTCCAGTCGAGTTTTTCCGAATTATCGGACTCGGATCAGAAATTTCACCAGTTTTTACGATTTTCTCGATTTTGGTGATTTTTCCTAGTGGTACCCCTAGGGAAATCCGTAAAAATTCATCGGATTCCGGCGAAGCCAATTCTCGATGCGTTGTGACCGGCAAGCTTCCAGTAGCTATTCCAGTCGAGTTTTCCCGAATTATCGGACTCGGATCAGAAATTTCACCACTTTTTATGATTTCTCGATTTTGGTGATTTTCCCTAGTGGTACCCCTAGGGAAATCCGTAAAAATTCGTCGGATTCCGGCGAAGCCAATTCTCGATGTGTTGTGACCGGCAAGCTTCCAGTAGCTATTCCAGTCGAGTTTTCCCGAATTATCGGACTCGGATCCAAAATTTCACCACTTTTTATGATTTCTCGATTTTGGTGATTTTCCCTAGTGGTACCCCTAGGGAAATCCGTAAAAATTCGTCGGATTCCGGCGAAGCCAATTCTCGATGCGTTGTGACCGGAAAGCTTCCAGTAGCTATTCCAGTTGAGTTTTCCCGAATTATCAGACTCGGATCCAAAATTTCACCACTTTTTACGATTTCTCGATTTATTTGATTTTCCCTAGTGGTACCCCTAGGGAAATCCGTAAAAATTCGTCGGATTCCGGCGAAGCCAATTCTCGATGCGTTGTGACCGGCAAGCTTCCAGTAGCTATTCCAGTCGAGTTTTCCCGAATTATCGGACTCGGATCCAAAATTTCACCACTTTTTACGATTTCTCGATTTTAGTGATTTTCCCTAGTGGTACACCTTGGGAAATCCGTAAAAATTCGTCGGATTCCGGCGAAGCCAATTCTCGATGCGTTGTGACCGGCAAGCTTCCAGTAGCTATTCCAGTCGAGTTTTGCCGAATTATCGGACTCGGATCCAAAATTTCACCACTTTTTACGATTTCTCGATTTTGGTGATTTTCCCTAGTGGTACCCCTAGGGAAATCCGTAAAAATTCGTCGGATTCCGGCGAAGCCAATTCTCGATGCGTTGTGACCGGCAAGCTTCCAGTAGCTATTCCAGTCGAGTTTCCCCGAATTATCGGACTTGGATCCAAAGTTTCACCACTTTTTACGATTTCTCGATTTCGGTGATTTTGCCTAGTGGTACCCCTAGGGAAATCCGTAAAAATTCGTCGGATTCCGGCGAAGCCAATTCTCGATGCGTTGTGACCGGCAAGCTTCCAGTAGCTATTCCAGTCGAGTTTTCCCAAATTATCAGACTCGGATCCAAAGTTTCACCACTTTTTACGATTTCTCGATTTTGGTGATTTTCCCTAGTGGTACCCCTAGGGAAATCCGTAAAAATTCGTCGGATTCCGGCGAAGCCAATTCTCGATGCGTTGTGACCGGAAAGGTTCCAGTAGCTATTCCAGTCGAGTTTCCCCGAATTATCGGACTCGGATCCAAAGTTTCACCACTTTTTACGATTTCTCGATTTTGGTGATTTTCCCTAGTGGTACCCCTAGGGAAATCCGTAAAAATTCGTCGGATTCCGGCGAAGCGAATTCTCGATGCGTTGTGACCGGCAAGCTTCCAGTAGCAATTCCAGTCGAGTTTTCCCGAATTATCGGACTCGGATCCAAAATTTCACCACTTTTTACGATTTCTCGATTTTGGTGATTTTTCCTAGTGGTGCCCCGAGGGAAATCCGTAAAAATTCGTCGGATTCCGGCGAAGCCAATTCTCGATGCGTTGTGACCGGCAAGCTTCCAATAGCTATTCCAGTCGAGTTTTTCCGAATTATCGGACTCGGATCAGAAATTTCACCAGTTTTTACGATTTTCTCGATTTTGGTGATTTTTCCTAGTGGTACCCCTAGGGAAATCCGTAAAAATTCATCGGATTCCGGCGAAGCCAATTCTCGATGCGTTGTGACCGGCAAGCTTCCAGTAGCTATTCCAGTCGAGTTTTCCCGAATTATCGGACTCGGATCAGAAATTTCACCACTTTTTATGATTTCTCGATTTTGGTGATTTTCCCTAGTGGTACCCCTAGGGAAATCCGTAAAAATTCGTCGGATTCCGGCGAAGCCAATTCTCGATGTGTTGTGACCGGCAAGCTTCCAGTAGCTATTCCAGTCGAGTTTTCCCGAATTATCGGACTCGGATCCAAAATTTCACCACTTTTTACGATTTCTCGATTTTGGTGATTTTCCCTAGTGGTACCCCTAGGGAAATCCGTAAAAATTCGTCGGATTCCGGCGAATCCAATACTCGATGCGTTGTGACCGGCAAGCTTCCAGTAGCTATTCCAGTCGAGTTTTCCCAAATTATCGGACTCGGATCCAAAATTTTACCACTTTTTACGATTTCTCGATTTTGGTGATTTTCTCTAGTGGTACCCCTAGGGAAATCCGTAAAAATTCGTCGGATTCCGGCGAAGCCAATTCTCGATGCGTTGTGACCGGCAAGCTTCCAGTAGCTATTCCAGTCGAGTTTTCCCAAATTATCGGACTCGGATCCAAAGTTTCACAACTTTTTACGATTTCTCGATTTTGGTGATTTTCCCTAGTGGTACCCCTAGGGAAATCCGTAAAAATTCATCGGATTCCGGCGAAGCCAATTCTCGATGTGTTGTGACCGGCAAGCTTCCAGTAGCTATTCCAGTCGAGTTTCCCCGAATTATCGGACTTGGATCCAAAGTTTCACCACTTTTTACGATTTCTCGATTTTGGTGATTTTGCCTAGTGGTACCCCTAGGGAAATCCGTAAAAATTCGTCGGATTCCGGCGAAGCCAATTCTCGATGCGTTGTGACCGGCAAGCTTCCAGTAGCTATTCCAGTCGAGTTTTCCCAAATTATCAGACTCGGATCCAAAGTTTCACCACTTTTTACGATTTCTCGATTTTGGTGATTTTCCCTAGTGGTACCCCTAGGGAAATCCGTAAAAATTCGTCGGATTCCGGCGAAGCCAATTCTCGATGCGTTGTGACCGGAAAGGTTCCAGTAGCTATTCCAGTCGAGTTTCCCCGAATTATCGGACTCGGATCCAAAGTTTCACCACTTTTTACGATTTCTCGATTTTGGTGATTTTCCCTAGTGGTACCCCTAGGGAAATCCGTAAAAATTCGTCGGATTCCGGCGAAGCGAATTCTCGATGCGTTGTGACCGGCAAGCTTCCAGTAGCAATTCCAGTCGAGTTTTCCCGAATTATCGGACTCGGATCCAAAATTTCACCACTTTTTACGATTTCTCGATTTTGGTGATTTTTCCTAGTGGTGCCCCGAGGGAAATCCGTAAAAATTCGTCGGATTCCGGCGAAGCCAATTCTCGATGCGTTGTGACCGGCAAGCTTCCAATAGCTATTCCAGTCGAGTTTTTCCGAATTATCGGACTCGGATCAGAAATTTCACCAGTTTTTACGATTTTCTCGATTTTGGTAATTTTTCCTAGTGGTACCCCTAGGGAAATCCGTAAAAATTCATCGGATTCCGGCGAAGCCAATTCTCGATGCGTTGTGACCGGCAAGCTTCCAGTAGCTATTCCAGTCGAGTTTTCCCGAATTATCGGACTCGGATCAGAAATTTCACCACTTTTTATGATTTCTCGATTTTGGTGATTTTCCCTAGTGGTACCCCTAGGGAAATCCGTAAAAATTCGTCGGATTCCGGCGAAGCCAATTCTCGATGTGTTGTGACCGGCAAGCTTCCAGTAGCTATTCCAGTCGAGTTTTCCCGAATTATCGGACTCGGATCCAAAATTTCACCACTTTTTATGATTTCTCGATTTTGGTGATTTTCCCTAGTGGTACCCCTAGGGAAATCCGTAAAAATTCGTCGGATTCCGGCGAAGCCAATTCTCGATGCGTTGTGACCGGAAAGCTTCCAGTAGCTATTCCAGTTGAGTTTTCCCGAATTATCAGACTCGGATCCAAAATTTCACCACTTTTTACGATTTCTCGATTTATTTGATTTTCCCTAGTGGTACCCCTAGGGAAATCCGTAAAAATTCGTCGGATTCCGGCGAAGCCAATTCTCGATGCGTTGTGACCGGCAAGCTTCCAGTAGCTATTCCAGTCGAGTTTTCCCGAATTATCGGACTCGGATCCAAAATTTCACCACTTTTTACGATTTCTCGATTTTGGTGATTTTCCCTAGTGGTACACCTTGGGAAATCCGTAAAAATTCGTCGGATTCCGGCGAAGCCAATTCTCGATGCGTTGTGACCGGCAAGCTTCCAGTAGCTATTCCAGTCGAGTTTTCCCGAATTATCGGACTCGGATCCAAAATTTCACCACTTTTTACGATTTCTCGATTTTGGTGATTTTCCCTAGTGGTACCCCTAGGGAAATCCGTAAAAATTCGTCGGATTCCGGCGAAGCCAATTCTCGATGCGTTGTGACCGGCAAGCTTCCAGTAGCTATTCCAGTCGAGTTTTCCCAAATTATCGGACTCGGATCCAAAGTTTCACCACTTTTTACGATTTCTCGATTTTGGTGATTTTCCCTAGTGGTACCCCTAGGGAAATCCGTAAAAATTCATCGGATTCCGGCGAAGCCAATTCTCGATGCGTTGTGACCGGCAAGCTTCCAGTAGCTATTCCAGTCGAGTTTCCCCGAATTATCGGACTTGGATCCAAAGTTTCACCACTTTTTACGATTTCTCGATTTTGGTGATTTTCCCTAGTGGTACCCCTAGGGAAATCCGTAAAAATTTGTCGGATTACGGCGAAGCCAATTCTCGATGCGTTGTGACCGGCAAGCTTCCAGTAGCTATTCCAGTCGAGTTTTCCCAAATTATCGGACTCGGATCCAAAGTTTCACCACTTTTTACGATTTCTCGATTTTGGTGATTTTCCCTAGTGGTACCCCTAGGGAAATCCGTAAAAATTCGTCGGATTCCGGCGAAGCCAATTCTCGATGCGTTGTGACCGGAAAGGTTCCAGTAGCTATTCCAGTTGAGTTTTCCCGAATTATCAGACTCGGATCCAAAATTTCACCACTTTTTACGATTTCTCGATTTATTTGATTTTCCCTAGTGGTACCCCTAGGGAAATCCGTAAAAATTCGTCGGATTCCGGCGAAGCCAATTCTCGATGCGTTGTGACCGGCAAGCTTCCAGTGGCTATTCCAGTCGAGTTTTCCCGAATTATCGGATTCGGATCCAAAATTTCACCACTTTTTACGATTTCTCGATTTTGGTGATTTTCCCTAGTGGTACCCCTAGGAAAATCCGTAAAAATTCGTCGGATTCCGGCGAAGCGAATTCTCGATTCGTTGTGACCGGTAAGCTTCCAGTAGCTATTCCAGTCGAGTTTTCCCGAATTATCGGACTCGGATCCAAAATTTCACCACTTTTTACGATTTCTCGATTTTTGTGATTTTTCCTAGTGGTGCCCCGAGGGAAATCCGTAAAAATTCGTCGGATTCCGGCGAAGCCAATTCTCGATGCGTTGTGACCGGCAAGCTTCCAGTAGCTATTCCAGTCGAGTTTTCCCGAATTATTGGACTCGGATCCAAAATTTCACCACTTTTTACGATTTCTCGATTTTGGTGATTTTCCCTAGTGGTACCCCTAGGGAAATCCGTAAAAATTTCTCGGATTCCGGCGAAGCAAATTCTCGATGGGTTGTGACCGGCAAGCTTCCAGTAGCTACTCCAGTCGATGTTTCCCGAATTATTGGACTCGGATCAAAAATTTCACCACTTTTTACGATTTCTCGATTTTGGTGATTTTTCCTAGTGGTACCCCTAGGGAAATCCGTAAAAATTCGTCGGATTCCGGCGAAGCCAATTCTCGATGCGTTGTGACCGGCAAGCTTCCAGTAGCTAGTCCAGTCGAGTTTTCCCGAATTATTGGACTCGGATCCAAAATTTCACCACTTTTTACGATTTCTCGATTTTGGTGATTTTCCCGAGTGGTACCCCTAGGGAAATCCGTAAAAATTCTTCGGATTCCGGCGAAGCCAATTCTCGATGCGTTGTGACCGGCAAGATTCCAGTAGCTACTCCAGTCGAGTTTTCCCGGATTATTGGACTCGGATCCAAAATTTCACCACTTTTTAAGATTTCTCGATTTTGGTGATTTTCCATAGTGGTGTACCGCTAGGGAAATCCGTAAATATTCGTCGGATTCCGGCGAAGCCAATTCTCGATGCGTTGTGACCGGCAAGCTTCCAGTAGCTACTCCAGTCGAGTTTTCCCGAATTATTGGACTCGTATCCAAAATTTCACCACTTTTTATGATTTCTCGATTTTGGTGATTTTCCCTAGGGAAATCCGTAAAAATTCGTCGGATTCCGGCGAAGCCAATTCTCGATGCGTTGTGACCGGCAAGCTTCCAGTAGCTACTCCAGTCGAGTTTTCCCGAATTATTGGACTCGGATCCAAAATTTCACCACTTTTTACGATTTCTCGATTTTGGTGATTTTCCCTAGGGGTACCCCTAGGGAAATCCGTAAAAATTCCTCGGATTCCGGCGAAGCCAATTCTCGATGCGTTGTGACCGGCAAGCTTCCAGTAGCTACTCCAGTCGAGTTTTCCCGAATTATTGGACTCGGATCAAAAATTTCACCACTTTTTACGATTTCTCGATTTTGGTGATTTTCCCTAGTGGTACCCCTAGGGAAATCTGTAAAAATTCGTCGGATTTCGGCGAAGCCAAATCTCGATGCGTTGTGACCGGCAAGCTTCCAGTAGCTACTCCAGTCGAGTTTTCCCGAATTATTGGACTCGGATCCAAAATTTCACCACTTTTTACGATTTCTCGATTTTGGTGATTTTCCATAGTGGTACCCCTAGGGAAATCCGTAAAAGTTCGTCGGATTCCGGCGAAGCAAATTCTCGATGCGTTGTGACCGTCAGGCTTCCAGTAGCTACTCCAGTCGAGTTTTCCCGAATTATTGGACTCGGATCCAAAATTTGACCACTTTTTACGATTCCTCGATTTTGGTGATTTTCCCTAGTGGTACCCCTAGGGAAATCCGTAAAAATTTCTCGGATTCCGGCGAAGCCAATTCTCGATGCGTTGTGACCGGCAAGCTTCCAGTAGCTACTCCAGTCGATGTTTCCCGAATTATTGGACTCGGATCAAAAATTTCACCACTTTTTACGATTTCTCGATTTTGGTGATTTTTCCTAGTGGTACCCCTAGGGAAATCCGTAAAAATTCGTCGGATTCCGGCGAAGCCAATTCTCGATGCGTTGTGACCGGCAAGCTTCCAGTAGCTAGTCCAGTCGAGTTTTCCCGAATTATTGGACTCGGATCCAAAATTTCACCACTTTTTACGATTTCTCGATTTTGGTGATTTTCCCTAGTGGTACCCCTAGGGAAATCCGTAAAAATTCTTCGGATTCCGGCGAAGCCAATTCTCGATGCGTTGTGACCGGCAAGCTTCCAGTAGCTACTCCAGTCGAGTTTTCCCGGATTATTGGACTCGGATCCAAAATTTCACCACTTTTTAAGATTTCTCGATTTTGGTGATTTTACATAGTGGTGTACCGCTAGGGAAATCCGTAAATATTCGTCGGATTCCGGCGAAACCAATTCTCGATGCGTTGTGACCGGCAAGCTTCCAGTAGCTACTCCAGTCGAGTTTTCCCGAATTATTGGACTCGGATCCAAAATTTCACCACTTTTTACGATTTCTCGATTTTGGTGATTTTCCCTAGTGGTACCCCTAGGGAAATCCGTAAAAATTCGTCGGATTCCGGCGAAGCCAATTCTCGATGCGTTGTGACCGGCAAGCTTCCAGTGGCTATTCCAGTCGAGTTTTCCCGAATTATTGGATTCGGATCCAAAATTTCACCACTTTTTACGATTTCTCGATTTTGGTGATTTTCCCTAGTGGTACCCCTAGGGAAATCCGTAATAATTCCTCGGATTCCGGCGAAGCCAATTCTCGATGCGTTGTGACCGGCAAGCTTCTAGTAGTTACTCCAGTCGAGTTTTCCAGAATTATTGGACTCGGATCCAAAATTTCCCCACTTTTTACTATTTCTCGATTTTGGTGATTTTCCCTAGTGGTACCCCTAGGGAAATCCGTAAAAATTGGTCGGATTCCGGCGAAGCCAATTCTCGATGCGTTGTGACCGGCAAGCTTCCAGTAGCTACTACAGTCGAGTTTTCCCGAATTATTGGACTCGGATCCAAAATTTCACCACTTTTTACGATTTCTCGATTTTGGTGATTTTCCCTAGTGTACCCCTAGGGAAATCCGTAAAAATTGGTCGGATTCCGGCGAAGCCAATTCTCGATGCGTTAGGACCGGCAAGCTTCCAGTAGCTACTCCAGTCGAGTTTTCCCGAATTATTGGACTCGGATCCAAAATTTCACCACTTTTTACGATTTCTCGATTTTGGTGATTTTCCCTAGTGGTACCCCCGGCGAAGCCAATTCTCGATGCATTGTGACCGGCAAGCTTCCAGTAGCTACTCCAGTCGAGTTTTCCCGAATTATTGGACTCGGATCCAAAATTTCACCACTTTTTACGATTTCTCGATTTTGGTGATTTTCCCTAGTGGTACCCCTAGGGAAATCCGTAAAAATTCGTCGGATTCCGGCGAAGCCAATTCTCGATGCGTTGTGAGCGGCAAGCTTCCAATAGCTACTCCAGTTGAGTTTTCCCGAATTATTGGACTCGGATCCAAAATTTCACCACTTTTTACGATTTCTCGATTTTGGTGATTTTTCCTAGTGGTACCCCTAGGGAAATCCGTAAAAATTCGTCGGATTCCGGCGAAGCGAATTCTCGATGCGTTGTGACCGGCAAGCTTCCAGTAGCTACTCAAGTCGAGTTTTCCCGAATTATTGGACTCGGATCCAAAATTTCACCACTTTTTACAATTTCTCCATTTTGGTGATTTTCCCTTGTGGTACCCCTAGGGAAATCCGTAAAAATTCGTCGGATTCCGTCGAAGCCAATTCTCGATGCGTATTGACCGGCAAGCTTCCAGTATCTACTCCGGTCGCGTTTTCCCGAATTATTGGACTCGCATCCAAAATTTCACCACTTTTTACGATTTCTCGATTTTGGTGATTTTCCCTAGTGGTACCCCTAGGGAAATCCGTAAAAATTTGTCGGATTTCGGCGAAGCCAATTCTCGATGCGTTGTGACCGGCAAGCTTCCAGTAGCTACTCCAGTCGAGTTTTCCCGAATTATTGGACTCGGATCCAAAATTTCACCACTTTTTACGATTTCTCGATTTTGGTGATTTTCCCTAGTGGTACCCCTAGGGAAATCCGTAAAAATTCCTCGGATTCCGGCGAAGCCAATTCTCGATGCGTTGTGACCGGCAAGCTTCCAGTAGCTACTCCAGTCGAGTTTTCCCGAATTATTGGACTCGGATCAAAAATTTCACCACTTTTTACGATTTCTCGATTTTGGTGATTTTCCCTAGTGGTATCCCTAGGGAAATCCGTAAAAATTCGTCGGATTCCAGCGAAGCCAATTCTCGATGCGTTGTGACCGGCAAGCTTCCAGTAGCTATTCCAGTCGAGTTTTACCGAATTATCGGACTCGGATCTGAATTTTCACCACTTTTTACGATTTCTCGATTTTGGTGATTTTCCCTAGTGGTACCCCTAGGGAAATCCGTAAAAATTCGTCGGATTCCGGCGAAGCCATTCTCAATGCGTTGTGACCGGCAAGCTTCCAGTAGCTATTCCAGTCGAGTTTTCCCGAATTATCGGACTCGGATCCAAAATTTCACCACTTTTTACGATTTCTCGATTTTGGTGATTTTCCCTAGTGGTACCCCTAGGGAAATCCGTAAAAATTCGTCGGATTCCGGCGAAGCCAATTCTCGATGCGTTGTGACCGGCAAGCTTCCAGTAGCTATTCCAGTCGAGTTTTCCCGAATTATCGGACTCGGATCCAAAATTTCACCACTTTTTACGATTTCTCGATTTTGGTGATTTTCCCTAGTGGTACCCCTAGGGAAATCCGTAAAAATTCGTCGGATTCCGGCGAAGCCAATTCTCGATGCGTTGTGACCGGCAAGCTTCCAGTAGCTATTCCAGTCGAGTTTTCCCGAATTATCGGACTCGGATCAAAAATTTCACCACTTTTTACGATTTCTCGATTTTGTTGATTTTCCCTAGTGGTACCCATAGGGAAATCCGTAAAAATTCGTCGGATTCCGGCGAAGCCAATTCTCGATGCGTTGTGACCGGCAAGCTTCCAGTAGCTATTCCAGTCGAGTTTTCCCGAATTATCGGACTCGGATCAAAAATTTCTCCACTTTTTACGATTTCTCGATTTTGGTGATTTTCCCTAGTGGTACCCCTTGGGAAATCCGTAAAAATTCGTCGGATTCCGGCGAAGCCAATTCTCGATGCGTTGTGACCGGCAAGCTTCCAGTAGCTATTCCAGTCGAGTTTTCCCGAATTATCAGACTCGGATCCAAAATTTCACCACTTTTTACGATTTCTCGATTTTGGTGATTTTCCCTAGTGGTACCCCTAGGGAAATCCGTAAAAATTCGTCGGATTCCGGCGAAGCCAATTCTCGATGCGTTGTGACCGGCAAGCTTCCAGTAGCTATTCCAGTCGAGTTTTACCGAATTATCGGACTCGGATCAGAATTTTCACCAGTTTTTACGATTTCTCGATTTTGGTGATTTTCCCTAGTGGTACCCCTAGGGAAATCCGTAAAAATTCGTCGGATTCCAGCGAAGCCATTCTCAATGCGTTGTGACCGGCAAGCTTCCAGTAGCTATTCCAGTCGAGTTTTCCCGAATTATCGGACTCGGATCAAAAATTTCTCCACTTTTTACGATTTCTCGATTTTGGTGATTTTCCCTAGTGGTACCCCTTGGGAAATCCGTAAAAATTCGTCGGATTCCGGCGAAGCCAATTCTCGATGCGTTGTGACCGGCAAGCTTCCAGTAGCTATTCCAGTCGAGTTTTCCCGAATTATCAGACTCGGATCCAAAATTTCACCACTTTTTACGATTTCTCGATTTTGGTGATTTTCCCTAGTGGTACCCCTAGGGAAATCCGTAAAAATTCGTCGGATTCCGGCGAAGCCAATTCTCGATGCGTTGTGACCGGCAAGCTTCCAGTAGCTATTCCAGTCGAGTTTTACCGAATTATCGGACTCGGATCAGAATTTTCACCAGTTTTTACGATTTCTCGATTTTGGTGATTTTCCCTAGTGGTACCCCTAGGGAAATCCGTAAAAATTCGTCTGATTCCAGCGAAGCCATTCTCAATGCGTTGTGACCGGCAAGCTTCCAGTAGCTATTCCAGTCGAGTTTTCCCGAATTATCGGACTCGGATCCAAAATTTCACCACTTTTTACGATTTCTCGATTTTGGTGATTTTCCCTAGTGGTACCCCTAGGGAAATCCGTAAAAATTTCTCGGATTCCGGCGAAGCCAATTCTCGATGCGTTGTGACCGGCAAGCTTCCAGTAGCTACTCCAGTCGATGTTTCCCGAATTATTGGACTCGGATCAAAAATTTCACCACTTTTTACGATTTCTCGATTTTGGTGATTTTTCCTAGTGGTACCCCTAGGGAAATCCGTAAAAATTCGTCGGATTCCGGCGAAGCCAATTCTCGATGCGTTGTGACCGGCAAGCTTCCAGTAGCTAGTCCAGTCGAGTTTTCCCGAATTATTGGACTCGGATCCAAAATTTCACCACTTTTTACGATTTCTAGATTTTGGTGATTTTCCCTAGTGGTACCCCTAGGGAAATCCGTAAAAATTCTTCGGATTCCGGCGAAGCCAATTCTCGATGCGTTGTGACCGGCAAGCTTCCAGTAGCTACTCCAGTCGAGTTTTCCCGGATTATTGGACTCGGATCCAAAATTTCACCACTTTTTAAGATTTCTCGATTTTGGTGATTTTACATAGTGGTGTACCGCTAGGGAAATCCGTAAATATTCGTCGGATTCCGGCGAAGCCAATTCTCGATGCGTTGTGACCGGCAAGCTTCCAGTAGCTACTCCAGTCGAGTTTTCCCGAATTATTGGACTCGGATCCAAAATTTCACCACTTTTTACGATTTCTCGATTTTGGTGATTTTCCCTAGTGGTACCCCTAGGGAAATCCGTAAAAATTCGTCGGATTCCGGCGAAGCCAATTCTCGATGCGTTGTGACCGGCAAGCTTCCAGTGGCTATTCCAGTCGAGTTTTCCCGAATTATTGGATTCGGATCCAAAATTTCACCACTTTTTACGGTTTCTCGATTTTGGTGATTTTCCCTAGTGGTACCCCTAGGGAAATCCGTAATAATTCCTCGGATTCCGGCGAAGCCAATTCTCGATGCGTTATGACCGGCAAGCTTCTAGTAGTTACTCCAGTCGAGTTTTCCAGAATTATTGGACTCGGATCCAAAATTTCCCCACTTTTTACTATTTCTCGATTTTGGTGATTTTCCCTAGTGGTACCCCTAGGGAAATCCGTAAAAATTGGTCGGATTCCGGCGAAGCCAATTCTCGATGCGTTGTGACCGGCAAGCTTCCAGTAGCTACTACAGTCGAGTTTTCCCGAATTATTGGACTCGGATCCAAAATTTCACCACTTTTTACGATTTCTCGATTTTGGTGATTTTCCCTAGTGTACCCCTAGGGAAATCCGTAAAAATTGGTCGGATTCCGGCGAAGCCAATTCTCGATGCGTTAGGACCGGCAAGCTTCCAGTAGCTACTCCAGTCGAGTTTTCCCGAATTATTGGACTCGGATCCAAAATTTCACCACTTTTTACGATTTCTCGATTTTGGTGATTTTCCCTAGTGGTACCCCCGGCGAAGCCAATTCTCGATGCATTGTGACCGGCAAGCTTCCAGTAGCTACTCCAGTCGAGTTTTCCCGAATTATTGGACTCGGATCCAAAATTTCACCACTTTTTACGATTTCTCGATTTTGGTGATTTTCCCTAGTGGTACCCCTAGGGAAATCCGTAAAAATTCGTCGGATTCCGGCGAAGCCAATTCTCGATGCGTTGTGAGCGGCAAGCTTCCAATAGCTACTCCAGTTGAGTTTTCCCGAATTATTGGACTCGGATCCAAAATTTCACCACTTTTTACGATTTCTCGATTTTGGTGATTTTTCCTAGTGGTACCCCTAGGGAAATCCGTAAAAATTCGTCGGATTCCGGCGAAGCGAATTCTCGATGCGTTGTGACCGGCAAGCTTCCAGTAGCTACTCAAGTCGAGTTTTCCCGAATTATTGGACTCGGATCCAAAATTTCACCACTTTTTACAATTTCTCCATTTTGGTGATTTTCCCTTGTGGTACCCCTAGGGAAATCCGTAAAAATTCGTCGGATTCCGTCGAAGCCAATTCTCGATGCGTATTGACCGGCAAGCTTCCAGTATCTACTCCGGTCGCGTTTTCCCGAATTATTGGACTCGCATCCAAAATTTCACCACTTTTTACGATTTCTCGATTTTGGTGATTTTCCCTAGTGGTACCCCTAGGGAAATCCGTAAAAATTTGTCGGATTTCGGCGAAGCCAATTCTCGATGCGTTGTGACCGGCAAGCTTCCAGTAGCTACTCCAGTCGAGTTTTCCCGAATTATTGGACTCAGATCCAAAATTTCACCACTTTTTACGATTTCTCGATTTTGGTGATTTTCCCTAGTGGTACCCCTAGGGAAATCCGTAAAAATTCCTCGGATTCCGGCGAAGCCAATTCTCGATGCGTTGTGACCGGCAAGCTTCCAGTAGCTACTCCAGTCGAGTTTTCCCGAATTATTGGACTCGGATCAAAAATTTCACCACTTTTTACGATTTCTCGATTTTGGTGATTTTCCCTAGTGGTATCCCTAGGGAAATCCGTAAAAATTCGTCGGATTCCGGCGAAGCCAATTCTCGATGCGTTGTGACCGGCAAGCTTCCAGTAGCTATTCCAGTCGAGTTTTACCGAATTATCGGACTCGGATCAAAAATTTCACCACTTTTTACGATTTCTCGATTTTGTTGATTTTCCCTAGTGGTACCCCTAGGGAAATCCGTAAAAATTCGTCGGATTCCGGCGAAGCCAATTCTCGATGCGTTGTGACCGGCAAGCTTCCAGTAGCTATTCCAGTCGAGTTTTCCCGAATTATCGGACTCGGATCAAAAATTTCTCCACTTTTTACGATTTCTCGATTTTGGTGATTTTCCCTAGTGGTACCCCTTGGGAAATCCGTAAAAATTCGTCGGATTCCGGCGAAGCCAATTCTCGATGCGTTGTGACCGGCAAGCTTCCAGTAGCTACTACAGTCGAGTTTTCCCGAATTATTGGACTCGGATCCAAAATTTCACCACTTTTTACGATTTCTCGATTTTGGTGATTTTCCCTAGTGTACCCCTAGGGAAATCCGTAAAAATTGGTCGGATTCCGGCGAAGCCAATTCTCGATGCGTTAGGACCGGCAAGCTTCCAGTAGCTACTCCAGTCGAGTTTTCCCGAATTATTGGACTCGGATCCAAAATTTCACCACTTTTTACGATTTCTCGATTTTGGTGATTTTCCCTAGTGGTACCCCCGGCGAAGCCAATTCTCGATGCATTGTGACCGGCAAGCTTCCAGTAGCTACTCCAGTCGAGTTTTCCCGAATTATTGGACTCGGATCCAAAATTTCACCACTTTTTACGATTTCTCGATTTTGGTGATTTTCCCTAGTGGTACCCCTAGGGAAATCCGTAAAAATTCGTCGGATTCCGGCGAAGCCAATTCTCGATGCGTTGTGAGCGGCAAGCTTCCAATAGCTACTCCAGTTGAGTTTTCCCGAATTATTGGACTCGGATCCAAAATTTCACCACTTTTTACGATTTCTCGATTTTGGTGATTTTTCCTAGTGGTACCCCTAGGGAAATCCGTAAAAATTCGTCGGATTCCGGCGAAGCGAATTCTCGATGCGTTGTGACCGGCAAGCTTCCAGTAGCTACTCAAGTCGAGTTTTCCCGAATTATTGGACTCGGATCCAAAATTTCACCACTTTTTACAATTTCTCCATTTTGGTGATTTTCCCTTGTGGTACCCCTAGGGAAATCCGTAAAAATTCGTCGGATTCCGTCGAAGCCAATTCTCGATGCGTATTGACCGGCAAGCTTCCAGTATCTACTCCGGTCGCGTTTTCCCGAATTATTGGACTCGCATCCAAAATTTCACCACTTTTTACGATTTCTCGATTTTGGTGATTTTCCCTAGTGGTACCCCTAGGGAAATCCGTAAAAATTTGTCGGATTTCGGCGAAGCCAATTCTCGATGCGTTGTGACCGGCAAGCTTCCAGTAGCTACTCCAGTCGAGTTTTCCCGAATTATTGGACTCAGATCCAAAATTTCACCACTTTTTACGATTTCTCGATTTTGGTGATTTTCCCTAGTGGTACCCCTAGGGAAATCCGTAAAAATTCCTCGGATTCCGGCGAAGCCAATTCTCGATGCGTTGTGACCGGCAAGCTTCCAGTAGCTACTCCAGTCGAGTTTTCCCGAATTATTGGACTCGGATCAAAAATTTCACCACTTTTTACGATTTCTCGATTTTGGTGATTTTCCCTAGTGGTATCCCTAGGGAAATCCGTAAAAATTCGTCGGATTCCGGCGAAGCCAATTCTCGATGCGTTGTGACCGGCAAGCTTCCAGTAGCTATTCCAGTCGAGTTTTACCGAATTATCGGACTCGGATCAAAAATTTCACCACTTTTTACGATTTCTCGATTTTGTTGATTTTCCCTAGTGGTACCCCTAGGGAAATCCGTAAAAATTCGTCGGATTCCGGCGAAGCCAATTCTCGATGCGTTGTGACCGGCAAGCTTCCAGTAGCTATTCCAGTCGAGTTTTCCCGAATTATCGGACTCGGATCAAAAATTTCTCCACTTTTTACGATTTCTCGATTTTGGTGATTTTCCCTAGTGGTACCCCTTGGGAAATCCGTAAAAATTCGTCGGATTCCGGCGAAGCCAATTCTCGATGCGTTGTGACCGGCAAGCTTCCAGTAGCTATTCCAGTCGAGTTTTCCCGAATTATCAGACTCGGATCCAAAATTTCACCACTTTTTACGATTTCTCGATTTTGGTGATTTTCCCTAGTGGTACCCCTAGGGAAATCCGTAAAAATTCGTCGGATTCCGGCGAAGCCAATTCTCGATGCGTTGTGAACGGCAAGCTTCCAGTAGCTATTCCAGTCGAGTTTTACCGAATTATCGGACTCGGATCAGAATTTTCACCAGTTTTTACGATTTCTCGATTTTGGTGATTTTCCCTAGTGGTACCCCTAGGGAAATCCGTAAAAATTCGTCGGATTCCAGCGAAGCCATTCTCAATGCGTTGTGACCGGCAAGCTTCCAGTAGCTATTCCAGTCGAGTTTTCCCGAATTATCGGACTCGGATCCAAAATTTCACCACTTTTTACGATTTCTCGATTTTGGTGATTTTCCCTAGTGGTACCCCTAGGGAAATCCGTAAAAATTCATCGGATTCCGGCGAAGCCAATTCTCGATGCGTTGTGACCGGCAAGCTTCCAGTAGCTATTCCAGTCGAGTTTTCCCGAATTATCGGACTCAGATCAGAATTTTCACCACTTTTTACGATTTCTCGATTTTGGTGATTTTCCCTAGTGGTACCCCTAGGGAAATCCGTAAAAATTCGTCGGATTCCGGCGAAGCCAATTCTCGATGCGTTGTGACCGGCAAGCTTTCAAGTAGCTATTCCAGTCGAATTTTCCCGAATTATTGGACTCGGATCCAAAATTTCACCACTTTTTACGATTTCTCGATTTTTGTGATTTTCCCTAAGGGAAATCCGTAAAAATTCGTCGGATTCCGGCGAAGCCAATTCTCGATGCGTTGTGACCGGCAAGCTTCCAGTAGCTATTCCAGTCGAGTTTTCCTGAATTATCGGACTCGGATCAGAATTTTCACCACTTTTTACGATTTCTCGATTTTGGTGATTTTCCCTAGTGGTACCCCTAGGGAAATCCGTAAAAATTCGTCGGATTCCGGCGAAGCCAATTCTCGATGCGTTGTGACCGGCAAGCTTCCAGTAGCTATTCCAGTCGAGTTTTCCCGAATTATAGGACTAGGATCAAAAATTTCACCAGTTTTTACGATTTCTCGATTTTGTTGATTTTTCCTAGTGGTACCCCTAGGGAAATCCGTAAAAATTCATCGGATTCCGGCGAAGCCAATTCTCGATGCGTTGTGACCGGAAAGCTTCCAGTAGCTATTCCAGTAGAGTTTTCCCGAATTATCGGACTCGGATCAGAAATTTCACCACTTTTTACGATTTCTCGATTTTGGTGATTTTTCCTAGTGGTACCCCTAGGGAAATCCGTAAAAATTCGTCGGATTCCGGCCAAGCCAATTCTCGATGCGTTGTGACCGGCAAGCTTCCAGTAGGTATTCCAGTCGAGTTTTCCCGAATTATCGGACTCGGATCAGAATTTTCACCACTTTTTACGATTTCTCGATTTTTGTGATTTTCCCTAGTGGTACCCCTAGGGAAATCCGTAAAAATTCGTCGGATTCCGGCGAAGCCAATTCTCGATGCGTGGTGACCGGCAAGCTTCCAGTAGCTATTCCAGTCGAGTTTTTCCGAATTATCGGACTCGGATCAGAAATTTCACCAGTTTTTACGATTTTCTCGATTTTGGTGATTTTTCCTAGTGGTACCCCTAAGGAAATCCATAAAAATTCATCGGATTCCGGCGAAGCCAATTCTCGATGAGTTGTGACCGGCAAGCTTCCAGTAGCTATTCCAGTCGAGTTTTCCCGAATTATCGGACTCGGATCAGAAATTTCACCACTTTTTATGATTTCTCGATTTTTGTGATTTTCCCTAGTGGTACCCCTAGGGAAATCCGTAAAAATTCGTCGGATTCCGGCGAAGCCAATTCTCGATGCGTTGTGACCGGCAAGCTTCCAGTAGCTATTCCAGTCGAGTTTTCCCGAATTATCGGACTCGGATCAGAAATTTCACCACTTTTTATGATTTCTCGATTTTGGTGATTTTCCCTAGTGGTACCCCTAGGGAAATCCGTAAAAATTCGTCGGATTCCGGCGAAGCCAATTCTCGATTTGTTGTGACCGGCAAGCTTCCAGTAGCTATTCCAGTCGAGTTTTCCCGAATTATCGGACTCGGATCCTAAATTTCACCACTTTTTATGATTTCTCGATTTTGGTGATTTTCCCTAGTGGTACCCCTAGGGAAATCCGTAAAAATTCGTCGGATTCCGGCGAAGCCAATTCTCGATGCGTTGTGACCGGCAAGCTTCCAGTAGCTATTCCAATCGAGTTTTCCCGAATTATCGGACTCGGATCCAAAAATTCACCACTTTTTATGATTTCTCGATTTTGGTGATTTTCCCTAGTGGTACCCCTAGGGAAATCCGTAAAAATTCGTCGGATTCCGGCGAAGCCAATTCTCGATGCGTTGTCACCGGCAAGCTTCCAGTAGCTATTCCAGTCGAGTTTTACCGAATTATCGGACTCGGATCAGAATTTTCACCACTTTTTACGATTTCTCGATTTTGGTGATTTTCCCTAGTGGTACCCCTAGGGAAATCCGAAAAAATTCGTCGGATTGCGGCGAAGCCATTCTCAATGCGTTGTGACCGGCAAGTTTCCAGTAGCTATTCCAGTCGAGTTTTCCCGAATTATCGGACTCGGATCCAAAATTTCACCACTTTTTACGATTTCTCGATTTTGGTGATTTTTCCTAGTGGTACCCCTAAGGAAATCTGTAAAAATTCGTCGGATTCCGGCGAAGCCAATTCTCGATGCGTTGTGACCGGCAAGCTTCCAGTAGCTATTCCAGTCGAGTTTTCCCGAATTATCGGACTCAGATCAGAATTTTCACCACTTTTTACGATTTCTCGATTTTGGTGATTTTCCCTAGTGGTACCCCTAGGGAAATCCGTAAAAATTCGTCGGATTCCGGCGAAGCCAATTCTCGATGCGTTGTGACCGGCAAGCTTCCAGTAGCTATTCCAGTCGAATTTTCCCGAATTATTGGACTCGGATCCAAAATTTCACCACTTTTTACGATTTCTCGATTTTTGTGATTTTCACTAAGGGAAATCCGTAAAAATTCGTCGGATTCCGGCGAAGCCAATTCTCGATGCGTTGTGACCGGCAAGCTTCCAGTAGCTATTCCAGTCGAGTTTTCCTGAATTATCGGACTCGGATCAGAATTTTCACCACTTTTTACGATTTGTCGATTTTGGTGATTTTCCCTAGTGGTACCCCTAGGGAAATCCGTAAAAATTCGTCGGATTCCGGCGAAGCCAATTCTCGATGCGTTGTGACCGGCAAGCTTCCAGTAGCTATTCCAGTCGAGTTTTCCCGAATTATCGGACTCGGATCAAAAATTTCACCAGTTTTTACGATTTCTCGATTTTGGTGATTTTTCCTAGTGGTACCCCTAGGGAAATCCGTAAAAATTCATCGGATTCCGGCGAAGCCAATTCTCGATGCGTTGTGACCGGCAAGCTTCCAGTAGCTATTCCAGTAGAGTTTTCCCGAATTATCGGACTCGGATCAAAAATTTCACCACTTTTTACGATTTCTCGATTTTGGTGATTTTTCCTAGTGGTACCCCTAGGGAAATCCGTAAAAATTCGTCGGATTCCGGCCAAGCGAATTCTCGATGCGTTGTGACCGGCAAGCTTCCAGTAGCTATTCCAGTCGAGTTTTCCCGAATTATCGGACTCGGATCAGAATTTTCACCACTTTTTACGATTTCTCGATTTTTGTGATTTTCCCTAGTGGTACCCCTAGGGAAATCCGTAAAAATTCGTCGGATTCCGGCGAAGCCAATTCTCGATGCGTTGTGACCGGCAAGCTTCCTGTAGCTATTCCAGTCGAGTTTTTCTGAATTATCGGACTCGGATCAGAAATTTCACCAGTTTTTACGATTTTTTCGATTTTGGTGATTTTTCCTAGTGGTACCCCTAAGGAAATCCATAAAAATTCATCGGATTCCGGCGAAGCCAATTCTCGATGCGTTGTGACCGGCAAGCTTCCAGTAGCTATTCCAGTCGAGTTTTCCCGAATTATCGGACTCGGATCAGAAATTTCACCACTTTTTATGATTTCTCGATTTTGGTGATTTTCCCTAGTGGTACCCCTAGGGAAATCCGTAAAAATTTGTCGGATTCTGGCGAAGCCAATTCTCGATGCGTTGTGACCGGCAAGCTTCCAGTAGCTATTCCAGTCGAGTTTTCCCGAATTATCGGACTCGGATCAGAAATTTCACCAGTTTTTACGATTTCTCGATTTTGGTGATTTTTCCTAGTGGTACCACTAGGGAAATCCGTAAAAATTCGTCGGATTCCGGCGAAGCCAATACTCGATGCGTTGTGACCGGCAAGCTTCCAGTAGCTATTCCAGTCGAGTTTTCCCAAATTATCGGACTCGGATCCAAAATTTCACCACTTTTTACGATTTCTCGATTTTGGTGATTTTCCCTAGTGGTACCCCTAGGGAAATCCGTAAAAATTCGTCGGATTCCGGCGAAGCCAATACTCGATGCGTTGTGACCGGCAAGCTTCCAGTAGCTATTCCAGTCGAGTTTTCCCAAATTATCGGACTCGGATCCAAAATTTCACCACTTTTTACGATTTCTCGATTTTGGTGATTTTCCCTAGTGGTACCCCTAGGGAAATCCGTAAAAATTCGTCGGATTCCGGCGAAGCCAATTCTCGATGCGTTGTGACCGGCAAGCTTCCAGTAGCTATTCCAGTCGAGTTTTCCCAAATTATCGGACTCGGATCCAAAGTTTCACCACTTTTTACGATTTCTCGATTTTGGTGATTTTCCCTAGTGGTACCCCTAGGGAAATCCGTAAAAATTCATTGGATTCCGGCGAAGCCAATTCTCGATGCGTTGTGACCGGCAAGCTTCCAGTAGCTATTCCAGTCGAGTTTCCCCGAATTATCGGACTCGGATCCAAAGTTTCACCACTTTTTACGATTTCTCGATTTTGGTGATTTTCCCTAGTGGTACCCCTAGGGAAATCCGTAAAAATTCGTCGGATTCCGGCGAAGCCAATTCTCGATGCGTTGTGACCGGCAAGCTTCCAGTAGCTATTCCAGTCGAGTTTTCCCAAATTATCGGACTCGGATCCAAAGTTTCACCACTTTTTACGATTTCTCGATTTTGGTGATTTTCCCTAGTGGTACCCCTAGGGAAATCCGTAAAAATTCGTCGGATTCCGGCGAAGCCAATTCTCGATGCGTTGTGACCGGCAAGGTTCCAGTAGCTATTCCAGTCGAGTTTCCCCGAATTATCGGACTCGGATCCAAAGTTTCACCACTTTTTACGATTTCTCGATTTTGGTGATTTTCCCTAGTGGTACCCCTAGGGAAATCCGTAAAAATTCGTCGGATTCCGGCGAAGCGAATTCTCGATGCGTTGTGACCGGCAAGCTTCCAGTAGCTATTCCAGTCGAGTTTTCCCGAATTATCGGACTCGGATCAGAAATTTCACCACTTTTTACGATTTCTCGATTTTGGTGATTTTTCCTAGTGGTACCCCTAGGGAAATCCGTAAAAATTCGTCGGATTCCGGCCAAGCCAATTCTCGATGCGTTGTGACCGGCAAGCTTCCAGTAGCTATTCCAGTCGAGTTTTCCCGAATTATCGGACTCGGATCAGAATTTTCACCACTTTTTACGATTTCTCGATTTTTGTGATTTTCCCTAGTGGTACCCCTAGGGAAATCCGTAAAAATTCGTCGGATTCCGGCGAAGCCAATTCTCGATGCGTTGTGACCGGCAAGCTTCCAGAAGCTATTCCAGTTGAGTTTTTCCAAATTATCGGACTCGGATCAGAAATTTCACCAGTTTTTACGATTTTCTCGATTTTGGTGATTTTTCCTAGTGGTACCCCTAAGGAAATCCATAAAAATTCATCGGATTCCGGCGAAGCCAATTCTCGATGCGTTGTGACCGGCAAGCTTCCAGTAGCTACTCCAGTCGAGTTTTCCCGAATTATCGGACTCGGATCAGAAATTTCACCACTTTTTATGATTTCTCGATTTTGGTGATTTTCCCTAGTGGTACCCCTAGGGAAATCCGTAAAAATTCGTCGGATTCTGGCGAAGCCAATTCTCGATGCGTTGTGACCGGCAAGCTTCCAGTAGCTATTCCAGTCGAGTTTTCCCAAATTATCGGACTCGGATCAGAAATTTCACCAGTTTTTACGATTTCTCGATTTTGGTGATTTTTCCTAGTGGTACCCCTAGGGAAATCCGTAAAAATTCGTCGGATTCCGGCGAAGCCAATACTCGATGCGTTGTGACCGGCAAGCTTCCAGTAGCTATTCCAGTCGAGTTTTCCCAAATTATCGGACTCGGATCCAAAATTTCACCACTTTTTACGATTTCTCGATTTTGGTGATTTTCCCTAGTGGTACCCCTAGGGAAATCCGTAAAAATTCGACGGATTACGGCGAAGCCAATACTCGATGCGTTGTGACCGGCAAGCTTCCAGTAGCTATTCCAGTCGAGTTTTCCCGAATTATCGGACTCGGATCAGAAATTTCACCAGTTTTTACGATTTCTCGATTTTGGTGATTTTTCCTAGTGGTACCCCTAGGGAAATCCGTAAAAATTCGTCGGATTCCGGCGAAGCCAATACTCGATGCGTTGTGACCGGCAAGCTTCCAGTAGCTATTCCAGTCGAGTTTTCCCAAATTATCGGACTCGGATCCAAAATTTCACCACTTTTTACGATTTCTCGATTTTGGTGATTTTCCCTAGTGGTACCCCTAGGGAAATCCGTAAAAATTCGACGGATTACGGCGAAGCCAATACTCGATGCGTTGTGACCGGCAAGCTTCCAGTAGCTATTCCAGTCGAGTTTTCCCGAATTATCGGACTCGGATCCAAAATTTCACCACTTTTTACGATTTCTCGATTTTGGTGATTTTCCCTAGTGGTACCCCTTGGGAAATCCGTAAAAATTCGACGGATTACGGCGAAGCCAATACTCGATGCGTTGTGACCGGCAAGCTTCCAGTAGCTATTCCAGTCGAGTTTTCCCAAATTATCGGACTCGGATCCAAAATTTCACCACTTTTTACGATTTCTCGATTTTGGTGATTTTCCCTAGTGGTACCCCTAGGGAAATCCGTAAAAATTCGTCGGATTTCGGCGAAGCCAATTCTCGATGCGTTGTGACCGGCAAGCTTCCAGTAGCTATTCCAGTCGAGTTTTCCCAAATTATCGGACTCGGATCCAAAGTTTCACCACTTTTTACGATTTCTCGATTTTGGTGATTTTTCCTAGTGGTACCCCTAGGGAAATCCGTAAAAATTCGTCGGATTCCGGCGAAGCCAATTCTCGATGCGTTGTGACCGGCAAGCTTCCAGTAGCTATTCCAGTCGAGTTTCCCCGAATTATCGGACTCGGATCCAAAGTTTCACCACTTTTTACGATTTCTCGATTTTGGTGATTTTCCCTAGTGGTACCCCTAGAGAAATCCGTAAAAATTCGTCGGATTCCGGCGAAGCCAATTCTCGATGCGTTGTGACCGGCAAGCTTCCAGTAGCTATTCCAGTCGAGTTTTCCCGAATTATCGGACTCGGATCCAAAATTTCACCACTTTTTACGATTTCTCGATTTTGGTGATTTTCACTAGTGGTGCCCCGAGGGAAATCCGTAAAAATTCGTCGGATTCCGGCGAAGCCAATTCTCGATGCATTGTGACCGGCAAGCTTCCAATAGCTATTCCAGTCGAGTTTTTCCGAATTATCGGACTCGGATCAGAAATTTCACCAGTTTTTACGATTTTCTCGATTTTGGTGATTTTTCCTAGTGGTACCCCTAGGGAAATCCGCAAAAATTCATCGGATTCCGGCGAAGCCAATTCTCGATGCGTTGTGACCGGCAAGCTTCCAGTAGCTATTCCAGTCGAGTTTTCCCGAATTATCGGACTCGGATCAGAAATTTCACAACTTTTTATAATTTCTCGATTTTGGTGATTTTCCCTAGTGGTACCCCTAGGGAAATCCGTAAAAATTCGTCGGATTCCGGCGAAGCCAATTCTCGATGCGTTGTGACCGGCAAGCTTCCAGTAGCTATTCCAGTCGAGTTTTTCCGAATTATCGGACTCGGATCCAAAATTTCTCCACTTTTTATGATTTCTCGATTTTGGTGAGTTTCCCTAGTGGTACCCCTAGGGAAATCCGTAAAAATTCTTCGGATTCCGGCGAAGCCAATTCTCGATGCGTTGTGACCGACAAGCTTCCAGTAGCTATTCCAGTCGAGTTTTCCCGAATTATCGGACTCGGATCCAAAATTTCACCACTTTTTACGATTTCTCGATTTTGGTGATTTTCCCTAGTGGTACCCCTAGGGAAATCCGTAAAAATTCGTCGGATTTCGGCGAAGCCAATTCTCGATGCGTTGTGACCGGCAAGCTTCCAGTAGCTATTCCAGTCGAGTTTTCCCGAATTATCGGACTCGGATCCAAAATTTCACCACTTTTTACGATTTCTCGATTTTGGTGATTTTCCCTAGTGGTACCCCTTGGGAAATCCGTAAAAATTCGTCGGATTCCGGCGAAGCCAATTCTCGATGCGTTGTGACCGGCAAGCTTCCAGTAGCTATTCCAGTCGAGTTTTCCCGAATTATCGGACTCGGATCCAAAATTTCACCACTTTTTACGATTTCTCGATTTTGGTGATTTTCCCTAGTGGTACCCCTAGGGAAATCCGTAAAAATTCGTCGGATTCCGGCGAAGCCAATTCTCGATGCGTTGTGACCGGCAAGCTTCCAGTAGCTATTCCAGTCGAGTTTTACCGAATTATCGGACTCGGATCAGAATTTTCACCACTTTTTACGATTTCTCGATTTTGGTGATTTTCCCTAGTGGTACCCCTAGGGAAATCCGTAAAAATTCGTCGGATTCCGGCGAAGCCATTCTCAATGCGTTGTGACCGGCAAGCTTCCAGTAGCTATTCCAGTCGAGTTTTCCCGAATTATCGGACTCGGATCCAAAATTTCACCACTTTTTATGATTTCTCGATTTTGGTGACTTTCCCTAGTGGTACCCCTAGGGAAATCCGTAAAAATTCATCGGATTCCGGCGAAGCCAATTCTCGATGCGTTGTGACCGGCAAGCTTCCAGTAGCTATTCCAGTCGAGTTTTCCCGAATTATCGGACTCGGATCAAAAATTTCACCACTTTTTACGATTTCTCGATTTTGGTGATTTTCCCTAGTGGTACCCCTAGGGAAATCCGTAAAAATTCGTCGGATTCCGGGGAAGCCAATTCTCGATGCGTTGTGACCGGCAAGCTTCCAGTAGCTATTCCAGTCGAGTTTTCCCGAATTATCGGACTCGGATCCAAAATTTCACCACTTTTTACGATTTCTCGATTTTGGTGATTTTCCCTAGTGGTACCCCTTGGGAAATCCGTAAAAATTCGTCGGATTCCGGCGAAGCCAATTCTCGATGCGTTGTGACCGGCAAGCTTCCAGTAGCTATTCCAGTCGAGTTTTCCCGAATTATCGGACTCGGATCCAAAATTTCACCACTTTTTAAGATTTCTCGATTTTGGTGATTTTCCCTAGTGGTACCCCTAGGGAAATCCGTAAAAATTCGTCGGATTCCGGCGAAGCCAATTCTCGATGCGTTGTGACCGGCAAGCTTCCAGTAGCTATTCCAGTCGAGTTTTACCGAATTATCGGACTCGGATCAGAATTTTCACCACTTTTTACGATTTCTCGATTTTGGTGATTTTCCCTGGTGGTACCCCTAGGGAAATCCGTAAAAATTCGTCGGATTCCGGCGAAGCCATTCTCAATGCGTTGTGACCGGCAAGCTTCCAGTAGCTATTCCAGTCGAGTTTTCCCGAATTATCGGACTCGGATCCAAAATTTCACCACTTTTTACGATTTCTCGATTTTGGTGATTTTCCCTAGTGGTACCCCTAGGGAAATCCGTAAAAATTCGTCGGATTCCGGCGAAGCCAATTCTCAATGCGTTGTGACCGGCAAGCTTCCAGTAGCTATTCCAGTCGAGTTTTACCGAATTATCGGACTCGGATCAGAATTTTCACCACTTTTTACGATTTCTCGATTTTGGTGATTTTCCCTGGTGGTACCCCTAGGGAAATCCGTAAAAATTAGTCGGATTCCGGCGAAGCCATTCTCAATGCGTTGTGACCGGCAAGCTTCCAGTAGCTATTCCAGTCGAGTTTTCCCGAATTATCGGACTCGGATCCAAAATTTCACCACTTTTTACGATTTCTCAATTTTTGTTATTTTCCCTAGTGGTACCCCTAGGGAAATCCGTAAAAATTCGTCGGATTCCGGCGAAGCCAATTCTCGATGCGTTGTGACCGGCAAGCTTCCAGTAGCTATTCCAGTCGAGTTTTCCCGAATTATCGGACTCGGATCAAAAATTTCACCACTTTTTACGATTTCTCGATTTTGGTGATTTTCCCTAGTGGTACCCCTAGGGAAATCCGTAAAAATTCGTCGGATTCCGGCGAAGCCAATTCTCGATGCGTTGTGACCGGCAAGCTTCCAGTAGCTATTCCAGTCGAGTTTTCCCGAATTATCGGACTCGGATCAGAATTTTCACCACTTTTTACGATTTCTCGATTTTGGTGATTTTCTCTAGTGGTACCCCTAGGGAAATCCGTAAAAATTCGTCGGATTCCGGCGAAGCCAATTCTCGATGCGTTGTGACCGGCAAGCTTCCAGTAGCTATTCCAGTCGAATTTTCCCGAATTATTGGACTCGGATCCAAAATTTCACCACTTTTTACGAGTTCTCGATTTTTGTGATTTTCCCTAAGGGAAATCCGTAAAAATTCGTCGGATTCCGGCGAAGCCAATTCTCGATGCGTTGTGACCGGCAAGCTTCCAGTAGCTATTCCAGTCGAGTTTTCCCGAATTATCGGACTCGGATCAGAATTTTCACCACTTTTTACGATTTCTCGATTTTGGTGATTTTCCCTAGTGGTACCCCTAGGGAAATCCGTAAAAATTCGTCGGATTCCGGCGAAGCCAATTCTCGATGCGTTGTGACCGGCAAGCTTCCAGTAGCTATTCCAGTCGAGTTTTCCCGAATTATCGGACTCGGATCAAAAATTTCACCAGTTTTTACGATTTCTCGATTTTGGTGATTTTTCCTAGTGGTACCCCTAGGGAAATCCTTAAAAATTCATCGGATTCCGGCGAAGCCAATTCTCGATGCGTTGTGACCGGCAAGCTTCCAGTAGCTATTCCAGTAGAGTTTTCCCGAATTATCGGACTCGGATCAGAAATTTCACCACTTTTTACGATTTCTCGATTTTGGTGATTTTTCCTAGTGGTACCCCTAGGGAAATCCGTAAAAATTCGTCGGATTCCGGCCAAACCAATTCTCGATGCGTTGTGACCGGCAAGCTTCCAGTAGCTATTCCAGTCGAGTTTTCCCGAATTATTGGACTCGGATCAGAATTTTCACCACTTTTTACGATTTCTCGATTTTTGTGATTTTCCCTAGTGGTACCCATAGGGAAATCCGTAAAAATTCGTCGGATTCCGGCGAAGCCAATTCTCGATGCGTTGTGACCGGCAAGCTTCCAGTAGCTATTCCAGTCGAGTTTTCCCGAATTATCGGACTCGGATCCAAAATTTCACCACTTTTTACGATTTCTTGATTTTGGTGATTTTCCCTAGTGGTACCCCTAGGGAAATCCGTAAAAATTCGTCGGATTCCGGCGAAGCCAATTCTCGATGCGTTGTGACCGGCAAGCTTCCAGTAGCTATTCCAGTCGAGTTTTCCCGAATTATCGGACTCAGATCAGAATTTTCACCACTTTTTACGATTTCTCGATTTTGGTGATTTTCTCTAGTGGTACCCCTAGGGAAATCCGTAAAAATTCGTCGGATTCCGGCGAAGCCAATTCTCGATGCGTTGTGACCGGCAAGCTTCCAGTAGCTATTCCAATCGAGTTTTCCCCAATTATCGGACTCGGATCCAAAATTTCACCACTTTTTACGATTTCTCGATTTTGGTGATTTTCCCTAGTGGTACCCCTAGGGAAATCCGTAAAAATTCGTCGGATTCTGGCGAATCCAATTCTCGATGCGTTGTGACAGGCAAGCTTCCAGTAGCTATTCCAATCGAGTTTTCCCCAATTATCGGACTCGGATCCAAAATTTCACCACTTTTTACGATTTCTCGATTTTGGTGATTTTCCCTTTTGTACCCCTAGGGAAATCCGTAAAAATTCGTCGGATTCCGGCGAAACCAATTCTCGATGCGTTGTGACCGGCAAGCTTCCAGTAGCTATTCCAGTCGAGTTTTCCCGAATTATCGGACTCAAATCCAAAATTTCACCACTTTTTACGATTTCTCGATTTTGGTGATTTTCCCTAGTGGTACCCCTAGGGAAATCCGTAAAAATTCGTCGGATTCCGGAGAAGCCAATTCTCGATGCGTTGTGACCGGCAAGCTTCCAGTAGATATTCCAGTCGAGTTTTCCCGAATTATCGGACTCGGATCAGAATTTTCACCACTTTTTACGATTTCTCGATTTTGGTGATTTTCCCTAGTGGTACCCCTAGGGAAATCCGTAAAAATTCGTCGGATTCCGGCGAAGACAATTCTCGATCCGTTGTGACCGGCAAGCTTCCAGTAGCTATTCCAGTCGAGTTTTCCCGAATTATCGGACTCGGATCAGAAATTTCACCAGTTTTTACGATTTCTCGATTTTGGTGATTTTTCCTTGTGGTACCCCTAGGGAAATCCGTAAAAATTCGTCGGATTCCGGCGAATCCAATTCTCGATGCGTTGTGACCGGCAAGCTTCCAGTAGCTATTCCAGTCGAGTTTTCCCGAATTATCGGACTCGGATCAGAATTTTCACCACTTTTTACGATTTCTCGATTTTGGGGATTTTCCCTAGTGGTACCCCTAGGGAAATCCGTAAAAATTCGTCGGATTCCGGCAAAGCCAATTCTCGATGCGTTGTGACCGGTAAGCTTCCAGTAGCTATTCCAGTCGATTTTTCCCGAATTATCGGACTCGGATCAGAAATTTCACCACTTTTTATGATTTCTCGATTTTGGGGATTTTCCCTAGTGGTACCCCTAGGGAAATCCGTAAAAATTCGTCGGATTCCGGCGAAGCCAATTCTCGATGCGTTGTGACCGGCAAGCTTCCAGTAGCTATTCCAGTCGAGTTTTCCCGAATTATCGGACTCAGATCAGAATTTTCACCACTTTTTACGATTTCTCGATTTTGGTGATTTTCTCTAGTGGTACCCCTAGGGAAATCCGTAAAAATTCGTCGGATTCCGGCGAAGCCAATTCTCGATGCGTTGTGACCGGCAAGCTTCCAGTAGCTATTCCAATCGAGTTTTCCCCAATTATCGGACTCGGATCCAAAATTTCACCACTTTTTACGATTTCTCGATTTTGGTGATTTTCCCTAGTGGTACCCCTAGGGAAATCCGTAAAAATTCGTCGGATTCTGGCGAATCCAATTCTCGATGCGTTGTGACAGGCAAGCTTCCAGTAGCTATTCCAATCGAGTTTTCCCCAATTATCGGACTCGGATCCAAAATTTCACCACTTTTTACGATTTCTCGATTTTGGTGATTTTCCCTTTTGTACCCCTAGGGAAATCCGTAAAAATTCGTCGGATTCCGGCGAAACCAATTCTCGATGCGTTGTGACCGGCAAGCTTCCAGTAGCTATTCCAGTCGAGTTTTCCCGAATTATCGGACTCAAATCCAAAATTTCACCACTTTTTACGATTTCTCGATTTTGGTGATTTTCCCTAGTGGTACCCCTAGGGAAATCCGTAAAAATTCGTCGGATTCCGGAGAAGCCAATTCTCGATGCGTTGTGACCGGCAAGCTTCCAGTAGATATTCCAGTCGAGTTTTCCCGAATTATCGGACTCGGATCAGAATTTTCACCACTTTTTACGATTTCTCGATTTTGGTGATTTTCCCTAGTGGTACCCCTAGGGAAATCCGTAAAAATTCGTCGGATTCCGGCGAAGACAATTCTCGATCCGTTGTGACCGGCAAGCTTCCAGTAGCTATTCCAGTCGAGTTTTCCCGAATTATCGGACTCGGATCAGAAATTTCACCAGTTTTTACGATTTCTCGATTTTGGTGATTTTTCCTTGTGGTACCCCTAGGGAAATCCGTAAAAATTCGTCGGATTCCGGCGAATCCAATTCTCGATGCGTTGTGACCGGCAAGCTTCCAGTAGCTATTCCAGTCGAGTTTTCCCGAATTATCGGACTCGGATCAGAATTTTCACCACTTTTTACGATTTCTCGATTTTGGGGATTTTCCCTAGTGGTACCCCTAGGGAAATCCGTAAAAATTCGTCGGATTCCGGCAAAGCCAATTCTCGATGCGTTGTGACCGGTAAGCTTCCAGTAGCTATTCCAGTCGATTTTTCCCGAATTATCGGACTCGGATCAGAAATTTCACCACTTTTTATGATTTCTCGATTTTGGGGATTTTCCCTAGTGGTACCCCTAGGGAAATCCGTAAAAATTCGTCGGATTCCGGCGAAGCCAATTCTCGATGCGTTGTGACCGGCAAGCTTCCAGTAGCTATTCCAGTCGAGTTTTCCCGAATTATCGGACTCGGATCAGAAATTTCACCACTTTTTACGATTTCTCGATTTTGGTGATTTTCTCTAGTGGTACCCCTAGGGAAATCCGTAAAAATTCGTCGGATTCCGGCGAAGCCAATTCTCGATGCGTTTTGACTGGCAAGCTTCCAGTAGCTATTCCAGTCGAGTTTTCCCGAATTATCGGACTCGGATCAGAAATTTCACCAGTTTTTACGATTTCTCGATTTTGGTGATTTTTCCTAGTGGTACCCCTAGGGAAATCCGTAAAAATTCGTCGGATTCCGGCGAAGCCAATTCTCGATGCGTTGTGACCGGCAAGCTTCCAGTAGCTATTCCAGTCGAGTTTTCTCGAATTATCGGACTCGGATCAGAATTTTCACCACTTTTTACGATTTCTCGATTTTGATGATTTTTCCTAGTGGTACCCCTAGGGAAATCCGTAAAAATTCGTCGGATTCCGGCGAAGCCAATTCTCGATGCGTTGTGACCGGCAAGCTTCCAGTAGCTATTCCAGTCGAGTTTTCCCGAATTATCGGACTCGGATCCAAAATTTCACCACTTTTTACGATTTCTCGATTTTGGTGATTTTCCCTAGTGGTACCCCTAGGGAAATCCGTAAAAATTCGTCGGATTCCGGCGAAGCCAATTCTCGATGCGTTGTGACCGGCAAGCTTCCAGTAGCTATTCCAGTCGAGTTTTCCCGAATTATCGGACTCCGATCCAAAATTTCACCACTTTTTACGATTTCTCGGTTTTGGTGATTTTCCCTAGTGGTACCCCTAGGAAAATCCGTAAAAATTCGTCGGATTCCGGCGAGGCCAATTCTAGATGCGTTGTGACCGGCAAGCTTCCAGTAGCTATTCCAGTCGAGTTTTCCCGAATTATCGGACTCGGATCAGAAATTTCACTAGTTTTTACGATTTCTCGATTTTGGTGATTTTTCCTAGTGGTACCCCTAGGGAAATCCGTAAAAATTCGTCGGATTTCGGCGAATCCAATTCTCGATGCGTTGTGACCGGCAAGCTTCAAGTAGCTATTCCAGTCGAGTTTTCCCGAATTATCGGACTCCGATCCAAAATTTCACCACTTTTTACGATTTGTCGATTTTGGTGATTTTCCCTAGTGGTACCCCTAGGGAAATCCGTAAAAATTCGTCGAATTCCGGCGAAGCCAATTCTCGATGCGTTGTGACCGGCAAGCTTCCAGTAGCTATTCCAGTCGAGTTTTCCCCAATTATCGGATTCGGATCCAAAATTTCACCACTTTTTACGATTTCTCGATTTTGGTGATTTTCCCTTGTGGTACCCCTAGGGAAATCCGTAAAAATTCGTCGGATTCCGGCGAAGCCAATACTCGATGCGTTGTGACCGGCAAGCTTCCAGTAGCTATTCCAGTCAAGTTTTCCCGAATTATCGGACTCGGATCCAAAATTTCACCACTTTTTACGATTTCTCGATTTTGGTGATTTTCCCTAGTGGTACCCCTAGGGAAATCCGTAAAAATTCGTCGGATTTCGGCGAATCAAATTCTCGATGCGTTGTGACAGGCAAGCTTCCAGTAGCTATTCCAATCGAGTTTTCCCCAATTATCGGACTCGGATCCAAAATTTCACCACTTTTTACGATTTCTCGATTTTGGTGATTTTCCCTTTTGTACCCCTAGGGAAATCCGTAAAAATTCGTCGGATTCCGGCGAAGCCAATTCTCGATGCGTTGTGACCGGCAAGCTTCCAGTAGCTATTCCAGTTGAGTTTTCCCGAATTATCGGACTCGGATCAGAAATTTCACCACTTTTTATGATTTCTCGATTTTGGTGATTTTCCCTAGTGGTACCCCTAGGGAAATCCGTAAAAATTCGTCGTATTCCGGCGAAGCCAATTCTCGATGCGTTGTGACCGGCAAGCTTCCAGTAGCTATTCCAGTCGAGTTTTCCCGAATTATCGGACTCGAATCCAAAATTTCACCACTTTTTACGATTTCTCGATTTTGGTGATTTTCCCTGGTGGTACCCCTAGGGAAATCCGTAAAAATTCGTCGGATTCCGGAGAAGCCAATTCTCGATGCGTTGTGACCGGCAAGCTTCCAGTAGATATTCCAGTCGAGTTTTCCCGAATTATCGGACTCGGATCAGAATTTTCACCACTTTTTACGATTTCTCGATTTTGGTGATTTTCCCTAGTGGTACCCCTAGGGAAATCCGTAAAAATTCGTCGGATTCCGGCGAAGCCAATTCTCGATCCGTTGTGACCGGCAAGCTTCCAGTAGCTATTCCAGTCGAGTTTTCCCGAATTATCGGACTCGGATAAGAATTTTCACCACTTTTTACGATTTCTCGATTTTGGTGATTTTCCCTAGTGGTACCCCTAGGGAAATCCGTAAAAATTCGTCGGATTCCGGCGAAGCCAATTATCGATGCGTTGTGACCGGCAAGCTTCCAGTAGCTACTCCAGTCGAGTTTTCCCGAATTAGTGGACTCGGATCCAAAATTTCACCACTTTTTACGATTTCTCGATTTTGGTGATTTTCCATAGTGGTAGCCCTAGGAAAATCCGTAAAAATTCGTCGGATTCCGGCGAGGCCAATTCTAGATGCGTTGTGACCGGCAAGCTTCCAGTAGCTATTCCAGTCGAGTTTTCCCGAATTATCGGACTCGGATCAGAAATTTCACTAGTTTTTACGATTTCTCGATTTTGGTGATTTTTCCTAGTGGTACCCCTAGGGAAATCCGTAAAAATTCGTCGGATTCCGGCGAAGCCAATTCTCGATGCGTTGTGACCGGCAAGCTTCCAGTAGCTATTCCAGTCGAGTTTTCCCGAATTATCGGACTCGGATCAGAATTTTTACCACTTTTTACGATTTCTCGATTTTGGTGATTTTTCCTAGTGGTACCCCTAGGAAAATCCGTAAAAATTCGTCGGATTCTGGCGAAGCCAATTCTCGATGCGTTGTGACCGGCAAGCTTCCAGTAGCTATTCCAGTCGAGTTTTCCCGAATTATCGGACTCGGATCCAAAATTTCTCCACTTTTTACAATTTCTCGATTTTGGTGATTTTCCCTAGTGGTACCCCTAGGGAAATCCGTAAAAATTCGTCGGATTCCGGCGAAGCCAATTCTCGATGCGTTGTGACCGGCAAGCTTCCAGTAGCTATTCCAGTCGAGTTTTCCCGAATTATCGGACTCCGATCCAAAATTTCAACACTTTTTACGATTTCTCGATTTTGGTGATTTTCCCTAGTGGTACCCCTAGGAAAATCCATAAAAATTCGTTGGATTCCGGCGAGGCCAATTCTAGATGCGTTGTGACCGGCAAGCTTCCAGTAGCTATTCCAGTCGAGTTTTCCCGAATTATCGGACTCGGATCAGAAATTTCACCAGTTTTTACGATTTCTCGATTTTGGTGATTTTTCCTAGTGGTACCCCTAGGGAAATCCGTAAAAATTCGTCGGATTTCGGCGAATCTAATTCTCGATGCGTTGTGACCGGCAAGCTTCCAGTAGCTATTCCAGTCGAGTTTTCCCAAATTATCGGACTCGGATCCAAAATTTCACCACTTTTTACGATTTCTCGATTTTGGTGATTTTCCCTAGTGGTACCCCTAGGGAAATCCGTAAAAATTCGTCGGATTCCGGCGAAGCCAATTCTCGATGCGTTGTGACCGGCAAGCTTCCAGTAGCTATTCCAATCGAGTTTTCCCCAATTATCGGACTCGGATCCAAAATTTCACCACTTTTTACGATTTCTCGATTTTGGTGATTTTCCCTTGTGGTACCCCTAGGGAAATCCGTAAAAATTCGTCGGATTCCGGCGAAGCCAATTCTCGATGCGTTGTGACCGGCAAGCTTCCAGTAGCTATTCCAGTTGAGTTTTCCCGAATTATCGGACTCGGATCAGAAATTTCACCACTTTTTACGATTTCTCGATTTTGGTGATTTTCCCTAGTGGTACCCCTAGGGAAATCCGTAAAAATTCGTCGGATTCCGGCGAAGCCAATTCTCGATGCGTTGTGACCGGCAAGCTTCCAGTAGCTATTCCAGTCGAGTTTTCCCGAATTATCGGACTCGAATCCAAAATTTCACCACTTTTTACGATTTCTCGATTTTGGTGATTTTCCCTTGTGGTACCCCTAGGGAAATCAGTAAAAATTCGTCGGATTCCGGCGAAGCCAATTCTCGATGCGTTGTGACCGGCAAGCTTCAAGTAGCTATTCCAGTCGAGTTTTCCCGAATTATCGGACTCGGATAAGAATTTTCACCACTTTTTACGATTTCTCGATTTTGGTGATTTTCCCTAGTGGTACCCCTAGGGAAATCCGTAAAAATTCGTCGGATTCCGGCGAAGCCAATTCTCGATGCGTTGTGACCGGAAAGCTTCCAGTAGCTATTCCAGTCGAGTTTTCCCGAATTATCGGACTCGGATCCAAAATTTCACCACTTTTTACGATTTCTCGATTTTGGTGATTTTCCCTAGTGGTACCCCTAGGGAAATCCGTAAAAATTCGTCGGATTCTGGCGAAACCAATTCTCGATGCGTTGTGACCGGCAAGCTTCCAGTAGCTATTTCAGTCGATTTTTCCCGAATTATCGGACTCAGATCAGAAATTTCAGCACTTTTTACGATTTCTCGATTTTGGTGATTTTGCCTAGTGGTACCCCTAGGAAAATCCGTAAAAATTCGTCGGATTCCGGCGAAGCCAATTCTCGATGCGTTGTGACCGGCAAGCTTCCAGTAGCTATTCCAATCGATTTTTCCCGAATTATCGGACTCGGATCAGAAATTTCACCACTTTTTACGATTTCTCGATTTTGGTGATTTTCTCTAGTGGTACCCCTAGGTAAATCCGTAAAAATTCGTCGGATTCCGGCGAAGCCAATTCTCGATGCGTTATGACCGGCAAGCTTCCAGTAGCTATTCCAGTCGAGTTTTCCCGAATTATCGGACTCGGATCAGAAATTTCACCAGTTTTTACGATTTCTCGATTTTGGTGATTTTTCCTAGTGGTACCCCTAGGAAAATCCGTAAAAATTCGTCGGATTTCGGCGAAGCCAATTCTCGATGCGTTGTGACCGGCAAGCTTCAAGTAGCTATTCCAGTCGAGTTATCCCGAATTATCGGACTCGGATCAGAATTTTCACCACTTTTTACGATTTCTCGATTTTGGTGATTTTCCCTAGTGGTACCCCTAGGGAAATCCGTAAAAATTCGTCGGATTCCGGCGAAGCCAATTATCGATGCATTGTGACCGGCAAGCTTCCAGTAGATATTCCAGTCGAGTTTTCCCGAATTATCGGACTCGGATCCAAAATTTCACCACTTTTTACGATTTCTCGATTTTGGTGATTTTCCCTAGTGGTACCCCTAGGGAAATCAGTAAAAATTCGTCGGATTCCGGCGAAGCCAATTCTCGAGGCGTTGTGACCGGCAAGCTTCCAGTAGCTATTCCAGTCGAGTTTTCCCGAATTATTGGACTCGGATCCAAAATTTCACCACTTTTTACGATTTCTCGATTTTGGTGATTTTCCCTAGTGGTACCCCTAGGGAAATCAGTAAAAATTCGTCGGATTCCGGCGAAGCCAATTCTCGAGGCGTTGTGACCGGCAAGCTTCCAGTAGCTACTCCAGTCGAGTTTTCCCGGATTATTGGACTCGGATCCAAAATTTCACCACTTTTTATGATTTTTCGATTTTGGTGATTTTCCCTAGTGGTGTACCGCTAGGGAAATTCGTAAATATTCGTCGGATTCCGGCGAAACCAATTCTCGATGCGTTGTGACCGGCAAGCTTCCAGTAGCTACTCCAGTCGAGTTTTCCCGAATTATTGGACTCGGATCCAAAATTTCACCACTTTTTACGATTTCTCGATTTTGGTGGTTTTCCCTAGTGGTACCCCTAGGGAAATCCATAAAAATTCTTCGGATTCCGGCGAAGCCAATTCTCGATGCGTTGTGACCGGCAAGCTTCCAGTAGCTACTCCAGTCGAGTTTTCCCAGATTATTGGACTCGGATCCAAAATTTCACCACTTTTTAAGATTTCTCGATTTTGGTGATTCACCCTAGTGGTGTACCGCTAGGGAAATCCGTAAATATTCGTCGGATTCCGGCGAAGCCAATTCTCGATGCGTTGTGATCGGCAAGCTTCCAGTAGCTACTCCAGTCGAGTTTTCCCGAATTATTGGATTCGGATCCAAAATTTCACCACTTTTTACTATTTCTCGATTTTGGTGATTTTCCCTAGTGGTGTACCGCTAGGGAAATTCGTAAATATTCGTCGGATTCCTATTCTCGATGCGTTGTGACCGGCAAGCTTCCAGTAGCTACTCCAGTCGAGTTTTTCCGAATTATTGGACTCGGATCCAAAATTTCACCACTTTTTACGATTTCTCGATTTTGGTGATTTTCCCTAGTGGTACCCCTAGGGAAATCCGTAAAAATTCTTCGGATTCCGGCGAAGCCAATTCTCGATGCGTTGTGACCGGCAAGCTTCCAGTAGCTACTCCAGTCGAGTTTTCCCGGATTATTGGACTCGGATCCAAAATTTCACCACTTTTTAAGATTTCTCGATTTTGGTGATTTTCCCTAGTGGTGTACCGCTAGGGAAATCCGTAAATATTCGTCGGATTCCGGCGAAGCCAATTCTCGATGGGTTGTGACCGGCAAGCTTCCAGTAGCTACTCCAGTCGAGTTTTCCCAAATTATTGGATTCGGATCCAAAATTTCACCACTTTTTACGATTTCTCGATTTTGGTGATTTTTCCTAGTGGTACCCCTAGGGAAATCAGTTAAAATTCGTCGGATTTCGGCGAAGCCAATTGTCGATGCGTTGTGACCGGCAAGCTTCCAGTAGCTAGTCCAGTCGAGTTTTCCCGAATTATTGGACTCGGATCCAAAATTTCACCACTTTTTACGATTTTCCGATTTTGGTGATTTTCCCTAGTGGTACCCCTAGGAAAATCCGTAAAAATTCGTCGGATTCTGGCGAAGCCAATTCTTGATGCGTTGTGACCGGCAAGCTTCCAGTAGCTACTCCAGTCGAGTTTTCCCGAATTATTGGACTCGGATCCAAAATTTCACCACTTTTTATGATTTCTCGATTTTGGTGATTTTCCCAAGGGAAATCCGTAAAAATTCTTCGGATTCCGGCGAAGCCAATTCTCGATGCGTTGTGACCGGCAAGCTTTCAGTAGCTACTCCAGTCGAGTTTTCCCGAATTATTGGACTCGGATCCAAAATTTCACAACTTTTTACGATTTCTCGATTTTGGTGATTTTCCCTAGTGGTACCCCTAGGGAAATCCGTAAAAATTCGTCGGATTTCGGCGAAGCCAATTCTCGATGCGTTTTGACCGGCAAGCTTCCAGTAGCTACTCCAGTCGAGTTTTCCCGGATTATTGGACTCGGATCCAAAATTTCACCACTTTTTACGATTTCTCGATTTTGGTGATTTTCCCTAGTGGTGTACCGCTAGGGAAATTCGTAAAAATTCGTCGGATTCCAATTCTCGATGCGTTGTGACCGGCAAGCATCCAGTAGCTACTCCAGTCGAGTTTTCCCGAATTATTGGACTCGGATCCAAAATTTCACCACTTTTTACGATTTCTCGATTTTGGTGATTTTCCCTAGTGGTACCCCTAGGGAAATCCGTAAAAATTCTTCGGATTCCGGCGAAGCCAATTCTCGATGCGTTGTGACCGGCAAGCTTCCAGTAGCTACTCCAGTCGAGTTTTCCCGGATTATTGGACTCGGATCCAAAATTTCACCACTTTTTGAGATTTCTCTATTTTGGTGATTTTCCCTAGTGGTGTACCGCTAGGGAAATCCGTAAATATTCGTCGGATTCCGGCGAAGCCAATTCTCGATGCGTTGTGACCGGCAAGCTTCCAGTAGCTACTCCAGTCGAGTTTTCCCGAATTATTGGATTCGGATCCAAAATTTCACCACTTTTTACGATTTCTCGATTTTGTTGATTTTTCCTAGTGGTACCCCTAGGGAAATCCGTAAAAATTCGTCGGATTTCGGCGAAGCCAATTGTCGATGCGTTGTGACCGGCAAGCTTCCAGTAGCTAGTCCAGTCGAGTTTTCCCGAATTATTGGACTCGGATCCAAAATTTCACCACTTTTTACGATTTTCCGATTTTGGTGATTTTCCCTAGTGGTACCCCCAGGAAAATCCGTAAAAATTCGTCGGATTCCGGCGAAGCCAATTCTCGATGCGTTGTGACCGGCAAGCTTCCAGTAGCTACTCCAGTCGAGTTTTCCCGAATTATTGGACTCGGATCCAAAATTTCACCACTTTTTATGATTTCTCGATTTTGGTGATTTTCCTTAGGGAAATCTGTAAAAATTCTTCGAATTCCGGCGAAGCCAATTCTCGATGCGTTGTGACCGGCAAGCTTCCAGTAGCTACTCCAGTCGAGTTTTCCCGTATTATTGGACTCGGATCCAAAATTTCACCACTTTTTACGATTTCTCGATTTTGGTGATTTTCCCTAGTGGTGTACCGCTAGGGAAATCCGTAAATATTCGTCGGATTTCGGCGAAACCAATTCTCGATGCGTTGTGACCGGCAAGCTTCCAGTAGCTACTCCAGTCGAGTTTTCCCGAATTATTGGACTCGGATCCAAAATTTCACCACTTTTTACGATTTCTCGATTTTGGTGATTTTCCCTAGTGGTACCCCTAGGGAAATCCGTAAAAATTCCTCGGATTCCGGCGAAGCCAATTCTCGATGCGTTGTGACCGGCAAGCTTCCAGTAGCTACTCCAGTCGAGTTTTCCCGAATTATTGGACTCGGATCAAAAATTTCACCACTTTTTACGATTTCTCGATTTTGGTGATTTTCCCTAGTGGTATCCCTAGGGAAATCCGTAAAAATTCGTCGGATTCCGGCGAAGCCAATTCTCGATGCGTTGTGACCGGCAAGCTTCCAGTAGCTACTCCAGTCGAGTTTTCCCGAATTAGTGGACTCGGATCCAAAATTTCACCACTTTTTACGATTTCTCGATTTTGGTGATTTTCCATAGTGGTAGCCCTAGGGAAATCCGTAAAAGTTCGTCGGATTCCGGCGAAGCAAATTCTCGATGCGTTGTGACCGTCAAGCTTCCAGTAGCTACTCCAGTTGAGTTTTCCCGAATTATTGGACTCGGATCCAAAATTTCACCACTTTTTACGATTCCTCGATTTTGGTGATTTTCCCTAGTGGTACCCCTAGGGAAATCCGTAAAAATTTCTCGGATTCCGGCGAAGCAAATTCTCGATGCGTTGTGACCGGCAAGCTTCCAGTAGCTACTCCAGTCGATGTTTCCCGAATTATTGGACTCGGATCAAAAATTTCACCACTTTTTACGATTTCTCGATTTTGGTGATTTTTCCTAGTGGTACCCCTAGGGAAATCCGTAAAAATTCGTCGGATTCCGGCGAAGCCAATTCTCGATGCGTTGTGACCGGCAAGCTTCCAGTAGCTAGTCGAGTCGAGTTTTCCCGAATTATTGGACTCAGATCCAAAATTTCACCACTTTTTACGATTTCTCGATTTTGGTGATTTTCCCTAGTGGTACCCCTAGGGAAATCCGTAAAAATTCTTCGGATTCCGGCGAAGCCAATTCTCGATGCGTTGTGACCGGCAAGATTCCAGTAGCTACTCCAGTCGAGTTTTCCCGGATTATTGGACTCGGATCCAAAATTTCACCACTTTTTAAGATTTCTCGATTTTGGTGATTTTCCATAGTGGTGTACCGCTAGGGAAATCCGTAAATATTCGTCGGATTCCGGCGAAGCCAATTCTCGATGCGTTGTGACCGGCAAGCTTCCAGTAGCTACTCCAGTCGAGTTTTCCCGAATTATTGGACTCGTATCCAAAATTTCACCACTTTTTATGATTTCTCGATTTTGGTGATTTTCCCTAGGGAAATCCGTAAAAATTCGTCGGATTCCGGCGAAGCCAATTCTCGATGCGTTGTGACCGGCAAGCTTCCAGTAGCTACTCCAGTCGAGTTTTCCCGAATTATTGGACTCGGATCCAAAATTTCACCACTTTTTACGATTTCTCGATTTTGGTGATTTTCCCTAGGGGTACTCCTAGGGAAATCCGTAAAAATTCCTCGGATTCCGGCGAAGCCAATTCTCGATGCGTTGTGACCGGCAAGCTTCCAGTAGCTACTCCAGTCGAGTTTTCCCGAATTATTGGACTCGGATCAAAAATTTCACCACTTTTTACGATTTCTCGATTTTGGTGATTTTCCCTAGTGGTACCCCTAGGGAAATCTGTAAAAATTCGTCGGATTCCGGCGAAGCCAATTCTCGATGCGTTGTGACCGGCAAGCTTCCAGTAGCTACTCCAGTCGAGTTTTCCCGAATTATTGGACTCGGATCCAAAATTTCACCACTTTTTACGATTTCTCGATTTTGGTGATTTTCCATAGTGGTACCCCTAGGGAAATCCGTAAAAGTTCGTCGGATTCCGGCGAAGCAAATTCTCGATGCGTTGTGACCGTCAGGCTTCCAGTAGCTACTCCATTCGAGTTTTCCCGAATTATTGGACTCGGATCCAAAATTTGACCACTTTTTACGATTCCTCGATTTTGGTGATTTTCCCTAGTGGTACCCCTAGGGAAATCCGTAAAAATTTCTCGGATTCCGGCGAAGCCAATTCTCGATGCGTTGTGACCGGCAAGCTTCCAGTAGCTACTCCAGTCGATGTTTCCCGAATTATTGGACTCGGATCAAAAATTTCACCACTTTTTACGATTTCTCGATTTTGGTGATTTTTCCTAGTGGTACCCCTAGGGAAATCCGTAAAAATTCGTCGGATTCCGGCGAAGCCAATTCTCGATGCGTTGTGACCGGCAAGCTTCCAGTAGCTAGTCCAGTCGAGTTTTCCCGAATTATTGGACTCGGATCCAAAATTTCACCACTTTTTACGATTTCTCGATTTTGGTGATTTTCCCTAGTGGTACCCCTAGGGAAATCCGTAAAAATTCTTCGGATTCCGGCGAAGCCAATTCTCGATGCGTTGTGACCGGCAAGCTTCCAGTAGCTACTCCAGTCGAGTTTTCCCGGATTATTGGACTCGGATCCAAAATTTCACCACTTTTTAAGATTTCTCGATTTTGGTGATTTTACATAGTGGTGTACCGCTAGGGAAATCCGTAAATATTCGTCGGATTCCGGCGAAGCCAATTCTTGATGCGTTGTGACCGGCAAGCTTCCAGTAGCTACTCCAGTCGAGTTTTCCCGAATTATTGGACTCGGATCCAAAATTTCACCACTTTTTACGATTTCTCGATTTTGGTGATTTTCCCTAGTGGTACCCCTAGGGAAATCCGTAAAAATTCATCGGATTCCGGCGAAGCCAATTCTCGATGCGTTGTGACCGGCAAGCTTCCAGTGGCTATTCCAGTCGAGTTTTCCCGAATTATTGGATTCGGATCCAAAATTTCACCACTTTTTACGATTTCTCGATTTTGGTGATTTTCCCTAGTGGTACCCCTAGGGAAATCCGTAATAATTCCTCGGATTTCGGCGAAGCCAATTCTCGATGCGTTGTGACCGGCAAGCTTCTAGTAGTTACTCCAGTCGAGTTTTCCAGAATTATTGGACTCGGATCCAAAATTTCCCTACTTTTTACTATTTCTCGATTTTGGTGATTTTCCCTAGTGGTACCCCTAGGGAAATCCGTAAAAATTGGTCGGATTCCGGCGAAGCCAATTCTCGATGCGTTGTGACCGGCAAGCTTCCAGTAGCTACTACAGTCGAGTTTTCCCGAATTATTGGACTCGGATCCAAAATTTCACCACTTTTTACGATTTCTCGATTTTGGTGATTTTCCCTAGTGTACCCCTAGGGAAATCCGTAAAAATTGGTCGGATTCCGGCGAAGCCAATTCTCGATGCGTTAGGACCGGCAAGCTTCCAGTAGCTACTCCAGTCGAGTTTTCCCGAATTATTGGACTCGGATCCAAAATTTCACCACTTTTTACGATTTCTCGATTTTGGTGATTTTCCCTAGTGGTACCCCCGGCGAAGCCAATTCTCGATGCATTGTGACCGGCAAGCTTCCAGTAGCTACTCCAGCCGAGTTTTCCCGAATTATTGGACTCGGATCCAAAATTTCACCACTTTTTACGATTTCTCGATTTTGGTGATTTTCCCTAGTGGTACCCCTAGGGAAATCCGTAAAAATTCATCGGATTCCGGCGAAGCCAATTCTCGATGCGTTGTGAGCGGCAAGCTTCCAATAGCTACTCCAGTTGAGTTTTCCCGAATTATTGGACTCGGATCCAAAATTTCACCACTTTTTACGATTTCTCGATTTTGGTGATTTTTCCTAGTGGTACCCCTAGGGAAATCCGTAAAAATTCGTCGGATTCCGGCGAAGCGAATTCTCGATGCGTTGTGACCGGCAAGCTTCCAGTAGCTACTCAAGTCGAGTTTTCCCGAATTATTGGACTCGGATCCAAAATTTCACCACTTTTTACGATTTCTCCATTTTGGTGATTTTCCCTTGTGGTACCCCTAGGGAAATCCGTAAAAATTCGTCGGATTCCGTCGAAGCCAATTCTCGATGCGTATTGACCGGCAAGCTTCCAGTATCTACTCCGGTCGCGTTTTCCCGAATTATTGGACTCGCATCCAAAATTTCACCACTTTTTACGATTTCTCGATTTTGGTGATTTTTCCTAGTGGTACCCCTAGGGAAATCCGTAAAAATTTGTCGGATTTCGGCGAAGCCAATTCTCGATGCGTTGTGACCGGCAAGCTTCCAGTAGCTACTCCAGTCGAGTTTTCCCGAATTATTGGACTCGGATCCAAAATTTCACCACTTTTTACGATTTCTCGATTTTGTGATTTTCCCTAGTGGTACCCCTAGGGAAATCCGTAAAAATCCGTCGAATTCCGGCGAAGCCAATTCTCGATGCGTTGTGACCGGCAAGCTTCCAGTAGCTACTCCAGTTGAGTTTTCCCGAATTATTGGACTCGGATCCAAAATTTCACAACTCTTTACGATTTCTCGATTTTGGTGATTTTCCCTAGTGGTACCCCTAGGAAAATCCGTAAAAATTCGTCGGATTCCGGCGAAGCCAATTCTCGATGCGTTGTGACCGGTAAGCTTCCAGTAGCTACTCTAGTCGAGTTTTCCCGAATTATTGGACTCGGATCCAAAATTTCACCACTTTTTACGATTTCTCGATTTTGGTGATTTTCCCTTGTGGTACCCCTAGGAAAATCCGTAAAAATTCGTCGAATTCCGGCGAAGCCAATTCTCGATGCGTTGTGACCGGCAAGCTTCCAGTAGCTACTCCAGTCGAGATTTCCCGAATTATTGGACTCGGATCCAAAATTTCACCACTTTTTACGATTTCTCGATTTTGGTGATTTTCCCTAGTGGTACCCCTAGGGAAATCCGTAAAAATTTCTCGGATTCCGGCGAAGCCAATTCTCGATGCGTTGTGACCGGCAAGCTTCCAGTACCTACTCCAGTCGAGTTTTCCGAAATTATTGGACTCGGATCCAAACTTTCACCACTTTTTACGATTTCTCGATTTTGGTGATTTTCCCTAATGGTACCCCTAGGGAAATCCGTAAAAATTCGTCGGATTCCAGCGAAGCAAATTCTCGATGCGTTGTGACCAGAAAGCTTCCAGTAGCTACTCTAGTCGAGTTTTCCCGAATTATTGGACTCGGATCCAAAATTTCACCACTTTTTACGATTTCTCGATTTTGGTGATTTTCCCTTGTGGTACCCCTAGGAAAATCCGTAAAAATTCCTCAGATTCCGGCGAAGCCAATTCTCGATGCGTTGTGACCGGCAAGCTTCCAGTACCTACTCCAGTCGAGTTTTCCCAAATTATTGGACTCGGATCCAAACTTTCACCACTTTTTACGATTTCTCGATTTTGGTGATTTTCCCTAATGGTACCCCTAGGGAAATCCGTAAAAATTCGTCGGATTCCAGCGAAGCAAATTCTCGATGCGTTGTGACCGGCAAGCTTCCAGTAGCTACTCCAGTCGAGTTGTTCCGAATTATTGGACTCGGATCCAAAATTTCACCACTTTTTACGATTTCTCGATTTTGGTGATTTTCCCTAGTGGTATCCCTAGGGAAATCCGTAAAAATTTGTCGGATTCCGGCGAAGCCAATTCTCGATGCGTTTTGACCGGCAAGCTTCCAGTAGCTACTCCAGTCGAGTTTTCCCGAATTATTGGACTCGGATCCAAAATTTCACAACTTTTTACGATTTCTCGATTTTGGTGATTTTCCCTAGTGGTACCCCCGGCGAAGCCAATTCTCGATGCATTGTGACCGGCAAGCTTCCAGTAGCTACTCCAGTCGAGTTTTCCCGAATTATTGGACTCGGATCCAAAATTTCACCACTTTTTACGATTTCTCGATTTTGGTGATTTTCCCTAGTGGTACCCCTAGGGAAATCCGTAAAAATTCGTCGGATTCCGGCGAAGCCAATTCTCGATGCGTTGTGAGCGGCAAGCTTCCAATAGCTACTCCAGTTGAGTTTTCCCGAATTATTGGACTCGGATCCAAAATTTCACCACTTTTTACGATTTCTCGATTTTGGTGATTTTTCCTAGTGGTACCCCTAGGGAAATCCGTAAAAATTCATCGGATTCCGTCGAAGTCAATTCTCGATGCGTATTGACCGGCAAGCTTCCAGTAGCTACTCCTGTCGCGTTTTCCCGAATTATTGGACTCGCATCCAAAATTTCACCACTTTTTACGATTTCTCGATTTTGGTGATTTTCCCTAGTGGTACCCCTAGGGAAATCCGTAAAAATTTGTCGGATTTCGGCGAAGCCAATTCTCGATGCGTTGTGACCGGCAAGCTTCCAGTAGCTACTCCAGTCAAGTTTTCCCGAATTATTGGACTCGGATCCAAAATTTCACCACTATTTACGATTTCTCGATTTTGTGATTTTCCCTAGTGGTACCCCTAGGGAAATCCGTAAAAATCCGTCGGATTTCGGCGAAGCCAATTCTCGATGCGTTATGACCGGCAAGCTTCCAGTAGCTACTCCAGTTGAGTTTTCCCGAATTATTGGACTCGGATCCAAAATTTCACAACTCTTTACGATTTCTCGATTTTGGTGATTTTCCCTAGTGGTACCCCTAGGAAAATCCGTAAAAATTCGTCGGATTCCGGCGAAGCCAATTCTCGATTCGTTGTGACCGGCAAGCTTCCAGTAGCTACTCTAGTCGAGTTTTCCCGAATTAATTGACTCGGATCCAAAATTTCACCACTTTTTACGATTTCTCGATTTTGGTGATTTTCCCTTGTGGTACCCCTAGGAAAATCCGTAAAAATTTGTCGAATTCCGGCGAAGCCAATTCTCGATGAGTTGTGACCGACAAGCTTCCAGTAGCTACTCCAGTCGAGATTTCCCGAATTATTGGACTCGGATCCAAAATTTCACCACTTTTTACGATTTCTCGATTTTGGTGATTTTCCCTAGTGGTACCCCTAGGGAAATCCGTAAAAATTCCTCGGATTCTGGCGAAGCCAATTCTCGATGCGTTGTGACCGGCAAGCTTCCAGTACCTACTCCAGTCGAGTTTTCCCAAATTATTGGACTCGGATCCAAACTTTCACCACTTTTTACGATTTCTCGATTTTGGTGATTTTCCCTAATGGTACCCCTAAGGAAATCCGTAAAAATTCGTCGAATTCCAGCGAAGCAAATTCTCGATGCGTTGTGACCGGCAAGCTTCCAGTAGCTACTCCAGTCGAGTTTTTCCGAATTATTGGACTCGGATCCAAAATTTCACCACTTTTTACGATTTCTCAATTTTGGTGATTTTCCCTAGTGGTACCCCTAGGGAAATCCGTAAAAATTCGTCGGATTCTGGCGAAGCCAATTCTCGATGCGTTTTGACCGGCAAGCTTCCAGTAGCTACTCCAGTCGAGTTTTCCCGAATTATTGGACTCGGATCCAAAATTTCACCACTTTTTACGATTTCTCGATTTTGGTGATTTTCCCTAGTGGTACCCCCGGCGAAGCCAATTCTCGATGCATTGTGACCGGCAAGCTTCCAGTAGCTACTCCAGTCGAGTTTTCCCGAATTATTGGACTCAGATCCAAAATTTCACCACTTTTTACGATTTCTCGATTTTGGTGATTTTACCTAGTGGTACCCCTAGGGAAATCCGTAAAAATTCGTCGGATTCCGGCGAAGCCAATTCTCGATGCGTTGTGAACGGCAAGCTTCCAATAGCTACTCCAGTCGAGTTTTCCCGAATTATTGGACTCGGATCAAAAATTTTACCACTTTTTACGATTTCTCGATTTTGGTGATTTTTCCTAGTGGTACCCCTAGGGAAATCCGTAAAAATTCGTCGGATTCCGGCGAATTGAATTCTCGATGCGTTGTGACCGGCAAGCTTCCAGTAGCTACTCCAGTCGAGTTTTCCCGAATTATTGGACTCGGATCCAAAATTTCACCACTTTTTACGATTTCTCCATTTTGGTGATTTTCCCTTGTGGTACCCCTAGGGAAATCCGTAAAAATTCATCGGATTCCGTCGAAGCCAATTCTCGATGCGTATTGACCGGCAAGCTTCCAGTAGCTACTCCTGTCGCGTTTTCCCGAATTATTGGACTCGCATCCAAAATTTCACCACTTTTTACGATTTCTCGATTTTGGTGATTTTCCCTAGTGGTACCCCTAGGGAAATCCGTAAAAATTTGTCGGATTTCGGCGAAGCCAATTCGCGATGCGTTGTGACCGGCAAGCTTCCAGTAGCTACTCCAGTCGAGTTTTCCCGAATTATTGGACTCGGATCCAAAATTTTACCACTTTTTACGATTTCTCGATTTTGTGATTTTCCCTAGTGGTACCCCTAGGGAAATCCGTAAAAATCCGTCGGATTCCGGCGAAGCCAATTCTTGATGCGTTGTGACCGGCAAGCTTACAGTAGCTACTCCAGTCGAGTTTTCCCGAATTATTGGACTCGGATCCAAAATTTCACAACTCTTTACGATTTCTCGATTTTGGTGATTTTCCCTAGTGGTACCCCTAGGAAAATCCGTAAAAATTCGTCGGATTCCGGCGAAGCCAATTCTCGATGCGTTGTGACCGGCAAGCTTCCAGTAGCTACTCTAGTCGAGTTTTCCCGAATTATTGGACTCGGATCCAAAATTTCACCACTTTTTACGATTTCTCGATTTTGGTGATTTTCCCTTGTGGTACCCCTAGGAAAATCCGTAAAAATTCGTCGGATTCCGGCGAAGCCAATTCTCGATGCGTTGTGACCGGCAAGCTTCCAGTAGCTACTCTAGTTGAGTTTTCCCGAATTATTGGACTCGGATCCAAAATTTCACCACTTTTTACGATTTCTCGATTTTGGTGATTTTCCCTAGTGGTACCCCTAGGGAAATCCGTAAAAATTCGTCGGATTCCGGCGAAGCCAATTCTCGATGCGTTGTTACCGGCAAGCTTCCAGTAGCTACTCCAGTCGAGTTTTCCCGAATTATTGGACTCTGATCCAAAATTTCATCACTTTTTACGATTTCTCGATTTTGGTGATTTTCCCTAGTGGTACCCCTAGGGAAATCCGTAAAAATTCGTCGGATTTCGGCGAAGCCAATTATCGATGCATTGTGACCGGCAAGCTTCCAGTAGCTACTCCAGTCGAGTTTTCCCGAATTATTGGACTCGGATCCAAAATTTCACCACTTTTTACGATTTCTCGATTTTGGTGATTTTCCCTAGTGGTACCCCTAAGAAAATCCGTAAAAATTCGTCGGATTCCGGCGAAGCCAATTGATAGGTAATTGATTGAGGTATAATTTAGTATTTATTTTGTGTGAGTTTATGTAATTAATCATGTAATTATTTGTAAAATTTGTTGTGATGTGTTAGTTTATGATTATTTGTATTAGATTGGATGTTTGTGTGTTTACTGTTGTTTTTAGGTGAGAATTGAAGAGAAGAACCAGATATAGAGTGGGAAGTCACAAGAAGAGGAGCAGATCACGTCTCACATAAGAGTCACGCCGTGACCAGGAGTCACGTGACGTGACTTGCTAAGAAGAATGAAGAGGAAGGAGGAAAAGAAGAGAAGGAGCTGCAAGAGACGAAGTCACGCCGTGAGCAAAGGTCACGCGACGTGACGAGAAGCCAGCAAAGAAAGGAAAGAAAGGAAAGAGAAGAAGAAAGAAAAAGAGTCACGCCGTGAGCAAAGGTCACGCGACGTGACGCCACAGAGAGGCCAGGAAAGGAAGGGAAAAGAGAAGAGAAGAGAAAGGAGAGGAGGAAGCGAGGCGTGAGCGCCAGTCACGCCACACACGCGAGAGATCACGCCGTGATGGGGAGTAACGCGACGTGACTGGCCAGAGAGGGAAGAGAAAACCGAGAGAAAGAAAGAAAGAAGAAAAGAAGGAGCGCGTTCTGTCGCGATCGCGACAGAAACGACCGTTGGACGGTTTTGGGCTAAAATTCACATGAAAAGTCATCTTATTTCACCAAATTGTGCAACCATTCCCAAGAGACATCTTCAAGTGACACAATCTTTCAATTAACATCTATAAATATTAGTTTAACTGTAATTTTAAAGAGATGAATTTTTTTTAGTTAAGTAATTTTTCTGTATTTTGTAAGAGAGATTTTTCTTAGTTAAATTTCTATTTAGTTTTATGGTTTGAAGAAGAAGATCAAGGAGAAGGAAATTTATTTTCAAGAGATTGAGAAAAGGGTTGAAAGGCTTCTATCTTATTCTCTTATTTTTAATTCTTCTCCAATATTTCTATGAAAATCATTTTAATGAATTTGCATGTTTATAATTCTTTCTATTTCTATCTACTTTCATAGTCTTTCATTGTAGATTCTCTATTAATATCTTTTGCATGATCTTTATAAGTTAAAGTAATTCGAGAGATTGCTTTATCCGACATTTAGTAGAGATTCATTATCAAGGTATATTTGAGAGATTGGTATATTGAGATAATTGCTATAGGTTAGTGTCTATTCTTAAAATATGTAATTAGAAACCTCTAATTCATTAATGAAAATTGTGAGTTAGAATTTTAATTGTATGTTTTAGGCATTTTAATTCATATCGAGAGAGTGAGTTAAAAATCTATTCTAACTTGACTTGAATGAAAGATGAATAAAGGTAAATCAAAATGATGGATCAAATTCATTATGTTTAGTTCTTCATTCATATACTATTTATCTTCTTCTGATAAACATAAATTAGGTTTAAATTAAGTAGTTCTAATTCAACCATCAAATTTATTATCATTGTAAACAAGATTAAAATCAATTAGTAATAATGTGTAAAGACGTTCCCTGTGGGATTGATATCTAAAGTACTATTGCGGTACACCGTATACTTGCGGTATGTTACATCAATAGAAAATGCACAACACCAATTCTCGATGCGTTGTGACCGGCAAGCTTACAGTAGCAACTCCAGTCGAGTTTTCCCGAATTATTGGACTCGGATCCAAAATTTCATAACTTTTTATGATTTCTCGATTTTGGTGATTTTCCCTAGTGGTGTACCGCTAGGGAAATCCGTAAATATTCGTCGGATTCCGGCGAAGCCAATTCTCGATTCGTTGTGACCGGCAAGCTTCTAGTAGCTACTCTAGTCGAGTTTTCCCGAATTAATTGACTCGGATCCAAAATTTCACCACTTTTTACGATTTCTCGATTTTGGTGATTTTCCCTAGTGGTACCCCTAGAGAAATCCGTAAAAATTCATCGGATTCCGACGAAGCAAATTCTCGATGCATTGTGACCGGCAAGCTTCCAGTAGCTATTCTAGTCGAGTTTTCCCGAATTATTGGACTCGGATCCAAAATTTCACCACTTTTTACGATTTCTCGATTTTGGTGATTATCCCTAGTGATACGCCTAGGGAAATCCGTAAATATTTATCGGATTTTGACGAAGCCAATTCTCGATGCGTTGTGACCGGCAAGCTTCCAGCAGCTATTCCAGTCGAGTTTTCCCGAATTATTGGACTCGGATCAAAAATTTCACCACTTTTTGGTGATTTTCCCTAGTGGTACCCCTAGGGAAATCCGTAAAAATTCGTCGGATTCTGACGAAGCCAATTCTCGATGCGTTGCGACCGGCAAGCTTTCAGTAGCTATTCCAGTCGAGTTTTCCCGAATTATTGGACTCGGATCCAAAATTTCACCACTTTTTACGATTTCTCGATTTTGGTGATTTTCCCTAGTGGTACCCCTAGGGAAATCCGTAAAAATTCGTCGGATTTCGACGAAGCCAATTCTCGATGCGTTGTGACCGGCAAGCTTACAGTAGCTATTCCAGTCGAGTTTTCCCGAATTATTGGACTCGAATCCAAAATTTAACCACTTTTTACGATTTCTCGATTTTATTGATTATCCCTAGTGGTACCCCTAGTGCAATCCGTAAAAATTCGTCGGATTTCGACGAAACCAATTCTCGATGCGTTGTGACCGGCAAGCTTACAGTAGCTATTCCAGTCGAGTTTTCCCGAATTATTGGACCCGGATCCAAAATTTCACAACTTTTTTGTGATTTTCCCTAGTGGTACCCCTAGGGAAATCCGTAAAAATTCGTCGGATTCTGACGAAGCCAATTCTCGATGCGTTGTGACCGGCAAGCTTCCAGTAGCTATTCCAGTCGATTTTTCCCGAATTATTGGACTCGGATCCATAATTTCACCACTTTTTACGATTTCTCGATTTTAGTGATTTTCCCTAGTGGTACCCCTAGGGAAATCCGTAAAAATTCGTCGGATTCCGACGAAGCAAATTCTCGATGCGTTGTGACCGGCAAGCTTCCAGTAGCTATTCCAGTAGAGTTTTCCCGAATTATTGGACTCGGATCCAAAATTTCACCACTTTTTACGATTTCTCGATTTTGGTGATTATCCCTAGTGATACCCCTAGGAAAATCCGTAAAAATTTATCGGATTTTGACGAAGCCAATTCTCGATACGTTGTGACCGGCAAGCTTCCAGCAGCTATTCCAGTTGAGTTTTCCCGAATTATTGGACTCAGATCAAAAATTTCACCACTTTTTGGTGATTTTCCCTAGTGGTACCACTAGGGAAATCCGTAAAAATTCGTCGGATTCTGACGAAGCCAATTCTCGATGAGTTGTGACCGACAAGCTTCCAGTAGCTACTCCAGTCGAGTTTTCCCGAATTATTGGACTCGGATCCAAAATTTCACCACTTTTTACGATTTCTCGATTTTGGTGATTTTCCCTAGTGGTGCCCCTAGGAAAATCCGTAAAAATTCGTCGGATTTCGACGAAGCCAATTCTCGATGCGTTGTGACCGGCAAGCTTACAGTAGCTATTCCAGTCGAGTTTTCCCAAATTATTGGACTCGGATCCAAAATTTAACCACTTTTTACGATTTCTCGATTTTATTGATTATCCCTAGTGGTACCCCTAGTGAAATCCGTAAAAATTCGTCGGATTTCGACGAAACCAATTCTTGATGCGTTGTGACCGGCAAGCTTCCAGTATCTATTCCAATCGAGTTTTCCCGAATTATTGGACTCGGATCCAAAATTTCACCACTTTTTACGATTTCTCGATTTTGGTGATTTTTCCTAGAGGTAACCCTAGGGAAATTCGTAAAAATTCGTCGGATTCCGACGAAGCCAATTCTCGATGCGTTGTGATCGGCAAGCTTCCAGTAGCTATTCTAGTCGAGTTTTCCCGAATTATTGGACTCGGATCCAAAATTTCACCACTTTTTACGATTTCTCGATTTTGGTGATTTTCCCTAGTGGTACCCCTAGGGAAATCCGTAAAAATTCGTCGGATTCCGACGAAGCCAATTCTCGATGCGTTGTGACCGGCAAGCTTCCAGTAGCTATTACAGTCGAGTTTTCCCGAATTATTGGACTCGGATCCAAAATTTCACCACTTTTTACGATTTCTCGATTTTGGTTATTTTCCCTAGAGGTACCCCTTGGGAAATTCGTAAAAATTCGTCGGATTCCGACGAAGCCAATTCTCGATGCGTTGTGATCGGCAAGCTTCCAGTAGCTATTCCAGTCGAGTTTTCCCGAATTATTGGATTCGGATCAAAAATTTCACCACTTTTTACGATTTCTCGATTTTGGTGATTTTCCCTAGTGGTACCCCTAGGGAAATCCGTAAAAATTCGTCGGATTCCGACGAAGCCAATTCTCGATGCGTTGTGACCGGCAAGCTTCCAGTAGCTATTCCAGTCGAGTTTTCCCGAATTATTGGACTCGAATCCAAAATTTTACCACTTTTTACGATTTCTCGATTTTGGTGATTTTCCCTAGTGGTACCCCTAGGGAAATTCGTCGGATTCCGACGAAGCCAATTATCGATGCGTTGTGACCGGCAAGCTTCCAGTAGCTATTCTAGTCGAGTTTTCCCGTATTATTGGACTCGTATCCAAAATTTCACCACTTTTTACGATTTCTCGATTTTGGTGATTATCCCTAGTGATACCCCTAGAGAAATCCGTAAAAATTTATCGGATTTTAACGAAGCCAATTCTCGATGCGTTGTGACCGGCAAGCTTCCAGCAGCTATTCAAGTCGAGTTTTCCCGAATTATTGGACTCGGATCAAAAATTTCACCACTTTTTGGTGATTTTCCCTAGTGGTACCACTAGGGAAATCCGTAAAAATTCGTCGGATTCTGACGAAGCCAATTCTCGATGCGTTGTGACCGGCAAGCTTCCAGTAGCTATTCCAGTCGACTTTTCCCGAATTATTGGTCTCGGATCCAAAATTTCACCACTTTTTACGATTTCTCGATTTTGGTGATTTTTCCTAGTGGTACCCCTAGGGAAATCCGTAAAAATTCGTCGGATTCCGACGAAGCAAATTCTCGATGCATTGTGACCGGCAAGCTTCCAGTAGCTATTCCAGTCTAGTTTTCCCGAATTATTTGACTCGGATCCAAAATTTCACCACTTTTTACGATTTCTCGATTTTGGTGATTTTCCCTAGTGGTACCCCTAGGGAAATCCGTAAAAATTCGTTGGATTCCGACGAAGCCAATTCTCAATGCGTTGTGACCGGCAAGCTTCCAGTAGCTATTCCAGTCGAGTTTTCCCGAATTATTGGACTCGGATCAAAAATTTCACGACTTTTTACGATTTCTCGATTTTGGTGATTATCCCTAGTGGTACCCCTAGGGAAATCCGTAAAAATTTATCGGATTTTGACGAAACCAATTCTCGATGCGTTGTTACCGGCAAGCTTCCAGCAGCTATTCCAGTCGAGTTTTCCCGAATTATTAGACTCGGATCAAAAATTTCACCACTTTTTTGTGATTTTCCCTAGTGGTACCCCTAGGGAAATCCGTAAAAATTCGTCGAATTCCGACGAAGCCAATTCTCGATGCGTTGTGACCGGCAAGCTTCCAGTAGCTATTCCAGTCGAGTTTTCCCGAATTATTGGACTCGGATCAAAAATTTCACCACTTTTTACGATTTCTCGATTTTGGTGATTTTCCCTAGTGGTACCCCTAGGGAAATCCGTAAAAATTCATCGTATTCCGACGAAGCCAATTCTCGATGCGTTGTGACCGGCAAGCTTCCAGTAGCTATTCCAGTCGAGTTTTCCCGAATTATTGGACTCGGATCCAAAATTTCACCACTTTTTACGATTTCTCGATTTTGGTGATTTTCCCTAGTGGTACCCCTAGGGAAATCCGTAAAAATTTATCGGATTTTGACGAAGCCAATTCTCGATGCGTTGTGACCGGCGAGCTTCCAGCAGCTATTCCAGTCGAGTTTTCCCGAATTATTGGACTCGGATCAAAAATTTCACCACTTTTTGGTGATTTTCCCTAGTGGTACCCCTAGGGAAATCCGCAAAAATTCGTCGGATTCCGACGAAGCCAATTCTTGATGCGTTGTGACCGGCAAGCTTCCAGTAGCTATTCCAGTCGAGTTTTCCCGAATTATTGGACTCGGATCCAAAATTTCACCACTTTTTATGATTTCTCGATTTTGGTGATTTTCCCTAGTGGTACCCCTAGGGAAATCCGTAAAAATTCGTCGTATTCCGACGAAGCCAATTCTCGATGCGTTGTGACCGGCAAGCTTCCAATAGCTATTCCAGTCGAGTTTTCCCGAATTATTGGACTCGGATCCAAAATTTCACCACTTTTTACGATTTCTCGATTTTGGTGATTTTCCCTAGTGGTACCCCTAGGGAAATCCGTAAAAATTCGTCGGATTCCGACGAAGCCAATTCTCGATGCGTTGTGACCGGCAAGCTTCCAGTAGCTATTCCAGACGAGTTTTCCCGAATTATTGGACTCGAATAAAAATTTCACCACTTTTTGGTGATTTTCCCTAGTGGTACCCCTAGGGAAATCCGTAAAAATTCGTTGGATTCTGATGAAGCCAATTCTCGATGCGTTGTGACCGGCAAGCTTCCAGTAACTATTCCAGTCGAGTTTTCCCCAATTATCGGACTCGGATCCAAAATTTCACCACTTTTTACGATTTCTCGATTTTGGTGATTTTCCCTAGTGGTACCCCTAGGGAAATCCGTAAAAATTCGTCGGATTCCGGCGAAGCCAATTCTCGATGCGTTGTGACCGGCAAGCTTCCAGTAGCTATTCCAGTCGAGTTTTCCCGAATTATCGGACTCGGATCAGAATTTTCACCACTTTTTACGATTTCTCGATTTTGGTGATTTTGCCTAGAGGTACCCCTAGGGAAATTCGTAAAAATTCGTCGGATTCCGACGAAGCCAATTCTCGATGCGTTGTGATCGGCAAGCTTCCAGTAGCTATTCAAGTTGAGTTTTCCCGAATTATTTCATTCGGATCCAAAATTTCACCACTTTTTACGATTTCTCGATTTTGGTGATTTTCCCTAGTGGTACCCTTAAGGAAATCCGTAAAAATTCGTCGGATTCCGACGAAGCCAATTCTTGATACGTTGCGACCGACAAGCTTCCAGTAGCTATTCCAGTCGAGTTTTCCCGAATTATTGGACTCGGATCAAAAATTTCACCACTTTTTACGATTTCTCGATTTTGGTGATTTTCCATAGTGGTACCCCTAGGGAAATCCGTAAAAATTCGTCGGATTCCGACGAAGCCAATTCTCGATGCGTTGTGACCGGCAAGTTTCTAGTAGCTTTTCCAGTCGAGTTTTCCCGAATTATTGGACTCGGATCAAAAATTTCACCACTTTTTACGATTTCTCAATTTTTGTGATTTTCCCTAGTGGTGCCCCTAGGGAAATCCGTAAAAATTCGTCGTATTCCGACGAAGCCAATTCTCGATGCGTTGTGACCGGCAAGCTTCCAGCAGCTATTCCAGTCGAGTTTTCCTGAATTATTGGACTCGGATTAAAAATTTCACCACTTTTTGGTGATTTTCCCTAGTGGTAGCCCTAGGAAAATCCGTAAAAATTCGTCGGAATTCGACGAAGCCAATTCTCGATGCGTTGTGAACGGCAAGCTTCCAGTAGCTATTCCAGTCAAGTTTTCCCGAATTATTGGACTCGGATCCAAAATTTCACCACTTTTTACGATTTCTCGATTTTGGTGATTTTCCCTAGTGGTACCCCTAGGGAAATCCGTAAAAATTCGTCGGATTCTGATGAAGCCAATTCTCGATGCGTTGTGACCGGCAAGCTTCCAGTAGCTATTCCAGTCGAGTTATCCCGAATTATTGGACTCGGATCAAAAATTTCACCACTTTTTATGATTTCTCGATTTTGGTGATTTTCCCTAGTGGTACCCCAAGGGAAATCCGTAAAAATTCGTCGGATTCCGATGAAGCCAATGCTCGATGCGTTGTGACCAGAAAGCTTCCAGTAGCTAGTCCAGTCGAGTTTTCCCGAATTATTGGACTCGGATCCAAAATTTCACTACTTTTTACGATTTCTCGATTTTGGTGATTTTCCCTAGTGGTGCCGTAGGGAAATCCGTAAAAATTCGTCGGATTCCGACGAAACCAATTCTCGATGCGTTGCGACCGGCAAGCTTCCAGTAGCTATTTTAGTCGAGTTTTCCCAAGTTATTGGACTCGGATCCAAAATTTCACCACTTTTTACGATTTCTCGATTTTTGTGATTTTTCCTATTGTACCCCTAGGGATATCCGTAAAAATTCGTCGGATTCCGACGAAACCGATTCTCGATGCGTTGTGACCGGCAAGCTTCCAGTAGCTATTCCAGTCGAGTTTTCCCGAATTATTGGACTCGGATCCAAAATTTCACAACTTTTTAGGATTTCTCGATTTTGGTGATTTTCCCTAGTGGTACCCCTAGGGAAATCCTTAAAAATTCGTCGGATTCCGATGAAGCCAATTCTCGATGCGTTGTGACCGGAAAGCTTCCAGTAGCTAGTCCAGTCGAATTTTCCCGAATTATTGGACTCGGATCCAAAATTTCACCACTTTTTACGATTTCTCGATTTTGGTGATTTTCCCTAGTGGTGCCCCTAGAGAAATCCGTAAAAATTCGTCGGATTCCGACGAAACCAATTCTCGATGCGTTGCGACCGGCAAGCTTCCAGTAGCTATTTCAGTCGAGTTTTCCCAAGTTATATGACTCGGATCCAAAATTTCACCACTTTTTACGATTTCTCGATTTTTGTGATTTTTCCTAGTGGTACCCCTAGGGAAATCCGTAAAAATTCGTCGGATTCCGACGAAGCCGATTCTTGATGCGTTGTGACCGGCAAGCTTCCAGTAGCTATTCCAGTCGAGTTTTCCCGAATTATTGGACTCGGATCCAAAATTTCACCACTTTTTACGATTTCTCGATTTTTGTGATTTTCCCTATTGTACCCCTAGGGATATCCGTAAAAATTCGTCGGATTCCGACGAAGCCGATTCTCGATGCATTGTGACCGGCAAGCTTCCAGTAGCTATTCCAGTCGAGTTTTCCCGAATTATTGGACTCGGATCCAAAATTTCACCACTTTTTACGATTTCTCGATTTTGGTGATTATCCCTAGTGGTACCCCTAGGGAAATCCGTAAAAATTTGTCGGATTTTGACGAAACCAATTCTCGATGCGTTGTGACCGGCAAGCTTCCAGCAGCAATTCCAGTCGAGTTTTCCCGAATTATTGGACTCGGATCAAAAATTTCACCACTTTTTGGTGATTTTCCCTAGTGGTACCCCTAGGGAAATCCGTAAAAATTCGTTGGATTCCGACGAAGCCAATTCTCGATGCGTTGTGACCGGTAGCTTCCAGTAGCTATTCCAGTCGAGTTTTCCCGAATTATTGGACTCGGATACAAAATTTTACCAATTTTTACGATTTCTCGATTTTGGTGATTTTCCCTAGTGGCGCCCCTAGGGAAATCCGTAAAAATTCGTCGGATTCCGACGAAGCAAATTCTCGATGCGTTGCGACCGGCAAGCTTCCAGTAGCTATTCTAGTCTAGTTTTCCCGAGTTATTGGACTCGGATCCAAAATTTCAACACTTTTTACGATTTCTCGATTTTGGTGATTATCCCTAGTGGTACCCCCAGGGAAATCCGTAAAAATTTGTCGGATTTTGACGAAGCCAATTCTCGATGCGTTTTGACCGGCAAGCTTCGAGCAGATATTCCAGTCGAGTTTTCCCGAATTATTGGACTCGGATAAAAAATTCCACCACTTTTTGGTATTTTCCCTAGTGGTACCCCTAGGGAAATTCGTAAAAATTTGTCGGATTCCGACGAAGCCAATTCTTGATGCGTTGTGACCGGCAAGCTTCCAGTAGTTATTCCAGTCGAGTTTTCCCGAATTATTGGACTCGAATCAAAAATTTCACCACTTTTTACGATTTCTCGATTTTTGTGATTTTTCCTAGTGGTACCCCTAGGGAAATCCGTAAAAATTCGTCGGATTCCGACGAAACCAATTATCGATGCGTTGTGACCGGCAAGCTTCCAGTAGCTATTCCAGTTGAGTTTTCCCGAGTTATTGGACTCGGATCCAAAATTTCACCACTTTTTACGATTTCTCGATTTTGGTGATTATCCCTAGTGGTACCCCTAGGGAAATCCGTAAAAATTTATCGGATTTTGACGAAACCAATTATCGATGCGTTGTGACCGGCAAGCTTCCAGCAGCTATTCCAGTCGAGTTTTCCCGAATTATTGGACACGGATAAAAAATTCCACCACTTTTTGGTGATTTTCCCTAGTGGTACCCCTAGTGAAATCCGTAAAAATTCGTCGGATTCCGACGAAGCCAATTCTCGATGCGTTGTGACCGGCAAGCTTCCAGTAGCTATTCCAGTCGAGTTTTCCCGAATTATTGGACTCGGATCCAAAATTTCACCACTTTTTATGATTTCTCGATTTTGGTGATTTTCCCTAGTGGTACCCCTAGGGAAATCCGTAAAAATTCGTCGGATTCCGACGAAACCAATTCTCGATGCGTTGTGACCGGCAAGCTTCCAGTAGCTATTCCAGTCTAGTTTTCCCGAATTATTTGACTCGGATCAAAAATTTCACCACTTTTTACGATTTCTCGATTTTGGTGATTTTCCCTTGTGGTACCCCTAGGGAAATCCGTAAAAATTCGTCGGATTCCGACGAAGCCAATTCTCGATGCGTTGTGACTGGCAAGCTTCCAGTAGCTATTCCAGTCGAGTTTTCCCGAATTATTGGACTCGGATCCAAAATTTCACCACTTTTTACGATTTCTCGATTTTGGTGATTATCCCTAGTAGGAAAATCCGTAAAAATTTATCGGATTTTGACGAAACCAATTCTCGATGCATTGTGACCGGCAAGCTTCCAGCAGCTATTCCAGTCGAGTTTTCCCGAATTATTGGACTCGGATAAAAAATTCCACCACTTTTTGGTGATTTTCCCTAGTGGTACCCCTAGGGAAATCCGTAAAAATTCGTCGGATTCCGACGAAGCCAATTCTCGATGCGTTGTGACCGGCAAGCTTCCAGTAGCTATTCTGGTCGATTTTTCCCGAATTATTGGACTCGGATCCAAAATTTCACCACTTTTTACGATTTCTCGATTTTGGTGATTTTTCCTAGTGGTACCCCTAGGGAAATTCATAAAAATTCGTCGGATTCCGACGAAGCAAATTCTCGATGCGTTGTGACCGGCAAGCTTCCAGTAGCTATTCCAGTCGAGTTTTCCCGAATTATTGGACTCGGATCCAAAATTTCACCACTTTTTACGATTTCTCGATTTTGGTGATTTTTCCTAGTGTTACCCCTAGGGAAATTCGTAAAAATTCGTCGGATTCCGACGAAGCCAATTCTCGATGCGTTGTGACCGGCAAGCTTCCAGTAGCTTTTCCAGTCGAGTTTTCCCGAATTATTGGACTCGGATCCAAAATTTCACCACTTTTTACGATTTCTCGATTTTTGTGATTTTCCCTAGTGGTGCCCTTATGGAAATCCGTAAAAATTCGTCGGATTCCGACGAAACCAATTCTCGATGCGTTGTGAAAGGCAAGCTTCCAGTAGTTATTCCAGTCGAGTTTTCCCGAATTATTGGACTCGGATCCAAAATTTCAACACTTTTTACGATTTCTCGATTTTGGTGATTATCCCTAGTGGCAACCCTAGGAAAATCCGTAAAAATTTGTCGGATTTTGACGAAGCCAATTCTCGATGCGTTGTGACCGGCAAGCTTCCAGCAGCTATTCCAGATGAGTTTTCCCGAATTATTGGACTCGAATCAAAATTTCACCACTTTTTGGTGATTTTCCCTAGTGGTACCCCTAGGAAAATCCGTAAAAATTCGTCGGATTCCGATGAAGCCAATTCTCGATGCGTTGTGACCGGCAAGCTTCCAGTAGCTATTCCAGTCGAGTTTTTCTGAATTATTGGACTCGGATCCAAAATTTCACTACTTTTTACGATTCTCGATTTTGGTGATTTTCCCTAATGGTGCCCCTAGGGAAATCAGTAAAAATTCATCGGATTCCGACGAAACCAATTCTCGATGCGTTGCGACCGGCAAGCTTCCAGTAGCTATTTCAGTCGAGTTTTCCCAAGTTATTGGACTCGGATCCAAAATTTCACCACTTTTTACGATTTCTCGATTTTGGTGATTTTTCCTAGTGGTACCCCTAGGGAAATCCGTAAAAATTCGTCGGATTCCGACGAAGCCGATTCTCGATGCGTTGTGACCGGCAAGCTTCCAGTAGCTATTCCAGTCGAGTTTTTCCGAGTTATTGGACTCGGATCCAAAATTTCACCACTTTTTACGATTTCTCGATTTTTGTGATTTTCCCTAGTGGTGCCCCTATGGAAATCCGTAAAAATTCGTCGGATTCCGACGAAACGAATTCTCGATGCGTTGTGAAAGGCAAGCTTCCAGTAGCTATTCCAATCGAGTTTTCCCGAATTATTGGACTCGGATCCAAAATTTCAACACTTTTTACGATTTCTCGATTTTGGTGATTATCCCTAGTGGCAACCCTAGGAAAATCCGTAAAAATTTGTCGGATTTTGATGAAGCCAATTCTCGATGCGTTGTGACCGGCAAGCTTCCAGCAGCTATTCCAGATGAGTTTTCCCGAATTATTGGACTCGAATCAAAATTTCACCACTTTTTGGTGATTTTCCCTAGTGGTACCCCTAGGGAAATCCGTAAAAATTCGTCGGATTCCGATGAAGCCAATTCTCGATGCGTTGTGACCGGCAAGCTTCCAGTAGCTATTCCAGTCGAGTTTTTTCGAATTATTGGACTCGGATCCAAAATTTCACTACTTTTTACGATTTCTCGATTTTGGTGATTTTCCCTAATGGTGCCCCTAGGGAAATCAGTAAAAATTCGTCGGATTCCGACGAAACCAATTCTCGATGCGTTGCGACCGGCAAGCTTCCAGTAGCTATTTCAGTCGAGTTTTCCCAAGTTATTGGACTCGGATCCAAAATTTCACCACTTTTTACGATTTCTCGATTTTGGTGATTTTTCCTAGTGGTACCCCTAGGGAAATCCGTAAAAATTCGTCGGATTCCGACGAAGCCGATTCTCGATGCGTTGTGACCGGCAAGCTTCCAGTAGCTATTCCAGTCGAGTTTTTCCGAGTTATTGGACTCGGATCCAAAATTTCACCACTTTTTACGATTTCTCGATTTTTGTGATTTTCCCTAGTGGTGCCCCTATGGAAATCCGTAAAAATTCGTCGGATTCCGACGAAACAAATTCTCGATGCTTTGTGAAAGGCAAGCTTCCAGTAGCTATTCCAGTCGAGTTTTCCCGAATTATTGGACTCGGATCCAAAATTTCAACACTTTTTACGATTTCTCGATTTTGGTGATTTTCCCTAGTGGTGCCCCTAGGGAAATCAGTAAAAATTCGTCGGATTCCGACGAAACCAATTCTCGATGCGTTGTGACCGGCAAGCTTCCAGTAGCTATTCCAGTCGAGTTTTCCCGAATTATTGGACTCGGATCCAAAATTTCACTACTTTTTACGATTTCTCGATTTTGGTGATTTTCCCTAATGGTGCCCCTAGGGAAATCAGTAAAAATTCGTCGGATTCCGACGAAACCAATTCTCGATGCGTTGCGACCGGCAAGCTTCCAGTAGCTATTTCAGTCGAGTTTTCCCAAGTTATTGGACTCGGATCCAAAATTTCACCACTTTTTACGATTTCTCGATTTTGGTGATTATCCCTAGTGGTACCCCTAGTGAAATCCGTAAAAATTCGTCGGATTTCGACGAAGCCAATTCTCGATGCATTGTGACCGGCAAGCTTCCAGTAGCTATTCCAGTCGATTTTTCCCGAATTATTGGACTCGGATCCAAAATTTCACCAGTTTTTACGATTTCTCGATTTTGATGATTTTTTCTAGTGGTACCCCTAGGGAAATTCGTAAAAATTCGTCGGATTCCGACGAAGCCAATTCTCGATGCGTTGTGACCGGCAAGCTTCCAGTAGCTATTCCAGTCGAGTTTTCCCGAATTATTCACCACTTTTTACGATTTCTCGATTTTGGTGATTTTCCCTAGTGGTACCCCTAGGGAAATCCGTAAAAATTCGTCGGATTCCGACGAAGCCAATTCTAGATGCGTTGTGACCGGCAAGCTTCCAGTAGCTATTCCAGACGAGTTTTCCCGAATTATTGGACTCGAATCAAAATTTCACAACTTTTTGGTGATTTTCCCTAGTGGTACCCCTAGGGAAATCCGTAAAAATTCGTCGGATTCCGATGAAGCCAATTCTCGATGCGTTGTGACCGGCAAGATTCCAGTAGCTATTCCAGTCGAGTTTTCCCGAATTATTGGACTCGGATAAAAAATTTCACCACTTTTTACGATTTCTCGATTTTGGTGATTTTTCCTAGTGGTACCCCTAGGGAAATCCTTAAAAATTCGTCGGATTCCGATGATGCCAATTCTCGATGCGTTGTGACCGGCAAGCTTCCAGTAGCTATTCCAGTCGAGTTTTTCCGAATTATTGGACTCGGATCCAAAATTTCACTAATTTTTACGATTTCTCGATTTTGGTGATTTTCCCTGATGGTGCCCCTAGGGAAATCAGTAAAAATTCGTCGGATTCCGACGAAGCCGATTCTCGATGCGTTGTGACCGGCAAGCTTCCAGTAGCTATTCCAGTCGAGTTTTGCCGAGTTATTGGACTCGGATCCAAAATTTCACCACTTTTTACGATTTCTCGATTTTTGTGATTTTCCCTAGTGGTGCCCCTATGGAAATCCGTAAAAATTCGTCGGATTTCGACGAAACCAATTCTCGATGCATTGTGAAAGGCAAGCTTCCAGTAGCTATTCCAGTCGAGTTTTCCCGAATTATTGGACTCGGATCCAAAATTTCAACACTTTTACGATTTCTCGATTTTGGTGATTATCCCTAGTGGCAACCCTAGGAAAATCCGTAAAAATTTGTCGGATTTTGACGAAGCCAATTCTCGATGCGTTGTGACCGGCAAGCTTCCAGCAGCTATTCCAGATGAGTTTTCCCGAATTATTGGACTTGAATCAAAATTTCACCACTTTTTGGTGATTTTCCCTAGTGGTACCCCTAGGGAAATCCGTAAAAATTCGTCGGATTCCGATGAAGCCAATTCTCGATGCGTTGTGACCGGCAAGCTTCCAGTAGCTATTCCAGTCGAGTTTTTCCGAATTATTGGACTCGGATCCAAAATTTCACTACTTTTTACGATTTCTCGATTTTGGTGATTTTCCCTAATGGTGCCCCTAGGGAAATCAGTAAAAATTCGTCGGATTCCGACGAAACCAATTCTCGATGCGTTGCGACCGGCAAGCTTCCAGTAGCTATTTCAGTCGAGTTTTCCCAAGTTATTGGACTCGGATCCAAAATTTCACCACTTTTTACGATTTCTCGATTTTGGTGATTTTTCCTAGTGGTACCCCTAGGGAAATCCGTAAAAATTCGTCGGATTCCGACGAAGCCGATTCTCGATGCGTTGTGACCGGCAAGCTTCCAGTAGCTATTCCAGTCGAGTTTTTCCGAGTTATTGGACTCGGATCCAAAATTTCACCACTTTTTACGATTTCTCGATTTTTGTGATTTTCCTAGTGGTGCCCCTATGGAAATCCGTAAAAATTCGTCGGATTCCGACGAAACAAATTCTCGATGCGTTGTGAAAGGCAAGCTTCCAGTAGCTATTCCAGTCGAGTTTTCCCGAATTATTGGACTCGGATCCAAAATTTCAACACTTTTTACGATTTCTCGATTTTGGTGATTTTCCCTAGTGGTGCCCCTAGGGAAATCAGTAAAAATTCGTCGGATTCCGACGAAACCAATTCTCGATGCGTTGTGACCGGCAAGCTTCCAGTAGATATTCCAGTCGAGTTTTCCCGAATTATTGGACTCGGATCCAAAATTTCACTACTTTTTACGATTTCTCGATTTTGGTGATTTTCCCTAGTGGTGCCCCTAGGGAAATCAGTAAAAATTCGTCGGATTCCGACGAAACCAATTCTCGATGCGTTGCGACCGGCAAGCTTCCAGTAGCTATTTCAGTCGAGTTTTCCCAAGTTATTGGACTCGGATCCAAAATTTCACCACTTTTTACGATTTCTCGATTTTGGTGATTATCCCTAGTGGTGCCCCTAGGGAAATCAGTAAAAATTCGTCGGATTCCGACGAAACCAATTCTCGATGCGTTGCGACCGGCAAGCTTCCAGTAGCTATTCCAGTCGATTTTTCCCGAATTATTGGACTCGGATCAAAAATTTCACCAGTTTTTACGATTTCTCGATTTTGGTGATTTTTTCTAGTGGTACCCCTAGGGAAATCCGTAAAAATTCGTCGGATTCCGACGAAGCAATTCTAGATGCGTTGTGACCGCAAGCTTCCAGTAGCTATTCCAGACGAGTTTTCCCGAATTATTGGACTCGAATCAAAATTTCACAACTTTTTGGTGATTTTCCCTAGTGGTACCCCTAGGGAAATCCGTAAAAATTCGTCGGATTCCGATGAAGCCAATTCTCGATGCGTTGTGACCGGCAAGATTCCAGTAGCTATTCCAGTCGAGTTTTCCCGAATTATTGGACTCGGATAAAAAATTTCACCACTTTTTACGATTTCTCGATTTTGGTGATTTTCCCTAGTGGTACCCCTAGGGAAATCCTTAAAAATTCGTCGGATTCCGATGAAGCCAATTCTCGATGCGTTGTGACCGGCAAGCTTCCAGTAGCTATTCCAGTCGAGTTTTTCTGAATTATTGGACTCGGATCCAAAATTTCACTACTTTTTACGATTTCTCGATTTTGGTGATTTTCCCTAATGGTGCCCCTAGGGAAATCAGTAAAAATTCGTCGGATTCCGACGAAACCAATTCTCGATGTGTTGCGACCGGCAAGCTTCCAGTAGCTATTTCAGTCGAGTTTTCCCAAGTTATTGGACTCGGATCCAAAATTTCACCACTTTTTACGATTTCTCGATTTTGGTGATTTTTCCTAGTGTTACCCCTAGGGAAATCCGTAAAAATTCGTCGGATTCCGACGAAGCCGATTCTCGATGCGTTGTGACCGGCAAGCTTCCAGTAGCTATTCCAGTCGAGTTTTGCCGAGTTATTGGACTCGGATCCAAATTTCACCACTTTTTACGATTTCTCGATTTTTGTGATTTTCCCTAATGGTGCCCCTAGGGAAATCAGTAAAAATTCGTCGGATTCCGACGAAACCAATTCTCGATGCGTTGCGACCGGCAAGCTTCCAGTAGCTATTTCAGTCGAGTTTTCCCAAGTTATTGGACTCGGATCCAAAATTTCACCAGTTTTTACGATTTTGTTGATTTTTTCTAGTGGTACCCCTAGGGAAATTCGTAAAAATTCGTCGGATTCCGACGAAGCCAATTCTCGATGCGTTGTGACCGGCAAGCTTCCAGTAGCTATTCCAGTCGAGTTTTCCCGAATTATTGCACTCGGATCCAAAATTTCACCACTTTTTACGATTTCTCGATTTTGGTGATTTTCCCTAGTGGTACCCCTAGGGAAATCCGTAAAAATTCGTCGGATTCCGATGAAGCCAATTCTCGATGCGTTGTGACCGGCAAGCTTCCAGTAGCTATTCCAGTCGAGTTTTTCCGAATTATTGGACTCGGATCCAAAATTTCACTACTTTTTACGATTTCTCGATTTTGGTGATTTTCCCTAATGGTGCCCCTAGGGAAATCAGTAAAAATTCGTCGGATTCCGACGAAACCAATTCTCGATGCGTTGCGACCGGCAAGCTTCCAGTAGCTATTTCAGTCGAGTTTTCCCAAGTTATTGGACTCGGATCCAAAATTTCACCACTTTTTACGATTTCTCGATTTTGGTGATTTTTCCTAGTGGTACCCCTAGGGAAATCCGTAAAAATTCGTCGGATTCCGACGAAGCCGATTCTCGATGCGTTGTGACCGGCAAGCTTCCAGTAGCTATTCCAGTCGAGTTTTTCCGAGTTATTGGACTCGGATCCAAAATTTCACCACTTTTACGATTTCTCGATTTTGTGATTTTCCCTAGTGGTGCCCCTATGGAAATCCGTAAAAATTCGTCGGATTCCGACGAAACAAATTCTCGATGCTTTGTGAAAGGCAAGCTTCCAGTAGCTATTCCAGTCGAGTTTTCCCGAATTATTGGACTCGGATCCAAAATTTCAACACTTTTTACGATTTCTCGATTTTGGTGATTTTCCCTAGTGGTGCCCCTAGGGAAATCAGTAAAAATTCGTCGGATTCCGACGAAACCAATTCTCGATGCGTTGTGACCGGCAAGCTTCCAGTAGCTATTCCAGTCGAGTTTTCCCGAATTATTGGACTCGGATCCAAAATTTCACTACTTTTTACGATTTCTCGATTTTGGTGATTTTCCCTAATGGTGCCCCTAGGGAAATCAGTAAAAATTCGTCGGATTCCGACGAAACCAATTCTCGATGCGTTGCGACCGGCAAGCTTCCAGTAGCTATTTCAGTCGAGTTTTCCCAAGTTATTGGACTCGGATCCAAAATTTCACCACTTTTTACGATTTCTCGATTTTGGTGATTATCCCTAGTTGTACCCCTAGTGAAATCCGTAAAAATTCGTCGGATTTCGACGAAGCCAATTCTCGATGCATTGTGACCGGCAAGCTTCCAGTAGCTATTCCAGTCGATTTTTCCCGAATTATTGGACTCGGATCCAAAATTTCACCAGTTTTTACGATTTCTCGATTTTGATGATTTTTTCTAGTGGTACCCCTAGGGAAATTCGTAAAAATTCGTCGGATTCCGACGAAGCCAATTCTCGATGCGTTGTGACCGGCAAGCTTCCAGTAGCTATTCCAGTCGAGTTTTCCCGAATTATTGCACTCGGATCCAAAATTTCACCACTTTTTACGATTTCTCGATTTTGGTGATTTTCCCTAGTGGTACCCCTAGGGAAATCCGTAAAAATTCGTCGGATTCCGACGAAGCCAATTCTAGATGCGTTGTGACCGGCAAGCTTCCAGTAGCTATTCCAGACGAGTTTTCCCGAATTATTGGACTCGAATCAAAATTTCACAACTTTTTGGTGATTTTCCCTAGTGGTACCCCTAGGGAAATCCGTAAAAATTCGTCGGATTCCGATGAAGCCAATTCTCGATGCGTTGTGACCGGCAAGATTCCAGTAGCTATTCCAGTCGAGTTTTCCCGAATTATTGGACTCGGATAAAAAATTTCACCACTTTTTATGATTTCTCGATTTTGGTGATTTTCCCTAGTGGTACCCCTAGGGAAATCCTTAAAAATTCGTCGGATTCCGATGAAGCCAATTCTCGATGCGTTGTGACCGGCAAGCTTCCAGTAGCTATTCCAGTCGAGTTTTTCCGAATTATTGGACTCGGATCCAAAATTTCACTACTTTTTACGATTTCTCGATTTTGGTGATTTTCCCTAATGGTGCCCCTAGGGAAATCAGTAAAAATTCGTCGGATTCCGACGAAGCCGATTCTCGATGCGTTGTGACCGGCAAGCTTCCAGTAGCTATTCCAGTCGAGTTTTGCCGAGTTATTGGACTCGGATCCAAAATTTCACCACTTTTTACGATTTCTCGATTTTTGTGATTTTCCCTAGTGGTGCCCCTATGGAAATCCGTAAAAATTCGTCGGATTTCGACGAAACCAATTCTCGATGCATTGTGAAAGGCAAGCTTCTAGTAGCTATTCCAGTCGAGTTTTCCCGAATTATTGGACTCGGATCCAAAATTTCAACACTTTTTACGATTTCTCGATTTTGGTGATTATCCCTAGTGGCAACCCTAGGAAAATCCGTAAAAATTTGTCGGATTTTGACGAAGCCAATTCTCGATGCGTTGTGACCGGCAAGCTTCCAGCAGCTATTCCAGATGAGTTTTCCCGAATTATTGGACTTGAATCAAAATTTCACCACTTTTTGGTGATTTTCCCTAGTGGTACCCCTAGGGAAATCCGTAAAAATTCGTCGGATTCCGATGAAGCCAATTCTCGATGCGTTGTGACCGGCAAGCTTCCAGTAGCTATTCCAGTCGAGTTTTTCCGAATTATTGGACTCGGATCCAAAATTTCACTACTTTTTACGATTTCTCGATTTTGGTGATTTTCCCTAATGGTGCCCCTAGGGAAATCAGTAAAAATTCGTCGGATTCCGATGAAACCAATTCTCGATGCGTTGCGACCGGCAAGCTTCCAGTAGCTATTTCAGTCGAGTTTTCCCAAGTTATTGGACTCGGATCCAAAATTTCACCACTTTTTACGATTTCTCGATTTTGGTGATTTTTCCTAGTGGTACCCCTAGGGAAATCCGTAAAAATTCGTCGGATTCCGACGAAGCCGATTCTCGATGCGTTGTGACCGGCAAGCTTCCAGTAGCTATTCCAGTCGAGTTTTTCCGAGTTATTGGACTCGGATCCAAAATTTCACCACTTTTTACGATTTCTCGATTTTTGTGATTTTCCCTAGTGGTGCCCCTATGGAAATCCGTAAAAATTCGTCGGATTCCGACGAAACAAATTCTCGATGCTTTGTGAAAGGCAAGCTTCCAGTAGCTATTCCAGTCGAGTTTTCCCGAATTATTGGACTCGGATCCAAAATTTCAACACTTTTTACGATTTCTCGATTTTGGTGATTTTCCCTAGTGGTGCCCCTAGGGAAATCAGTAAAAATTCGTCGGATTCCGACGAAACCAATTCTCAATGCGTTGTGACCGGCAAGCTTCCAGTAGCTATTCCAGTCGAGTTTTCCCGAATTATTGGACTCGGATCCAAAATTTCACTACTTTTTACGATTTCTCGATTTTGGTGATTTTCCCTAATGGTGCCCCTAGGGAAATCAGTAAAAATTCGTCGGATTCCGACGAAACCAATTCTCGATGCGTTGCGACCGGCAAGCTTCCAGTAGCTATTTCAGTCGAGTTTTCCCAAGTTATTGGACTCGGATCCAAAATTTCACCACTTTTTACGATTTCTCGATTTTGGTGATTATCCCTAGTGGTACCCATAGTGAAATCCGTAAAAATTCGTCGGATTACGACGAAGCCAATTCTCGATTCATTGTGACCGGCAAGCTTCCAGTAGCTATTCCAGTCGATTTTTCCCGAATTATTGGACTCGGATCCAAAATTTCACCAGTTTTTACGATTTCTCGATTTTGATGATTTTTTCTAGTGGTACCCCTAGGGAAATTCGTAAAAATTCGTCGGATTCCGACGAAGCCAATTCTCGATGCGTTGTGACCGGCAAGCTTCCAGTAGCTATTCCAGTCGAGTTTTCCCGAATTATTGCACTCGGATCCAAAATTTCACCACTTTTTACGATTTCTCGATTTTGGTGATTTTCCCTAGTGGTACCCCTAGGGAAATCCGTAAAAATTCGTCGGATTCCGACGAAGCCAATTCTAGATGCGTTGTGACCGGCAAGCTTCCAGTAGCTATTCCAGACGAGTTTTCCCGAATTATTGGACTCGAATCAAAATTTCACAACTTTTTGGTGATTTTCCCTAGTGGTACCCCTAGGGAAATCCGTAAAAATTCGTCGGATTCCGATGAAGCCAATTCTCGATGCGTTGTGACCGGCAAGATTCCAGTAGCTATTCCAGTCGAGTTTTCCCGAATTATTGGACTCGGATAAAAAATTTCACCACTTTTTATGATTTCTCGATTTTGGTGATTTTCCCTAGTGGTACCCCTAGGGAAATCCTTAAAAATTCGTCGGATTCCGATGAAGCCAATTCTCGATGCGTTGTGACCGGCAAGCTTCCAGTAGCTATTCCAGTCGAGTTTTTCCGAATTATTGGACTCGGATCCAAAATTTCACTACTTTTTACGATTTCTCGATTTTGGTGATTTTCCCTAATGGTGCCCCTAGGGAAATCAGTAAAAATTCGTCGGATTCCGACGAAGCCGATTCTCGATGCGTTGTGACCGGCAAGCTTCCAGTAGCTATTCCAGTCGAGTTTTGCCGAGTTATTGGACTCGGATCCAAAATTTCACCACTTTTTACGATTTCTCGATTTTTGTGATTTTCCCTAGTGGTGCCCCTATGGAAATCCGTAAAAATTCGTCGGATTTCGACGAAACCAATTCTCGATGCATTGTGAAAGGCAAGCTTCCAGTAGCTATTCCAGTCGAGTTTTCCCGAATTATTGGACTCGGATCCAAAATTTCAACACTTTTTACGATTTCTCGATTTTGGTGATTATCCCTAGTGGCAACCCTAGGAAAATCCGTAAAAATTTGTCGGATTTTGACGAAGCCAATTCTCGATGCGTTGTGACCGGCAAGCTTCCAGTAGCTATTCCAGATGAGTTTTCCCGAATTATTGGACTTGAATCAAAATTTCACCACTTTTTGGTGATTTTCCCTAGTGGTACCCCTAGGGAAATCCGTAAAAATTCGTCGGATTCCGATGAAGCCAATTCTCGATGCGTTGTGACCGGCAAGCTTCCAGTAGCTATTCCAGTCGAGTTTTTCCGAATTATTGGACTCGGATCCAAAATTTCACTACTTTTTACGATTTCTCGATTTTGGTGATTTTCCCTAATGGTGCCCCTAGGGAAATCAGTAAAAATTCGTCGGATTCCGACGAAACCAATTCTCGATGCGTTGCGACCGGCAAGCTTCCAGTAGCTATTTCAGTCGAGTTTTCCCAAGTTATTGGACTCGGATCCAAAATTTCACCACTTTTTACGATTTCTCGATTTTGGTGATTTTTCCTAGTGGTACCCCTAGGGAAATCCGTAAAAATTCGTCGGATTCCGACGAAGCCGATTCTCGATGCGTTGTGACCGGCAAGCTTCCAGTAGCTATTCCAGTCGAGTTTTTCCGAGTTATTGGACTCGGATCCAAAATTTCACCACTTTTTACGATTTCTCGATTTTTGTGATTTTCCCTAGTGGTGCCCCTATGGAAATCCGTAAAAATTCGTCGGATTCCGACGAAACAAATTCTCGATACGTTGTGAAAGGCAAGCTTCCAGTAGCTATTCCAGTCGAGTTTTCCCGAATTATTGGACTCGGATCCAAAATTTCAACACTTTTTACGATTTCTCGATTTTGGTGATTTTCCCTAGTGGTGCTCCTAGGGAAATCAGTAAAAATTCGTCGGATTCCGACGAAACCAATTCTCGATGCGTTGTGACCGGCAAGCTTCCAGTAGATATTCCAGTCGAGTTTTCCCGAATTATTGGACTCGGATCCAAAATTTCACTACTTTTTACGATTTCTCGATTTTGGTGATTTTTCCTAGTGGTGCCCCTAGGGAAATCAGTAAAAATTCGTCGGATTCCGACGAAACCAATTCTCGATGCGTTGCGACCGGCAAGCTTCCAGTAGCTATTTCAGTCGAGTTTTCCCAAGTTATTGGACTCGGATCCAAAATTTCACCACTTTTTACGATTTCTCGATTTTGGTGATTATCCCTAGTGGTGCCCCTAGGGAAATCAGTAAAAATTCGTCGGATTCCGACGAAACCAATTCTCGATGCGTTGCGACCGGCAAGCTTCCAGTAGCTATTCCAGTCGATTTTTCCCGAATTATTGGACTCGGATCCAAAATTTCACCAGTTTTTACGATTTCTCGATTTTGGTGATTTTTTCTAGGGGTACCCCTAGTGAAATCCGTAAAAATTCGTCGGATTCCGACGAAGCCAATTCTAGATGCGTTGTGACCGGCAAGCTTCCAGTAGCTATTCCAGACGAGTTTTCCCGAATTATTGGACTCGAATCAAAATTTCACAACTTTTTGGTGATTTTCCCTAGTGGTACCCCTAGGGAAATCCGTAAAAATTCGTCGGATTCCGATGAAGCCAATTCTCGATGCGTTGTGACCGGCAAGATTCCAGTAGCTATTCCAGTCGAGTTTTCCCGAATTATTGGACTCGGATAAAAAATTTCACCACTTTTTACGATTTCTCGATTTTGGTGATTTTCCCTAGTGGTACCCCTAGGGAAATCCTTAAAAATTCGTCGGATTTCGATGAAGCCAATTCTCGATGCGTTGTGACCGGCAAGCTTCCAGTAGCTATTCCAGTCGAGTTTTTCCGAATTATTGGACTCGGATCCAAAATTTCACTACTTTTTACGATTTCTCGATTTTGGTGATTTTCCCTAATGGTGCCCCTAGGGAAATCAGTAAAAATTCGTCGGATTCCGACGAAACCAATTCTCGATGCGTTGCGACCGGCAAGCTTTCAGTAGCTATTTCAGTCGAGTTTTCCCAAGTTATTGGACTCGGATCCAAAATTTCACCACTTTTTACGATTTCTCGATTTTGGTGATTTTTCCTAGTGTTACCCCTAGGGAAATCCGTAAAAATTCGTCGGATTCCGACGAAGCCGATTCTCGATGCGTTGTGACCGGCAAGCTTCCAGTAGCTATTCCAGTCGAGTTTTGCCGAGTTATTGGACTCGGATCCAAAATTTCACCACTTTTTACGATTTCTCGATTTTTGTGATTTTCCCTAATGGTGCCCCTAGGGAAATCAGTAAAAATTCGTCGGATTCCGACGAAACCAATTCTCGATGCGTTGCGACCGGCAAGCTTCCAGTAGCTATTTCAGTCGAGTTTTCCCAAGTTATTGGACTCGGATCCAAAATTTCACCAGTTTTTACGATTTCTCGATTTTGGTGATTTTTTCTAGTGGTACCCCTAGGGAAATTCGTAAAAATTCGTCGGATTCCGACGAAGCCAATTCTCGATGCGTTGTGACCGGCAAGCTTCCAGTAGCTATTCCAGTCGAGTTTTCCCGAATTATTGCACTCGGATCCAAAATTTCACCACTTTTTATGATTTCTCGATTTTGGTGATTTTCCCTAGTGGTACCCCTAGGGAAATCCGTAAAAATTCGTCGGATTCCGACGAAGCCAATTCTAGATGCGTTGTGACCGGCAAGCTTCCAGTAGCTATTCCAGACGAGTTTTCCCGAATTATTGGACTCGAATCAAAATTTCACCACTTTTTGGTGATTTTCCCTAGTGGTACCCCTAGGGAAATCCGTAAAAATTCGTCGGATTCCGATGAAGCCAATTCTCGATGCGTTGTGACCGGCAAGATTCCAGTAGCTATTCCAGTCGAGTTTTCCCGAATTATTGGACTCGGATCAAAAATTTCACCACTTTTTACGATTTCTCGATTTTGGTGATTTTCCCTAGTGGTACCCCTAGGGAAATCCTTAAAAATTCGTCGGATTCCGATGAAGCCAATTCTCGATGCGTTGTGACCGGAAAGCTTCCAGAAGCTAGTCCAGTCGAGTTTTCCCGAATTATTGGACTCGGATCCAAAATTTCACCACTTTTTACGATTTCTCGATTTTGGTGATTTTCCCTAGTGGTGCCCCTAGGGAAATCCGTAAAAATTCGTCGGATTCCGACGAAACCAATTCTCGATGCGTTGCGACCGGCAAGCTTCCAGTAGCTATTTCAGTCGAGTTTTCCCAAGTTATATGACTCGGATCCAAAATTTCACCACTTTTTACGATTTCTTGATTTTTGTGATTTTTCCTAGTGGTACCCCTAGGGAAATCCGTAAAAATTCGTCGGATTCCGACAAAGCCGATTCTCGATGCGTTGTGACCGGCAAGCTTCCAGTAGCTATTCCAGTCGAGTTTTCCCGAATTATTGCACTCGGATCCAAAATTTCACCACTTTTTACGATTTCTCGATTTTGGTGATTATCCCTAGTGGCAACCCTAGGAAAATCCGTAAAAATTTGTCGGATTTTGACGAAGCCAATTCTCGATGCGTTGTGACCGGCAAGCTTCCAGCAGCTATTCCAGATGTGTTTTCCCGAATTATTGGACTCGAATCAAAATTTCACCACTTTTTGGTGATTTTCCCTAGTGGTACCCCTAGGGAAATCCGTAAAAATTCGTCGGATTCCGATGAAGCCAATTCTCGATGCGTTGTGACCGGCAAGCTTCCAGTAGCTATTCCAGTCGAGTTTTTCCGAATTATTGGACTCGGATCCAAAATTTCACTACTTTTTACGATTTCTCGATTTTGATGATTTTCCCTAATGGTGCCCCTAGGGAAATCAGTAAAAATTCGTCGGATTCCGACGAAACCAATTCTCGATGCGTTGCGACCGGCAAGCTTCCAGTAGCTATTTCAGTCGAGTTTTCCCAAGTTATTGGACTCGGATCCAAAATTTCACCACTTTTTACGATTTCTCGATTTTGGTGATTTTTCCTAGTGGTACCCCTAGGGAAATCCGTAAAAATTCGTCGGATTCCGACGAAACCGATTCTCGATGCGTTGTGACCGGCAAGCTTCCAGTAGCTATTCCAATCGAGTTTTTCCGAGTTATTGGACTCGGATCCAAAATTTCACCACTTTTTACGATTTCTCGATTTTTGTGATTTTTCCTAGTGGTGCCCCTATGGAAATCCGTAAAAATTCGTCGGATTCCGACGAAACAAATTCTCGATGCGTTGTGAAAGGCAAGCTTCCAGTAGCTATTCCAGTCGAGTTTTCCCGAATTATTGGACTCGGATCCAAAATTTCAACACTTTTTACGATTTCTCGATTTTGGTGATTTTCCCTAGTGGTGCCCCTAGGGAAATCAGTAAAAATTCGTCGGATTCCGACGAAACCAATTCTCGATGCGTTGTGACCGGCAAGCTTCCAGTAGCTATTCCAGTCGAGTTTTCCCGAATTATTGGACTCGGATCAAAAATTTCACTACTTTTTACGATTTCTCGATTTTGGTGATTTTCCCTAGTGGTGCCCCTAGGGAAATCAGTAAAAATTCGTCGGATTCCGACGAAACCAATTCTCGATGCGTTGCGACCGGCAAGCTTCCAGTAGCTATTTCAGTCGAGTTTTCCCAAGTTATTGGACTCGGATCCAAAATTTCACCACTTTTTACGATTTCTCGATTTTGGTGATTATCCCTAGTGGTACCCCTAGTGAAATCCGTAAAAATTCGTCGGATTTCGACGAAACCAATTCTCGATGCATTGTGACCGGCAAGCTTCCAGTAGCTATTCCAGTCGATTTTTCCCGAATTATTGGACTCGGATCCAAAATTTCACCAGTTTTTACGATTTCTCGATTTTGGTGATTTTTTCTAGTGGTACCCCTAGGGAAATTCGTAAAAATTCGTCGGATTCCGACGAAGCCAATTCTCGATGCGTTGTGACCGGCAAGCTTCCAGTAGCTATTCCAGTCGAGTTTTCCCGAATTATTGCACTCGGATCCAAAATTTCACCACTTTTTACGATTTCTCGATTTTGGTGATTTTCCCTAGTGGTACCCCTAGGGAAATCCGTCAAAATTCGTCGGATTCCGACGAAGCCAATTCTAGATGCGTTGTGACCGGCAAGCTTCCAGTAGCTATTCCAGACGAGTTTTCCCGAATTATTGGACTCGAATCAAAATTTCACCAATTTTTGGTGATTTTCGCTAGTGGTACCCCTAGGGAAATCCGTAAAAATTCGTCGGATTCCGATGAAGCCAATTCTCGATGCGTTGTGACCGGCAAGATTCCAGTAGCTATTCCAGTCGAGTTTTCCCAAATTATTGGACTCGGATCAAAAATTTCACCACTTTTTACGATTTCTCGATTTTGGTGATTTTCCCTAGTGGTACCCCTAGGGAAATCCTTAAAAATTCGTCGGATTCCGATGAAGCCAATTCTCGATGCGTTGTGACCGGAAAGCTTCCAGTAGCTAGTCCAGTCGAGTTTTCCCGAATTATTGGACTCGGATCCAAAATTTCACCACTTTTTACGATTTCTCGATTTTGGTGATTTTTCCTAGTGGTGCCCCTAGGGAAATCCGTAAAAATTCATCGGATTCCGACGAAACCAATTCTCGATGCATTGCGACCGGCAAGCTTCCAGTAGCTATTTCAGTCGAGTTTTCCCAAGTTATATGACTCAGATCCAAAATTTCACCACTTTTTACGATTTCTCGATTTTTGTGATTTTTCCTAGTGGTACCCCTAGGGAAATCCGTAAAAATTCATCGGATTCCGACGAAGCCGATTCTCGATGCGTTGTGACCGGCAAGCTTCCAGTAGCTATTCCAGTCGAGTTTTCCCGAATTATTGCACTCGGATCCAAAATTTCACCACTTTTTACGATTTCTCGATTTTGGTGATTATCCCTAGTGGCAACCCTAGGAAAATCCGTAAAAATTTGTCGGATTTTGACGAAGCCAATTCTCGATGCGTTGTGACCGGCAAGCTTCCAGCAGCTATTCCAGATGAGTTTTCCCGAATTATTGGACTCGAATCAAAATTTCACCACTTTTTGGTGATTTTCCCTAGTGGTATCCCTAGGGAAATCCGTAAAAATTCGTCGGATTCCGATGAAGCCAATTCTCGATGCGTTGTGACCGGCAAGCTTCCAGTAGCTATTCCAGTCGAGTTTTTCCGAATTATTGGACTCGGATCCAAAATTTCACTACTTTTTACGATTTCTCGATTTTGGTGATTTTCCCTAATGGTGCCCCTAGGGAAATCAGTAAAAATTCGTCGGATTCCGACGAAACCAATTCTCGATGCGTTGCGACCGGCAAGCTTCCAGTAGCTATTCCAGTCGAGTTTTCCCGAATTATTGGACTCGGATCCAAAATTTCACTACTTTTTACGATTTCTCGATTTTGGTGATTTTCCCTAGTGGTGCCCCTAGGGAAATCCGTAAAAATTCGTCGGATTCCGACGAAGCCGATTCTCGATGCGTTGTGACCGGCAAGCTTCCAGTAGCTATTCCAGTCGAGTTTTTCCGAGTTATTGGACTCGGATCCAAAATTTCACCACTTTTTACGATTTCTCGATTTTTGTGATTTTCCCTAATGGTGCCCCTATGGAAATCCGTAAAAATTCGTCGGATTCCGACGAAACAAATTCTCGATGCGTTGTGAAAGGCAAGCTTCCAGTAGCTATTCCAGTCGAGTTTTCCCGAATTATTGGACTCGGATCCAAAATTTCAACACTTTTTACGATTTCTCGATTTTGGTGATTTTCCCTAGTGGTGCCCCTAGGGAAATCAGTAAAAATTCGTCGGATTCCGACGAAACCAATTCTCGATGCGTTGTGACCGGCAAGCTTCCAGTAGCTATTCCAGTCGAGTTTTCCCGAATTATTGGACTCGGATCAAAAATTTCACTACTTTTTACGATTTCTCGATTTTGGTGATTTTCCCTAGTGGTGCCCCTAGGGAAATCAGTAAAAATTCGTCGGATTCCGACGAAACCAATTCTCGATGCGTTGCGACCGGCAAGCTTCCAGTAGCTATTTCAGTCGAGTTTTCCCAAGTTATTGGACTCGGATCCAAAATTTCACCACTTTTTACGATTTCTCGATTTTGGTGATTTTCCCTAGTGGTACCCTTAGGGAAATCCGTAAAAATTCGTCGGATTCCGACGAAGCCAATTCTCGATGCGTTGTGACCGGCAAGCTTCCAGTAGCTATTCCAGTCTAGTTTTCCCGAATTAATTGACTCGGATCCAAAATTTCACCACTTTTTACGATTTCTCGATTTTGGTGATTTTCCCTAGTGGTACCCCTAGGGAAATCCGTAAAAATTCGTCGGATTCCGACGAAGCCAATTCTTGATGCGTTGTGACCGGCAAGCTTCCAGTAGCTATTCCAGTCGAGTTTTTCCGAGTTATTGGACTCGGATCCAAAATTTCACCACTTTTTACGATTTCTCGATTTTGGTGATTATCCCTAATGGTACCCCTAGGAAAATCCGTAAAAATTTATCGGATTTTGACGAAACAAATTCTCGATGCATTGTGACCGGCAAGCTTCCAGCAGCTATTCCAGTCGAGTTTTCCCGAATTATTGGACTCGGATAAAAAATTCCACCACTTTTTGGTGATTTTCCCTAGTGGTACCCCTAGGGAAATCCGTAAAAATTCGTCGGATTCCGACGAAGCCAATTCTCGATGCGTTGTGACCGGCAAGCTTCTAGTAGCTATTCCAGTCGAGTTTTCCCGAGTTATTGGACTCGGATCCAAAATTTCACCACTTTTTACGATTTCTCGATTTTGGTGATTTTTCCTAGTGGTACCCCTAGGGAAATTCGTAAAAATTCGTCGGATTCCGACGAAGCGAATTCTCGATACGTTGTGACCGGCAAGCTTCCAGTAACTATTCCAGTCTTGTTTTCCCGAATTATTGGACTCGGATCAAAAATTTCACCACTTTTTACGATTTCTCGATTTTGGTGATTTTTCCTAGTGGTACCCCTAGGGAAATTCGTAAAAATTCGTCGGATTCCGACGAAGCCAATTCTCGATGCGTTGTGACCGGCAAGCTTCCAGTAGCTTTTCCAGTCGAGTTTTACCGAATTATTGGACTCGGATCCAAAATTTCACCACTTTTTACGATTTCTCGATTTTTGTGATTTTCCCTAGTGGTGCCCCTATGTAAATCCGTAAAAATTCGTCGGATTCCGACGAAACCAATTCTCGATGCGTTGTGAAAGGCAAGCTTCCAGTAGCTATTCCAGTCGAGTTTTCCCGAATTATTGGACTCGGATCCAAAATTTCAACACTTTTTACGATTTCTCGATTTTGGTGATTATCCCTAGTGGCACCCCTAGGAAAATCCGTAAAAATTTGTCGGATTTTGACGAAGCCAATTCTCGATGCGTTGTGACCGGCAAGCTTCCAGCAGCTATTCCGGATGAGTTTTCCCGAATTATTGGACTCGAATCAAAATTTCACCACTTTTTGGTGATTTTCCCTAGTGGTACCCTTAGGGAAATCCGTAAAAATTCGTCGGATTCCGATGAAGCCAATTCTCGATGCGTTGTGACCGGCAAGCTTCCAGTAGCTATTCTAGTCGAGTTTTTCCGAATTATTGGACTCGGATCCAAAATTTCACTACTTTTTACGATTTCTCGATTTTGGTGATTTTCCCTAGTGGTGCCCCTAGGGAAATCAGTAAAAATTCGTCGGATTCCGACGAAACCAATTCTCGATGCGTTGCGACCGGCAAGCTTCCAGTAGCTATTTCAGTCGAGTTTTCCCAAGTTATTGGACTCGGATCCAAAATTTCACCACTTTTTACGATTTCTCGATTTTGGTGATTTTTCCTAGTGGTACCCCTAGGGAAATCCCTAAAAATTCGTCGGATTCCGACGAAGCCGATTCTCGATGCGTTGTGACCGGCAAGCTTCCAGTAGCTATTCCAGTCGAGTTTTCCCGAGTTATTGGACTCGGATCCAAAATTTCACCACTTTTTACGATTTCTCGATTTTGGTGATTATCCTTAGTGGTACCCCTAGGGAAATCCGTAAAAATTTATCGGATTTTGACGAAACCAATTCTCGATGCGTTGTGACCGACAAGCTTCCAGCAGCAATTCCAGTCGAGTTTTCCCGAATTATTGGACTCGGATCAAAAATTTCACCACTTTTTGGTGATTTTCCCTAGTGGTACCCCTAGGGAAATCCGTAAAAATTCGTTGGATTCCGACGAAGCCAATTCTCGATGCGTTGTGACCGGTAGCTTCCAGTAGCTATTCCAGTCGAGTTTTCCCGAATTATTGGACTCGGATAAAAAATTTTACCACTTTTTACGATTTCTCGATTTTGGTGATTTTCCCTAGTGGTGCCCCTAGGAAAATCCGTAAAAATTCGTCGGATTCCGACGAAGCCAATTCTCGATGCGTTGCGACCGGCAAGCTTCCAGTAGCTATTCCAGTCGAGTTTTCCCGATTTATTGGACTCGGATCCAAAATTTCACCACTTTTTACGATTTCTCGATTTTGGTGATTATACCTAGTGGTACCCCTAGGGAAATCCGTAAAAATTTGTCGGATTTTGACGAAGCCAATTCTCGATGCGTTTTGACTGGCAAGCTTCGAGCAGATATTCCAGTCGAGTTTTCCCGAATTATTGGACTCGGATAAAAAATTCCACCACTTTTTGGTGATTTTCCCTAGTGGTACCCCTAGGGAAATCCGTAAAAATTCGTCGGATTCTGACGAAGCCAATTCTCGATGCGTTGTGACCGGCAAGCTTCCAGTAGCTATTCCAGTCGAGTTTTCCCGAATTATTGGACTCGGATCCAAAATTTCACCACTTTTTACGATTTCTCGATTTTGGTTATTATCCCTAGTGGTACCCCTAGTGAAATCCGTAAAAATTCATCGGATTTCGACGAAGCCAATTCTTGATGCGTTGTGACCGGCAAGCTTCCAGTAGCTATTCCAGTCGATTTTTCCCGAATTATTGGACTCGGATCCAAAATTTCACCACTTTTTATGATTTCTCGATTTTGGTGATTTTTCCTAGTGGTACCCCTAGGGAAATTCGTAAAAATTCGTCGGATTCCGACGAAACAAATTTTTGATGCGTTGTGACCGGCAAGCTTCCAGTAGCTATTCCAGTCGAGTTTTCCCGAATTATTGGACTCGGATCAAAAATTTCACCACTTTTTACGATTTCTCGATTTTAGTGATTTTCCTAGTGGTACCCCTAGGGAAATCCGTAAAAATTCGTCGGATTCCGACGAAGCCAATTCTCGATGCGTTGTGACTGGCAAGCTTCCAGTAGCTATTCCAGATGAGTTTTCCCGAATTATTGGACTCGAATCAAAATTTCACCACTTTTTGGTGATTTTCCCTAGTGGTACCCCTAGGGAAATCCGTAAAAATTCGTCGGATTCCGACGAAGCCGATTCTCGATGCGTTGTGACCGGCAAGCTTCCAGTAGCTATTCCAGTCGAGTTTTCCCGAGTTATTGGACTCGGATCCAAAATTTCACCACTTTTTACGATTTCTCGATTTTAGTGATTTTCCCTAGTGGTACCCCTATGGAAATTCGTAAAAATTCGTCGGATTCCGACGAAGCCGATTCTCAATGCGTTGTGACCGGTAAACTTCCAGTAGCTATTCCAGTCGAGTTTTCCCGAGTTATTGGACTCGGATCCAAAATTTCACAACTTTTTACGATTTCTCGATTTTGGTGATTTTTCCTAGTGCTACCCCTAAGGAAATCCGTAAAAATTCGTCGGATTCCGACGAAACCGATTCAAAATGCGTTGCGACCGGGAGGCTTCCAATAGCTATTCCAGTCGAGTTTTCACGAGTTATTGGATTCGGATCCAAAATTTCACCACTTTTTACGATTTCTCGATTTTGGTGATTTTCCCTAGTGGTACACCTAAGGAAATCCGTAAAAATTCGTCGGATTCCGACGAAACCGATTCAAAATGCGTTGCGACCGGGAGGCTTCCAGTAGCTATTTCAGTCGAGTTTTCCCAAGTTATTGGATTCGGATCCAAAATTTCACCACTTTTTACGATTTCTCGATTTTGGTGATTTTCCCTAGTGGTACTCCTAGGAAATCCGTAAAAATTCGTCGGATTCCGACGAAGCCGATTCCCGATACGTTGCGACCGGCAAGCTTCCAGTAGCTATTCCAGTCGAGTTTTCCCGAGTTATTGGACTCGGATCCAAAATTTCACCACTTTTTACGATTTCTCGATTTTGGTGATTTTCCCTAGTGGTACCCCTAGGGAAATCCGTAAAAATTCGTCGGATTCCGACGAATTCGATTTTCGATGCGTTGCAATCGGCAAGCTTCCAGTAGCTATTCCAGTCGAGTTTTCTCGAGTTATTGGACTCGGATCCAAAATTTCACCACTTTTTTCGATTTCTCGATTTTGGTGATTTTCCCTAGTGGTACCCCTAGGGAAATCCGTAATAATTCGTCGGATTCCGACGAAGCCAATTCTCGATGCGTTGTGACCGGCAAGCTTCCAGTAGCTATTCCAGTCAAGTTTTCCCGAATTATTGGAATCGGATCCAAAATTTCACCATTTTTTACGATTTCCCGATTTTGGTGATTTTCCCTAGTGGTACTCCTAGGAAATCCGTAAAAATTCGTCGGATTCCGACGAAGCCGATTCTCGATGCGTTGCGACCGGCAAGCTTCCAGTAGCTATTCCAGTCGAGTTTTCCCGAGTTATTGGACTCGGATCAAAAATTTCACCACTTTTTACGATTTCTCGATTTTGGTGATTTTCCCTCGTGGTACCCCTAGGGAAATCCGTAAAAATTCGTCGGATTCCGACGAAGCCGATTCTTGATGCGTTGTGACCGGCAAGCTTCCAGTAGCTATTCCAGTCGAGTTTTCTCGAGTTATTGGACTCGGATCCAAAATTTCACCACTTTTTACGATTTCTCGATTTTGGTGATTTTCCCTAGTGGTACCCCTAGGGACGACGAAACCGATTCTCGATGCGTTGTGACCGGTAAGCTTCCAGTAGCTATTCCAGTCGAGTTTTCCCGAGTTATTGGACTCGAATCCAAAATTTCACCACTTTTTACGATTTCTCGATTTTGGTGATTATCCCTAGTGGTACCCCTAGGGAAATCCGTAAAAATTTGTCGGATTTTGACGAAACCAATTCTCGATGCGTTGTGACCGACAAGCTTCCAGCAGCAATTCCAGTCGAGTTTTCCCGAATTATTGGACTCGGATCAAAAATTTCACCACTTTTTGGTGATTTTCCCTAGTGGTACCCCTAGGAAAATCCGTAAAAATTCGTTGGATCCCGACGAAGCCAATTCTCGATGCGTTGTGACCGGTAGCTTCCAGTAGCTATTCCAGTCGAGTTTTCCCGAATTATTGGACTCGGATCCAAAATTTCACCACTTTTTACGATTTCTCGATTTTGGTGATTATCCCTAGTGGTACCCCTAGGGAAATCCGTAAAAATTCGTCGGATTCCGACGAAGCCGATTCTCGATGCGTTGTGACCGGCAAGCTTCCAGTAGCTATTCCGGTCGAGTTTACCCGGGTTACTGGACTCGGATCCAAAATTTCACCACTTTTTACGATTTCTCGATTTTGGTGATTTTCCCTAGTGGTACCCCTAGGGAAATCCGTAAAAATTCGTTGGATTCCGACGAAGCCGATTCTCGATGCGTTGTGACCGGCAAGCTTCCAGTAGCTATTCCGGTCGAGTTTTCCCGGGTTACTGGACTCGGATCCAAAATTTCACCACTTTTTACGATTTCTCGATTTTGGTGATTTTTCCAAGTGGTACCCCTAGGGAAATCAGTAAAAATTCATCGGATTCCGACGAAGCCGATTCTCGATGCGTTGTGACCGGCAAGCTTCCAGTAGCTATTCCGGTCGAGTTTTCCCGGGTTACTGGACTCGGATCCAAAATTTCACCACTTTTTACGATTTCTCGATTTTGGTGATTTTCCCTACTGGTACCCCTAGGGAAATCCGTAAAAATTCGTCGGATTCCGACGAAGCCGATTCTCGATGCGTTGTGACCGGCAAGCTTCCAGTAGCTATTCCGGTCGAGTTTTCCCGGGTTACAGGACTCGGATCCGAAATTTCACCACGTTTTACGATTTCTCGATTTTGGTGATTTTCCCTAGTGGTACCCCTAGGGAAATCCGTAAAAATTCGTCGGATTCCGACGAAGCCGATTCTCGATGCGTTGTGACCGGCAAGCTTCCAGTAGCTATTCCGGTCGAGTTTTCCCGGGTTATTGGACTCGGATCCAAAATTTCACCACTTTTTACGATTTCTCCATTTTGGTGATTTTCCCTAGTGGTACCCGTAGCGAAATCCGTAAAAATTCGTCGGATTCCGACGAAGCCGATTCTCGATGCGTTGTGACCGGCAAGCTTCCAGTAGCTATTCCGGTCGAGTTTTCCCGGGTTATTGGACTCGGATCCAAAATTTCACCACTTTTTACGATTTCTCGATTTTGGTGATTTTCCCTAGTGGTACCCCTAGGAAAATCCGTAAAAATTCGTCGACTTCCGACGAAGCCGATTCTCTATGCGTTGTGACCGGCAAGCTTCCAGTAGCTATTCCGGTCGAGTTTTCCTGGGTTATTGGTCTCGGATCCGAAATTTTACCACTTTTTACGATTTCTCGATTTTGGTGATTTTTCCTAGTGGTACCCCTAGGGAAATCCGTAAAAATTCGTCGGATTCCGACGAAGCCGATTCTCGATGCGTTGTGACCGGCAAGCTTCCAGTAGCTATTCCGGTCGAGTTTTCCCGGGTTATTGGACTCGGATCCGAAATTTCACCACTTTTTACGATTTCTCGATTTTGGTGATTTTCCCTAGTGGTACCCCTAGGGAAATCCGTAAAAATTCGTCGGATTCCGACGAAGCCGATTCTCGATGCGTTGTGACCGGCAAGCTTCCAGTAGCTATTCCGGTCGAGTTTTCCCGGGTTATTGGACTCGGATCCGAAATTTCACAACTTTTTACGATTTCTCGATTTTGGTGATTTTCCCTAGTGGTACCCCTAGGGAAATCCGTAAAAATTCGTCGGATTCCGACGAAGCCGATTCTCGATGCGTTGTGACCGGCAAGCTTCCAGTAGCTATTCCGGTCGAGTTTTCCCGGGTTATTGGACTCGGATCCGAAATTTCACCACTTTTTACGATTTCTCGATTTTGGTGATTTTCCCTAGTGGTACCCCTAGGGAAATCCGTAAAAATTCGTCGCATTCCGACGAAGCCGATTCTCGATGCGTTGTGACCGGCAAGCTTCCAGTAGCTATTCCGGTCGAGTTTTCCCGGGTTATTGGACTCGGATCCAAAATTTCACCACTTTTTACGATTTCTCGATTTTGGTGATTTTCCCTAGTGGTACCCCTAGGGAAATCCGTAAAAATTCGTCGGATTCCGACGAATCCGATTCTCGATGCGTTGTGACCGGCAAGCTTCCAGTAGCTATTCCGGTCGAGTTTTCCCGGGTTATTGGACTCGGATCCGAAATTTCACAACTTTTTACGATTTCTCGATTTTGGTGATTTTCCCTAGTGGTACCCCTAGGGAAATCCGTAAAAATTCGTCGGATTCCGACGAAGCCGATTCTCGATGCGTTGTGACCGGCAAGCTTCCAGTAGCTATTCCGGTCGAGTTTTCCCGGGTTATTGGACTCGGATCCGAAATTTCACCACTTTTTACGATTTCTCGATTTTGGTGATTTTCCCTAGTGGTACCCCTAGGGAAATCCGTAAAAATTCGTCGGATTCCGACGAAGCCGATTCTCGATGCGTTGTGACCGGCAAGCTTCCAGTAGCTATTCCGGTCGAGTTTTCCCGGGTTATTGGACTCGGATCCGAAATTTCACCACTTTTTACGATTTCTCGATTTTGGTGATTTTCCCTAGTGGTACCCCTAGGGAAATCCGTAAAAATTCGTCGGATTCCGACGAAGCCGATTCTCGATGCGTTGTGACCGGCAAGCTTCCAGTAGCTATTCCGGTCGAGTTTTCCTGGGTTATTGGTCTCGGATCCGAAATTTTACCACTTTTTACGATTTCTCGATTTTGGTGATTTTTCCTAGTGGTACCCCTAGGGAAATCCGTAAAAATTCGTCGGATTCCGACGAAGCCGATTCTCGATGCGTTGTGACCGGCAAGCTTCCAGTAGCTATTCCGGTCGAGTTTTCCCGGGTTATTGGACTCGGATCCGAAATTTCACCACTTTTTACGATTTCTCGATTTTGGTGATTTTCCCTAGTGGTACCCCTAGGGAAATCCGTAAAAATTCGTCGGATTCCGACGAAGCCGATTCTCGATGCGTTGTGACCGGCAAGCTTCCAGTAGCTATTCCGGTCGAGTTTTCCCGGGTTATTGGACTCGGATCCGAAATTTCACAACTTTTTACGATTTCTCGATTTTGGTGATTTTCCCTAGTGGTACCCCTAGGGAAATCCGTAAAAATTCGTCGGATTCCGACGAAGCCGATTCTCGATGCGTTGTGACCGGCAAGCTTCCAGTAGCTATTCCGGTCGAGTTTTCCCGGGTTATTGGACTCGGATCCGAAATTTCACCACTTTTTACGATTTCTCGATTTTGGTGATTTTCCCTAGTGGTACCCCTAGGGAAATCCGTAAAAATTCGTCGGATTCCGACGAATCCGATTCTCGATGCGTTGTGACCGGCAAGCTTCCAGTAGCTATTCCGGTCGAGTTTTCCCGGGTTATTGGACTCGGATCCGAAATTTCACCACTTTTTACGATTTCTCGATTTTGGTGATTTTCCCTAGTGGTACCCCTAGGGAAATCCGTAAAAATTCGTCGGATTCCGATGAAGCCGATTCTCGATGCGTTGTGACCGGCAAGCTTCCAGTAGCTATTCCGGTCGAGTTTTCCCGGGTTATTGGACTCGGATCCGAAATTTCACCACTTTTTACGATTTCTCGATTTTGGTGATTTTTCCTAGTGGTACCCCTAGGGAAATCCGTAAAAATTCGTCGGATTCCGACGAAGCCGATTCTCGATGCGTTGTGACCGGCAAGCTTCCAGTAGCTATTCCGGTCGAGTTTACCCGGGTTATTGGACTCGGATCCGAAATTTCACCACTTTTTACGATTTCTCGATTTTGGTGATTTTCCCTAGTGGTACCCCTAGGAAAATCCGTAAAAATTCGACGGATTCCGACGAAGCCGATTCTCGATGCATTGTGACCGGCAAGCTTCCAGTAGCTATTCCGGTCGAGTTTTCCCGGGTTATTGGACTCGGATCCGAAATTTCACCACTTTTTACGATTTCTCGATTTTGGTGATTTTCCCTAGTGGTACCCCTAGGGAAATCCGTAAAAATTCGTCGGATTCCGACGAAGCCGATTCTCGATGCGTTGTGACCGGCAAGCTTTCAGTAGCTATTCCGGTCGAGTTTTCCCGAGTTATTGGACTCGGATCCGAAATTTCACCACTTTTTACGATTTCTCGATTTTGGTGATTTTCCCTAGTGGTACCCCTAGGGAAATCCGTAAAAATTCGTCGGATTCCGACGAAGCCGATTCTCGATGCGTTGTGACCGGCAAGCTTCCAGTAGCTATTCCGGTCGAGTTTACCCGGGTTATTGGACTCGGATCCGAAATTTCACCACTTTTTACGATTTCTCGATTTTGGTGATTTTCCCTAGTGGTACCCCTAGGAAAATCCGTAAAAATTCGACGGATTCCGACGAAGCCGATTCTCGATGCGTTGTGACCGGCAAGCTTCCAGTAGCTATTCCGGTCGAGTTTTCCCGGGTTATTGGACTCGGATCCGAAATTTCACCACTTTTTACGATTTCTCGATTTTGGTGATTTTCCCTAGTGGTACCCCTAGGGAAATCCGTAAAAATTCGTCGGATTCCGACGAAGCCGATTCTCGATGCGTTGTGACCGGCAAGCTTCCAGTAGCTATTCCGGTCGAGTTTTCCCGGGTTATTGGACTCGGATCCGAAATTTCACCACTTTTTACGATTTCTCGATTTTTGTGATTTTCCCTAGTGGTACCCCTAGGGAAATCCGTAAAAATTCGTCGGATTCCGACGAAACCGATTCTCGATGCGTTGTGACCGGCAAGCTTCCAGTAGCTATTCCGGTCGAGTTTTCCCGGGTTATTGGACTCGGATCCGAAATTTCACCACTTTTTACGATTTCTCGATTTTGGTGATTTTCCCTAGTGGTACCCCTAGGGAAATCCGTAAAAATTCGTCGGATTCCGACGAAGCCGATTCTCGATGCGTTGTGACCGGCAATCTTCCAGTAGCTATTCCGGTCGAGTTTTCCCGGGTTATTGGACTCGGATCCGAAATTTCACCACTTTTTACGATTTCTCGATTTTGGTGATTTTCCCTAGTGGTACCCCTAGGCAAATCCGTAAAAATTCGTCGGATTCCGACGAAGCCGATTCTCGATGCATTGTGACCGGCAAGCTTCCAGTAGCTATTCCGGTCGAGTTTTCCCGGGTTATTGGACTCGGATCCGAAATTTCACCACTTTTTACGATTTCTCGATTTTGGTGATTTTCCCTAGTGGTACCCCTAGGGAAATCCGTAAAAATTCGTCGGATTTCGACGAAACCGATTCTCGATGCGTTGTGACCGGCAAGCTTTCAGTAGCTATTCCGGTCGAGTTTTCCCGGGTTATTGGACTCGGATCCGAAATTTCACCACTTTTTACGATTTCTCGATTTTGGTGATTTTCCCTAGTGGTACCCCTAGGGAAATCCGTAAAAATTCGTCGGATTCCGACGAAGCCGATTCTCGATGCGTTGTGACCGGCAAGCTTCCAGTAGCTATTCCGGTCGAGTTTTCCCGAGTTATTGGACTCGGATCCGAAATTTCACCACTTTTTACGATTTCTCGATTTTGGTGATTTTCCCTAGTGGTACCCCTAGGGAAATCCGTAAAAATTCGTCGGATTCCGACGAAGCCGATTCTCGATGCGTTGTGACCGGCAAGCTTCCAGTAGCTATTCCGGTCGAGTTTACCCGGGTTATTTGACTCGGATCCGAAATTTCACCACTTTTTACGATTTCTCGATTTTGGTGATTTTCCCTAGTGGTACCCCTAGGGAAATCCGTAAAAATTCATCGGATTTCGACGAAGCCGATTCTCGATGCATTGTGACCGGCAAGCTTCCAGTAGCTATTCCGGTCGAGTTTTCCCGGGTTATTGGACTCGGATCCGAAATTTCACCACTTTTTACGATTTCTCGATTTTAGTGATTTTCCCTAGTGGTACCCCTAGGGAAATCCGTAAAAATTCGTCGGATTCCGACGAAGCCGATTCTCGATGCGTTGTGACCGGCAAGCTTCCAGTAGCTATTCCGGTCGAGTTTTCCCGGGTTATTGGACTCGGATCCGAAATTTCACCACTTTTTATGATTTCTCGATTTCGGTGATTTTCCCTAGTGGTACCCCTAGGGAAATCCGTAAAAATTCGTCGGATTCCGACGAAGCCGATTCTCGATGCGTTGTGACCGGCAAGCTTCCAGTAGCTATACCGGTCGAGTTTTCCCGGGTTATTGGACTCGGATCCGAAATTTCACCACTTTTTACGATTTCTCGATTTTGGTGATTTTCCCTAGTGGCACCCCTAGGGAAATCCGTAAAAATTCGTCGGATTCCGACGAAGCCGATTCTCGATGCATTGTGACCGGCAAGCTTCCAGTAGCTATTCCGGTCGAGTTTTCCCGGGTTATTGGACTCGGATCCGAAATTTCACCACTTTTTACGATTTCTCGATTTTGGTGATTTTCCCTAGTGGTACCCCTAGGGAAATCCGTAAAAATTCGTCGGATTCCGACGAAGCCGATTCTCGATGCGTTGTGACCGGCAAGCTTCCAGTAGCTATTCCGGTCGAGTTTTCCCGGGTTATTGGACTCGGATCCGAAATTTCACCACTTTTTACGATTTCTCGATTTTGGTGATTTTCCCTAGTGGTACCCCTAGGGAAATCCGTAAAAATTCGTCGGATTCCGACGAAGCCGATTCTCGATGCGTTGTGACCGGCAAGCTTCCAGTAGCTATTCCGGTCGAGTTTTCCCGGGTTATTGGACTCGGATCCGAAATTTCACCACTTTTTACGATTTCTCGATTTTGGTGATTTTCCCTAGTGGTACCCCTAGGGAAATCCGTAAAAATTCGTCGGATTCCGACGAAGCCGATTCTCGATGCGTTGTGACCGGCAAGCTTCCAGTAGCTATTCCGGTCGAGTTTACCCGGGTTATTGGACTCGGATCCGAAATTTCACCACTTTTTACGATTTCTCGATTTCGGTGATTTTCCCTAGTGGTACCCCTAGGGAAATCCGTAAAAATTCGTCGGATTCCGACGAAGCCGATTCTCGATGCGTTGTGACCGGCAAGCTTCCAGTAGCTATTCCGGTCGAGTTTACCCGGGTTATTGGACTCGGATCCGAAATTTCACCACTTTTTACGATTTCTCGATTTCGGTGATTTTCCCTAGTGGTACCCCTAGGGAAATCCGTAAAAATTCGTCGGATTCCGACGAAGCCGATTCTCGATGCGTTGTGACCGGCAAGCTTCCAGTAGCTATTCCGGTCGAGTTTTCCCGGGTTATTGGACTCGGATCCGAAATTTCACCACTTTTTACGATTTCTCGATTTTGGTGATTTTCCCTAGGGAAATCCGTAAAAATTCGTCGGATTCCGACGAAGCCGATTCTCGATGCGTTGTGACCGGCAAGCTTCCAGTAGCTATTCCGGTCGAGTTTTCCCGGGTTATTGGACTCGGATCCGAAATTTCACCACTTTTGACGATTTCTCGATTTTGGTGATTTTCCCTAGTGGTACCCCTAGGGAAATCCGTAAAAATTCGTCGGATTCCGACGAAGCCGATTCTCGATGCGTTGTGACCGGCAAGCTTCCAGTAGCTATTCCGGTCGAGTTTTCCCGGGTTATTGGACTCGGATCCGAAATTTCACCACTTTTTACGATTTCTCGATTTTGGTGATTTTCCCTAGTGGTACCCCTAGGGAAATCCGTAAAAATTCGTCGGATTCCGACGAAGCCGATTCTCGATGCGTTGTGACCGGCAAGCTTCCAGTAGCTATTCCGGTCGAGTTTACCCGGGTTATTGGACTCGGATCCGAAATTTCACCACTTTTTACGATTTCTCGATTTCGGTGATTTTCCCTAGTGGTACCCCTAGGGAAATCCGTAAAAATTCGTCGGATTCCGACGAAGCCGATTCTCGATGCGTTGTGACCGGCAAGCTTCCAGTAGCTATTCCGGTCGAGTTTTCCCGGGTTATTGGACTCGGATCCGAAATTTCACCACTTTTTACGATTTCTCGATTTTGGTGATTTTCCCTAGGGAAATCCGTAAAAATTCGTCGGATTCCGACGAAGCCGATTCTCGATGCGTTGTGACCGGCAAGCTTCCAGTAGCTATTCCGGTCGAGTTTACCCGGGTTATTGGACTCGGATCCGAAATTTCACCACTTTTTACGATTTCTCGATTTCGGTGATTTTCCCTAGTGGTACCCCTAGGGAAATCCGTAAAAATTCGTCGGATTCCGACGAAGCCGATTCTCGATGCGTTGTGACCGGCAAGCTTCCAGTAGCTATTCCGGTCGAGTTTACCCGGGTTATTGGACTCGGATCCGAAATTTCACCACTTTTTACGATTTCTCGATTTCGGTGATTTTCCCTAGTGGTACCCCTAGGGAAATCCGTAAAAATTCGTCGGATTCCGACGAAGCCGATTCTCGATGCGTTGTGACCGGCAAGCTTCCAGTAGCTATTCCGGTCGAGTTTTCCCGGGTTATTGGACTCGGATCCGAAATTTCACCACTTTTTACGATTTCTCGATTTTGGTGATTTTCCCTAGGGAAATCCGTAAAAATTCGTCGGATTCCGACGAAGCCGATTCTCGATGCGTTGTGACCGGCAAGCTTCCAGTAGCTATTCCGGTCGAGTTTTCCCGGGTTATTGGACTCGGATCCGAAATTTCACCACTTTTGACGATTTCTCGATTTTGGTGATTTTCCCTAGTGGTACCCCTAGGGAAATCCGTAAAAATTCGTCGGATTCCGACGAAGCCGATTCTCGATGCGTTGTGACCGGCAAGCTTCCAGTAGCTATTCCAGTCGAGTTTTCCCGGGTTATTGGACTCGGATCCGAAATTTCACCACTTTTTACGATTTCTCGATTTTGGTGATTTTCCCTAGTGGTACCCCTAGGGAAATCCGTAAAAATTCGTCGGATTCCGACGAAGCCGATTCTCGATGCGTTGTGACCGGCAAGCTTCCAGTAGCTATTCCGGTCGAGTTTACCCGGGTTATTGGACTCGGATCCGAAATTTCACCACTTTTTACGATTTCTCGATTTCGGTGATTTTCCCTAGTGGTACCCCTAGGGAAATCCGTAAAAATTCGTCGGATTCCGACGAAGCCGATTCTCGATGCGTTGTGACCGGCAAGCTTCCAGTAGCTATTCCGGTCGAGTTTTCCCGGGTTATTGGACTCGGATCCGAAATTTCACCACTTTTTACGATTTCTCGATTTTGGTGATTTTCCCTAGGGAAATCCGTAAAAATTCGTCGGATTCCGACGAAGCCGATTCTCGATGCGTTGTGACCGGCAAGCTTCCAGTAGCTATTCCGGTCGAGTTTTCCCGGGTTATTGGACTCGGATCCGAAATTTCACCACTTTTGACGATTTCTCGATTTTGGTGATTTTCCCTAGTGGTACCCCTAGGGAAATCCGTAAAAATTCATCGGATTCCGACGAAGCCGATTCTCGATGCGTTGTGACCGGCAAGCTTCCAGTAGCTATTCCGGTCGAGTTTTCCCGGGTTATTGGACTCGGATCCGAAATTTCACCACTTTTTACGAATTCTCGATTTTGGTGATTTTCCCTAGTGGTACCCCTAGGGAAATCCGTAAAAATTCGTCGGATTCCGACGAAGCCGATTCTCGATGCGTTGTGACCGGCAAGCTTCCAGTAGCTATTCCGGTCGAGTTTACCCGGGTTATTGGACTCGGATCCGAAATTTCACCACTTTTTACGATTTCTCGATTTCGGTGATTTTCCCTAGTGGTACCCCTAGGGAAATCCGTAAAAATTCGTCGGATTCCGATGAAGCCGATTCTCGATGCGTTGTGACCGGCAAGCTTCCAGTAGCTATTCCGGTCGAGTTTTCCCGGGTTATTGGACTCGGATCCGAAATTTCACCACTTTTTACGATTTCTCGATTTCGGTGATTTTCCCTAGTGGTACCCCTAGGGAAATCCGTAAAAATTCGTCGGATTCCGACGAAGCCGATTCTCGATGCGTTGTGACCGGCAAGCTTCCAGTAGCTATTCCGATCGAGTTTTCCCGGGTTATTGGACTCGGATCCGAAATTTCACCACTTTTTACGATTTCTCGATTTTGGTGATTTTCCCTAGTGGTACCCCTAGGGAAATCCGTAAAAATTCGTCGGATTCCGACGAAGCCGATTCTCGATGCGTTGTGACCGGCAAGCTTCCAGTAGCTATTCCGGTCGAGTTTTCCAGGGTTATTGGACTCGGATCCGAAATTTCACCACTTTTTACGATTTCTCGATTTTGGTGATTTTCCCTAGTGGTACCCCTAGGGAAATCCGTAAAAATTCGCCGGATTCCGACGAAGCCGATTCTCGATGCGTTGTGACCGGCAAGCTTCCAGTAGCTATTCCGGTCGAGTTTTCCCGGGTTATTGGACTCGGATCCGAAATTTCACCACTTTTTACGATTTCTCGATTTTGGTGATTTTCCCTAGTGGTCCCCTAGGGAAATCCGTAAAAATTCGCCGGATTCCGACGAAGCCGATTCTCGATGCGTTGTGACCGGCAAGCTTCCAGTAGCTATACCGGTCGAGTTTTCCCGGGTTATTGGACTCGGATCCGAAATTTCACCACTTTTGACGATTTCTCGATTTTGGTGATTTTCCCTAGTGGTCCCCTAGGGAAATCCGTAAAAATTCGTCGGATTCCGACGAAGCCGATTCTCGATGCGTTGTGACCGGCAAGCTTCCAGTAGCTATTCCGGTCGAGTTTTCCCGGGTTATTGGACTCGGATCCGAAATTTCACCACTTTTTACGATTTCTCGATTTTTGTGATTTTCCCTAGTGGTACCCCTAGGGAAATCCGTAAAAATTCGTCGGATTCCGATGAAGCCGATTCTCGATGCGTTGTGACCGGCATGCTTCCAGTAGCTATTCCGGTCGAGTTTTCCCGGGTTATTGGACTCGGATCCGAAATTTCACCACTTTTTACGATTTCTCGATTTTGATGATTTTCCCTAGTGGTACCCCTAGGGAAATCCGTAAAAATTCGTCGGATTCCGACGAAGCCGATTCTCGATGCGTTGTGACCGGCAAGCTTCCAGTAGCTATTCCGGTCGAGTTTTCCCGGGTTATTGGACTCGGATCCGAAATTTCACCACTTTTTACGATTTCTCGATTTTGGTGATTTTCCCTAGTGGTACCCCTAGGAAAATCCGTAAAAATTCGTCGAATTCCGACGAAGCCGATTCTCGATGCGTTGTGACCGGCAAGCTTCCAGTAGCTATTCCGGTCGAGTTTTCCCGGGTTATTGGACTCGGATCCGAAATTTCACCACTTTTTACGATTTCTCGATTTTGGTGATTTTCCCTAGTGGTACCCCTAGGGAAATCCGTAAAAATTCGTCGTATTCCGACGAAGCCGATTCTCGATGCATTGTGACCGGCAAGCTTCCAGTAGCTATTCCGGTCCAGTTTTCCCGGGTTATTGGACTCGGATCCGAAATTTCACCACTTTTTACGATTTCTCGATTTCGGTGATTTTCCCTAGTGGTACCCCTAGGGAAATCCGTAAAAATTCGTCGGATTCCGACGAAGCCGATTCTCGATGCGTTGTGACCGGCAAGCTTCCAGTAGCTATTCCGGTCGAGTTTTCCCGGGTTATTGGACTCGGATCCGAAATTTCACCACTTTTTACGATTTCTCGATTTTGGTGATTTTCCCTAGGGAAATCCGTAAAAATTCGTCGGATTCCGACGAAGCCGATTCTCGATGCGTTGTGACCGGCAAGCTTCCAGTAGCTATTCCGGTCGAGTTTTCCCGGGTTATTGGACTCGGATCCGAAATTTCACCACTTTTTACGATTTCTCGATTTTGGTGATTTTCCCTAGTGGTACCCCTAGGGAAATCCGTAAAAATTCGTCGTATTCCGACGAAGCCGATTCTCGATGCATTGTGACCGGCAAGCTTCCAGTAGCTATTCCGGTCCAGTTTTCCCGGGTTATTGGACTCGGATCCGAAATTTCACCACTTTTTACGATTTCTCGATTTCGGTGATTTTCCCTAGTGGTACCCCTAGGGAAATCCGTAAAAATTCGTCGGATTCCGACGAAGCCGATTCTCGATGCGTTGTGACCGGCAAGCTTCAAGTAGCTATTCCGGTCGAGTTTTCCCGGGTTATTGGACTCGGATCCGAAATTTCACCACTTTTTACGATTTCTCGATTTTGGTGATTTTCCCTAAGGAAATCCGTAAAAATTCGTCGGATTCCGACGAAGCCGATTCTCGATGCGTTGTGACCGGCAAGCTTCCAGTAGCTATTCCGGTCGAGTTTTCCCGGGTTATTGGACTCGGATCCGAAATTTCACCACTTTTTACGATTTCTCGATTTTGGTGATTTTCCCTAGTGGTACCCCTAGGGAAATCCGTAAAAATTCGCCGGATTCCGACGAAGCCGATTCTCGATGCGTTGTGACCGGCAAGCTTCCAGTAGCTATTCCGGTCGAGTTTTCCCGGGTTATTGGACTCGGATCCGAAATTTCACCACTTTTTAAAATTTCTCGATTTTGGTGATTTTCCCTAGTGGTACCCATAGGGAAATCCGTAAAAATTCGTCGGATTCCGACGAAGCCGATTCTTGATGCGTTGTGACCGGCAAGCTTCCAGTAGCTATTCCGGTCGAGTTTTCCCGGGTTATTGGACTCGGATCCGAAATTTCACCACTTTTTACGATTTCTCGATTTTGGTGATTTTCCCTAGTGGTACCCCTAGGGAAATCCGTAAAAATTCGTCGGATTTCGACGAAACCGATTCTCGATGCGTTGTGACCGGCATGCTTCCAGTAGCTATTCCGGTCGAGTTTTCCCGGGTTATTGGACTCGGATCCGAAATTTCACCACTTTTTACGATTTCTCGATTTTTGTGATTTTCCCTAGTGGTCCCCCTAGGGAAATCCGTAAAAATTCGTCGGATTCCGACGAAGCCGATTCTCGATGCGTTGTGACCGGCAAGCTTCCAGTAGCTATTCCGGTCGAGTTTTCCCGGGTTATTGGACTCGGATCCGAAATTTCACCACTTTTGACGATTTCTCGATTTTGGTGATTTTCCCTAGTGGTACCCCTAGGGAAATCCGTAAAAATTCGTCGGATTCCGACGAAGCCGATTCTCGATGCGTTGTGACCGGCAAGCTTCCAGTAGCTATTCCGGTCGAGTTTACCCGGGTTATTGGACTCGGATCCGAAATTTCACCACTTTTTACGATTTCTCGATTTTGGTGATTTTCCCTAGTTGTACCCCTAGGGAAATCCGTAAAAATTCGTCGGATTCCGACGAAGCCGATTCTCGATGCGTTGTGACCGGCAAGCTTCCAGTAGCTATTCCGGTCGAGTTTTCCAGGGTTATTGGACTCGGATCCGAAATTTCACCACTTTTTACGATTTCTCGATTTTGGTGATTTTCCCTAGTGGTACCCCTAGGGAAATCCGTAAAAATTCGCCGGATTCCGACGAAGCCGATTCTCGATGCGTTGTGACCGGCAAGCTTCCAGTAGCTATTCCGGTCGAGTTTTCCCGGGTTATTGGACTCGGATCCGAAATTTCACCACTTTTTACGATTTCTCGATTTTGGTGATTTTCCCTAGTGGTCCCCTAGGGAAATCCGTAAAAATTCGTCGGATTCCGACGAAGCCGATTCTCGATGCGTTGTGACCGGCAAGCTTCCAGTAGCTATACCGGTCGAGTTTTCCCGGGTTATTGGACTCGGATCCGAAATTTCACCACTTTTTACGATTTCTCGATTTTGGTGATTTTCCCTAGTGGTACCCCTAGGGAAATCCGTAAAAATTCGTCGGATTCCGACGAAGCCGATTCTCGATGCGTTGTGACCGGCAAGCTTCCAGTAGCTATTCCGATCGAGTTTACCCGGGTTATTGGACTCGGATCCGAAATTTCACCACTTTTTACGATTTCTCGATTTTGGTGATTTTCCCTAGTGGTACCCCTAGGGAAATCCGTAAAAATTCGTCGGATTCCGACGAAGCCGATTCTCGATGCGTTGTGACCGGCAAGCTTCCAGTAGCTATTCCGGTCGAGTTTTCCCGGGTTATTGGACTCGGATCCGAAATTTCACCACTTTTTACGATTTCTCGATTTGGGTGATTTTCCCTAGTGGTACCCCTAGGGAAATCCGTAAAAATTCGTCGGATTCCGACGAAGCCGATTCTCGATGCGTTGTGACCGGCAAGCTTCCAGTAGCTATTCCGGTCGAGTTTTCCCGGGTTATTGGACTCGGATCCGAAATTTCACCACTTTTTACGATTTCTCGATTTTGGTGATTTTCCCTAGTTGTACCCCTAGGGAAATCCGTAAAAATTCGTCGGATTCCGACGAAGCCGATTCTCGATGCGTTGTGACCGGCAAGCTTCCAGTAGCTATTCCGGTCGAGTTTTCCAGGGTTATTGGACTCGGATCCGAAATTTCACCACTTTTTACGATTTCTCGATTTTGGTGATTTTCCCTAGTGGTACCCCTAGGGAAATCCGTAAAAATTCGCCGGATTCCGACGAAGCCGATTCTCGATGCGTTGTGACCGGCAAGCTTCCAGTAGCTATTCCGGTCGAGTTTTCCCGGGTTATTGGACTCGGATCCGAAATTTCACCACATTTTACGATTTCTCGATTTTGGTGATTTTCCCTAGTGGTCCCCTAGGGAAATCCGTAAAAATTCGTCGGATTCCGACGAAGCCGATTCTCGATGCGTTGTGACCGGCAAGCTTCCAGTAGCTATACCGGTCGAGTTTTCCCGGGTTATTGGACTCGGATCCGAAATTTCACCACTTTTGACGATTTCTCGATTTTGGTGATATTCCCTAGTGGTACCCCTAGGGAAATCCGTAAAAATTCGTCGGATTCCGACGAAGCCGATTCTCGATGCGTTGTGACCGGCAAGCTTCCAGTACCTATTCCGGTCGAGTTTTCCCGGGTTATTGGACTCGGATCCGAAATTTCACCACTTTTTACGATTTCTCGATTTTGGTGATTTTCCCTAGTGGTACCCCTAGGGAAATCCGTAAAAATTCGTCGGATTCCGACGAAACCGATTCTCGATGCGTTGTGACCGGCATGCTTCCAGTAGCTATTCCGGTCGAGTTTTCCCGGGTTATTGGACTCGGATCCGAAATTTCACCACTTTTTACGATTTCTCGATTTTTGTGATTTTCCCTAGTGGTCCCCCTAGGGAAATCCGTAAAAATTCGTCGGATTCCGACGAAGCCGATTCTCGATGCGTTGTGACCGGCAAGCTTCCAGTAGCTATTCCGGTCGAGTTTTCCCGGGTTATTGGACTCGGATCCGAAATTTCACCACTTTTGACGATTTCTCGATTTTGGTGATTTTCCCTAGTGGTACCCCTAGGGAAATCCGTAAAAATTCGTCGGATTCCGACGAAGCCGATTCTCGATGCGTTGTGACCGGCAAGCTTCCAGTAGCTATTCCGGTCGAGTTTACCCGGGTTATTGGACTCGGATCCGAAATTTCACCACTTTTTACGATTTCTCGATTTTGGTGATTTTCCCTAGTTGTACCCCTAGGGAAATCCGTAAAAATTCGTCGGATTCCGACGAAGCCGATTCTCGATGCGTTGTGACCGGCAAGCTTCCAGTAGCTATTCCGGTCGAGTTTTCCAGGGTTATTGGACTCGGATCCGAAATTTCACCACTTTTTACGATTTCTCGATTTTGGTGATTTTCCCTAGTGGTACCCCTAGGGAAATCCGTAAAAATTCGCCGGATTCCGACGAAGCCGATTCTCGATGCGTTGTGACCGGCAAGCTTCCAGTAGCTATTCCGGTCGAGTTTTCCCGGGTTATTGGACTCGGATCCGAAATTTCACCACTTTTTACGATTTCTCGATTTTGGTGATTTTCCCTAGTGGTCCCCTAGGGAAATCCGTAAAAATTCGTCGGATTCCGACGAAGCCGATTCTCGATGCGTTGTGACCGGCAAGCTTCCAGTAGCTATACCGGTCGAGTTTTCCCGGGTTATTGGACTCGGATCCGAAATTTCACCACTTTTTACGATTTCTCGATTTTGGTGATTTTCCCTAGTGGTACCCCTAGGGAAATCCGTAAAAATTCGTCGGATTCCGACGAAGCCGATTCTCGATGCGTTGTGACCGGCAAGCTTCCAGTAGCTATTCCGATCGAGTTTACCCGGGTTATTGGACTCGGATCCGAAATTTCACCACTTTTTACGATTTCTCGATTTTGGTGATTTTCCCTAGTGGTACCCCTAGGGAAATCCGTAAAAATTCGTCGGATTCCGACGAAGCCGATTCTCGATGCGTTGTGACCGGCAAGCTTCCAGTAGCTATTCCGGTCGAGTTTTCCCGGGTTATTGGACTCGGATCCGAAATTTCACCACTTTTTACGATATCTCGATTTTGGTGATTTTCCCTAGTGGTACCCCTAGGGAAATCCGTAAAAATTCGTCGGATTCCGACGAAGCCGATTCTCGATGCGTTGTGACCGGCAAGCTTCCAGTAGCTATTCCGGTCGAGTTTTCCCGGGTTATTGGACTCGGATCCGAAATTTCACCACTTTTTACGATTTCTCGATTTTGGTGATTTTCCCTAGTTGTACCCCTAGGGAAATCCGTAAAAATTCGTCGGATTCCGACGAAGCCGATTCTCGATGCGTTGTGACCGGCAAGCTTCCAGTAGCTATTCCGGTCGAGTTTACCCGGGTTATTGGACTCGGATCCGAAATTTCACCACTTTTTACGATTTCTCGATTTCGGTGATTTTCCCTAGTGGTACCCCTAGGGAAATCCGTAAAAATTCGTCGGATTCCGACGAAGCCGATTCTCGATACGTTGTGACCGGCAAGCTTCCAGTAGCTATTCCGGTCGAGTTTTCCCTGGTTATTGGACTCGGATCCGAAATTTCACCACTTTTTACGATTTCTCGATTTTGGTGATTTTCCCTAGTGGTACCCCTAGGGAAATCCGTAAAAATTCGTCGGATTCCGACGAAGCCGATTCTCGATGCGTTGTGACCGGCAAGCTTCCAGTAGCTATTCCGGTCGAGTTTTCCCGGGTTATTGGACTCGGATCCGAAATTTCACCACTTTTTACGATTTCTCGATTTTGGTGATTTTCCCTAGTGGTACCCCTAGGGAAATCCGTAAAAATTCGTCGGATTCCGACGAAGCCGATTCTCGATGCGTTGTGACCGGCAAGCTTCCAGTAGCTATTCCGGTCGAGTTTACCCGGGTTATTGGACTCGGATCCGAAATTTCACCACTTTTTACGATTTCTCGATTTCGGTGATTTTCCCTAGTGGTACCCCTAGGGAAATCCGTAAAAATTCGTCGGATTCCGACGAAGCCGATTCTCGATGCGTTGTGACCGGCAAGCTTCCAGTAGCTATTCCGGTCGAGTTTACCCGGGTTATTGGACTCGGATCCGAAATTTCACCACTTTTTACGATTTCTCGATTTCGGTGATTTTCCCTAGTGGTACCCCTAGGAAAATCCGTAAAAATTCGTCGGATTCCGACGAAGCCGATTCTCGATGCGTTGTGACCGGCAAGCTTCCAGTAGCTATTCCGGTCGAGTTTTCCCGGGTTATTGGACTCGGATCCGAAATTTCACCACTTTTTACGATTTCTCGATTTTGGTGATTTTCCCTAGGGAAATCCGTAAAAATTCGTCGGATTCCGACGAAGCCGATTCTCGATGCGTTGTGACCGGCAAGCTTCCAGTAGCTATTCCGGTCGAGTTTTCCCGGGTTATTGGACTCGGATCCGAAATTTCACCACTTTTGACGATTTCTCGATTTTGGTGATTTTCCCTAGTGGTACCCCTAGGGAAATCCGTAAAAATTCGTCGGATTCCGACGAAGCCGATTCTCGATGCGTTGTGACCGGCAAGCTTCCAGTAGCTATTCCGGTCGAGTTTTCCCGGGTTATTGGACTCGGATCCGAAATTTCACCACTTTTTACGATTTCTCGATTTTGGTGATTTTCCCTAGTGGTACCCCTAGGGAAATCCGTAAAAATTCGTCGGATTCCGACGAAGCCGATTCTCGATGCGTTGTGACCGGCAAGCTTCCAGTAGCTATTCCGGTCGAGTTTACCCGGGTTATTGGACTCGGATCCAAAATTTCACCACTTTTTACGATTTCTCGATTTCGGTGATTTTCCCTAGTGGTACCCCTAGGGAAATCCGTAAAAATTCGTCGGATTCCGACGAAACCGATTCTCGATGCGTTGTGACCGGCAAGCTTCCAGTAGCTATTCCGGTCGAGTTTTCCCGGGTTATTGGACTCGGATCCGAAATTTCACCACTTTTTACGATTTCTCGATTTTGGTGATTTTCCCTAGGGAAATCCGTAAAAATTCGTCGGATTCCGACGAAGCCGATTCTCGATGCGTTGTGACCGGCAAGCTTCCAGTAGCTATTCCGGTCGAGTTTTCCCGGGTTATTGGACTCGGATCCGAAATTTCACCACTTTTGACGATTTCTCGATTTTGGTGATTTTCCCTAGTGGTACCCCTAGGGAAATCCGTAAAAATTCGTCGGATTCCGACGAAGCCGATTCTCGATGCGTTGTGACCGGCAAGCTTCCAGTAGCTATTCCGGTCGAGTTTTCCCGGGTTATTGGACTCGGATCCGAAATTTCACCACTTTTTACGATTTCTCGATTTTGGTGATTTTCCCTAGTGGTACCCCTAGGGAAATCCGTAAAAATTCGTCGGATTCCGACGAAGCCGATTCTCGATGCGTTGTGACCGGCAAGCTTCCAGTAGCTATTCCGGTCGAGTTTACCCGGGTTATTGGACTCGGATCCGAAATTTCACCACTTTTTACGATTTCTCGATTTCGGTGATTTTCCCTAGTGGTACCCCTAGGGAAATCCGTAAAAATTCGTCGGATTCCGACGAAGCCGATTCTCGATGCGTTGTGACCGGCAAGCTTCCAGTAGCTATTCCGGTCGAGTTTTCCCGGGTTATTGGACTCGGATCCGAAATTTCACCACTTTTTACGATTTCTCGATTTCGGTGATTTTCCCTAGTGGTACCCCTAGGGAAATCCGTAAAAATTCGTCGGATTCCGACGAAGCCGATTCTCGATGCGTTGTGACCGGCAAGCTTCCAGTAGCTATTCCGGTTGAGTTTTCCCGGGTTATTGGACTCGGATCCGAAATTTCACCACTTTTTACGATTTCTCGATTTTGGTGATTTTCCCTAGTGGTACCCCTAGGGAAATCCGTAAAAATTCGTCGGATTCCGACGAAGCCGATTCTCGATGCGTTGTGACCGGCAAGCTTCCAGTAGCTATTCCGGTCGAGTTTTCCAGGGTTATTGGACTCGGATCCGAAATTTCACCACTTTTTACGATTTCTCGATTTTGGTGATTTTCCCTAGTGGTACCCCTAGGGAAATCCGTAAAAATTCGCCGGATTCCGACGAAGCCGATTCTCGATGCGTTGTGACCGGCAAGCTTCCAGTAGCTATTCCGGTCGAGTTTTCCCGGGTTATTGGACTCGGATCCGAAATTTCACCACTTTTTACGATTTCTCGATTTTGGTGATTTTCCCTAGTGGTCCACTAGGGAAATCCGTAAAAATTCGCCGGATTCCGACGAAGCCGATTCTCGATGCGTTGTGACCGGCAAGCTTCCAGTAGCTATACCGGTCGAGTTTTCCCGGGTTATTGGACTCGGATCCGAAATTTCACCACTTTTGACGATTTCTCGATTTTGGTGATTTTCCCTAGTGGTCCCCTAGGGAAATCCGTAAAAATTCGTCGGATTCCGACGAAGCCGATTCTCGATGCGTTGTGACCGGCAAGCTTCCAGTAGCTATTCCGGTCGAGTTTTCCCGGGTTATTGGACTCGGATCCGAAATTTCACCACTTTTTACGATTTCTCGATTTTTGTGATTTTCCCTAGTGGTACCCCTAGGGAAATCCGTAAAAATTCGTCGGATTCCGATGAAGCCGATTCTCGATGCGTTGTGACCGGCATGCTTCCAGTAGCTATTCCGGTCGAGTTTTCCCGGGTTATTGGACTCGGATCCGAAATTTCACCACTTTTTACGATTTCTCGATTTTGATGATTTTCCCTAGTGGTACCCCTAGGGAAATCCGTAAAAATTCGTCGGATTCCGACGAAGCCGATTCTCGATGCGTTGTGACCGGCAAGCTTCCAGTAGCTATTCCGGTCGAGTTTTCCCGGGTTATTGGACTCGGATCCGAAATTTCACCACTTTTTACGATTTCTCGATTTTGGTGATTTTCCCTAGTGGTACCCCTAGGAAAATCCGTAAAAATTCGTCGGATTCCGACGAAGCCGATTCTCGATGCGTTGTGACCGGCAAGCTTCCAGTAGCTATTCCGGTCGAGTTTTCCCGGGTTATTGGACTCGGATCCGAAATTTCACCACTTTTTACGATTTCTCGATTTTGGTGATTTTCCCTAGTGGTACCCCTAGGGAAATCCGTAAAAATTCGTCGTATTCCGACGAAGCCGATTCTCGATGCATTGTGACCGGCAAGCTTCCAGTAGCTATTCCGGTCCAGTTTTCCCGGGTTATTGGACTCGGATCCGAAATTTCACCACTTTTTACGATTTCTCGATTTTGGTGATTTTCCCTAGTGGTACCCCTAGGGAAATCCGTAAAAATTCGTCGGATTCCGACGAAGCCGATTCTCGATGCGTTGTGACCGGCAAGCTTCCAGTAGCTATTCCGGTCGAGTTTTCCCGGGTTATTGGACTCGGATCCGAAATTTCACCACTTTTTACGATTTCTCGATTTTGGTGATTTTCCCAAGGGAAATCCGTAAAAATTCGTCGGATTCCGACGAAGCCGATTCTCGATGCGTTGTGACCGGCAAGCTTCCAGTAGCTATTCCGGTCGAGTTTTCCCGGGTTATTGGACTCGGATCCGAAATTTCACCACTTTTGACGATTTCTCGATTTTGGTGATTTTCCCTAGTGGTACCCCTAGGGAAATCCGTAAAAATTCGTCGGATTCCGACGAAGCCGATTCTCGATGCGTTGTGACCGGCAAGCTTCCAGTAGCTATTCCGGTCGAGTTTTCCCGGGTTATTGGACTCGGATCCGAAATTTCACCACTTTTTACGATTTCTCGATTTTGGTGATTTTCCCTAGTGGTACCCCTAGGGAAATCCGTAAAAATTCGTCGGATTCCGACGAAGCCGATTCTCGATGCGTTGTGACCGGCAAGCTTCCAGTAGCTATTCCGGTCGAGTTTACCCGGGTTATTGGACTCGGATCCGAAATTTCACCACTTTTTACGATTTCTCGATTTCGGTGATTTTCCCTAGTGGTACCCCTAGGGAAATCCGTAAAAATTCGTCGGATTCCGACGAAGCCGATTCTCGATGCGTTGTGACCGGCAAGCTTCCAGTAGCTATTCCGGTCGAGTTTTCCCGGGTTATTGGACTCGGATCCGAAATTTCACCACTTTTTACGATTTCTCGATTTCGGTGATTTTCCCTAGTGGTACCCCTAGGGAAATCCGTAAAAATTCGTCGGATTCCGACGAAGCCGATTCTCGATGCGTTGTGACCGGCAAGCTTCCAGTAGCTATTCCGGTCGAGTTTTCCAGGCTTATTGGACTCGGATCCGAAATTTCACCACTTTTTACGATTTCTCGATTTTGGTGATTTTCCCTAGTGGTACCCCTAGGGAAATCCGTAAAAATTCGTCGGATTCCGACGAAGCCGATTCTCGATGCGTTGTGACCGGCAAGCTTCCAGTAGCTATTCCGGTCCAGTTTTCCCGGGTTATTGGACTCGGATCCGAAATTTCACCACTTTTTACGATTTCTCGATTTTGGTGATTTTCCCTAGTGGTACCCCTAGGGAAATCCGTAAAAATTCGTCGGATTCCGACGAAGCCGATTCTCGATGCGTTGTGATCGGCAAGCTTCCAGTAGCTATTCCGGTCGAGTTTTCCCGGGTTATTGGACTCGGATCCGAAATTTCACCACTTTTTACGATTTCTCGATTTTGGTGATTTTCCCTAGTTGTACCCCTAGGGAAATCCGTAAAAATTCGTCGGATTCCGACGAAGCCGATTCTCGATGCGTTGTGACCGGCAAGCTTCCAGTAGCTATTCCGGTCGTGTTTTCCGGGGTTATTGGACTCGGATCTGAAATTTCACCACTTTTTACGATTTCTCGATTTTGGTGATTTTCCCTAGTGGTACCCCCAGGGAAATCCGTAAAAATTCATCGGATTCCGACGAAGCCGATTCTCGATGCGTTGTGACCGGCAAGCTTCCAGTAGCTATTCCGGTCGAGTTTTTCCGGGTTATTGGACTCGGATCCGAAATTTCACCACTTTTTACGATTTCTCGATTTTGGTGATTTTCCCTAGTGGTACCCCTAGGGAAATCCGTAAAAATTCTTCGGATTCCGACGAAGCCGATTCTCGATGCGTTGTGACCGGCAAGCTTCCAGTAGCTATTCCGGTCGAGTTTACCCGGGTTATTGGACTCGGATCCGAAATTTCACCACTTTTTACGATTTCTCGATTTTGGTGATTTTCCCTAGTTGTACCCCTAGGGAAATCCGTAAAAATTCGTCGGATTCCGACGAAGCCGATTCTCGATGCGTTGTGACCGGCAAGCTTCCAGTAGCTATTCCGGTCGAGTTTTCCTGGGTTATTGGACTCGGATCCGAAACTTCACCACTTTTTACGATTTCTCGATTTTGGTAATTTTCCCTAGTGGTACCCCTAGGGAAATCCGTAAAAATTCGCCGGATTCCGACGAAGCCGATTCTCGATGCGTTGTGACCGGCAAGCTTCCAGTAGCTATTCCGGTTGAGTTTTCCAGGGTTATTGGACTCGGATCCGAAATTTCACCACTTTTTACGATTTCTCGATTTTGATGATTTTCCCTAGTGGTACCCCTAGGGAAATCCGTAAAAATTCGTCGGATTCCGACGAAGCCGATTCTCGATGCGTTGTGACCGGCAAGCTTCCAGTAGCTATTCCGGTCGAGTTTTCCCGGGTTATTGGACTCGGATCCGAAATTTCACCACTTTTTACGATTTCTCGATTTTGGTGATTTTCCCTTGTGGTACCCCTAGGGAAATCCGTAAAAATTCGTCGGATTCCGACGAAGCCGATTCTCGATTCGTTGTGACCGGCAAGCTTCCAGTAGCTATTCCAGTCGAGTTTACCCGGGTTATTGGACTCGGATCCGAAATTTCACCACTTTTTACGATTTCTCGATTTTGGTGATTTTCCCTAGTGGTACCCCTAGGGAAATCCGTAAAAATTCGTCGGATTCCGACGAAGCCGATTCTCGATGCGTTGTGACCGGCAAGCTTCCAGTAGCTATTCCGGTCGAGTTTTCCCGGGTTATTGGACTCGGATCCGAAATTTCACCACTTTTTAAAATTTCTCGATTTTGGTGATTTTCCCTAGTGGTACCCCTAGGGAAATCCGTAAAAATTCGTCGGATTCCGACGAAGCCGATTCTTGATGCGTTGTGACCGGCAAGCTTCCAGTAGCTATTCCGGTCGAGTTTTCCCGGGTTATTGGACTCGGATCCGAAATTTCACCACTTTTTACGATTTCTCGATTTTGGTGATTTTCCCTAGTTGTACCCCTAGGGAAATCCGTAAAAATTCGTCGGATTCCGACGAAGCCGATTCTCGATGCGTTGTGACCGGCAAGCTTCCAGTAGCTATTCCGGTCGAGTTTTCCAGGGTTATTGGACTCGGATCCGAAATTTCACCACTTTTTACGATTTCTCGATTTTGGTAATTTTCCCTAGTGGTACCCCTAGGGAAATCCGTAAAAATTCGCCGGATTCCGACGAAGCCGATTCTCGATGCGTTGTGACCGGCAAGCTTCCAGTAGCTATTCCGGTCGAGTTTTCCCGGGTTATTGGACTCGGATCCGAAATTTCACCACTTTTTACGATTTCTCGATTTTGGTGATTTTCCCTAGTGGTCCCCTAGGGAAATCCGTAAAAATTCGTCGGATTCCGACGAAGCCGATTCTCGATGCGTTTTGACCGGCAAGCTTCCAGTAGCTATACCGGTCGAGTTTTCCCGGGTTATTGGACTCGGATCCGAAATTTCACCACTTTTGACGATTTCTCGATTTTGGTGATTTTCCCTAGTGGTACCCCTAGGGAAATCCGTAAAAATTCGTCGGATTCCGACGAAGCCGATTCTCGATGCGTTGTGACCGGTAAGCTTCCAGTAGCTATTCCGGTCGAGTTTTCCCGGGTTATTGGACTCGGATCCGAAATTTCACCACTTTTTACGATTTCTCGATTTTGGTGATTTTCCCTAGTGGTACCCCTAGGGAAATCCGTAAAAATTCGTCGGATTCCGACGAAGCCGATTCTCGATGCGTTGTGACCGGCAAGCTTCCAGTAGCTATTCCGGTCGAGTTTTCCCGGGTTATTGGACTCGGATCCGAAATTTCACCACTTTTTACGATTTCTCGATTTTGGTGATTTTCCCTAGTGGTACCCCTAGGGAAATCCGTAAAAATTCGTCGGATTCCGACGAAGCCGATTCTCGATGCGTTGTGACCGGCAAGCTTCCAGTAGCTATTCCGATCGAGTTTACCCGGGTTATTGGACTCGGATCCGAAATTTCACCACTTTTTACGATTTCTCGATTTTGGTGATTTTCCCTAGGGAAATCCGTAAAAATTCGTCGGATTCCGACGAAGCCGATTCTCGATGCGTTGTGACCGGCAAGCTTCCAGTAGCTATTCCGGTCGAGTTTTCCCGGGTTATTGGACTCGGATCCGAAATTTCACCACTTTTGACGATTTCTCGATTTTGGTGATTTTCCCTAGTGGTACCCCTAGGGAAATCCGTAAAAATTCGTCGGATTCCGACGAAGCCGATTCTCGATGCGTTGTGACCGGCAAGCTTCCAGTAGCTATTCCGGTCGAGTTTTCCCGGGTTATTGGACTCGGATCCGAAATTTCACCACTTTTTACGATTTCTCGATTTTGGTGATTTTCCCTAGTTGTACCCCTAGGGAAATCCGTAAAAATTCGTCGGATTCCGACGAAGCCGATTCTCGATGCGTTGTGACCGGCAAGCTTCCAGTAGCTATTCCGGTCGTGTTTTCCAGGGTTATTGGACTCGGATCTGAAATTTCACCACTTTTTACGATTTCTCGATTTTGGTGATTTTCCCTAGTGGTACTCCCAGGGAAATCCGTAAAAATTCATCGGATTCCGACGAAGCCGATTCTCGATGCGTTGTGACCGGCAAGCTTCCAGTAGCTATTCCGGTCGAGTTTTTCCGGGTTATTGGACTCGGATCCGAAATTTCACCACTTTTTACGATTTCTCGATTTTGGTGATTTTCCCTAGTGGTACCCCTAGGGAAATCCGTAAAAATTCTTCGGATTCCGACGAAGCCGATTCTCGATGCGTTGTGATCGGCAAGCTTCCAGTAGCTATTCCGGTCGAGTTTACCCGGGTTATTGGACTCGGATCCGAAATTTCACCACTTTTTACGATTTCTCGATTTTGGTGATTTTCCCTAGTTGTACCCCTAGGGAAATCCGTAAAAATTCGTCGGATTCCGACGAAGCCGATTCTCGATGCGTTGTGACCGGCAAGCTTCCAGTAGCTATTCCGGTCGAGTTTTTCCGGGTTATTGGACTCGGATCCGAAATTTCACCACTTTTTACGATTTCTCGATTTTGGTAATTTTCCCTAGTGGTACCCCTAGGGAAATCCGTAAAAATTCGCCGGATTCCGACGAAGCCGATTCTCGATGCGTTGTGACCGGCAAGCTTCCAGTAGCTATTCCGGTCGAGTTTTCCCGGGTTATTGGACTCGGATCGAAATTTCACCACTTTTTACGATTTCTCGATTTTGGTGATTTTCCCTAGTTGTACCCCTAGGGAAATTCGTAAAAATTCGTCGGATTCCGACGAAGCCGATTCTCGATGCGTTGTGACCGGCAAGCTTCCAGTAGCTATTCCGGTCGAGTTTTCCTGGGTTATTGGACTCGGATCCGAAACTTCACCACTTTTTACGATTTCTCGATTTTGGTAATTTTCCCTAGTGGTACCCCTAGGGAAATCCGTAAAAATTCGCCGGATTCCGACGAAGCCGATTCTCGATGCGTTGTGACCGGCAAGCTTCCAGTAGCTATTCCGGTTGAGTTTTCCAGGGTTATTGGACTCGGATCCGAAATTTCACCACTTTTTACGATTTCTCGATTTTGATGATTTTCCCTAGTGGTACCCCTAGGGAAATCCGTAAAAATTCGTCGGATTCCGACGAAGCCGATTCTCGATGCGTTGTGACCGGCAAGCTTCCAGTAGCTATTCCGGTCGAGTTTTCCCGGGTTATTGGACTCGGATCCGAAATTTCACCACTTTTTACGATTTCTCGATTTTGGTGATTTTCCCTTGTGGTACCCCTAGGGAAATCCGTAAAAATTCGTCGGATTCCGACGAAGCCGATTCTCGATTCGTTGTGACCGGCAAGCTTCCAGTAGCTATTCCGGTCGAGTTTACCCGGGTTATTGGACTCGGATCCGAAATTTCACCACTTTTTACGATTTCTCGATTTTGGTGATTTTCCCTAGTGGTACCCCTAGGGAAATCCGTAAAAATTCGTCGGATTCCGACGAAGCCGATTCTCGATGCGTTGTGACCGGCAAGCTTCCAGTAGCTATTCCGGTCGAGTTTTCCCGGGTTATTGGACTCGGATCCGAAATTTCACCACTTTTTAAAATTTCTCGATTTTGGTGATTTTCCCTAGTGGTACCCCTAGGGAAATCCGTAAAAATTCGTCGGATTCCGACGAAGCCGATTCTTGATGCGTTGTGACCGGCAAGCTTCCAGTAGCTATTCCGGTCGAGTTTTCCCGGGTTATTGGACTCGGATCCGAAATTTCACCACTTTTTACGATTTCTCGATTTTGGTGATTTTCCCTAGTTGTACCCCTAGGGAAATCCGTAAAAATTCGTCGGATTCCGACGAAGCCGATTCTCGATGCGTTGTGACCGGCAAGCTTCCAGTAGCTATTCCGGTCGAGTTTTCCAGGGTTATTGGACTCGGATCCGAAATTTCACCACTTTTTACGATTTCTCGATTTTGGTAATTTTCCCTAGTGGTACCCCTAGGGAAATCCGTAAAAATTCGCCGGATTCCGACGAAGCCGATTCTCGATGCGTTGTGACCGGCAAGCTTCCAGTAGCTATTCCGGTCGAGTTTTCCCAGGTTATTGGACTCGGATCCGAAATTTCACCACTTTTTACGATTTCTCGATTTTGGTGATTTTCCCTAGTGGTCCCCTAGGGAAATCCGTAAAAATTCGTCGGATTCCGACGAAGCCGATTCTCGATGCGTTTTGACCGGCAAGCTTCCAGTAGCTATACCGGTCGAGTTTTCCCGGGTTATTGGACTCGGATCCGAAATTTCACCACTTTTGACGATTTCTCGATTTTGGTGATTTTCCCTAGTGGTACCCCTAGGGAAATCCGTAAAAATTCGTCGGATTCCGACGAAGCCGATTCTCGATGCGTTGTGACCGGTAAGCTTCCAGTAGCTATTCCGGTCGAGTTTTCCCGGGTTATTGGACTCGGATCCGAAATTTCACCACTTTTTACGATTTCTCGATTTTGGTGATTTTCCCTAGTGGTACCCCTAGGGAAATCCGTAAAAATTCGTCGGATTCCGACGAAGCCGATTCTCGATGCGTTGTGACCGGCAAGCTTCCAGTAGCTATTCCGGTCGAGTTTTCCCGGGTTATTGGACTCGGATCCGAAATTTCACCACTTTTTACGATTTCTCGATTTTGGTGATTTTCCCTAGTGGTACCCCTAGGGAAATCCGTAAAAATTCGTCGGATTCCGACGAAGCCGATTCTCGATGCGTTGTGACCGGCAAGCTTCCAGTAGCTATTCCGATCGAGTTTACCCGGGTTATTGGACTCGGATCCGAAATTTCACCACTTTTTACGATTTCTCGATTTTGGTGATTTTCCCTAGGGAAATCCGTAAAAATTCGTCGGATTCCGACGAAGCCGATTCTCGATGCGTTGTGACCGGCAAGCTTCCAGTAGCTATTCCGGTCGAGTTTTCCCGGGTTATTGGACTCGGATCCGAAATTTCACCACTTTTGACGATTTCTCGATTTTGGTGATTTTCCCTAGTGGTACCCCTAGGGAAATCCGTAAAAATTCGTCGGATTCCGACGAAGCCGATTCTCGATGCGTTGTGACCGGCAAGCTTCCAGTAGCTATTCCGGTCGAGTTTTCCCGGGTTATTGGACTCGGATCCGAAATTTCACCACTTTTTACGATTTCTCGATTTTGGTGATTTTCCCTAGTTGTACCCCTAGGGAAATCCGTAAAAATTCGTCGGATTCCGACGAAGCCGATTCTCGATGCGTTGTGACCGGCAAGCTTCCAGTAGCTATTCCGGTCGTGTTTTCCAGGGTTATTGGACTCGGATCTGAAATTTCACCACTTTTTACGATTTCTCGATTTTGGTGATTTTCCCTAGTGGTACTCCCAGGGAAATCCGTAAAAATTCATCGGATTCCGACGAAGCCGATTCTCGATGCGTTGTGACCGGCAAGCTTCCAGTAGCTATTCCGGTCGAGTTTTTCCGGGTTATTGGACTCGGATCCGAAATTTCACCACTTTTTACGATTTCTCGATTTTGGTGATTTTCCCTAGTGGTACCCCTAGGGAAATCCGTAAAAATTCTTCGGATTCCGACGAAGCCGATTCTCGATGCGTTGTGATCGGCAAGCTTCCAGTAGCTATTCCGGTCGAGTTTACCCGGGTTATTGGACTCGGATCCGAAATTTCACCACTTTTTACGATTTCTCGATTTTGGTGATTTTCCCTAGTTGTACCCCTAGGGAAATCCGTAAAAATTCGTCGGATTCCGACGAAGCCGATTCTCGATGCGTTGTGACCGGCAAGCTTCCAGTAGCTATTCCGGTCGAGTTTTTCCGGGTTATTGGACTCGGATCCGAAATTTCACCACTTTTTACGATTTCTCGATTTTGGTAATTTTCCCTAGTGGTACCCCTAGGGAAATCCGTAAAAATTCGCCGGATTCCGACGAAGCCGATTCTCGATGCGTTGTGACCGGCAAGCTTCCAGTAGCTATTCCGGTCGAGTTTTCCCGGGTTATTGGACTCGGATCGAAATTTCACCACTTTTTACGATTTCTCGATTTTGGTGATTTTCCCTAGTTGTACCCCTAGGGAAATTCGTAAAAATTCGTCGGATTCCGACGAAGCCGATTCTCGATGCGTTGTGACCGGCAAGCTTCCAGTAGCTATTCCGGTCGAGTTTTCCTGGGTTATTGGACTCGGATCCGAAACTTCACCACTTTTTACGATTTCTCGATTTTGGTAATTTTCCCTAGTGGTACCCCTAGGGAAATCCGTAAAAATTCGCCGGATTCCGACGAAGCCGATTCTCGATGCGTTGTGACCGGCAAGCTTCCAGTAGCTATTCCGGTTGAGTTTTCCAGGGTTATTGGACTCGGATCCGAAATTTCACCACTTTTTACGATTTCTCGATTTTGATGATTTTCCCTAGTGGTACCCCTAGGGAAATCCGTAAAAATTCGTCGGATTCCGACGAAGCCGATTCTCGATGCGTTGTGACCGGCAAGCTTCCAGTAGCTATTCCGGTCGAGTTTTCCCGGGTTATTGGACTCGGATCCGAAATTTCACCACTTTTTACGATTTCTCGATTTTGGTGATTTTCCCTTGTGGTACCCCTAGGGAAATCCGTAAAAATTCGTCGGATTCCGACGAAGCCGATTCTCGATTCGTTGTGACCGGCAAGCTTCCAGTAGCTATTCCGGTCGAGTTTACCCGGGTTATTGGACTCGGATCCGAAATTTCACCACTTTTTACGATTTCTCGATTTTGGTGATTTTCCCTAGTGGTACCCCTAGGGAAATCCGTAAAAATTCGTCGGATTCCGACGAAGCCGATTCTCGATGCGTTGTGACCGGCAAGCTTCCAGTAGCTATTCCGGTCGAGTTTTCCCGGGTTATTGGACTCGGATCCGAAATTTCACCACTTTTTAAAATTTCTCGATTTTGGTGATTTTCCCTAGTGGTACCCCTAGGGAAATCCGTAAAAATTCGTCGGATTCCGACGAAGCCGATTCTTGATGCGTTGTGACCGGCAAGCTTCCAGTAGCTATTCCGGTCGAGTTTTCCCGGGTTATTGGACTCGGATCCGAAATTTCACCACTTTTTACGATTTCTCGATTTTGGTGATTTTCCCTAGTTGTACCCCTAGGGAAATCCGTAAAAATTCGTCGGATTCCGACGAAGCCGATTCTCGATGCGTTGTGACCGGCAAGCTTCCAGTAGCTATTCCGGTCGAGTTTTCCAGGGTTATTGGACTCGGATCCGAAATTTCACCACTTTTTACGATTTCTCGATTTTGGTAATTTTCCCTAGTGGTACCCCTAGGGAAATCCGTAAAAATTCGCCGGATTCCGACGAAGCCGATTCTCGATGCGTTGTGACCGGCAAGCTTCCAGTAGCTATTCCGGTCGAGTTTTCCCAGGTTATTGGACTCGGATCCGAAATTTCACCACTTTTTACGATTTCTCGATTTTGGTGATTTTCCCTAGTGGTCCCCTAGGGAAATCCGTAAAAATTCGTCGGATTCCGACGAAGCCGATTCTCGATGCGTTTTGACCGGCAAGCTTCCAGTAGCTATACCGGTCGAGTTTTCCCGGGTTATTGGACTCGGATCCGAAATTTCACCACTTTTGACGATTTCTCGATTTTGGTGATTTTCCCTAGTGGTACCCCTAGGGAAATCCGTAAAAATTCGTCGGATTCCGACGAAGCCGATTCTCGATGCGTTGTGACCGGTAAGCTTCCAGTAGCTATTCCGGTCGAGTTTTCCCGGGTTATTGGACTCGGATCCGAAATTTCACCACTTTTTACGATTTCTCGATTTTGGTGATTTTCCCTAGTGGTACCCCTAGGGAAATCCGTAAAAATTCGTCGGATTCCGACGAAGCCGATTCTCGATGCGTTGTGACCGGCAAGCTTCCAGTAGCTATTCCGGTCGAGTTTTCCCGGGTTATTGGACTCGGATCCGAAATTTCACCACTTTTTACGATTTCTCGATTTTGGTGATTTTCCCTAGTGGTACCCCTAGGGAAATCCGTAAAAATTCGTCGGATTCCGACGAAGCCGATTCTCGATGCGTTGTGACCGGCAAGCTTCCAGTAGCTATTCCGATCGAGTTTACCCGGGTTATTGGACTCGGATCCGAAATTTCACCACTTTTTACGATTTCTCGATTTTGGTGATTTTCCCTAGGGAAATCCGTAAAAATTCGTCGGATTCCGACGAAGCCGATTCTCGATGCGTTGTGACCGGCAAGCTTCCAGTAGCTATTCCGGTCGAGTTTTCCCGGGTTATTGGACTCGGATCCGAAATTTTACCACTTTTGACGATTTCTCGATTTTGGTGATTTTCCCTAGTGGTACCCCTAGGGAAATCCGTAAAAATTCGTCGGATTCCGACGAAGCCGATTCTCGATGCGTTGTGACCGGCAAGCTTCCAGTAGCTATTCCGGTCGAGTTTTCCCGGGTTATTGGACTCGGATCCGAAATTTCACCACTTTTTACAATTTCTCGATTTTGGTGATTTTCCCTAGTTGTACCCCTAGGGAAATCCGTAAAAATTCGTCGGATTCCGACGAAGCCGATTCTCGATGCGTTGTGACCGGCAAGCTTCCAGTAGCTATTCCGGTCGTGTTTTCCAGGGTTATTGGACTCGGATCTGAAATTTCACCACTTTTTACGATTTCTCGATTTTGGTGATTTTCCCTAGTGGTACCCCCAGGGAAATCCGTAAAAATTCATCGGATTCCGACGAAGCCGATTCTCGATGCGTTGTGACCGGCAAGCTTCCAGTAGCTATTCCGGTCGAGTTTTTCCGGGTTATTGGACTCGGATCCGAAATTTCACCACTTTTTACGATTTCTCGATTTTGGTGATTTTCCCTAGTGGTACCCCTAGGGAAATCCGTAAAAATTTTTCGGATTCCGACGAAGCCGATTCTCGATGCGTTGTGACCGGCAAGCTTCCAGTAGCTATTCCGGTCGAGTTTACCCGGGTTATTGGACTCGGATCCGAAATTTCACCACTTTTTACGATTTCTCGATTTTGGTGATTTTCCCTAGTTGTACCCCTAGGGAAATCCGTAAAAATTCGTCGGATTCCGACGAAGCCGATTCTCGATGCGTTGTGACCGGCAAGCTTCCAGTAGCTATTCCGGTCGAGTTTTCCTGGGTTATTGGACTCGGATCCGAAACTTCACCACTTTTTACGATTTCTCGATTTTGGTAATTTTCCCTAGTGGTACCCCTAGGGAAATCCGTAAAAATTCGCCGGATTCCGACGAAGCCGATTCTCGATGCGTTGTGACCGGCAAGCTTCCAGTAGCTATTCCGGTCGAGTTTTCCCGGGTTATTGGACTCGGATCCGAAATTTCACCACTTTTTACGATTTCTCGATTTTGGTGATTTTCCCTAGTGGTACCCCTAGGGAAATCCGTAAAAATTCGTCGGATTCCGATGAAGCCGATTCTCGATACGTTGTGACCGGCAAGCTTCCAGTAGCTATTCCGGTCGAGTTTTCCCGGGTTATTGGACTCGGATCCGAAATTTCACCACTTTTTCCGATTTCTCGATTTTGGTGATTTTCCCTAGTGGTACCCCTAGGGAAATCCGTAAAAATTCGTCGGATTCCGACGAAGCCGATTCTCGATGCATTGTGACCGGCAAGCTTCCAGTAGCTATTTCGGTCGAGTTTTCCCGGGTTATTGGACTCGGATCCGAAATTTCCCCACTTTTTACGATTTCTCGATTTTGGTGATTTTCCCTAGTGGTACCCCTAGGGAAATCCGTAAAAATTCGTCGGATTCCGACGAAGCCGATTCTCGATGCGTTGTGACCGGCAAGCTTCCAGTAGCTATTCCGGTCGAGTTTTCCCGGGTTATTGGACTCGGATCCAAAATTTCACCACTTTTTACGATTTCTCGATTTTGGTGATTTTCCCTAGTGGTACCCCTAGGGAAATCCGTAAAAATTCGTCGGATTCCGACGAAGCCGATTCTCGATGCGTTGTGACCGGCAAGCTTCCAGTAGCTATTCCGGTCGAGTTTTCCCGGGTTATTGGACTCGGATCCGAAATTTCACCACTTTTTACGATTTCTCGATTTTGGTGATTTTCCCTAGTGGTCCCCCTAGGGAAATCCGTAAAAATTCGTCGGATTCCGACGAAGCCGATTCTCGATGCGTTGTGACTGGCAAGCTTCCAGTAGCTATTCCGGTCGAGTTTTCTCGGGTTATTGGACTCGTATCCGAAATTTCACCACTTTTTACGATTTCTCGATTTTGGTGATTTTCCCTAGTGGTACCCCTAGGGAAATTCGTAAAAATTCGTCGGATTCCGACGAAGCCGATTCTCGATGCGTTGTGACCGGCAAGCTTCCAGTAGCTATTCCGGTCGAGTTTTCCCGGATTATTGGACTCGGATCCGAAATTTCACCACTTTTTACGATTTCTCGATTTTGGTGATTTTCCCTAGTGGTACCCCTAGGGAAATCCGTAAAAATTCGTCGGATTCCGACGAAGCCGATTCTCGATGCGTTGTGACTGGCAAGCTTCCAGTAGCTATTCCGGTCGAGTTTTCCCGGGTTATTGGACTCGGATCCGAAATTTCACCACTTTTTACGATTTCTCGATTTTGGTGATTTTCCCTAGTGGTACCCCTAGGGAAATCCGTAAAAATTCGTCGGATTCCGACGAAGCCGATTCTCGATGCGTTGTGACCGGCAAGCTTCCAGTAGCTATTCCGGTCGAGTTTTCCCGGGTTATTGGACTCGGATCCGAAATTTCCCCACTTTTTACGATTTCTCGATTTTGGTGATTTTCCCTAGTGGTACCCCTAGGGAAATCCGTAAAAATTCGTCGGATTCCGACGAAGCCGATTCTCGATGCGTTGTGACCGGCAAGCTTCCAGTAGCTATTCCGGTCGAGTTTTCCCGGGTTATTGGACTCGGATCCGAAATTTCACCACTTTTTACGATTTCTCGATTTTGGTGATTTTCCCTAGTGGTACCCCTAGGGAAATCCGTAAAAATTCGTCGGATTCCGACGAAGCCGATTCTCGATGCGTTGTGACCGGCAAGCTTCCAGTAGCTATTCCGATCGAGTTTACCCGGGTTATTGGACTCGGATCCGAAATTTCACCACTTTTTACGATTTCTCGATTTTGGTGATTTTCCCTAGGGAAATCCGTAAAAATTCGTCGGATTCCGACGAAGCCGATTCTCGATGCGTTGTGACCGGCAAGCTTCCAGTAGCTATTCCGGTCGAGTTTTCCCGGGTTATTGGACTCGGATCCGAAATTTCACCACTTTTGACGATTTCTCGATTTTGGTGATTTTCCCTAGTGGTACCCCTAGGGAAATCCGTAAAAATTCGTCGGATTCCGACGAAGCCGATTCTCGATGCGTTGTGACCGGCAAGCTTCCAGTAGCTATTCCGGTCGAGTTTTCCCGGGTTATTGGACTCGGATCCGAAATTTCACCACTTTTTACAATTTCTCGATTTTGGTGATTTTCCCTAGTTGTACCCCTAGGGAAATCCGTAAAAATTCGTCGGATTCCGACGAAGCCGATTCTCGATGCGTTGTGACCGGCAAGCTTCCAGTAGCTATTCCGGTCGTGTTTTCCAGGGTTATTGGACTCGGATCTGAAATTTCACCACTTTTTACGATTTCTCGATTTTGGTGATTTTCCCTAGTGGTACCCCCAGGGAAATCCGTAAAAATTCATCGGATTCCGACGAAGCCGATTCTCGATGCGTTGTGACCGGCAAGCTTCCAGTAGCTATTCCGGTCGAGTTTTTCCGGGTTATTGGACTCGGATCCGAAATTTCACCACTTTTTACGATTTCTCGATTTTGGTGATTTTCCCTAGTGGTACCCCTAGGGAAATCCGTAAAAATTCTTCGGATTCCGACGAAGCCGATTCTCGATGCGTTGTGACCGGCAAGCTTCCAGTAGCTATTCCGGTCGAGTTTACCCGGGTTATTGGACTCGGATCCGAAATTTCACCACTTTTTACGATTTCTCGATTTTGGTGATTTTCCCTAGTTGTACCCCTAGGGAAATCCGTAAAAATTCGTCGGATTCCGACGAAGCCGATTCTCGATGCGTTGTGACCGGCAAGCTTCCAGTAGCTATTCCGGTCGAGTTTTCCTGGGTTATTGGACTCGGATCCGAAACTTCACCACTTTTTACGATTTCTCGATTTTGGTAATTTTCCCTAGTGGTACCCCTAGGGAAATCCGTAAAAATTCGCCGGATTCCGACGAAGCCGATTCTCGATGCGTTGTGACCGGCAAGCTTCCAGTAGCTATTCCGGTCGAGTTTTCCCGGGTTATTGGACTCGGATCCGAAATTTCACCACTTTTTACGATTTCTCGATTTTGGTGATTTTCCCTAGTGGTACCCCTAGGGAAATCCGTAAAAATTCGTCGGATTCCGATGAAGCCGATTCTCGATACGTTGTGACCGGCAAGCTTCCAGTAGCTATTCCGGTCGAGTTTTCCCGGGTTATTGGACTCGGATCCGAAATTTCACCACTTTTTCCGATTTCTCGATTTTGGTGATTTTCCCTAGTGGTACCCCTAGGGAAATCCGTAAAAATTCGTCGGATTCCGACGAAGCCGATTCTCGATGCATTGTGACCGGCAAGCTTCCAGTAGCTATTTCGGTCGAGTTTTCCCGGGTTATTGGACTCGGATCCGAAATTTCCCCACTTTTTACGATTTCTCGATTTTGGTGATTTTCCCTAGTGGTACCCCTAGGGAAATCCGTAAAAATTCGTCGGATTCCGACGAAGCCGATTCTCGATGCGTTGTGACCGGCAAGCTTCCAGTAGCTATTCCGGTCGAGTTTTCCCGGGTTATTGGACTCGGATCCAAAATTTCACCACTTTTTACGATTTCTCGATTTTGGTGATTTTCCCTAGTGGTACCCCTAGGGAAATCCGTAAAAATTCGTCGGATTCCGACGAAGCCGATTCTCGATGCGTTGTGACCGGCAAGCTTCCAGTAGCTATTCCGGTCGAGTTTTCCCGGGTTATTGGACTCGGATCCGAAATTTCACCACTTTTTACGATTTCTCGATTTTGGTGATTTTCCCTAGTGGTCCCCCTAGGGAAATCCGTAAAAATTCGTCGGATTCCGACGAAGCCGATTCTCGATGCGTTGTGACTGGCAAGCTTCCAGTAGCTATTCCGGTCGAGTTTTCTCGGGTTATTGGACTCGTATCCGAAATTTCACCACTTTTTACGATTTCTCGATTTTGGTGATTTTCCCTAGTGGTACCCCTAGGGAAATTCGTAAAAATTCGTCGGATTCCGACGAAGCCGATTCTCGATGCGTTGTGACCGGCAAGCTTCCAGTAGCTATTCCGGTCGAGTTTTCCCGGATTATTGGACTCGGATCCGAAATTTCACCACTTTTTACGATTTCTCGATTTTGGTGATTTTCCCTAGTGGTACCCCTAGGGAAATCCGTAAAAATTCGTCGGATTCCGACGAAGCCGATTCTCGATGCGTTGTGACTGGCAAGCTTCCAGTAGCTATTCCGGTCGAGTTTTCCCGGGTTATTGGACTCGGATCCGAAATTTCACCACTTTTTACGATTTCTCGATTTTGGTGATTTTCCCTAGTGGTACCCCTAGGGAAATCCGTAAAAATTCGTCGGATTCCGACGAAGCCGATTCTCGATGCGTTGTGACCGGCAAGCTTCCAGTAGCTATTCCGGTCGAGTTTTCCCGGGTTATTGGACTCGGATCCGAAATTTCCCCACTTTTTACGATTTCTCGATTTTGGTGATTTTCCCTAGTGGTACCCCTAGGGAAATCCGTAAAAATTCGTCGGATTCCGACGAAGCCGATTCTCGATGCGTTGTGACCGGCAAGCTTCCAGTAGCTATTCCGTTCGAGTTTTCCCGGGTTATTGGACTCGGATCCGAAATTTCACCACTTTTTACGATTTCTCGATTTTGGTGATTTTCCCTAGTGGTACCCCTAGGGAAATCCGTAAAAATTCGTCGGATTCCGACGAAGCCGATTCTCGATGCGTTGTGACCGGCAAGCTTCCAGTAGCTATTCCGGTCGAGTTTTCCCGGGTTATTGGACTCGGATCCGAAATTTCACCACTTTTTACGATTTCTCGATTTTGGTGATTTTCCCTAGTGGTACCCCTAGGGAAATCCGTAAAAATTCGTCGGATTCCGACGAAGCCGATTCTCGATGCGTTGTGACCGGCAAGCTTCCAGTAGCTATTCCGGTCGAGTTTTCCCGGGTTATTGGACTCGTATCCGAAATTTCACCACTTTTTACGATTTCTCGATTTTGGTGATTTTCCCTAGTGGTCCCCTAGGGAAATCCGTAAAAATTCGTCGGATTCCGACGAAGCCGATTCTCGATGCGTTGTGACCGGCAAGCTTCCAGTAGCTATTCCGGTCGAGTTTTCCCGGGTTATTGGACTCGGATCCGAAATTTCACCACTTTTTACGATTTCTCGATTTTGGTGATTTTCCCTAGTGGTACCCCTAGGGAAATCCGTAAAAATTCGTCGGATTTCGACGAAGCCGATTCTCGATGCGTTGTGACCGGCAAGCTTCCAGTAGCTATTCCGGTCGAGTTTTCCCGGGTTATTGGACTCGGATCCGAAATTTCACCACTTTTTACGATTTCTCGATTTTGGTGATTTTCCCTAGTGGTACCCCTAGGGAAATCCGTAAAAATTCGTCGGATTCCGACGAAGCCGATTCTCGATGCGTTGTGACCGGCAAGCTTCCAGTAGCTATTCCGGTCGAGTTTTCCCTGGTTATTGGACTCGTATCCGAAATTTCACCACTTTTTACGATTTCTCGATTTTGGTGATTTTCCCTAGTGGTCCCCTAGGGAAATCCGTAAAAATTCGTCGGATTCCGACGAAGCCGATTCTCGATGCATTGTGACCGGCAAGCTTCCAGTAGCTATTCCGGTCGAGTTTTCCCGGGTTATTGGACTCGGATCCAAAATTTCACCACTTTTTACGATTTCGCGATTTTGGTGATTTTCCCTAGTGGTACCCCTAGGGAAATCCGTAAAAATTCGTCAGAATCCGACGAAGCCGATTCTCGATACGTTGTGACCGGCAAGCTTCCAGTAGCTATTCCGGTCGAGTTTTCCCGGGTTATTGGACTCGGATCCAAAATTTCACCACTTTTTACGATTTCTCGATTTTGGTGATTTTCCCTAGTGGTACCCCTAGGGAAATCCGTAAAAATTCGTCGGATTCCGACGAAGCCGATTCTCGATGCGTTGTGACCGGCAAGCTTCCAGTAGCAATTCCGGTCGAGTTTTCCCGGGTTATTGGACTCGGATCCAAAATTTCACCACTTTTTACGATTTCTCGATTTTGGTGATTTTCCCTAGTGGTACCCCTAGGGAAATCCGTAAAAATTCGTCGGATTCCGACGAAGCCGATTCTCGATGCGTTGTGACCGGCAAGCTTCCAGTAGCTATTCCGGTCGAGTTTTCCCGGGTTATTGGACTCGGATCCGAAATTTCACCACTTTTTACGATTTCTCGATTTTGGTGATTTTCCCTAGTGGTACCCCTAGGGAAATCCGTAAAAATTCGTCGGATTCCGATGAAGCCGATTCTCGATGCGTTGTGACCGGCAAGCTTCCAGTAGCTATTCCGGTCGAGTTTTCCCGGGTTATTGGACTCGGATCCGAAATTTCACCACTTTTTCCGATTTCTCGATTTTGGTGATTTTCCCTAGTGGTACCCCTAGGGAAATCCGTAAAAATTCGTCGGATTCCGACGAAGCCGATTCTCGATGCATTGTGACCGGCAAGCTTCCAGTAGCTATTTCGGTCGAGTTTTCCCGGGTTATTGGACTCGGATCCGAAATTTCCCCACTTTTTACGATTTCTCGATTTTGGTGATTTTCCCTAGTGGTACCCCTAGGGAAATCCGTAAAAATTCGTCGGATTCCGACGAAGCCGATTCTCGATGCGTTGTGACCGGCAAGCTTCCAGTAGCTATTCCGGTCGAGTTTTCCCGGGTTATTGGACTCGGATCCAAAATTTCACCACTTTTTACGATTTCTCGATTTTGGTGATTTTCCCTAGTGGTACCCCTAGGGAAATCCGTAAAAATTCGTCGGATTCCGACGAAGCCGATTCTCGATGCGTTGTGACCGGCAAGCTTCCAGTAGCTATTCCGGTCGAGTTTTCCCGGGTTATTGGACTCGGATCCGAAATTTCACCACTTTTTACGATTTCTCGATTTTGGTGATTTTCCCTAGTGGTCCCCCTAGGGAAATCCGTAAAAATTCGTCGGATTCCGACGAAGCCGATTCTCGATGCGTTGTGACCGGCAAGCTTCCAGTAGCTATTCCGGTCGAGTTTTCTCGGGTTATTGGACTCGTATCCGAAATTTCACCACTTTTTACGATTTCTCGATTTTGGTGATTTTCCCTAGTGGTACCCCTAGGGAAATTCGTAAAAATTCGTCGGATTCCGACGAAGCCGATTCTCGATGCGTTGTGACCGGCAAGCTTCCAGTAGCTATTCCGGTCGAGTTTTCCCGGATTATTGGACTCGGATCCGAAATTTCACCACTTTTTACGATTTCTCGATTTTGGTGATTTTCCCTAGTGGTACCCCTAGGGAAATCCGTAAAAATTCGTCGGATTCCGACGAAGCCGATTCTCGATGCGTTGTGACTGGCAAGCTTCCAGTAGCTATTCCGGTCGAGTTTTCCCGGGTTATTGGACTCGGATCCGAAATTTCACCACTTTTTACGATTTCTCGATTTTGGTGATTTTCCCTAGTGGTACCCCTAGGGAAATCCGTAAAAATTCGTCGGATTCCGACGAAGCCGATTCTCGATGCGTTGTGACCGGCAAGCTTCCAGTAGCTATTCCGGTCGAGTTTTCCCGGGTTATTGGACTCGGATCCGAAATTTCCCCACTTTTTACGATTTCTCGATTTTGGTGATTTTCCCTAGTGGTACCCCTAGGGAAATCCGTAAAAATTCGTCGGATTCCGACGAAGCCGATTCTCGATGCGTTGTGACCGGCAAGCTTCCAGTAGCTATTCCGGTCGAGTTTTCCCGGGTTATTGGACTCGGATCCGAAATTTCACCACTTTTTACGATTTCTCGATTTTGGTGATTTTCCCTAGTGGTACCCCTAGGGAAATCCGTAAAAATTCGTCGGATTCCGACGAAGCCGATTCTCGATGCGTTGTGACCGGCAAGCTTCCAGTAGCTATTCCGGTCGAGTTTTCCCGGGTTATTGGACTCGGATCCGAAATTTCACCACTTTTTACGATTTCTCGATTTTGGTGATTTTCCCTAGTGGTACCCCTAGGGAAATCCGTAAAAATTCGTCGGATTCCGACGAAGCCGATTCTCGATGCGTTGTGACCGGCAAGCTTCCAGTAGCTATTCCGGTCGAGTTTTCCCGGGTTATTGGACTCGTATCCGAAATTTCACCACTTTTTACGATTTCTCGATTTTGGTGATTTTCCCTAGTGGTCCCCTAGGGAAATCCGTAAAAATTCGTCGGATTCCGACGAAGCCGATTCTCGATGCGTTGTGACCGGCAAGCTTCCAGTAGCAATTCCGGTCGAGTTTTCCCGGGTTATTGGACTCGGATCCAAAATTTCACCACTTTTTACGATTTCTCGATTTTGGTGATTTTCCCTAGTGGTACCCCTAGGGAAATCCGTAAAAATTCGTCGGATTCCGACGAAGCCGATTCTCGATGCGTTGTGACCGGCAAGCTTCCAGTAGCTATTCCGGTCGAGTTTTCCCGGGTTATTGGACTCGGATCCGAAATTTCACCACTTTTTACGATTTCTCGATTTTGGTGATTTTTCCTAGTGGTACCCCTAGGGAAATCCGTAAAAATTCGTCGGATTCCGATGAAGCCGATTCTCGATGCGTTGTGACCGGCAAGCTTCCAGTAGCTATTCCGGTCGAGTTTTCCCGGGTTATTGGACTCGGATCCGAAATTTCACCACTTTTTCCGATTTCTCGATTTTGGTGATTTTCCCTAGTGGTACCCCTAGGGAAATCCGTAAAAATTCGTCGGATTCCGACGAAGCCGATTCTCGATGCATTGTGACCGGCAAGCTTCCAGTAGCTATTTCGGTCGAGTTTTCCCGGGTTATTGGACTCGGATCCGAAATTTCCCCACTTTTTACGATTTCTCGATTTTGGTGATTTTCCCTAGTGGTACCCCTAGGGAAATCCGTAAAAATTCGTCGGATTCCGACGAAGCCGATTCTCGATGCGTTGTGACCGGCAAGCTTCCAGTAGCTATTCCGGTCGAGTTTTCCTGGGTTATTGGACTCGGATCCAAAATTTCACCACTTTTTACGATTTCTCGATTTTGGTGATTTTCCCTAGTGGTACCCCTAGGGAAATCCGTAAAAATTCGTCGGATTCCGACGAAGCCGATTCTCGATGCGTTGTGACCGGCAAGCTTCCAGTAGCTATTCCGGTCGAGTTTTCCCGGGTTATTGGACTCGGATCCGAAATTTCACCACTTTTTACGATTTCTCGATTTTGGTGATTTTCCCTAGTGGTCCCCCTAGGGAAATCCGTAAAAATTCGTCGGATTCCGACGAAGCCGATTCTCGATGCGTTGTGACTGGCAAGCTTCCAGTAGCTATTCCGGTCGAGTTTTCTCGGGTTATTGGACTCGTATCCGAAATTTCACCACTTTTTACGATTTCTCGATTTTGGTGATTTTCCCTAGTGGTACCCCTAGGGAAATTCGTAAAAATTCGTCGGATTCCGACGTAGCCGATTCTCGATGCGTTGTGACCGGCAAGCTTCCAGTAGCTATTCCGGTCGAGTTTTCCCGGATTATTGGACTCGGATCCGAAATTTCACCACTTTTTACGATTTCTCGATTTTGGTGATTTTCCCTAGTGGTACCCCTAGGGAAATCCGTAAAAATTCGTCGGATTCCGACGAAGCCGATTCTCGATGCGTTGTGACTGGCAAGCTTCCAGTAGCTATTCCGGTCGAGTTTTCCCGGGTTATTTGGACTCGGATCCGAAATTTCACCACTTTTTACGATTTCTCGATTTTGGTGATTTTCCCTAGTGGTACCCCTAGGGAAATCCGTAAAAATTCGTCGGATTTCGACGAAGCCGATTCTCGATGCGTTGTGACCGGCAAGCTTCCAGTAGCTATTCCGGTCGAGTTTTCCCGGGTTATTGGACTCGGATCCGAAATTTCACCACTTTTTACGATTTCTCGATTTTGGTGATTTTCCCTAGTGGTACCCCTAGGGAAATCCGTAAAAATTCGTCGGATTCCGACGAAGCCGATTCTCGATGCGTTGTGACCGGCAAGCTTCCAGTAGCTATTCCGGTCGAGTTTTCCTGGTTATTGGACTCGTATCCGAAATTTCACCACTTTTTACGATTTCTCGATTTTGGTGATTTTCCCTAGTGGTCCCCTAGGGAAATCCGTAAAAATTCGTCGGATTCCGACGAAGCCGATTCTCGATGCGTTGTGACCGGCAAGCTTCCAGTAGCTATTCCGGTCGAGTTTTCCCGGGTTATTGGACTCGGATCCAAAATTTCACCACTTTTTACGATTTCGCGATTTTGGTGATTTTCCCTAGTGGTACCCCTAGGGAAATCCGTAAAATTCTTCAGAATCCGACGAAGCCGATTCTCGATACGTTGTAACCGGCAAGCTTCCAGTAGCTATTCCGGTCGAGTTTTCCCGGGTTATTGGACTCGGATCCAAAATTTCACCACTTTTTACGATTTCTCGATTTTGGTGATTTTCCCTAGTGGTACCCCTAGGGAAATCCGTAAAAATTCGTCGGATTCCGACGAAGCCGATTCTCGATGCGTTGTGACCGGCAAGCTTCTAGTAGCAATTCCGGTCGAGTTTTCCCGGGTTATTGGACTCGGATCCAAAATTTCACCACTTTTTATGATTTCTCGATTTTGGTGATTTTCCCTAGTGGTACCCCTAGGGAAATCCGTAAAAATTCGTCGAATTCCGACGAAGCCGATTCTCGATGCGTTGTGACCGGCAAGCTTCCAGTAGCAATTCCGGTCGAGTTTTCCCGGGTTATTGGACTCGGATCCAAAATTTCACCACTTTTTACGATTTCTCGATTTTGGTGATTTTCCCTAGTGGTACCCCTAGGGAAATCCGTAAAAATTCGTCGGATTCCGACGAAGCCGATTCTCGATGCGTTGTGACCGGCAAGCTTCCAGTAGCTATTCCGGTCGAGTTTTCCCGGGTTATTGGACTCGGATCCAAAATTTCACCACTTTTTACGATTTCGCGATTTTGGTTATTTTCACTAGTGGTACCCCTAGGGAAATCCGTAAAAATTCGTCGGATTCCGACGAAGCCGATTCTCGATGCGTTGTGACCGGCAAGCTTCCAGTAGCTATTCCGGTCGAGTTTTCCCGGGTTATTGGACTCAGATCCAAAATTTCACCACTTTTTACGATTTCTCGATTTTGGTGATTTTCCCTAGTGGTACCCCTAGGGAAATCCGTAAAAATTCGTCGGATTCCGACGAAGCCGATTCTCGATGCGTTGTGACCGGCAAGCTTCCAGTAGCTATTCCGGTCGAGTTTTCCCGGGTTATTGGACTCGGATCCAAAATTTCACCACATTTTACGATTTCTCGATTTTGGTGATTTTCCCTAGTGGTACCCCTAGGGAAATCCGTAAAAATTCGTCGGATTCCGACGAAGCCGATTCTCGATGCGTTGTGACCGGCAAGCTTCCAGTAGCTATTCCGGTCGAGTTTTCCCGGGTTATTGGACTCGGCTCAAAAATTTCACCACTTTTTACGATTTCTCGATTTTGGTGATTTTCCCTAGTGGTACCCCTAGGGAAATCCGTAAAAATTCGTCGGATTCCGACGAAGCCGATTCTCGATGCGTTGTGACCGGCAAGCTTCCAGTAGCTATTCCGGTCGAGTTTTCCCGGGTTATTGGACTCGGATCCAAAATTTCACCACATTTTACGATTTCTCGATTTTGGTGATTTTCCCTAGTGGTACCCCTAGGGAAATCCGTAAAAATTCGTCGGATTCCGATGAAGCCGATTCTCGATGCGTTGTGACCGGCAAGCTTCCAGTAGCTATTCCGGTCGAGTTTTCCCGGGTTATTGGACTCGGCTCCAAAATTTCACCACTTTTTACGATTTCTCGATTTTGGTGATTTTCCCTAGTGGTACCCCTAGGGAAATCCGTAAAAATTCGTCGGATTCCGACGAAGCCGATTCTCGATGCGTTGTGACCGGCAAGCTTCCAGTAGCTATTCCGGTCGAGTTTTCCCGGGTTATTGGACTCGGATCCGAAATTTCACCACTTTTTACGATTTCTCGATTTTGGTGATTTTCCCTAGTGGTACCCCTAGGGAAATCCGTAAAAATTCGTCGGATTCCGACGAAGCCGATTCTCGATGCGTTGTGACCGGCAAGCTTCCAGTAGCTATTCCGGTCGAGTTTTCCGGGGTTATTGGACTCGGATCCGAAATTTCACCACTTTTTACGATTTCTCGATTTTGGTGATTTTCCCTAGTGGTACCCCTAGGGAAATCCGTAAAAATTCGTCGGATTCCGACGAAGCCAATTCTCGATGCGTTGTGACCGGCAAGCTTCCAGTAGCTATTCCGGTCGAGTTTTCCTGGGTTATTGGACTCGGATCCAAAATTTCACCACTTTTTACGATTTCTCGATTTTGGTGATTTTCCCTAGTGGTCCCCTAGGGAAATCCGTAAAAATTCGTCGGATTCCGACGAAGCCGATTCTCGATGCGTTGTGACCGGCAAGCTTCCAGTAGCTATTCCGGTCGAGTTTTCCCGGGTTATTGGACTCGTATCCGAAATTTCACCACTTTTTACGATTTCTCGATTTTGGTGATTTTCCCTAGTGGTCCCCTAGGGAAATCCGTAAAAATTCGTCGGATTCCGACGAAGCCGATTCTCGATGCGTTGTGACCGGCAAGCTTCCAGTAGCTATTCCGGTCGAGTTTTCCCGGGTTATTGGACTCGGATCCGAAATTTCACCACTTTTTACGATTTCTCGATTTTGGTGATTTTCCCTAGTGGTACCCCTAGGGAAATCCGTAAAAATTCGTCGGAGTTCGACGAAGCCGATTCTCGATGCGTTGTGACCGGCAAGCTTCCAGTAGCTATTCCGGTCGAGTTTTCCCGGGTTATTGGACTCGGATCCGAAATTTCACCACTTTTTACGATTTCTCGATTTTGGTGATTTTCCCTAGTGGTACCCCTAGGGAAATCCGTAAAAATTCGTCGGATTCCGACGAAGCCGATTCTCGATGCGTTGTGACCGGCAAGCTTCCAGTAGCTATTCCGGTCGAGTTTTCCCTGGTTATTGGACTCGTATCCGAAATTTCACCACTTTTTACGATTTCTCGATTTTGGTGATTTTCCCTAGTGGTCCCCTAGGGAAATCCGTAAAAATTCGTCGGATTCCGACGAAGCCGATTCTCGATGCGTTGTGACCGGCAAGCTTCCAGTAGCTATTCCGGTCGAGTTTTCCCGGGTTATTGGACTCGGATCCAAAATTTCACCACTTTTTACGATTTCGCGATTTTGGTGATTTTCCCTAGTGGTACCCCTAGGGAAATCCGTAAAAATTCGTCAGAATCCGACGAAGCCGATTCTCGATACGTTTTGACCGGCAAGCTTCCAGTAGCTATTCCGGTCGAGTTTTCCCGGGTTATTGGACTCGGATCCAAAATTTCACCACTTTTTACGATTTCTCGATTTTGGTGATTTTCCCTAGTGGTACCCCTAGGGAAATCCGTAAAAATTCGTCGGATTCCGACGAAGCCGATTCTCGATGCGTTGTGACCGGCAAGCTTCCAGTAGCAATTCCGGTCGAGTTTTCCCGGGTTATTGGACTCGGATCCAAAATTTCACCACTTTTTACGATTTCTCGATTTTGGTGATTTTCCCTAGTGGTACCCCTAGGGAAATCCGTAAAAATTCGTCGGATTCCGACGAAGCCGATTCTCGATGCGTTGTGACCGGCAAGCTTCCAGTAGCAATTCCGGTCGAGTTTTCCCGGGTTATTGGACTCGGATCCAAAATTTCACCACTTTTTACGATTTCTCGATTTTGGTGATTTTCCCTAGTGGTACCCCTAGGGAAATCCGTAAAAATTCGTCGGATTCCGACGAAGCCGATTCTCGATGCGTTGTGACCGGCAAGCTTCCAGTAGCTATTCCGGTCGAGTTTTCCCGGGTTATTGGACTCGGATCCAAAATTTCACCACTTTTTACGATTTCGCGATTTTGGTGATTTTCACTAGTGGTACCCCTAGGGAAATCCGTAAAAATTCGTCGGATTCCGACGAAGCCGATTCTCGATGCGTTGTGACCGGCAAGCTTCCAGTAGTTATTCCGGTCGAGTTTTCCCGGGTTATTGGACTCAGATCCAAAATTTCACCACTTTTTACGATTTCTCGATTTTGGTGATTTTCCCTAGTGGTACCCCTAGGGAAATACGTAAAAATTCGTCGGATTCCGACGAAGCCGATTCTCGATGCGTTGTGACCGGCAAGCTTCCAGTAGCTATTCCGGTCGAGTTTTCCCGGGTTATTGGACTCGGATCCGAAATTTCACCACTTTTTACGATTTCTCGATTTTGGTGATTTTCCCTAGTGGTACCCCTAGGGAAATCCGTAAAAATTCGTCGGATTCCGACGAAGCCGATTCTCGATGCGTTGTGACCGGCAAGCTTCCAGTAGCTATTCCGATCGAGTTTACCCGGGTTATTGGACTCGGATCCGAAATTTCACCACTTTTTACGATTTCTCGATTTTGGTGATTTTCCCTAGGGAAATCCGTAAAAATTCGTCGGATTCCGACGAAGCCGATTCTCGATGCGTTGTGACCGGCAAGCTTCCAGTAGCTATTCCGGTCGAGTTTTCCCGGGTTATTGGACTCGGATCCGAAATTTCACCACTTTTGACGATTTCTCGATTTTGGTGATTTTCCCTAGTGGTACCCCTAGGGAAATCCGTAAAAATTCGTCGGATTCCGACGAAGCCGATTCTCGATGCGTTGTGACCGGCAAGCTTCCAGTAGCTATTCCGGTCGAGTTTTCCCGGGTTATTGGACTCGGATCCAAAATTTCACCACTTTTTACGATTTCTCGATTTTGGTGATTTTCCCTAGTGGTACCCCTAGGGAAATCCGTAAAAATTCGTCGGATTCCGACGAAGCCGATTCTCGATGCGTTGTGACCGGCAAGCTTCCAGTAGCTATTCCGGTCGAGTTTTCCCGGGTTATTGGACTCGGATCCGAAATTTCACCACTTTTTACGATTTCTCGATTTTGGTGATTTTCCCTAGTGGTCCCCCTAGGGAAATCCGTAAAAATTCGTCGGATTCCGACGAAGCCGATTCTCGATGCGTTGTGACTGGCAAGCTTCCAGTAGCTATTCCGGTCGAGTTTTCTCGGGTTATTGGACTCGTATCCGAAATTTCACCACTTTTTACGATTTCTCGATTTTGGTGATTTTCCCTAGTGGTACCCCTAGGGAAATTCGTAAAAATTCGTCGGATTCCGACGAAGCCGATTCTCGATGCGTTGTGACCGGCAAGCTTCCAGTAGCTATTCCGGTCGAGTTTTCCCGGATTATTGGACTCGGATCCGAAATTTCACCACTTTTTACGATTTCTCGATTTTGGTGATTTTCCCTAGTGGTACCCCTAGGGAAATCCGTAAAAATTCGTCGGATTCCGACGAAGCCGATTCTCGATGCGTTGTGACTGGCAAGCTTCCAGTAGCTATTCCGGTCGAGTTTTCCCGGGTTATTGGACTCGGATCCGAAATTTCACCACTTTTTACGATTTCTCGATTTTGGTGATTTTCCCTAGTGGTACCCCTAGGGAAATCCGTAAAAATTCGTCGGATTCCGACGAAGCCGATTCTCGATGCGTTGTGACCGGCAAGCTTCCAGTAGCTATTCCGGTCGAGTTTTCCCGGGTTATTGGACTCGGATCCGAAATTTCCCCACTTTTTACGATTTCTCGATTTTGGTGATTTTCCCTAGTGGTACCCCTAGGGAAATCCGTAAAAATTCGTCGGATTCCGACGAAGCCGATTCTCGATGCGTTGTGACCGGCAAGCTTCCAGTAGCTATTCCGTTCGAGTTTTCCCGGGTTATTGGACTCGGATCCGAAATTTCACCACTTTTTACGATTTCTCGATTTTGGTGATTTTCCCTAGTGGTACCCCTAGGGAAATCCGTAAAAATTCGTCGGATTCCGACGAAGCCGATTCTCGATGCGTTGTGACCGGCAAGCTTCCAGTAGCTATTCCGGTCGAGTTTTCCCGGGTTATTGGACTCGGATCCGAAATTTCACCACTTTTTACGATTTCTCGATTTTGGTGATTTTCCCTAGTGGTACCCCTAGGGAAATCCGTAAAAATTCGTCGGATTCCGACGAAGCCGATTCTCGATGCGTTGTGACCGGCAAGCTTCCAGTAGCTATTCCGGTCGAGTTTTCCCGGGTTATTGGACTCGTATCCGAAATTTCACCACTTTTTACGATTTCTCGATTTTGGTGATTTTCCCTAGTGGTCCCCTAGGGAAATCCGTAAAAATTCGTCGGATTCCGACGAAGCCGATTCTCGATGCGTTGTGACCGGCAAGCTTCCAGTAGCTATTCCGGTCGAGTTTTCCCGGGTTATTGGACTCGGATCCGAAATTTCACCACTTTTTACGATTTCTCGATTTTGGTGATTTTCCCTAGTGGTACCCCTAGGGAAATCCGTAAAAATTCGTCGGATTTCGACGAAGCCGATTCTCGATGCGTTGTGACCGGCAAGCTTCCAGTAGCTATTCCGGTCGAGTTTTCCCGGGTTATTGGACTCGGATCCGAAATTTCACCACTTTTTACGATTTCTCGATTTTGGTGATTTTCCCTAGTGGTACCCCTAGGGAAATCCGTAAAAATTCGTCGGATTCCGACGAAGCCGATTCTCGATGCGTTGTGACCGGCAAGCTTCCAGTAGCTATTCCGGTCGAGTTTTCCCTGGTTATTGGACTCGTATCCGAAATTTCACCACTTTTTACGATTTCTCGATTTTGGTGATTTTCCCTAGTGGTCCCCTAGGGAAATCCGTAAAAATTCGTCGGATTCCGACGAAGCCGATTCTCGATGCATTGTGACCGGCAAGCTTCCAGTAGCTATTCCGGTCGAGTTTTCCCGGGTTATTGGACTCGGATCCAAAATTTCACCACTTTTTACGATTTCGCGATTTTGGTGATTTTCCCTAGTGGTACCCCTAGGGAAATCCGTAAAAATTCGTCAGAATCCGACGAAGCCGATTCTCGATACGTTGTGACCGGCAAGCTTCCAGTAGCTATTCCGGTCGAGTTTTCCCGGGTTATTGGACTCGGATCCAAAATTTCACCACTTTTTACGATTTCTCGATTTTGGTGATTTTCCCTAGTGGTACCCCTAGGGAAATCCGTAAAAATTCGTCGGATTCCGACGAAGCCGATTCTCGATGCGTTGTGACCGGCAAGCTTCCAGTAGCAATTCCGGTCGAGTTTTCCCGGGTTATTGGACTCGGATCCAAAATTTCACCACTTTTTACGATTTCTCGATTTTGGTGATTTTCCCTAGTGGTACCCCTAGGGAAATCTGTAAAAATTCGTCGGATTCCGACGAAGCCGATTCTCGATGCGTTGTGACCGGCAAGCTTCCAGTAGCTATTCCGGTCGAGTTTTCCCGGGTTATTGGACTCGGATCCGAAATTTCACCACTTTTTACGATTTCTCGATTTTGGTGATTTTCCCTAGTGGTACGTACCCCTAGGGAAATCCGTAAAAATTCGTCGGATTCCGATGAAGCCGATTCTCGATGCGTTGTGACCGGCAAGCTTCCAGTAGCTATTCCGGTCGAGTTTTCCCGGGTTATTGGACTCGGATCCGAAATTTCACCACTTTTTCCGATTTCTCGATTTTGGTGATTTTCCCTAGTGGTACCCCTAGGGAAATCCGTAAAAATTCGTCGGATTCCGACGAAGCCGATTCTCGATGCATTGTGACCGGCAAGCTTCCAGTAGCTATTTCGGTCGAGTTTTCCCGGGTTATTGGACTCGGATCCGAAATTTCCCCACTTTTTACGATTTCTCGATTTTGGTGATTTTCCCTAGTGGTACCCCTAGGGAAATCCGTAAAAATTCGTCGGATTCCGACGAATCCGATTCTCGATGCGTTGTGACCGGCAAGCTTCCAGTAGCTATTCCGGTCGAGTTTTCCCGGGTTATTGGACTCGGATCCAAAATTTCACCACTTTTTACGATTTCTCGATTTTGGTGATTTTCCCTAGTGGTACCCCTAGGGAAATCCGTAAAAATTCGTCGGATTCCGACGAAGCCGATTCTCGATGCGTTGTGACCGGCAAGCTTCCAGTAGCTATTCCGGTCGAGTTTTCCCGGGTTATTGGACTCGGATCCGAAATTTCACCACTTTTTACGATTTCTCGATTTTGGTGATTTTCCCTAGTGGTCCCCCTAGGGAAATCCGTAAAAATTCGTCGGATTCCGACGAAGCCGATTCTCGATGCGTTGTGACCGGCAAGCTTCCAGTAGCTATTCCGGTCGAGTTTTCTCGGGTTATTGGACTCGTATCCGAAATTTCACCACTTTTTACGATTTCTCGATTTTGGTGATTTTCCCTAGTGGTACCCCTAGGGAAATTCGTAAAAATTCGTCGGATTCCGACGAAGCCGATTCTCGATGCGTTGTGACCGGCAAGCTTCCAGTAGCTATTCCGGTCGAGTTTTCCCGGATTATTGGACTCGGATCCGAAATTTCACCACTTTTTACGATTTCTCGATTTTGGTGATTTTCCCTAGTGGTACCCCTAGGGAAATCCGTAAAAATTCGTCGGATTCCGACGAAGCCGATTCTCGATGCGTTGTGACTGGCAAGCTTCCAGTAGCTATTCCGGTCGAGTTTTCCCGGGTTATTGGACTCGGATCCGAAATTTCACCACTTTTTACGATTTCTCGATTTTGGTGATTTTCCCTAGTGGTACCCCTAGGGAAATCCGTAAAAATTCGTCGGATTCCGACGAAGCCGATTCTCGATGCGTTGTGACCGGCAAGCTTCCAGTAGCTATTCCGGTCGAGTTTTCCCGGGTTATTGGACTCGGATCCGAAATTTCCCCACTTTTTACGATTTCTCGATTTTGGTGATTTTCCCTAGTGGTACCCCTAGGGAAATCCGTAAAAATTCGTCGGATTCCGACGAAGCCGATTCTCGATGCGTTGTGACCGGCAAGCTTCCAGTAGCTATTCCGGTCGAGTTTTCCCGGGTTATTGGACTCGGATCCGAAATTTCACCACTTTTTACGATTTCTCGATTTTGGTGATTTTCCCTAGTGGTACCCCTAGGGAAATCCGTAAAAATTCGTCGGATTCCGACGAAGCCGATTCTCGATGCGTTGTGACCGGCAAGCTTCCAGTAGCTATTCCGGTCGAGTTTTCCCGGGTTATTGGACTCGGATCCGAAATTTCACCACTTTTTACGATTTCTCGATTTTGGTGATTTTCCCTAGTGGTACCCCTAGGGAAATCCGTAAAAATTCGTCGGATTCCGACGAAGCCGATTCTCGATGCGTTGTGACCGGCAAGCTTCCAGTAGCTATTCCGGTCGAGTTTTCCCGGGTTATTGGACTCGTATCCGAAATTTCACCACTTTTTACGATTTCTCGATTTTGGTGATTTTCCCTAGTGGTCCCCTAGGGAAATCCGTAAAAATTCGTCGGATTCCGACGAAGCCGATTCTCGATGCGTTGTGACCGGCAAGCTTCCAGTAGCAATTCCGGTCGAGTTTTCCCGGGTTATTGGACTCGGATCCAAAATTTCACCACTTTTTACGATTTCTCGATTTTGGTGATTTTCCCTAGTGGTACCCCTAGGGAAATCCGTAAAAATTCGTCGGATTCCGACGAAGCCGATTCTCGATGCGTTGTGACCGGCAAGCTTCCAGTAGCTATTCCGGTCGAGTTTTCCCGGGTTATTGGACTCGGATCCGAAATTTCACCACTTTTTACGATTTCTCGATTTTGGTGATTTTTCCTAGTGGTACCCCTAGGGAAATCCGTAAAAATTCGTCGGATTCCGATGAAGCCGATTCTCGATGCGTTGTGACCGGCAAGCTTCCAGTAGCTATTCCGGTCGAGTTTTCCCGGGTTATTGGACTCGGATCCGAAATTTCACCACTTTTTCCGATTTCTCGATTTTGGTGATTTTCCCTAGTGGTACCCCTAGGGAAATCCGTAAAAATTCGTCGGATTCCGACGAAGCCGATTCTCGATGCATTGTGACCGGCAAGCTTCCAGTAGCTATTTCGGTCGAGTTTTCCCGGGTTATTGGACTCGGATCCGAAATTTCCCCACTTTTTACGATTTCTCGATTTTGGTGATTTTCCCTAGTGGTACCCCTAGGGAAATCCGTAAAAATTCGTCGGATTCCGACGAAGCCGATTCTCGATGCGTTGTGACCGGCAAGCTTCCAGTAGCTATTCCGGTCGAGTTTTCCTGGGTTATTGGACTCGGATCCAAAATTTCACCACTTTTTACGATTTCTCGATTTTGGTGATTTTCCCTAGTGGTACCCCTAGGGAAATCCGTAAAAATTCGTCGGATTCCGACGAAGCCGATTCTCGATGCGTTGTGACCGGCAAGCTTCCAGTAGCTATTCCGGTCGAGTTTTCCCGGGTTATTGGACTCGGATCCGAAATTTCACCACTTTTTACGATTTCTCGATTTTGGTGATTTTCCCTAGTGGTCCCCCTAGGGAAATCCGTAAAAATTCGTCGGATTCCGACGAAGCCGATTCTCGATGCGTTGTGACTGGCAAGCTTCCAGTAGCTATTCCGGTCGAGTTTTCTCGGGTTATTGGACTCGTATCCGAAATTTCACCACTTTTTACGATTTCTCGATTTTGGTGATTTTCCCTAGTGGTACCCCTAGGGAAATTCGTAAAAATTCGTCGGATTCCGACGTAGCCGATTCTCGATGCGTTGTGACCGGCAAGCTTCCAGTAGCTATTCCGGTCGAGTTTTCCCGGATTATTGGACTCGGATCCGAAATTTCACCACTTTTTACGATTTCTCGATTTTGGTGATTTTCCCTAGTGGTACCCCTAGGGAAATCCGTAAAAATTCGTCGGATTCCGACGAAGCCGATTCTCGATGCGTTGTGACTGGCAAGCTTCCAGTAGCTATTCCGGTCGAGTTTTCCCGGGTTATTGGACTCGGATCCGAAATTTCACCACTTTTTACGATTTCTCGATTTTGGTGATTTTCCCTAGTGGTACCCCTAGGGAAATCCGTAAAAATTCGTCGGATTTCGACGAAGCCGATTCTCGATGCGTTGTGACCGGCAAGCTTCCAGTAGCTATTCCGGTCGAGTTTTCCCGGGTTATTGGACTCGGATCCGAAATTTCACCACTTTTTACGATTTCTCGATTTTGGTGATTTTCCCTAGTGGTACCCCTAGGGAAATCCGTAAAAATTCGTCGGATTCCGACGAAGCCGATTCTCGATGCGTTGTGACCGGCAAGCTTCCAGTAGCTATTCCGGTCGAGTTTTCCCTGGTTATTGGACTCGTATCCGAAATTTCACCACTTTTTACGATTTCTCGATTTTGGTGATTTTCCCTAGTGGTCCCCTAGGGAAATCCGTAAAAATTCGTCGGATTCCGACGAAGCCGATTCTCGATGCGTTGTGACCGGCAAGCTTCCAGTAGCTATTCCGGTCGAGTTTTCCCGGGTTATTGGACTCGGATCCAAAATTTCACCACTTTTTACGATTTCGCGATTTTGGTGATTTTCCCTAGTGGTACCCCTAGGGAAATCCGTAAAAATTCTTCAGAATCCGACGAAGCCGATTCTCGATACGTTGTGACCGGCAAGCTTCCAGTAGCTATTCCGGTCGAGTTTTCCCGGGTTATTGGACTCGGATCCAAAATTTCACCACTTTTTACGATTTCTCGATTTTGGTGATTTTCCCTAGTGGTACCCCTAGGGAAATCCGTAAAAATTCGTCGGATTCCGACGAAGCCGATTCTCGATGCGTTGTGACCGGCAAGCTTCTAGTAGCAATTCCGGTCGAGTTTTCCCGGGTTATTGGACTCGGATCCAAAATTTCACCACTTTTTACGATTTCTCGATTTTGGTGATTTTCCCTAGTGGTACCCCTAGGGAAATCCGTAAAAATTCGTCGAATTCCGACGAAGCCGATTCTCGATGCGTTGTGACCGGCAAGCTTCCAGTAGCAATTCCGGTCGAGTTTTCCCGGGTTATTGGACTCGGATCCAAAATTTCACCACTTTTTACGATTTCTCGATTTTGGTGATTTTCCCTAGTGGTACCCCTAGGGAAATCCGTAAAAATTCGTCGGATTCCGACGAAGCCGATTCTCGATGCGTTGTGACCGGCAAGCTTCCAGTAGCTATTCCGGTCGAGTTTTCCCGGGTTATTGGACTCGGATCCAAAATTTCACCACTTTTTACGATTTCGCGATTTTGGTTATTTTCACTAGTGGTACCCCTAGGGAAATCCGTAAAAATTCGTCGGATTCCGACGAAGCCGATTCTCGATGCGTTGTGACCGGCAAGCTTCCAGTAGCTATTCCGGTCGAGTTTTCCCGGGTTATTGGACTCAGATCCAAAATTTCACCACTTTTTACGATTTCTCGATTTTGGTGATTTTCCCTAGTGGTACCCCTAGGGAAATCCGTAAAAATTCGTCGGATTCCGACGAAGCCGATTCTCGATGCGTTGTGACCGGCAAGCTTCCAGTAGCTATTCCGGTCGAGTTTTCCCGGGTTATTGGACTCGGATCCAAAATTTCACCACATTTTACGATTTCTCGATTTTGGTGATTTTCCCTAGTGGTACCCCTAGGGAAATCCGTAAAAATTCGTCGGATTCCGACGAAGCCGATTCTCGATGCGTTGTGACCGGCAAGCTTCCAGTAGCTATTCCGGTCGAGTTTTCCCGGGTTATTGGACTCGGCTCAAAAATTTCACCACTTTTTACGATTTCTCGATTTTGGTGATTTTCCCTAGTGGTACCCCTAGGGAAATCCGTAAAAATTCGTCGGATTCCGACGAAGCCGATTCTCGATGCGTTGTGACCGGCAAGCTTCCAGTAGCTATTCCGGTCGAGTTTTCCCGGGTTATTGGACTCGGATCCAAAATTTCACCACATTTTACGATTTCTCGATTTTGGTGATTTTCCCTAGTGGTACCCCTAGGGAAATCCGTAAAAATTCGTCGGATTCCGATGAAGCCGATTCTCGATGCGTTGTGACCGGCAAGCTTCCAGTAGCTATTCCGGTCGAGTTTTCCCGGGTTATTGGACTCGGCTCCAAAATTTCACCACTTTTTACGATTTCTCGATTTTGGTGATTTTCCCTAGTGGTACCCCTAGGGAAATCCGTAAAAATTCGTCGGATTCCGACGAAGCCGATTCTCGATGCGTTGTGACCGGCAAGCTTCCAGTAGCTATTCCGGTCGAGTTTTCCCGGGTTATTGGACTCGGATCCGAAATTTCACCACTTTTTACGATTTCTCGATTTTGGTGATTTTCCCTAGTGGTACCCCTAGGGAAATCCGTAAAAATTCGTCGGATTCCGACGAAGCCGATTCTCGATGCGTTGTGACCGGCAAGCTTCCAGTAGCTATTCCGGTCGAGTTTTCCGGGGTTATTGGACTCGGATCCGAAATTTCACCACTTTTTACGATTTCTCGATTTTGGTGATTTTCCCTAGTGGTACCCCTAGGGAAATCCGTAAAAATTCGTCGGATTCCGACGAAGCCAATTCTCGATGCGTTGTGACCGGCAAGCTTCCAGTAGCTATTCCGGTCGAGTTTTCCCGGGTTATTGGACTCGGATCCAAAATTTCACCACTTTTTACGATTTCTCGATTTTGGTGATTTTCCCTAGTGGTCCCCTAGGGAAATCCGTAAAAATTCGTCGGATTCCGACGAAGCCGATTCTCGATGCGTTGTGACCGGCAAGCTTCCAGTAGCTATTCCGGTCGAGTTTTCCCGGGTTATTGGACTCGTATCCGAAATTTCACCACTTTTTACGATTTCTCGATTTTGGTGATTTTCCCTAGTGGTCCCCTAGGGAAATCCGTAAAAATTCGTCGGATTCCGACGAAGCCGATTCTCGATGCGTTGTGACCGGCAAGCTTCCAGTAGCTATTCCGGTCGAGTTTTCCCGGGTTATTGGACTCGGATCCGAAATTTCACCACTTTTTACGATTTCTCGATTTTGGTGATTTTCCCTAGTGGTACCCCTAGGGAAATCCGTAAAAATTCGTCGGATTTCGACGAAGCCGATTCTCGATGCGTTGTGACCGGCAAGCTTCCAGTAGCTATTCCGGTCGAGTTTTCCCGGGTTATTGGACTCGGATCCGAAATTTCACCACTTTTTACGATTTCTCGATTTTGGTGATTTTCCCTAGTGGTACCCCTAGGGAAATCCGTAAAAATTCGTCGGATTCCGACGAAGCCGATTCTCGATGCGTTGTGACCGGCAAGCTTCCAGTAGCTATTCCGGTCGAGTTTTCCCTGGTTATTGGACTCGTATCCGAAATTTCACCACTTTTTACGATTTCTCGATTTTGGTGATTTTCCCTAGTGGTCCCCTAGGGAAATCCGTAAAAATTCGTCGGATTCCGACGAAGCCGATTCTCGATGCGTTGTGACCGGCAAGCTTCCAGTAGCTATTCCGGTCGAGTTTTCCCGGGTTATTGGACTCGGATCCAAAATTTCACCACTTTTTACGATTTCGCGATTTTGGTGATTTTCCCTAGTGGTACCCCTAGGGAAATCCGTAAAAATTCGTCAGAATCCGACGAAGCCGATTCTCGATACGTTTTGACCGGCAAGCTTCCAGTAGCTATTCCGGTCGAGTTTTCCCGGGTTATTGGACTCGGATCCAAAATTTCACCACTTTTTACGATTTCTCGATTTTGGTGATTTTCCCTAGTGGTACCCCTAGGGAAATCCGTAAAAATTCGTCGGATTCCGACGAAGCCGATTCTCGATGCGTTGTGACCGGCAAGCTTCCAGTAGCAATTCCGGTCGAGTTTTCCCGGGTTATTGGACTCGGATCCAAAATTTCACCACTTTTTACGATTTCTCGATTTTGGTGATTTTCCCTAGTGGTACCCCTAGGGAAATCCGTAAAAATTCGTCGGATTCCGACGAAGCCGATTCTCGATGCGTTGTGACCGGCAAGCTTCCAGTAGCAATTCCGGTCGAGTTTTCCCGGGTTATTGGACTCGGATCCAAAATTTCACCACTTTTTACGATTTCTCGATTTTGGTGATTTTCCCTAGTGGTACCCCTAGGGAAATCCGTAAAAATTCGTCGGATTCCGACGAAGCCGATTCTCGATGCGTTGTGACCGGCAAGCTTCCAGTAGCTATTCCGGTCGAGTTTTCCCGGGTTATTGGACTCGGATCCAAAATTTCACCACTTTTTACGATTTCGCGATTTTGGTGATTTTCACTAGTGGTACCCCTAGGGAAATCCGTAAAAATTCGTCGGATTCCGACGAAGCCGATTCTCGATGCGTTGTGACCGGCAAGCTTCCAGTAGTTATTCCGGTCGAGTTTTCCCGGGTTATTGGACTCAGATCCAAAATTTCACCACTTTTTACGATTTCTCGATTTTGGTGATTTTCCCTAGTGGTACCCCTAGGGAAATACGTAAAAATTCGTCGGATTCCGACGAAGCCGATTCTCGATGCGTTGTGACCGGCAAGCTTCCAGTAGCTATTCCGGTCGAGTTTTCCCGGGTTATTGGACTCGTATCCAAAATTTCACCACATTTTACGATTTCTCGATTTTGGTGATTTTCCCTAGTGGTACCCCTAGGGAAATCCGTAAAAATTCGTCGGATTCCGACGAAGCCGATTCTCGATGCGTTGTGACCGGCAAGCTTCCAGTAGCTATTCCGGTCGAGTTTTCCCGGGTTATTGGACTCGGATCCGAAATTTCACCACTTTTTACGATTTCTCGATTTTGGTGATTTTCCCTAGTGGTACCCCTAGGGAAATCCGTAAAAATTCGTCGGATTTCGACGAAGCCGATTCTCGATGCGTTGTGACCGGCAAGCTTCCAGTAGCTATTCCGGTCGAGTTTTCCCGGGTTATTGGACTCGGATCCGAAATTTCACCACTTTTTACGATTTCTCGATTTTGGTGATTTTCCCTAGTGGTACCCCTAGGGAAATCCGTAAAAATTCGTCGGATTCCGACGAAGCCGATTCTCGATGCGTTGTGACCGGCAAGCTTCCAGTAGCTATTCCGGTCGAGTTTTCCCTGGTTATTGGACTCGTATCCGAAATTTCACCACTTTTTACGATTTCTCGATTTTGGTGATTTTCCCTAGTGGTCCCCTAGGGAAATCCGTAAAAATTCGTCGGATTCCGACGAAGCCGATTCTCGATGCGTTGTGACCGGCAAGCTTCCAGTAGCTATTCCGGTCGAGTTTTCCCGGGTTATTGGACTCGGATCCAAAATTTCACCACTTTTTACGATTTCGCGATTTTGGTGATTTTCCCTAGTGGTCCCCTAGGGAAATCCGTAAAAATTCGTCAGAATCCGACGAAGCCGATTCTCGATACGTTGTGACCGGCAAGCTTCCAGTAGCTATTCCGGTCGAGTTTTCCCGGGTTATTGGACTCGGATCCAAAATTTCACCACTTTTTACGATTTCTCGATTTTGGTGATTTTCCCTAGTGGTACCCCTAGGGAAATCCGTAAAAATTCGTCGGATTCCGACGAAGCCGATTCTCGATGCGTTGTGACCGGCAAGCTTCCAGTAGCAATTCCGGTCGAGTTTTCCCGGGTTATTGGACTCGGATCCAAAATTTCACCACTTTTTACGATTTCTCGATTTTGGTGATTTTCCCTAGTGGTACCCCTAGGGAAATCCGTAAAAATTCGTCGGATTCCGACGAAGCCGATTCTCGATGCGTTGTGACCGGCAAGCTTCCAGTAGCAATTCCGGTCGAGTTTTCCCTGGTTATTGGACTCGGATCCAAAATTTCACCACTTTTTACGATTTCTCGATTTTGGTGATTTTCCCTAGTGGTACCCCTAGGGAAATCCGTAAAAATTCGTCGGATTCCGACGAAGCCGATTCTCGATGCGTTGTGACCGGCAAGCTTCCAGTAGCTATTCCGGTCGAGTTTTCCCGGGTTATTGGACTCGGATCCAAAATTTCACCACTTTTTACGATTTCGCGATTTTGGTGATTTTCACTAGTGGTACCCCTAGGGAAATCCGTAAAAATTCGTCGGATTCCGACGAAGCCGATTCTCGATGCGTTGTGACCGGCAAGCTTCCAGTAGCTATTCCGGTCGAGTTTTCCCGGGTTATTGGACTCAGATCCAAAATTTCACCACTTTTTACGATTTCTCGATTTTGGTGATTTTCCCTAGTGGTACCCCTAGGGAAATCCGTAAAAATTCGTCGGATTCCGACGAAGCCGATTCTCGATGCGTTGTGACCGGCAAGCTTCCAGTAGCTATTCCGGTCGAGTTTTCCCGGGTTATTGGACTCGGATCCAAAATTTCACCACATTTTACGATTTCTCGATTTTGGTGATTTTCCCTAGTGGTACCCCTAGGGAAATCCGTAAAAATTCGTCGGATTCCGACGAAGCCGATTCTCGATGCGTTGTGACCGGCAAGCTTCCAGTAGCTATTCCGGTCGAGTTTTCCCGGGTTATTGGACTCGGCTCAAAAATTTCACCACTTTTTACGATTTCTCGATTTTGGTGATTTTCCCTAGTGGTACCCCTAGGGAAATCCGTAAAAATTCGTCGGATTCCGACGAAGCCGATTCTCGATGCGTTGTGACCGGCAAGCTTCCAGTAGCTATTCCGGTCGAGTTTTCCCGGGTTATTGGACTCGGATCCAAAATTTCACCACATTTTACGATTTCTCGATTTTGGTGATTTTCCCTAGTGGTACCCCTAGGGAAATCCGTAAAAATTCGTCGGATTCCGACGAAGCCGATTCTCGATACGTTGTGACCGGCAAGCTTCCAGTAGCTATTCCGGTCGAGTTTTCCCGGGTTATTGGACTCGGCTCCAAAATTTCACCACTTTTTACGATTTCTCGATTTTGGTGATTTTCCCTAGTGGTACCCCTAGGGAAATCCGTAAAAATTCGTCGGATTCCGACGAAGCCGATTCTCGATGCGTTGTGACCGGCAAGCTTCCAGTAGCTATTCCGGTCGAGTTTTCCCGGGTTATTGGACTCGGATCCGAAATTTCACCACTTTTTACGATTTCTCGATTTTGGTGATTTTCCCTAGTGGTACCCCTAGGGAAATCCGTAAAAATTCGTCGGATTCCGACGAAGCCGATTCTCGATGCGTTGTGACCGGCAAGCTTCCAGTAGCTATTCCGGTCGAGTTTTCCGGGGTTATTGGACTCGGATCCGAAATTTCACCACTTTTTACGATTTCTCGATTTTGGTGATTTTCCCTAGTGGTACCCCTAGGGAAATCCGTAAAAATTCGTCGGATTCCGACGAAGCCGATTCTCGATGCGTTGTGACCGGCAAGCTTCCAGTAGCTATTCCGGTCGAGTTTTCCCGGGTTATTGGACTCGGATCCAAAATTTCACCACTTTTTACGATTTCTCGATTTTGGTGGTTTTCCCTAGTGGTACCCCTAGGGAAATCCGTAAAAATTCGTCGAATTCCGACGAAGCCGATTCTCGATGCGTTGTGACCGGCAAGCTTCCAGTAGCTATTCCGATCGAGTTTTCCCGGGTTATTGGACTCGGATCCAAAATTTCACCACTTTTTACGATTTCTCGATTTTGGTGATTTTCCCTAGTGGTACCCCTAGGAAAATCCGTAAAAATTCGTCGGATTCCGACGAAGCCGATTCTCGATGCGTTGTGACCAGCAAGCTTCCAGTAGCTATTCCGGTCGAGTTTTCCCGGGTTATTGGACTCGGATCCAAAATTTCACCACTTTTTACGATTTCTCGATTTTGGTGATTTTCCCTAGTGGTACCCCTAGGGAAATCCGTAAGCTTCCAGTAGCTATTCCGGTCGAGTTTTCCCGGGTTATTGGACTCGGATCCAAAATTTCACCACTTTTTACGATTTCTCGATTTTGGTGATTTTCCTAGTGGTACCCCTAGGGTAATCCGTAAAAATTCGTCGGATTCCGACGAAGCCGATTCTCGATGCGTTGTGACCGGCAAGCTTCCAGTAGCTATTCCGGTCGAGTTTTCCCGGGTTATTGGACTCGGATCCAAAATTTTACCACTTTTTACGATTTCTCGATTTTGGTGATTTTCCCTAGTGGTACCCCTAGGGAAATCCGTAAAAATTCGTCGGATTCCGACGAAGCCGATTCTCGATGCGTTGTGACCGGCAAGCTTCCAGTAGCTATTCCGGTCGAGTTTTCCCGGGTTATTGGACTCGGATCCAAAATTTCACCACTTTTTACGATTTCTCGATTTTGGTGATTTTCCCTAGTGGTACCCCTAGGGAAAGCCGATTCTCGATGCGTTGTGACCGGCAAGCTTCCAGTAGCTATTCCGGTCGAGTTTTCCCGGGTTATTGGACTATGATCCAAAATTTCACCACTTTTTACGATTTCTCGATTTTTGTGATTTTCCCTAGTGGTACCCCTAGGGAAATCCGTAAAAATTCGTCGGATTCCGACGAAGCCGATTCTCGATGCGTTGTGACCGGCAAGCTTCCAGTAGCTATTCCGGTCGAGTTTTCCCGGGTTATTGGACTCGGATCCAAAATTTCACCACTTTTTACGATTTCTCGATTTTGGTGATTTTCCCTAGTGGTACCCCTAGGGAAATCCGTAAAAATTCGTCGGATTCCGACGAAGCCGATTCTCGATGCGTTGTGACCGGCAAGCTTCCAGTAGCTATTCCGGTCGAGTTTTCCCGAGTTATTGGACTCGGATCCAAAATTTCACCATTTTTTACGATTTCTCGATTTTGGTGATTTTCCCTAGTGGTACCCCTAGGGAAATCCGTAAAAATTCGTCGGATTCCGACGAAGCCGATTCTCGATGCGTTGTGACCGGCAAGCTTCCAGTAGCTATTCCGGTCGAGTTTTCCCGGGTTATTGGACTCGGATCCAAAATTTCACCACTTTTTACGATTTCTCGATTTTGGTGATTTTCCCTAGTGGTACCCCTAGGGAAATCCGTAAAAATTCGTCGGATTCCGACGAAGCCGATTCTCGATGCGTTGTGACCGGCAAGCTTCCAGTAGCTATTCTGGTCGAGTTTTCCCGGGTTATTGGACTCGGATCAAAAATTTCACCACTTTTTACGATTTCTCGATTTTGGTGATTTTCCCTAGTGGTACCCCTAGGGAAATCCGTAAAAATTCGTCGGATTCCGACGAAGCCGATTCTCGATGCGTTGTGACCGGCAAGCTTCCAGTAGCTATTCCGGTCGAGTTTTCCCGGGTTATTGGACTCGGATCCAAAATTTCACCACTTTTTACGATTTCTCGATTTTGGTGATTTTCCCTAGTGGTACCCCTAGGGAAAGCCGATTCTCGATGCGTTGTGACCGGCAAGCTTCCAGTAGCTATTCCGGTCGAGTTTTCCCGGGTTATTGGACTATGATCCAAAATTTCACCACTTTTTACGATTTCTCGATTTTTGTGATTTTCCCTAGTGGTACCCCTAGGGAAATCCGTAAAAATTCGTCGGATTCCGACGAAGCCGATTCTCGATGCGTTGTGATCGGCAAGCTTCCAGTAGCTATTCCGGTCGAGTTTTCCCGGGTTATTGGACTCGGATCCAAAATTTCACCACTTTTTACGATTTCTCGATTTTGGTGATTTTCCCTAGTAGTACCCCTAGGGAAATCCGTAAAAATTCGTCGGATTCCGACGAAGCCGATTCTCGATGCGTTGTGACCGGCAAGCTTCCAGTAGCTATTCCGGTCGAGTTTTCCCGAGTTATTGGACTCGGATCCAAAATTTCACCATTTTTTACGATTTCTCGATTTTGGTGATTTTCCCTAGTGGTACCCCTAGGGAAATCCGTAAAAATTCGTCGGATTCCGACGAAACCGATTCTCGATGCGTTGTGACCGGCAAGCTTCCAGTAGCTATTCCGGTCGAGTTTTCCCGGGTTATTGGACTCGGATCCAAAATTTCACCACTTTTTACAATTTCTCGATTTTGGTGATTTTCCCTAGTGGTACCCCTAGGGAAATCCGTAAAAATTCGTCGGATTCCGACGAAGCCGATTCTCGATGCGTTGTGACCGGCAAGCTTCCAGTAGCTATTCCGGTCGAGTTTTCCCGGGTTATTGGACTCGGATCCAAAATTTCACCACTTTTTACGATTTCTCGATTTTGGTGATTTTCCCTAGTGGTACCCCTAGGGAAAGCCGATTCTCGATGCGTTGTGACCGGCAAGCTTCCAGTAGCTATTCCGGTCGAGTTTTCCTGGGTTATTGGACTATGATCCAAAATTTCACCACTTTTTACGATTTCTCGATTTTTGTGATTTTCCCTAGTGGTACCCCTAGGGAAAACCGTAAAAATTCGTCGGATTCCGACGAAGCCGATTCTCGATGCGTTGTGACCGGCAAGCTTCCAGTAGCTATTCCGGTCGAGTTTTCCCGGGTTATTGGACTCGGATCCAAAATTTCACCACTTTTTACGATTTCTCGATTTTGGTGATTTTCCCTAGTGGTACCCCTAGGGAAATCCGTAAAAATTCGTCGGATTCCGACGAAGCCGATTCTCGATGCGTTGTGACCGGCAAGCTTCCAGTAGCTATTCCGGTCGAGTTTTCCCGAGTTATTGGACTCGGATCCAAAATTTCACCATTTTTTACGATTTCTCGATTTTGGTGATTTTCCCTAGTGGTACCCCTAGGGAAATCCGTAAAAATTCGTCGGATTCCGACGAAACCGATTCTCGATGCGTTGTGACCGGCAAGCTTCCAGTAGCTATTCCGATCGAGTTTTCCCGGGTTATTGGACTCGGATCCAAAATTTCACCACTTTTTACGATTTCTCGATTTTGGTGATTTTCCCTAGTGGTACCCCTAGGGAAATCCGTAAAAATTCGTCGGATTCCGACGAAGCCGATTCTCGATGCGTTGTGACCGGCAAGCTTCCAGTAGCTATTCCGGTCGAGTTTTCCCGGGTTATTGGACTCGGATCCAAAATTTCACCACTTTTTACGATTTCTCGATTTTGGTGATTTTCCCTAGTGGTACCCCTAGGGAAATCCGTAAAAATTCGTCGGATTCCGACGAAGCCGATTCTCGATGCATTGTGACCGGCAAGCTTCCAGTAGCTATTCCGGTCGAGTTTTCCCGGGTTATTGGACTCGGATCCAAAATTTCACCACTTTTTACGATTTCTCGATTTTGGTGATTTTCCCTAGTGGTACCCCTAGGGAAATCCGTAAAAATTCGTCGGATTCCGACGAAGCCGATTCTCGATGCGTTGTGACCGGCAAGCTTCCAGTAGCTATTCCGGTCGAGTTTTCCCGGGTTATTGGACTTGGATCCAAAATTTCACCACTTTTTACGATTTCTCGATTTTGGTGATTTTCCCTAGTGGTACCCCTAGGGAAATCCGTAAAAATTCATCGGATTCCGACGAAGCCGATTCTCGATGCGTTGTGACCGGCAAGATTCCAGTAGCTATTCCGGTCGAGTTTTCCCGGGTTATTGGACTCGGATCCAAAATTTCACCACTTTTTACGATTTCTCGATTTTGGTGATTTTCCCTAGTGGTACCCCTAGGGAAATCCGTAAAAATTCGTCGGATTCCGACGAAGCCGATTCTCGATGCGTTGTGACCGGCAAGCTTCCAGTAGCTATTCCGGTCGAGTTTTCCCGGGTTATTGGACTTGAATCCAAAATTTCACCACTTTTTACGATTTCTCGATTTTGGTTATTTTCCCTAGTGGTACCCCTAGGGAAATCCGTAAAAATTCATCGGATTCCGACGAAGCCGATTCTCGATGCGTTGTGACCGGCAAGATTCCAGTAGCTATTCCGGTCGAGTTTTCCCGGGTTATTGGACTCGGATCCAAAATTTCACCACTTTTTACGATTTCTCGATTTTGGTGATTTTCCCTAGTGGTACCCCTAGGGAAATCCGTAAAAATTCGTCGGATTCCGACGAAGCCGATTCTCGATGCGTTGTGACCGGCAAGTTTCCAGTAGCTATTCCGGTCGAGTTTTCCCGGGTTATTGGACTTGGATCCAAAATTTCACCACTTTTTACGATTTCTCGATTTTGGTGATTTTCCCTAGTGGTACCCCTAGGGAAATCCGTAAAAATTCATCGGATTCCGACGAAGCCGATTCTCGATGCGTTGTGACCGGCAAGATTCCAGTAGCTATTCCGGTCGAGTTTTCCCGGGTTATTGGACTCGGATCCAAAATTTCACCACTTTTTACGATTTCTCGATTTTGGTGATTTTCCCTAGTGGTACCCCTAGGGAAATCCGTAAAAATTCGTCGGATTCCGACGAAGCCGATTCTCGATGCGTTGTGACCGGCAAGCTTCCAGTAGCTATTCCGGTCGAGTTTTCCCGGGTTATTGGACTCGGATCCAAAATTTCACCACTTTTTACGATTTCTCGATTTTGGTGATTTTCCCTAGTGGTACCCCTAGGGAAATCCGTAAAAACTCGTCGGATTCCGACGAGGTGATTCTCGATGCGTTGTGACCGGCAAGTTTCCAGTAGCTATTCCGGTCGAGTTTTCCCGGGTTATTGGACTTGGATCCAAAATTTCACCACTTTTTACGATTTCTCGATTTTGGTGATTTTTCCTAGTGGTACCCCTAGGGAAATCCGTAAAAATTCGTCGGATTCCGACGAAGCCGATTCTCGATGCGTTGTGACCGGCAAGCTTCCAGTAGCTATTCCGGTCGAGTTTTCCCGGGTTATTGGACTCGGATCCAAAATTTCACCACTTTTTACGATTTCTCGATTTTGGTGATTTTCCCTAGTGGTACCCCTAGGGAAATCCGTAAAAATTCGTCGGATTCCGACGAAGCCGATTCTCGATGCGTTGTGACCGGCAAGCTTCCAGTAGCTATTCTGGTCGAGTTTTCCCGGGTTATTGGACTCGGATCCAAAATTTCACCACTTTTTACGATTTCTCGATTTTGGTGATTTTCCCTAGTGGTACCCCTAGGGAAATCCGTAAAAATTCGTCGGATTCCGACGAAGCCGATTCTCGATGCGTTGTGACCGGCAAGCTTCCAGTAGCTATTCCGGTCGAGTTTTCCCGGGTTATTGGACTCGGATCCAAAATTTCACCACTTTTTACGATTTCTCGATTTTTGTGATTTTCCTAGTGGTACCCCTAGGGAAATCCGTAAAAATTCGTCGGATTTCGACGAAGCCGATTCTCGATGCGTTGTGACCGGCAAGCTTCCAGTAGCTATTCCGGTCGAGTTTTCCCGGGTTATTGGACTATGATCCAAAATTTCACCACTTTTTACGATTTCTCGATTTTTGTGATTTTCCCTAGTGGTACCCCTAGGGAAATCCGTAAAAATTCGTCGGATTCCGACGAAGCCGATTCTCGATGCGTTGTGACCGGCAAGCTTCCAGTAGCTATTCCGGTCGAGTTTTCCCGGGTTATTGGACTCGGATCCAAAATTTCACCACTTTTTACGATTTCTCGATTTTGGTGATTTTCCCTAGTGGTACCCCTAGGGAAAGCCGATTCTCGATGCGTTGTGACCGGCAAGCTTCCAGTAGCTATTCCGGTCGAGTTTTCCCGGGTTATTGGACTATGATCCAAAATTTCACCACTTTTTACGATTTCTCGATTTTTGTGATTTTCCCTAGTGGTACCCCTAGGGAAATCCGTAAAAATTCGTCGGATTCCGACGAAGCCGATTCTCGATGCGTTGTGACCGGCAAGCTTCCAGTAGCTATTCCGGTCGAGTTTTCCCGGGTTATTGGACTCGGATCCAAAATTTCACCACTTTTTACGATTTCTCGATTTTGGTGATTTTCCCTAGTGGTACCCCTAGGGAAATCCGTAAAAATTCGTCGGATTCCGACGAAGCCGATTCTCGATGCGTTGTGACCGGCAAGCTTCCAGTAGCTATTCCGGTCGAGTTTTCCCGAGTTATTGGACTCGGATCCAAAATTTCACCATTTTTTACGATTTCTCGATTTTGGTGATTTTCCCTAGTGGTACCCCTAGGGAAATCCGTAAAAATTCGTCGGATTCCGACGAAGCCGATTCTCGATGCGTTGTGACCGGCAAGCTTCCAGTAGCTATTCCGGTCGAGTTTTCCCGGGTTATTGGACTCGGATCCAAAATTTCACCACTTTTTACGATTTCTCGATTTTGGTGATTTTCCCTAGTGGTACCCCTAGGGAAATCCGTAAAAATTCGTCGGATTCCGACGAAGCCGATTCTCGATGCGTTGTGACCGGCAAGCTTCCAGTAGCTATTCCGGTCGAGTTTTCCCGGGTTATTGGACTATGATCCAAAATTTCACCACTTTTTACGATTTCTCGATTTTTGTGATTTTCCCTAGTGGTACCCCTAGGGAAATCCGTAAAAATTCGTCGGATTCCGACGAAGCCGATTCTCGATGCGTTGTGACCGGCAAGCTTCCAGTAGCTATTCCGGTCGAGTTTTCCCGGGTTATTGGACTCGGATCCAAAATTTCACCACTTTTTACGATTTCTCGATTTTGGTGATTTTCCCTAGTGGTACCCCTAGGGAAAGCCGATTCTCGATGCGTTGTGACCGGCAAGCTTCCAGTAGCTATTCCGGTCGAGTTTTCCCGGGTTATTGGACTCGGATCCAAAATTTCACCACTTTTTACGATTTCTCGATTTTGGTGATTTTCCCTAGTGGTACCCCTAGGGAAATCCGTAAAAATTCGTCGGATTCCGACGAAGCCGATTCTCGATGCGTTGTAACCGGCAAGCTTCCAGTAGCTATTCCGGTCGAGTTTTCCCGGGTTATTGGACTCGGATCCAAAATTTCACCACTTTTTACGATTTCTCGATTTTGGTGATTTTCCCTAGTGGTACCCCTAGGGAAAGCCGATTCTCGATGCGTTGTGACCGGCAAGCTTCCAGTAGCTATTCCGGTCGAGTTTTCCCGGGTTATTGGACTATGATCCAAAATTTCACCACTTTTTACGATTTCTCGATTTTTGTGATTTTCCCTAGTGGTACCCCTAGGGAAATCCGTAAAAATTCGTCGGATTCCGACGAAGCCGATTCTCGATGCGTTGTGACCGGCAAGCTTCCAGTAGCTATTCCGGTCGAGTTTTCCCGGGTTATTGGACTCGGATCCAAAATTTCACCACTTTTTACGATTTCTCGATTTTGGTGATTTTCCCTAGTGGTACCCCTAGGGAAATCCGTAAAAATTCGTCGGATTCCGACGAAGCCGATTCTCGATGCGTTGTGACCGGCAAGCTTCCAGTAGCTATTCCGGTCGAGTTTTCCCGAGTTATTGGACTCGGATCCAAAATTTCACCATTTTTTACGATTTCTCGATTTTGGTGATTTTCCCTAGTGGTACCCCTAGGGAAATCCGTAAAAATTCGTCGGATTCCGACGAAACCGATTCTCGATGCGTTGTGACCGGCAAGCTTCCAGTAGCTATTCCGGTCGAGTTTTCCCGGGTTATTGGACTCGGATCCAAAATTTCACCACTTTTTACGATTTCTCGATTTTGGTGATTTTCCCTAGTGGTACCCCTAGGGAAATCCGTAAAAATTCGTCGGATTCCGACGAAGCCGATTCTCGATGCGTTGTGACCGGCAAGCTTCCAGTAGCTATTCCGGTCGAGTTTTCCCGGGTTATTGGACTCGGATCCAAAATTTCACCACTTTTTACGATTTCTCGATTTTGGTGATTTTCCCTAGTGGTACCCCTAGGGAAATGCGTAAAAATTCGTCGGATTCCGACGAAGCCGATTCTCGATGTATTGTGACCGGCAAGCTTCCAGTAGCTATTCCGGTCGAGTTTTCCCGGGTTATTGGACTCGGATCCAAAATTTCACCACTTTTTACGATTTCTCGATTTTGGTGATTTTCCCTAGTGGTACCCCTAGGGAAATCCGTAAAAATTCGTCGGATTCCGACGAAGCCGATTCTCGATGCGTTGTGACCGGCAAGCTTCCAGTAGCTATTCCGGTCGAGTTTTCCCGGGTTATTGGACTTGGATCCAAAATTTCACCACTTTTTACGATTTCTCGATTTTGGTGATTTTCCCTAGTGGTACCCCTAGGGAAATCCGTAAAAATTCGTCGGATTCCGACGAAGCCGATTCTCGATGCGTTGTGACCGGCAAGATTCCAGTAGCTATTTCGGTCGAGTTTTCCCGGGTTATTGGACTCGGATCCAAAATTTTACCACTTTTTACGATTTCTCGATTTTGGTGATTTTCCCTAGTGGTACCCCTAGGGAAATCCGTAAAAATTCGTCGGATTCCGACGAAGCCGATTCTCGATGCGTTGTGACCGGCAAGCTTCCAGTAGCTATTCCGGTCGAGTTTTCCCGGGTTATTGGACTCGGATCCAAAATTTCACCACTTTTTACGATTTCTCGATTTTGGTGATTTTCCCTAGTGGTACCCCTAGGGAAATCCGTAAAAATTCGTCGGATTCCGACGAAGGTGATTCTCGATGCGTTGTGACCGGCAAGCTTCCAGTAGCTATTCCGGTCGAGTTTTCCCGGGTTATTGGACTCGGATCCAAAATTTCACCACTTTTTACGATTTCTCGATTTTGGTGATTTTTCCTAGTGGTACCACTAGGGAAATCCGTAAAAATTCGTCGGATTCCGACGAAGCCGATTCTCGATGCGTTGTGACCGGCAAGCTTCCAGTAGCTATTCCGGTCGAGTTTTCCCGGGTTATTGGACTCGGATCCAAAATTTCACCACTTTTTACGATTTCTCGATTTTGGTGATTTTCCCTAGTGGTACCCCTAGGGAAATCCGTAAAAATTCGTCGGATTCCGACGAAGCCGATTCTCGATGCGTTGTGACCGGCAAGCTTCCAGTAGCTATTCTGGTCGAGTTTTCCCGGGTTATTGGACTCGGATCCAAAATTTCACCACTTTTTACGATTTCTCGATTTTGGTGATTTTCCCTAGTGGTACCCCTAGGGAAATCCGTAAAAATTCGTCGGATTCCGACGAAGCCGATTCTCGATGCGTTGTGACCGGCAAGCTTCCAGTAGCTATTCCGGTCGAGTTTTCCCGGGTTATTGGACTCGGATCCAAAATTTCACCACTTTTTACGATTTCTCGATTTTTGTGATTTTCCCTAGTGGTACCCCTAGGGAAATCCGTAAAAATTCGTCGGATTCCGACGAAGCCGATTCTCGATGCGTTGTGACCGGCAAGCTTCCAGTAGCTATTCCGGTCGAGTTTTCCCGGGTTATTGGACTATGATCCAAAATTTCACCACTTTTTACGATTTCTCGATTTTTGTGATTTTCCCTAGTGGTACCCCTAGGGAAATCCGTAAAAATTCGTCGGATTCCGACGAAGCCGATTCTCGATGCGTTGTGACCGGCAAGCTTCCAGTAGCTATTCCGGTCGAGTTTTCCCGGGTTATTGGACTCGGATCCAAAATTTCACCACTTTTTACGATTTCTCGATTTTGGTGATTTTCCCTAGTGGTACCCCTAGGGAAATCCGTAAAAATTCGTCGGATTCCGACGAAGTCGATTCTCGATGCGTTGTGACCGGCAAGCTTCCAGTAGCTATTCCGGTCGAGTTTTCCCGGGTTATTGGACTCGGATCCAAAATTTCACCATTTTTTACGATTTCTCGATTTTGGTGATTTTCCCTAGTGGTACCCCTAGGAAAATCCGTAAAAATTCGTCGGATTCCGACGAAGCCGATTCTCGATGCGTTGTGACCGGCAAGCTTCCAGTAGCTATTCCGGTCGAGTTTTCCCGGGTTATTGGACTCGGATCCAAAATTTCACCACTTTTTACGATTTCTCGATTTTGGTGATTTTCCCTAGTGGTACCCCTAGGGAAATCCGTAAAAATTCGTCGGATTTCGACGAAGCCGATTCTCGATGCGTTGTGACCGGCAAGCTTCCAGTAGCTATTCCGGTCGAGTTTTCCCGGGTTATTGGACTCGGATCCAAAATTTCACCACTTTTTACGATTTCTCGATTTTGGTGATTTTCCCTAGTGGTACCCCTAGGGAAATCCGTAAAAATTCGTCGGATTCCGACGAAGCCGATTCTCGATGCATTGTGACCGGCAAGCTTCCAGTAGCTATTCCTGTCGAGTTTTCCCGGGTTATTGGACTCGGATCCAAAATTTCACCACTTTTTACGATTTCTCGATTTTGGTGATTTTTCCTAGTGGTACCCCTAGGGAAATCCGTAAAAATTTGTCGGATTCCGACGAAGCCGATTCTCGATGCGTTGTGACCGGCAAGCTTCCAGTAGCTATTCCGGTCGAGTTTTCCCGGGTTATTGGACTCGGATCCAAAATTTCACCACTTTTTACGATTTCTCGATTTTGGTGATTTTCCCTAGTGGTACCCCTAGGGAAATCCGTAAAAATTCGTCGGATTCCGACGAAGCCGATTCTCGATGCGTTGTGACCGGCAAGCTTCCAGTAGCTTTTCCGGTCGAGTTTTCCCGGGTTATTGGACTCGGATCCAAAATTTCACCACTTTTTACGATTTCTCGATTTTGGTGATTTTCCCTAGTGGTACCCCTAGGGAAATCCGTAAAAATTCATCGGATTCCGACGAAGCCGATTCTCGATCCGTTGTGACCGGCAAGCTTCCAGTAGCTATTCCGGTCGAGTTTTCCCGGGTTATTGGACTCGGATCCAAAATTTCACCACTTTTTACGATTTCTCGATTTTGGTGATTTTCCTTCGTGGTACCCCTAGGGAAATCCGTAAAAATTCGTCGGATTCCGACGAAGCCGATTCTCGATGCGTTGTGACCGGCAAGCTTCCAGTAGCTATTCCGGTCGAGTTTTTCCGGGTTATTGGACTCGGATCCAAAATTTCACCACTTTTTACGATTTCTCGATTTTGGTGATTTTCCTTCGTGGTACCCCTAGGGAAATCCGTAAAAATTCGTCGGATTCCGACGAAGCCGATTCTCGATGCGTTGTGACCGGCAAGCTTCCAGTAGCTATTCCGGTCGAGTTTTCCCGGGTTATTGGACTCGGATCCAAAATTTCACCACTTTTTACGATTTCTCGATTTTGGTGATTTTCCTTCGTGGTACCCCTAGGGAAATCCGTAAAAATTCGTCGGATTCCGACGAAGCCGATTCTCGATGCGTTGTGACCGGCAAGCTTCCAGTAGCTATTCCGGTCGATTTTTCCCGGGTTATTGGACTCGGATCCAAAATTTCACCACTTTTTACGATTTCTCGATTTTGGTGATTTTCCCTAGTGGTACCCCTAGGGAAAGCCGATTCTCGATGCGTTGTGACCGGAAAGCTTCCAGTAGCTATTCCGGTCGAGTTTTCCCGGGTTATTGGACTCGGATCCAAAATTTCACCACTTTTTACGATTTCTCGATTTTGGTGATTTTTCCTAGTGGTACCCCTAGGGAAATCTGTAAAAATTCGTCGGATTCCGACGAAGCCGATTCTCGATGCGTTGTGACCGGCAAGCTTCCAGTAGCTATTCCGGTCGAGTTTTGCCGGGTTATTGGACTCGGATCCAAAATTTCACCACTTTTTACGATTTCTCGATTTTGGTGATTTTCCCTAGTGGTACCCCTAGGGAAATCCGTAAAAATTCGTCGGATTCCGACGAAGCCGATTCTCGATGCGTTGTGACCGGCAAGCTTCCAGTAGCTATTCCGGTCGAGTTTTCCCGGGTTATTGGACTCGGATCCAAAATTTCACCACTTTTTACGATTTCTCGATTTTGGTGATTTTCCTTCGTGGTACCCCTAGGGAAATCCGTAAAAATTCGTCGGATTCCGACGAAGCCGATTCTCGATGCGTTGTGACCGGCAAGCTTCCAGTAGCTATTCCGGTCGAGTTTTCCCGGGTTATTGGACTCGGATCCAAAATTTCACCACTTTTTACGATTTCTCGATTTTGGTGATTTTCCCAAGTGGTACCCCTAGGGAAAGCCGATTCTCGATGCGTTGTGACCGGCAAGCTTCCAGTAGCTATTCCGGTCGAGTTTTCCCGGGTTATTGGACTCGGATCCAAAATTTCACCACTTTTTACGATTTCTCGATTTTGGTGATTTTTCCTAGTGGTACCCCTAGGGAAATCCGTAAAAATTCGTCGGATTCCGACGAAGCCGATTCTCGATGCGTTGTGACCGGCAAGCTTCCAGTAGCTATTCCGGTCGAGTTTTCCCGGGTTATTGGACTCGGATCCAAAATTTCACCACTTTTTACGATTTCTCGATTTTGGTGATTTTCCCTAGTGGTACCCCTAGGGAAATCCGTAAAAATTCGTCGGATTCCGACGAAGCCGATTCTCGATGCGTTGTGACCGGCAAGCTTCCAGTAGCTATTCCGGTCGAGTTTTCCCGGGTTATTGGACTCGGATCCAAAATTTCACCACTTTTTACGATTTCTCGATTTTGGTGATTTTCCCTAGTGGTACCCCTAGGGAAATCCGTAAAAATTCGTCGGATTCCGACGAAGCCGATTCTCGATGCGTTGTGACCGGCAAGCTTCCAGTAGCTATTCCGGTCGAGTTTTCCCGGGTTATTGGACTCGGATCCAAAATTTCACCACTTTTTACGATTTCTCGATTATGGTGATTTTTCCTAGTGGTACCCCTAGGGAAATCCGTAAAAATTCGTCGGATTCCGACGAAGCCGATTCTCGATGCGTTGTGACCGGCAAGCTTCCAGTAGCTATTCCGGTCGAGTTTTCCCGGGTTATTGGACTATGATCCAAAATTTCACCACTTTTTACGATTTCTCGATTTTTGTGATTTTCCCTAGTGGTACCCCTAGGGAAATCCGTAAAAATTCGTTGGATTCCGACGAAGCCGATTCTCAATGCGTTGTGACCGGCAAGCTTCCAGTAGCTATTCCGGTCGAGTTTTCCCGGGTTATTGGACTCGGATCCAAAATTTCACCACTTTTTACGATTTCTCGATTTTGGTGATTTTCCCTAGTGGTACCCCTAGGGAAATCCGTAAAAATTCGTCGGATTCCGACGAAGCCGATTCTCGATGCGTTGTGACCGGCAAGCTTCCAGTAGCTATTCCGGTCGAGTTTTCCCGGGTTATTGGACTCGGATGCAAAATTTCACCACTTTTTACGATTTCTCGATTTTGGTGATTTTCCCTAGTGGTACCCCTAGGGAAATCCGTAAAAATTCGTCGGATTCCGACGAATCCGATTCTCGATGCGTTGTGACCGGCAAGCTTCCAGTAGCTATTCCGGTAGAGTTTTCCCGGGTTATTGGACTCGGATCCAAAATTTCACCACTTTTTACGATTTCTCGATTTTGGTGATTTTCCCTAGTGGTACCCCTAGGGAAAGCCGATTCTCGATGCGTTGTGACCGGCAAGCTTCCAGTAGCTATTCCGGTCGAGTTTTCCCGGGTTATTGGACTCGGATCCAAAATTTCACCACTTTTTACGATTTCTCGATTTTGGTGATTTTTTCTAGTGGTACCCCTAGGGAAATCCGTAAAAATTCGTCGGATTCCGACGAAGCCGATTCTCGATGCGTTGTGACCGACAAGCTTCCAGTAGCTATTCCGGTCGAGTTTTCCCGGGTTATTGGACTCGGATCTAAAATTTCACCACTTTTTACGATTTCTCGATTTTGGTGATTTTCCCTAGTGGTACCCCTAGGGAAATCCGTAAAAATTCGTCGGATTCCGACGAAGCCGATTCTCGATGCGTTGTGACCGGCAAGCTTCCAGTAGCTATTCCGGTCGAGTTTTGCCGGGTTATTGGACTCGGATCCAAAATTTCACCACTTTTTACGATTTCTCGATTTTGGTGATTTTCCCTAGTGGTACCCCTAGGGAAATCCGTAAAAATTCGTCGGATTCCGACGAAGCCGATTCTCGATGCGTTGTGACCGGCAAGCTTCCAGTAGCTATTCCGGTCGAGTTTTCCCGGGTTATTGGACTCGGATCCAAAATTTCACCACTTTTTACGATTTCTCGATTTTGGTGATTTTCCCTAGTGGTACCCCTAGGGAAATCCGTAAAAATTCGTCGGATTCCGACGAAGCCGATTCTCGATGCGTTGTGACCGGCAAGCTTCCAGTAGCTATTCCGGTCGAGTTTTCCCGGGTTATTGGACTCGGATCCAAAATTTCACCACTTTTTACGATTTCTCGATTATGGTGATTTTTCCTAGTGGTACCCCTAGGGAAATCCGTAAAAATTCGTCGGATTCCGACGAAGCCGATTCTCGATGCGTTGTGACCGGCAAGCTTCCAGTAGCTATTCCGGTCGAGTTTTCCCGGGTTATTGGACTATGATCCAAAATTTCACCACTTTTTACGATTTCTCGATTTTTGTGATTTTCCCTAGTGGTACCCCTAGGGAAATCCGTAAAAATTCGTTGGATTCCGACGAAGCCGATTCTCAATGCGTTATGACCGGCAAGCTTCCAGTAGCTATTCCGGTCGAGTTTTCCCGGGTTATTGGACTCGGATCCAAAATTTCACCACTTTTTACGATTTCTCGATTTTGGTGATTTTCCCTAGTGGTACCCCTAGGGAAATCCGTAAAAATTCGTCGGATTCTGACGAAGCCGATTCTCGATGCGTTGTGACCGGCAAGCTTCCAGTAGCTATTCCGGTCGAGTTTTCCCGGGTTATTGGACTCGGATGCAAAATTTCACCACTTTTTACGATTTCTCGATTTTGGTGATTTTACCTAGTGGTACCCCTAGGGAAATCCGTAAAAATTCGTCGGATTCCGACGAATCCGATTCTCGATGCGTTGTGACCGGCAAGCTTCCAGTAGCTATTCCGGTAGAGTTTTCCCGGGTTATTGGACTCGGATCCAAAATTTCACCACTTTTTACGATTTCTCGATTTTGGTGATTTTCCCTAGTGGTACCCCTAGGGAAAGCCGATTCTCGATGCGTTGTGACCGGCAAGCTTCCAGTAGCTATTCCGGTCGAGTTTTCCCGGGTTATTGGACTCGGATCCAAAATTTCACCACTTTTTACGATTTCTCGATTTTGGTGATTTTTTCTAGTGGTACCCCTAGGGAAATCCGTAAAAATTCGTCGGATTCCGACGAAGCCGATTCTCGATGCGTTGTGACCGACAAGCTTCCAGTAGCTATTCCGGTCGAGTTTTCCCGGGTTATTGGACTCGGATCTAAAATTTCACCACTTTTTACGATTTCTCGATTTTGGTGATTTTCCCTAGTGGTACCCCTAGGGAAATCCGTAAAAATTCGTCGGATTCCGACGAAGCCGATTCTCGATGCGTTGTGACCGGCAAGCTTCCAGTAGCTATTCCGGTCGAGTTTTCCCGGGTTATTGGACTCGGATCCAAAATTTCACCACTTTTTACGATTTCTCGATTTTGGTGATTTTCCCTAGTGGTACCCCTAGGGAAATCCGTAAAAATTCGTCGGATTCCGACGAAGCCGATTCTCGATGCGTTGTGACCGGCAAGCTTCCAGTAGCTATTCCGGTCGAGTTTTCCCGGGTTATTGGACTCGGATCCAAAATTTCACCACTTTTTACGATTTCTCGATTTTGGTGATTTTCCCTAGTGGTACCCCTAGGGAAAGCCGATTCTCGATGCGTTGTGACCGGCAAGCTTCCAGTAGCTATTCCGGTCGAGTTTTCCCGGGTTATTGGACTCGGATCCAAAATTTCACCACTTTTTACGATTTCTCGATTTTGGTGATTTTCCCTAGTGGTACCCCTAGAGAAATCCGTAAAAATTCGTCGGATTCCGACGAAGGTGATTCTCGATGCGTTGTGACCGGCAAGCTTCCAGTAGCTATTCCGGTCGAATTTTCCCGGGTTATTGGACTCGGATCCAAAATTTCACCACTTTTTACGATTTCTCGATTTTGGTGATTTTCCCTAGTGGTACCCCTAGGGAAATCCGTAAAAATTCGTCGGATTCCGACGAAGCCGATTCTCGATGCGTTGTGACCGGCAAGCTTACAGTAGCTATTCCGGTCGAGTTTTCCCGGGTTATTGGACTATAATCCAAAATTTCACCACTTTTTACGATTTCTCAATTTTTGTGATTTTCCCTAGTGGTACCCCTAGGGAAATCCGTAAAAATTCGTCGGATTCCGACGAAGCCGATTCTCGATGCGTTGTGACCGGCAAGCTTCCAGTAGCTATTCCGGTCGAGTTTTGCCGGGTTATTGGACTCGGATCCAAAATTTCACCACTTTTTACGATTTCTCGATTTTGGTGATTTTCCCTTGTGGTACCCCTAGGGAAATCCGTAAAAATTCGTCGGATTTCGACGAAATCGATTCTCGATGCGTTGTGACCGGCAAGCTTCCAGTAGCTATTCCGGTCGAGTTTTCCCGGGTTATTGGACTCGGATCCAAAATTTCACCACTTTTTACGATTTCTCGATTTTGGTGATTTTCCTTCGTGGTACCCCTAGGGAAATCCGTAAAAATTCGTCGGATTCCGACGAAGCCGATTCTCGATGCGTTGTGACCGGCAAGCTTCCAGTAGCTATTCCGGTCGAGTTTTCCCGGGTTATTGGACTCGGATCCAAAATTTCACCACTTTTTACGATTTCTCGATTTTGGTGATTTTCCCTAGTGGTACCCCTAGGGAAATCCGTAAAAATTCGTCGGATTCCGACGAAGCCGATTCTCGATGCGTTGTGACCGGCAAGCTTCCAGTAGCTATTCCGGTCGAGTTTTCCCGGGTTATTGGACTCGGATCCAAAATTTCACCACTTTTTACGATTTCTCGATTTTGGTGATTTTCCCTAGTGGTACCCCTAGGGAAATCCGTAAAAATTCGTCGGATTCCGACGAAGCCGATTCTCGATGCGTTGTGACCGGCAAGCTTCCAGTAGCTATTCCGGTCGAGTTTTCCCGGGTTATTGGACTCGGATCCAAAATTTCACCACTTTTTACGATTTCTCGATTATGGTGATTTTTCCTAGTGGTACCCCTAGGGAAATCCGTAAAAATTCGTCGGATTCCGACGAAGCCGATTCTCGATGCGTTGTGACCGGCAAGCTTCCAGTAGCTATTCCGGTCGAGTTTTCCCGGGTTATTGGACTATGATCCAAAATTTCACCACTTTTTACGATTTCTCGATTTTTGTGATTTTCCCTAGTGGTACCCCTAGGGAAATCCGTAAAAATTCGTTGGATTCCGACGAAGCCGATTCTCAATGCGTTGTGACCGGCAAGCTTCCAGTAGCTATTCCGGTCGAGTTTTCCCGGGTTATTGGACTCGGATCCAAAATTTCACCACTTTTTACGATTTCTCGATTTTGGTGATTTTCCCTAGTGGTACCCCTAGGGAAATCCGTAAAAATTCGTCGGATTCCGACGAAGCCGATTCTCGATGCGTTGTGACCGGCAAGCTTCCAGTAGCTATTCCGGTCGAGTTTTCCCGGGTTATTGGACTCGGATGCAAAATTTCACCACTTTTTACGATTTCTCGATTTTGGTGATTTTCCCTAGTGGTACCCCTAGGGAAATCCGTAAAAATTCGTCGGATTCCGACGAATCCGATTCTCGATGCGTTGTGACCGGCAAGCTTCCAGTAGCTATTCCGGTAGAGTTTTCCCGGGTTATTGGACTCGGATCCAAAATTTCACCACTTTTTACGATTTCTCGATTTTGGTGATTTTCCCTAGTGGTACCCCTAGGGAAAGCCGATTCTCGATGCGTTGTGACCGGCAAGCTTCCAGTAGCTATTCCGGTCGAGTTTTCCCGGGTTATTGGACTCGGATCCAAAATTTCACCACTTTTTACGATTTCTCGATTTTGGTGATTTTTTCTAGTGGTACCCCTAGGGAAATCCGTAAAAATTCGTCGGATTCCGACGAAGCCGATTCTCGATGCGGTGTGACCGACAAGCTTCCAGTAGCTATTCCGGTCGAGTTTTCCCGGGTTATTGGACTCGGATCTAAAATTTCACCACTTTTTACGATTTCTCGATTTTGGTGATTTTCCCTAGTGGTACCCCTAGGGAAATCCGTAAAAATTCGTCGGATTCCGACGAAGCCGATTCTCGATGCGTTGTGACCGGCAAGCTTCCAGTAGCTATTCCGGTCGAGTTTTCCCGGGTTATTGGACTCGGATCCAAAATTTCACCACTTTTTACGATTTCTCGATTTTGGTGATTTTCCCTAGTGGTACCCCTAGGGAAATCCGTAAAAATTCGTCGGATTCCGACGAAGCCGATTCTCGATGCGTTGTGACCGGCAAGCTTCCAGTAGCTATTCCGGTCGAGTTTTCCCGGGTTATTGGACTCGGATCCAAAATTTCACCACTTTTTACGATTTCTCGATTTTGGTGATTTTCCCTAGTGGTACCCCTAGGGAAAGCCGATTCTCGATGCGTTGTGACCGGAAAGCTTCCAGTAGCTATTCCGGTCGAGTTTTCCCGGGTTATTGGACTCGGATCCAAAATTTCACCACTTTTTACGATTTCTCGATTTTGGTGATTTTTCCTAGTGGTACCCCTAGGGAAATCTGTAAAAATTCGTCGGATTCCGACGAAGCCGATTCTCGATGCGTTGTGACCGGCAAGCTTCCAGTAGCTATTCCGGTCGAGTTTTGCCGGGTTATTGGACTCGGATCCAAAATTTCACCACTTTTTACGATTTCTCGATTTTGGTGATTTTCCCTAGTGGTACCCCTAGGGAAAGCCGATTCTCGATGCGTTGTGACCGGCAAGCTTCCAGTAGCTATTCCGGTCGAGTTTTCCCGGGTTATTGGACTCGGATCCAAAATTTCACCACTTTTTACGATTTCTCGATTTTGGTGATTTTTCCTAGTGGTACCCCTAGGGAAATCCGTAAAAATTCGTCGGATTCCGACGAAGCCGATTCTCGATGCGTTGTGACCGGCAAGCTTCCAGTAGCTATTCCGGTCGAGTTTTCCCGGGTTATTGGACTCGGATCCAAAATTTCACCACTTTTTACGATTTCTCGATTTTGGTGATTTTCCCTAGTGGTACCCCTAGGGAAATCCGTAAAAATTCGTCGGATTCCGACGAAGCCGATTCTCGATGCGTTGTGACCGGCAAGCTTCCAGTAGCTATTCCGGTCGAGTTTTCCCGGGTTATTGGACTCGGATCCAAAATTTCACCACTTTTTACGATTTCTCGATTTTGGTGATTTTCCCTAGTGGTACCCCTAGGGAAATCCGTAAAAATTCGTCGGATTCCGACGAAGCCGATTCTCGATGCGTTGTGACCGGCAAGCTTCCAGTAGCTATTCCGGTCGAGTTTTCCCGGGTTATTGGACTCGGATCCAAAATTTCACCACTTTTTACGATTTCTCGATTATGGTGATTTTTCCTAGTGGTACCCCTAGGGAAATCCGTAAAAATTCGTCGGATTCCGACGAAGCCGATTCTCGATGCGTTGTGACCGGCAAGCTTCCAGTAGCTATTCCGGTCGAGTTTTCCCGGGTTATTGGACTATGATCCAAAATTTCACCACTTTTTACGATTTCTCGATTTTTGTGATTTTCCCTAGTGGTACCCCTAGGGAAATCCGTAAAAATTCGTTGGATTCCGACGAAGCCGATTCTCAATGCGTTGTGACCGGCAAGCTTCCAGTAGCTATTCCGGTCGAGTTTTCCCGGGTTATTGGACTCGGATCCAAAATTTCACCACTTTTTACGATTTCTCGATTTTGGTGATTTTTCCTAGTGGTACCCCTAGGGAAATCCGTAAAAATTCGTCGGATTCCGACGAAGCCGATTCTCGATGCGTTGTGACCGGCAAGCTTCCAGTAGCTATTCCGGTCGAGTTTTCCCGGGTTATTGGACTCGGATCCAAAATTTCACCACTTTTTACGATTTCTCGATTTTGGTGATTTTCCCTAGTGGTACCCCTAGGGAAATCCGTAAAAATTCGTCGGATTCCGACGAAGCCGATTCTCGATGCGTTGTGACCGGCAAGCTTCCAGTAGCTATTCCGGTCGAGTTTTCCCGGGTTATTGGACTCGGATCCAAAATTTCACCACTTTTTACGATTTCTCGATTTTGGTGATTTTCCCTAGTGGTACCCCTAGGGAAATCCGTAAAAATTCGTCGGATTCCGACGAAGCCGATTCTCGATGCGTTGTGACCGGCAAGCTTCCAGTAGCTATTCCGGTCGAGTTTTCCCGGGTTATTGGACTCGGATCCAAAATTTCACCACTTTTTACGATTTCTCGATTATGGTGATTTTTCCTAGTGGTACCCCTAGGGAAATCCGTAAAAATTCGTCGGATTCCGACGAAGCCGATTCTCGATGCGTTGTGACCGGCAAGCTTCCAGTAGCTATTCCGGTCGAGTTTTCCCGGGTTATTGGACTATGATCCAAAATTTCACCACTTTTTACGATTTCTCGATTTTTGTGATTTTCCCTAGTGGTACCCCTAGGGAAATCCGTAAAAATTCGTTGGATTCCGACGAAGCCGATTCTCAATGCGTTGTGACCGGCAAGCTTCCAGTAGCTATTCCGGTCGAGTTTTCCCGGGTTATTGGACTCGGATCCAAAATTTCACCACTTTTTACGATTTCTCGATTTTGGTGATTTTCCCTAGTGGTACCCCTAGGGAAATCCGTAAAAATTCGTCGGATTCTGACGAAGCCGATTCTCGATGCGTTGTGACCGGCAAGCTTCCAGTAGCTATTCCGGTCGAGTTTTCCCGGGTTATTGGACTCGGATGCAAAATTTCACCACTTTTTACGATTTCTCGATTTTGGTGATTTTACCTAGTGGTACCCCTAGGGAAATCCGTAAAAATTCGTCGGATTCCGACGAATCCGATTCTCGATGCGTTGTGACCGGCAAGCTTCCAGTAGCTATTCCGGTAGAGTTTTCCCGGGTTATTGGACTCGGATCCAAAATTTCACCACTTTTTACGATTTCTCGATTTTGGTGATTTTCCCTAGTGGTACCCCTAGGGAAAGCCGATTCTCGATGCGTTGTGACCGGCAAGCTTCCAGTAGCTATTCCGGTCGAGTTTTCCCGGGTTATTGGACTCGGATCCAAAATTTCACCACTTTTTACGATTTCTCGATTTTGGTGATTTTTTCTAGTGGTACCCCTAGGGAAATCCGTAAAAATTCGTCGGATTCCGACGAAGCCGATTCTCGATGCGTTGTGACCGACAAGCTTCCAGTAGCTATTCCGGTCGAGTTTTCCCGGGTTATTGGACTCGGATCTAAAATTTCACCACTTTTTACGATTTCTCGATTTTGGTGATTTTCCCTAGTGGTACCCCTAGGGAAATCCGTAAAAATTCGTCGGATTCCGACGAAGCCGATTCTCGATGCGTTGTGACCGGCAAGCTTCCAGTAGCTATTCCGGTCGAGTTTTCCCGGGTTATTGGACTCGGATCCAAAATTTCACCACTTTTTACGATTTCTCGATTTTGGTGATTTTCCCTAGTGGTACCCCTAGGGAAATCCGTAAAAATTCGTCGGATTCCGACGAAGCCGATTCTCGATGCGTTGTGACCGGCAAGCTTCCAGTAGCTATTCCGGTCGAGTTTTCCCGGGTTATTGGACTCGGATCCAAAATTTCACCACTTTTTACGATTTCTCGATTTTGGTGATTTTCCCTAGTGGTACCCCTAGGGAAAGCCGATTCTCGATGCGTTGTGACCGGCAAGCTTCCAGTAGCTATTCCGGTCGAGTTTTCCCGGGTTATTGGACTCGGATCCAAAATTTCACCACTTTTTACGATTTCTCGATTTTGGTGATTTTCCCTAGTGGTACCCCTAGAGAAATCCGTAAAAATTCGTCGGATTCCGACGAAGGTGATTCTCGATGCGTTGTGACCGGCAAGCTTCCAGTAGCTATTCCGGTCGAATTTTCCCGGGTTATTGGACTCGGATCCAAAATTTCACCACTTTTTACGATTTCTCGATTTTGGTGATTTTCCCTAGTGGTACCCCTAGGGAAATCCGTAAAAATTCGTCGGATTCCGACGAAGCCGATTCTCGATGCGTTGTGACCGGCAAGCTTACAGTAGCTATTCCGGTCGAGTTTTCCCGGGTTATTGGACTATAATCCAAAATTTCACCACTTTTTACGATTTCTCAATTTTTGTGATTTTCCCTAGTGGTACCCCTAGGGAAATCCGTAAAAATTCGTCGGATTCCGACGAAGCCGATTCTCGATGCGTTGTGACCGGCAAGCTTCCAGTAGCTATTCCGGTCGAGTTTTGCCGGGTTATTGGACTCGGATCCAAAATTTCACCACTTTTTACGATTTCTCGATTTTGGTGATTTTCCCTTGTGGTACCCCTAGGGAAATCCGTAAAAATTCGTCGGATTTCGACGAAATCGATTCTCGATGCGTTGTGACCGGCAAGCTTCCAGTAGCTATTCCGGTCGAGTTTTCCCGGGTTATTGGACTCGGATCCAAAATTTCACCACTTTTTACGATTTCTCGATTTTGGTGATTTTCCTTCGTGGTACCCCTAGGGAAATCCGTAAAAATTCGTCGGATTCCGACGAAGCCGATTCTCGATGCGTTGTGACCGGCAAGCTTCCAGTAGCTATTCCGGTCGAGTTTTCCCGGGTTATTGGACTCGGATCCAAAATTTCACCACTTTTTACGATTTCTCGATTTTGGTGATTTTCCCTAGTGGTACCCCTAGGGAAATCCGTAAAAATTCGTCGGATTCCGACGAAGCCGATTCTCGATGCGTTGTGACCGGCAAGCTTCCAGTAGCTATTCCGGTCGAGTTTTCCCGGGTTATTGGACTCGGATCCAAAATTTCACCACTTTTTACGATTTCTCGATTTTGGTGATTTTCCCTAGTGGTACCCCTAGGGAAATCCGTAAAAATTCGTCGGATTCCGACGAAGCCGATTCTCGATGCGTTGTGACCGGCAAGCTTCCAGTAGCTATTCCGGTCGAGTTTTCCCGGGTTATTGGACTCGGATCCAAAATTTCACCACTTTTTACGATTTCTCGATTTTGGTGATTTTCCCTAGTGGTACCCCTAGGGAAAGCCGATTCTCGATGCGTTGTGACCGGCAAGCTTCCAGTAGCTATTCCGGTCGAGTTTTCCCGGGTTATTGGACTCGGATCCAAAATTTCACCACTTTTTACGATTTCTCGATTTTGGTGATTTTCCCTAGTGGTACCCCTAGAGAAATCCGTAAAAATTCGTCGGATTCCGACGAAGGTGATTCTCGATGCGTTGTGACCGGCAAGCTTCCAGTAGCTATTCCGGTCGAATTTTCCCGGGTTATTGGACTCGGATCCAAAATTTCACCACTTTTTACGATTTCTCGATTTTGGTGATTTTCCCTAGTGGTACCCCTAGGGAAATCCGTAAAAATTCGTCGGATTCCGACGAAGCCGATTCTCGATGCGTTGTGACCGGCAAGCTTACAGTAGCTATTCCGGTCGAGTTTTCCCGGGTTATTGGACTATAATCCAAAATTTCACCACTTTTTACGATTTCTCAATTTTTGTGATTTTCCCTAGTGGTACCCCTAGGGAAATCCGTAAAAATTCGTCGGATTCCGACGAAGCCGATTCTCGATGCGTTGTGACCGGCAAGCTTCCAGTAGCTATTCCGGTCGAGTTTTGCCGGGTTATTGGACTCGGATCCAAAATTTCACCACTTTTTACGATTTCTCGATTTTGGTGATTTTCCCTTGTGGTACCCCTAGGGAAATCCGTAAAAATTCGTCGGATTTCGACGAAATCGATTCTCGATGCGTTGTGACCGGCAAGCTTCCAGTAGCTATTCCGGTCGAGTTTTCCCGGGTTATTGGACTCGGATCCAAAATTTCACCACTTTTTACGATTTCTCGATTTTGGTGATTTTCCTTCGTGGTACCCCTAGGGAAATCCGTAAAAATTCGTCGGATTCCGACGAAGCCGATTCTCGATGCGTTGTGACCGGCAAGCTTCCAGTAGCTATTCCGGTCGAGTTTTCCCGGGTTATTGGACTCGGATCCAAAATTTCACCACTTTTTACGATTTCTCGATTTTGGTGATTTTCCCTAGTGGTACCCCTAGGGAAATCCGTAAAAATTCGTCGGATTCCGACGAAGCCGATTCTCGATGCGTTGTGACCGGCAAGCTTCCAGTAGCTATTCCGGTCGAGTTTTCCCGGGTTATTGGACTCGGATCCAAAATTTCACCACTTTTTACGATTTCTCGATTTTGGTGATTTTCCCTAGTGGTACCCCTAGGGAAAGCCGATTCTCGATGCGTTGTGACCGGCAAGCTTCCAGTAGCTATTCCGGTCGAGTTTTCCCGGGTTATTGGACTCGGATCCAAAATTTCACCACTTTTTACGATTTCTCGATTTTGGTGATTTTTCCTAGTGGTACCCCTAGGGAAATCCGTAAAAATTCGTCGGATTCCGACGAAGCCGATTCTCGATGCGTTGTGACCGGCAAGCTTCCAGTAGCTATTCCGGTCGAGTTTTCCCGGGTTATTGGACTCGGATCCAAAATTTCACCACTTTTTACGATTTCTCGATTTTGGTGATTTTCCCTAGTGGTACCCCTAGGGAAATCCGTAAAAATTCGTCGGATTCCGACGAAGCCGATTCTCGATGCGTTGTGACCGGCAAGCTTCCAGTAGCTATTCCGGTCGAGTTTTCCCGGGTTATTGGACTCGGATCCAAAATTTCACCACTTTTTACGATTTCTCGATTTTGGTGATTTTCCCTAGTGGTACCCCTAGGGAAATCCGTAAAAATTCGTCGGATTCCGACGAAGCCGATTCTCGATGCGTTGTGACCGGCAAGCTTCCAGTAGCTATTCCGGTCGAGTTTTCCCGGGTTATTGGACTCGGATCCAAAATTTCACCACTTTTTACGATTTCTCGATTATGGTGATTTTTCCTAGTGGTACCCCTAGGGAAATCCGTAAAAATTCGTCGGATTCCGACGAAGCCGATTCTCGATGCGTTGTGACCGGCAAGCTTCCAGTAGCTATTCCGGTCGAGTTTTCCCGGGTTATTGGACTATGATCCAAAATTTCACCACTTTTTACGATTTCTCGATTTTTGTGATTTTCCCTAGTGGTACCCCTAGGGAAATCCGTAAAAATTCGTTGGATTCCGACGAAGCCGATTCTCAATGCGTTGTGACCGGCAAGCTTCCAGTAGCTATTCCGGTCGAGTTTTCCCGGGTTATTGGACTCGGATCCAAAATTTCACCACTTTTTACGATTTCTCGATTTTGGTGATTTTTCCTAGTGGTACCCCTAGGGAAATCCGTAAAAATTCGTCGGATTCCGACGAAGCCGATTCTCGATGCGTTGTGACCGGCAAGCTTCCAGTAGCTATTCCGGTCGAGTTTTCCCGGGTTATTGGACTCGGATCCAAAATTTCACCACTTTTTACGATTTCTCGATTTTGGTGATTTTCCCTAGTGGTACCCCTAGGGAAATCCGTAAAAATTCGTCGGATTCCGACGAAGCCGATTCTCGATGCGTTGTGACCGGCAAGCTTCCAGTAGCTATTCCGGTCGAGTTTTCCCGGGTTATTGGACTCGGATCCAAAATTTCACCACTTTTTACGATTTCTCGATTTTGGTGATTTTCCCTAGTGGTACCCCTAGGGAAATCCGTAAAAATTCGTCGGATTCCGACGAAGCCGATTCTCGATGCGTTGTGACCGGCAAGCTTCCAGTAGCTATTCCGGTCGAGTTTTCCCGGGTTATTGGACTCGGATCCAAAATTTCACCACTTTTTACGATTTCTCGATTATGGTGATTTTTCCTAGTGGTACCCCTAGGGAAATCCGTAAAAATTCGTCGGATTCCGACGAAGCCGATTCTCGATGCGTTGTGACCGGCAAGCTTCCAGTAGCTATTCCGGTCGAGTTTTCCCGGGTTATTGGACTATGATCCAAAATTTCACCACTTTTTACGATTTCTCGATTTTTGTGATTTTCCCTAGTGGTACCCCTAGGGAAATCCGTAAAAATTCGTTGGATTCCGACGAAGCCGATTCTCAATGCGTTGTGACCGGCAAGCTTCCAGTAGCTATTCCGGTCGAGTTTTCCCGGGTTATTGGACTCGGATCCAAAATTTCACCACTTTTTACGATTTCTCGATTTTGGTGATTTTCCCTAGTGGTACCCCTAGGGAAATCCGTAAAAATTCGTCGGATTCTGACGAAGCCGATTCTCGATGCGTTGTGACCGGCAAGCTTCCAGTAGCTATTCCGGTCGAGTTTTCCCGGGTTATTGGACTCGGATGCAAAATTTCACCACTTTTTACGATTTCTCGATTTTGGTGATTTTACCTAGTGGTACCCCTAGGGAAATCCGTAAAAATTCGTCGGATTCCGACGAATCCGATTCTCGATGCGTTGTGACCGGCAAGCTTCCAGTAGCTATTCCGGTAGAGTTTTCCCGGGTTATTGGACTCGGATCCAAAATTTCACCACTTTTTACGATTTCTCGATTTTGGTGATTTTCCCTAGTGGTACCCCTAGGGAAAGCCGATTCTCGATGCGTTGTGACCGGCAAGCTTCCAGTAGCTATTCCGGTCGAGTTTTCCCGGGTTATTGGACTCGGATCCAAAATTTCACCACTTTTTACGATTTCTCGATTTTGGTGATTTTTTCTAGTGGTACCCCTAGGGAAATCCGTAAAAATTCGTCGGATTCCGACGAAGCCGATTCTCGATGCGTTGTGACCGACAAGCTTCCAGTAGCTATTCCGGTCGAGTTTTCCCGGGTTATTGGACTCGGATCTAAAATTTCACCACTTTTTACGATTTCTCGATTTTGGTGATTTTCCCTAGTGGTACCCCTAGGGAAATCCGTAAAAATTCGTCGGATTCCGACGAAGCCGATTCTCGATGCGTTGTGACCGGCAAGCTTCCAGTAGCTATTCCGGTCGAGTTTTCCCGGGTTATTGGACTCGGATCCAAAATTTCACCACTTTTTACGATTTCTCGATTTTGGTGATTTTCCCTAGTGGTACCCCTAGGGAAATCCGTAAAAATTCGTCGGATTCCGACGAAGCCGATTCTCGATGCGTTGTGACCGGCAAGCTTCCAGTAGCTATTCCGGTCGAGTTTTCCCGGGTTATTGGACTCGGATCCAAAATTTCACCACTTTTTACGATTTCTCGATTTTGGTGATTTTCCCTAGTGGTACCCCTAGGGAAAGCCGATTCTCGATGCGTTGTGACCGGCAAGCTTCCAGTAGCTATTCCGGTCGAGTTTTCCCGGGTTATTGGACTCGGATCCAAAATTTCACCACTTTTTACGATTTCTCGATTTTGGTGATTTTCCCTAGTGGTACCCCTAGAGAAATCCGTAAAAATTCGTCGGATTCCGACGAAGGTGATTCTCGATGCGTTGTGACCGGCAAGCTTCCAGTAGCTATTCCGGTCGAATTTTCCCGGGTTATTGGACTCGGATCCAAAATTTCACCACTTTTTACGATTTCTCGATTTTGGTGATTTTCCCTAGTGGTACCCCTAGGGAAATCCGTAAAAATTCGTCGGATTCCGACGAAGCCGATTCTCGATGCGTTGTGACCGGCAAGCTTACAGTAGCTATTCCGGTCGAGTTTTCCCGGGTTATTGGACTATAATCCAAAATTTCACCACTTTTTACGATTTCTCAATTTTTGTGATTTTCCCTAGTGGTACCCCTAGGGAAATCCGTAAAAATTCGTCGGATTCCGACGAAGCCGATTCTCGATGCGTTGTGACCGGCAAGCTTCCAGTAGCTATTCCGGTCGAGTTTTGCCGGGTTATTGGACTCGGATCCAAAATTTCACCACTTTTTACGATTTCTCGATTTTGGTGATTTTCCCTTGTGGTACCCCTAGGGAAATCCGTAAAAATTCGTCGGATTTCGACGAAATCGATTCTCGATGCGTTGTGACCGGCAAGCTTCCAGTAGCTATTCCGGTCGAGTTTTCCCGGGTTATTGGACTCGGATCCAAAATTTCACCACTTTTTACGATTTCTCGATTTTGGTGATTTTCCTTCGTGGTACCCCTAGGGAAATCCGTAAAAATTCGTCGGATTCCGACGAAGCCGATTCTCGATGCGTTGTGACCGGCAAGCTTCCAGTAGCTATTCCGGTCGAGTTTTCCCGGGTTATTGGACTCGGATCCAAAATTTCACCACTTTTTACGATTTCTCGATTTTGGTGATTTTCCCTAGTGGTACCCCTAGGGAAATCCGTAAAAATTCGTCGGATTCCGACGAAGCCGATTCTCGATGCGTTGTGACCGGCAAGCTTCCAGTAGCTATTCCGGTCGAGTTTTCCCGGGTTATTGGACTCGGATCCAAAATTTCACCACTTTTTACGATTTCTCGATTTTGGTGATTTTCCCTAGTGGTACCCCTAGGGAAATCCGTAAAAATTCGTCGGATTCCGACGAAGCCGATTCTCGATGCGTTGTGACCGGCAAGCTTCCAGTAGCTATTCCGGTCGAGTTTTCCCGGGTTATTGGACTCGGATCCAAAATTTCACCACTTTTTACGATTTCTCGATTATGGTGATTTTTCCTAGTGGTACCCCTAGGGAAATCCGTAAAAATTCGTCGGATTCCGACGAAGCCGATTCTCGATGCGTTGTGACCGGCAAGCTTCCAGTAGCTATTCCGGTCGAGTTTTCCCGGGTTATTGGACTATGATCCAAAATTTCACCACTTTTTACGATTTCTCGATTTTTGTGATTTTCCCTAGTGGTACCCCTAGGGAAATCCGTAAAAATTCGTTGGATTCCGACGAAGCCGATTCTCAATGCGTTGTGACCGGCAAGCTTCCAGTAGCTATTCCGGTCGAGTTTTCCCGGGTTATTGGACTCGGATCCAAAATTTCACCACTTTTTACGATTTCTCGATTTTGGTGATTTTCCCTAGTGGTACCCCTAGGGAAATCCGTAAAAATTCGTCGGATTCTGACGAAGCCGATTCTCGATGCGTTGTGACCGGCAAGCTTCCAGTAGCTATTCCGGTCGAGTTTTCCCGGGTTATTGGACTCGGATGCAAAATTTCACCACTTTTTACGATTTCTCGATTTTGGTGATTTTACCTAGTGGTACCCCTAGGGAAATCCGTAAAAATTCGTCGGATTCCGACGAATCCGATTCTCGATGCGTTGTGACCGGCAAGCTTCCAGTAGCTATTCCGGTAGAGTTTTCCCGGGTTATTGGACTCGGATCCAAAATTTCACCACTTTTTACGATTTCTCGATTTTGGTGATTTTCCCTAGTGGTACCCCTAGGGAAAGCCGATTCTCGATGCGTTGTGACCGGCAAGCTTCCAGTAGCTATTCCGGTCGAGTTTTCCCGGGTTATTGGACTCGGATCCAAAATTTCACCACTTTTTACGATTTCTCGATTTTGGTGATTTTTTCTAGTGGTACCCCTAGGGAAATCCGTAAAAATTCGTCGGATTCCGACGAAGCCGATTCTCGATGCGTTGTGACCGACAAGCTTCCAGTAGCTATTCCGGTCGAGTTTTCCCGGGTTATTGGACTCGGATCTAAAATTTCACCACTTTTTACGATTTCTCGATTTTGGTGATTTTCCCTAGTGGTACCCCTAGGGAAATCCGTAAAAATTCGTCGGATTCCGACGAAGCCGATTCTCGATGCGTTGTGACCGGCAAGCTTCCAGTAGCTATTCCGGTCGAGTTTTCCCGGGTTATTGGACTCGGATCCAAAATTTCACCACTTTTTACGATTTCTCGATTTTGGTGATTTTCCCTAGTGGTACCCCTAGGGAAATCCGTAAAAATTCGTCGGATTCCGACGAAGCCGATTCTCGATGCGTTGTGACCGGCAAGCTTCCAGTAGCTATTCCGGTCGAGTTTTCCCGGGTTATTGGACTCGGATCCAAAATTTCACCACTTTTTACGATTTCTCGATTTTGGTGATTTTCCCTAGTGGTACCCCTAGGGAAAGCCGATTCTCGATGCGTTGTGACCGGCAAGCTTCCAGTAGCTATTCCGGTCGAGTTTTCCCGGGTTATTGGACTCGGATCCAAAATTTCACCACTTTTTACGATTTCTCGATTTTGGTGATTTTCCCTAGTGGTACCCCTAGAGAAATCCGTAAAAATTCGTCGGATTCCGACGAAGCCGATTCTCGATGCGTTGTGACCGGCAAGCTTCCAGTAGCTATTCCGGTCGAATTTTCCCGGGTTATTGGACTCGGATCCAAAATTTCACCACTTTTTACGATTTCTCGATTTTGGTGATTTTCCCTAGTGGTACCCCTAGGGAAATCCGTAAAAATTCGTCGGATTCCGACGAAGCCGATTCTCGATGCGTTGTGACCGGCAAGCTTACAGTAGCTATTCCGGTCGAGTTTTCCCGGGTTATTGGACTATAATCCAAAATTTCACCACTTTTTACGATTTCTCAATTTTTGTGATTTTCCCTAGTGGTACCCCTAGGGAAATCCGTAAAAATTCGTCGGATTCCGACGAAGCCGATTCTCGATGCGTTGTGACCGGCAAGCTTCCAGTAGCTATTCCGGTCGAGTTTTGCCGGGTTATTGGACTCGGATCCAAAATTTCACCACTTTTTACGATTTCTCGATTTTGGTGATTTTCCCTTGTGGTACCCCTAGGGAAATCCGTAAAAATTCGTCGGATTTCGACGAAACCGATTCTCGATGCGTTGTGACCGGCAAGCTTCCAGTAGCTATTCCGGTCGAGTTTTCCCGGGTTATTGGACTCGGATCCAAAATTTCACCACTTTTTACGATTTCTCGATTTTGGTGATTTTCCTTCGTGGTACCCCTAGGGAAATCCGTAAAAATTCGTCGGATTCCGACGAAGCCGATTCTCGATGCGTTGTGACCGGCAAGCTTCCAGTAGCTATTCCGGTCGAGTTTTCCCGGGTTATTGGACTCGGATCCAAAATTTCACCACTTTTTACGATTTCTCGATTTTGGTGATTTTTCCTAGTGGTACCCCTAGGGAAATCCGTAAAAATTCGTCGAATTCCGACGAAGCCGATTCTCGATGCGTTGTGACCGGCAAGCTTCCAGTAGCTATTCCGGTCGAGTTTTCCCGGGTTATTGGACACGGATCCAAAATTTCACCACTTTTTACGATTTCTCGATTTTGGTGATTTTCCCTAGTGGTACCCCTAGGGAAATCCGTAAAAATTCGTCGGATTCCGACGAAGCCGATTCTCGATGCGTTGTGACCGGCAAGCTTCCAGTAGCTATTCCGGTCGAGTTTTCCCGGGTTATTGGACTCGGATCCAAAATTTCACCACTTTTTACGATTTCTCGATTTTGGTGATTTTTCCTAGTGGTACCCCTAGGGAAATCCGTAAAAATTCGTCGGATTCCGACGAAGCCGATTCTCGATGCGTTGTGACCGGCAAGCTTCCAGTAGCTATTCCGGTCGAGTTTTCCCGGGTTATTGGACTATGATCCAAAATTTCACCACTTTTTACGATTTCTCGATTTTTGTGATTTTCCCTAGTGGTACCCCTAGGGAAATCCGTAAAAATTCGTTGGATTCCGACGAAGCCGATTCTCAATGCGTTGTGACCGGCAAGCTTCCAGTAGCTATTCCGGTCGAGTTTTCCCGGGTTATTGGACTCGGATCCAAAATTTCACCACTTTTTACGATTTCTCGATTTTGGTGATTTTCCCTAGTGGTACCCCTAGGGAAATCCGTAAAAATTCGTCGGATTCCGACGAAGCCGATTCTCGATGCGTTGTGACCGGCAAGCTTCCAGTAGCTATTCCGGTCGAGTTTTCCCGGGTTATTGGACTCGGATGCAAAATTTCACCACTTTTTACGATTTCTCGATTTTGGTGATTTTCCCTAGTGGTACCCCTAGGGAAATCCGTAAAAATTCGTCGGATTCCGACGAATCCGATTCTCGATGCGTTGTGACCGGCAAGCTTCCAGTAGCTATTCCGGTAGAGTTTTCCCGGGTTATTGGACTCGGATCCAAAATTTCACCACTTTTTACGATTTCTCGATTTTGGTGATTTTCCCTAGTGGTACCCCTAGGGAAAGCCGATTCTCGATGCGTTGTGACCGGCAAGCTTCCAGTAGCTATTCCGGTCGAGTTTTCCCGGGTTATTGGACTCGGATCCAAAATTTCACCACTTTTTACGATTTCTCGATTTTGGTGATTTTTTCTAGTGGTACCCCTAGGGAAATCCGTAAAAATTAGTCGGATTCCGACGAAGCCGATTCTCGATGCGTTGTGACCGACAAGCTTCCAGTAGCTATTCCGGTCGAGTTTTCCCGGGTTATTGGACTCGGATCCAAAATTTCACCACTTTTTACGATTTCTCGATTTTGGTGATTTTCCCTAGTGGTACCCCTAGGGAAATCCGTAAAAATTTGTCGGATTCCGACGAAGCCGATTCTCGATGCGTTGTGACCGGCAAGCTTCCAGTAGCTATTCCGGTCGAGTTTTCCCGGGTTATTGGACTCGGATCCAAAATTTCACCACTTTTTACGATTTCTCGATTTTGGTGATTTTCCCTAGTGGTACCCCTAGGGAAATCCGTAAAAATTCGTCGGATTCCGACGAAGCCGATTCTCGATGCGTTGTGACCGGCAAGCTTCCAGTAGCTATTCCGGTCGAGTTTTCCCGGGTTATTGGACTCGGATCCAAAATTTCACCACTTTTTACGATTTCTCGATTTTGGTGATTTTCCCTAGTGGTACCCCTAGGGAAAGCCGATTCTCGATGCGTTGTGACCGGCAAGCTTCCAGTAGCTATTCCGGTCGAGTTTTCCCGGGTTATTGTACTCGGATCCAAAATTTCACCACTTTTTACGATTTCTCGATTTTGGTGATTTTCCCTAGTGGTACCCCTAGGGAAATCCGTAAAAATTCGTCGGATTCCGACGAAGCCGATTCTCGATGCGTTGTGACCGGCAAGCTTCCAGTAGCTATTCCGGTCGAATTTTCCCGGGTTATTGGACTCGGATCCAAAATTTCACCACTTTTTACGATTTCTCGATTTTGGTGATTTTCCCTAGTGGTACCCCTAGGGAAATCCGTAAAAATTCGTCGGATTCCGACGAAGCCGATTCTCGATGCGTTGTGACCGGCAAGCTTACAGTAGCTATTCCGGTCGAGTTTTCCCGGGTTATTGGACTATAATCCAAAATTTCACCACTTTTTACGATTTCTCAATTTTTGTGATTTTCCCTAGTGGTACCCCTAGGGAAATCCGTAAAAATTCGTCGGATTCCGACGAAGCCGATTCTCGATGCGTTGTGACCGGCAAGCTTCCAGTAGCTATTCCGGTCGAGTTTTCCCGGGTTATTGGACTCGGATCCAAAATTTCACCACTTTTTACGATTTCTCGATTTTGGTGATTTTTTCTAGTGGTACCCCTAGGGAAATCCGTAAAAATTAGTCGGATTCCGACGAAGCCGATTCTCGATGCGTTGTGACCGACAAGCTTCCAGTAGCTATTCCGGTCGAGTTTTCCCGGGTTATTGGACTCGGATCCAAAATTTCACCACTTTTTACGATTTCTCGATTTTGGTGATTTTCCCTAGTGGTGCCCCTAGGGAAATCCGTAAAAATTTGTCGGATTCCGACGAAGCCGATTCTCGATGCGTTGTGACCGGCAAGCTTCCAGTAGCTATTCCGGTCGAGTTTTCCCGGGTTATTGGACTCGGATCCAAAATTTCACCACTTTTTACGATTTCTCGATTTTGGTGATTTTCCCTAGTGGTACCCCTAGGGAAATCCGTAAAAATTCGTCGGATTCCGACGAAGCCGATTCTCGATGCGTTGTGACCGGCAAGCTTCCAGTAGCTATTCCGGTCGAGTTTTCCCGGGTTATTGGACTCGGATCCAAAATTTCACCACTTTTTACGATTTCTCGATTTTGGTGATTTTCCCTAGTGGTACCCCTAGGGAAAGCCGATTCTCGATGCGTTGTGACCGGCAAGCTTCCAGTAGCTATTCCGGTCGAGTTTTCCCGGGTTATTGTACTCGGATCCAAAATTTCACCACTTTTTACGATTTCTCGATTTTGGTGATTTTCCCTAGTGGTACCCCTAGGGAAATCCGTAAAAATTCGTCGGATTCCGACGAAGCCGATTCTCGATGCGTTGTGACCGGCAAGCTTCCAGTAGCTATTCCGGTCGAATTTTCCCGGGTTATTGGACTCGGATCCAAAATTTCACCACTTTTTACGATTTCTCGATTTTGGTGATTTTCCCTAGTGGTACCCCTAGGGAAATCCGTAAAAATTCGTCGGATTCCGACGAAGCCGATTCTCGATGCGTTGTGACCGGCAAGCTTACAGTAGCTATTCCGGTCGAGTTTTCCCGGGTTATTGGACTATAATCCAAAATTTCACCACTTTTTACGATTTCTCAATTTTTGTGATTTTCCCTAGTGGTACCCCTAGGGAAATCCGTAAAAATTCGTCGGATTCCGACGAAGCCGATTCTCGATGCGTTGTGACCGGCAAGCTTCCAGTAGCTATTCCGGTCGAGTTTTGCCGGGTTATTGGACTCGGATCCAAAATTTCACCACTTTTTACGATTTCTCGATTTTGGTGATTTTCCCTAGTGGTACCCCTAGGGAAATCCGTAAAAATTCGTCGGATTCCGACGAAACCGATTCTCGATGCGTTGTGACCGGCAAGCTTCCAGTAGCTATTCCGGTCGAGTTTTCCCGGGTTATTGGACTCGGATCCAAAATTTCACCACTTTTTACGATTTCTCGATTTTGGTGATTTTCCCTAGTGGTACCCCTAGGGAAATCCGTAAAAATTCGTCGGATTCCGACGAAGCCGATTCTCGATGCGTTGTGACCGGCAAGCTTCCAGTAGCTATTCCGGTCGAGTTTTGCCGGGTTATTGGACTCGGATCCAAAATTTCACCACTTTTTACGATTTCTCGATTTTGGTGATTTTCCCTAGTGGTACCCCTAGGGAAATCCGTAAAAATTCGTCGGATTCCGACGAAACCGATTCTCGATGCGTTGTGACCGGCAAGCTTCCAGTAGCTATTCCGGTCGAGTTTTCCCGGGTTATTGGACTCGGATCCAAAATTTCACCACTTTTTACGATTTCTCGATTTTGGTGATTTTCCCTAGTGGTACCCCTAGGGAAATCCGTAAAAATTCGTCGGATTCCGACGAAGCCGATTCTCGATGCGTTGTGACCGGCAAGCTTCCAGTAGCTATTCCGGTCGAATTTTCCCGGGTTATTGGACTCGGATCCAAAATTTCACCACTTTTTACGATTTCTCGATTTTGTTGATTTTCCCTAGTGGTACCCTAGGGAAATCCGTAAAAATTCGTCGGATTCCGACGAAGCCGATTCTCGATGCGTTGTGACCGGCAAGCTTACAGTAGCTATTCCGGTCGAGTTTTCCCGGTTATTGGACTATAATCCAAAATTTCACCACTTTTTACGATTTCTCAATTTTTGTGATTTTCCCTAGTGGTACCCCTAGGGAAATCCGTTAAAAATTCGTCGGATTCCGACGAAGCCGATTCTCGATGCGTTGTGACCGGCAAGCTTCCAGTAGCTATTCCGGTCGAGTTTTGCCGGGTTATTGGACTCGGATCCAAAATTTCACCACTTTTTACGATTTCTCGATTTTGGTGATCTTTCCCTAGTGGTACCCCTAGGGAAATCCGTAAAAATTCGTCGGATTCCGACGAAACCGATTCTCGATGCGTTGTGACCGGCAAGTCCAGTAGCTATTCCGGTCGAGTTTTCCCGGGTTATTGGACTCGGATCCAAAATTTCACCACTTTTTACGATTTCTCGATTTTGGTGATTTTCCTTCGTGGTACCCCTAGGGAAATCCGTAAAAATTCGTCGGATTCCGACGAAGCCGATTCTCGATGCGTTGTGACCGGCAAGCTTCCAGTAGCTATTCCGGTCGAGTTTTCCCGGGTTATTGGACTCGGATCCAAAATTTCACCACTTTTTACGATTTCTCGATTTTGGTGATTTTCCCTAGTGGTACCCCTAGGGAAATCCGTAAAAATTCGTCGAATTCCGACGAAGCCGATTCTCGATGCGTTGTGACCGGCAAGCTTCCAGTAGCTATTCCGGTCGAGTTTTCCCGGGTTATTGGACTCGGATCCAAAATTTCACCACTTTTTATGATTTCTCGATTTTGGTGATTTTCCCTAGTGGTACCCCTAGGGAAATCCGTAAAAATTCGTCGGATTCCGACGAAGCCGATTCTCGATGCGTTGTGACCGGCAAGCTTCCAGTAGCTATTCCGGTCGAGTTTTCCCGGGTTATTGGACTCGGATCCAAAATTTCACCACTTTTTACGATTTCTCGATTTTGGTGATTTTCCCTAGTGGTACCCCTAGGGAAATCCGTAAAAATTCGTCGGATTCCGACGAAGCCGATTCTCGATGCGTTGTGACCGGCAGGCTTCCAGTAGCTATTCCGGTCGAGTTTTCCCGGGTTATTGGACTCGGATCCAAAATTTCACCACTTTTTACGAATTCTCGATTTTGTTGATTTTCCCTAGTGGTACCCCTAGGGAAATCCGTAAAAATTCGTCGGATTCCGACGAAGCCGATTCTCGATGCGTTGTGACCGGCAAGCTTCCAGTAGCTATTCCGGTCGAGTTTTCCCGGGTTATTGGACTCGGATCCAAAATTTCACCACTTTTTACGATTTCTCGATTTTGGTGATTTTCCCTAGTGGTACCCCTAGGGAAATCCGTAAAAATTCGTCGGATTCCGACGAAGCCGATTCTCGATGCGTTGTGACCGGAAAGCTTCCAGTAGCTATTCCGGTCGAGTTTTCCCGGGTTATTGGACTCGGATCCAAAATTTCGACCACTTTTTACGATTT